>OY997272.1:192530026-193166231 GCA_963921465.1 Triticum timopheevii | reverse complement strand
ATAAAAATTCCCGTCTGCCCTCAAGAACGCTTTTCTTATTATCTAAGACCGTACCGGCATGTACTTTGCTATCAAAAGGATTGGGATACCTTGCTGTACTTATTGTTACTTGTTACAAATTATCTTGCTATCAAACTACCTGTTACCGACAATTTCAGTGCTTGCAGAAATTACCTTGCTGAAAACTACTTGCCATTTCCTTCTGTTCCTCGTTGGGTTTGACACTGTTACTTATCTAAAGGACTACGATTGATCCCCTATACTTGTGGGTCATCAAGACTCTTTTCTGGTGCCGTTTCCGGGGAGTGAAGCGCTCTTGGTAAGTGGAAATTAGTAAGGAAAAATTTATACTATGTGATGAAATTTATTGTCACTTGTTACTATGGAAAACAATCCCTTGAGGGGATGGTTCGGGGTATCTTCACCTCGACCAGAAAAACAAAGAGTTTCCCCTCAATCAACTGCACCTACTGAACAATTATGAAATTCCTTCGGGTATGATAGAACAACTGCTAGCTAATCCTTATGCAGGAGATGGAACGAAACATCCTGATATGTGATACGTCTCCAACGTATATATAATTTTTGATTGTTCCATGCTATTATATTATTTGTTTGGATGTTTTATATGCATTAATATGCTATTTTATATTATTTTGAGACTAACCTATGTACCTAGAGCCGAGTGCCAGTTTTTGTTTTTTCCTTGTTTTTGAGTTTTTACTGAAAAGGAATATCAAACGGAGTCCAAATGGTTTAAAATTTTATGATGATTTTTTATTGGACCATAAGACACCTACGAGACTTGGAGAGAGGGCTAGAAGAGTCCCGAGGATGCCACAAGCCCTCAGGGTGCGCCCGAGTGGGGCGCGTCCCCTGGCTTGTGGGCCCCTCGGGAGTCCCCTATCCCTACTTTCGCTTCTATAAATTCCCAAATCTTCCCCAAACATCAGAAGCATCCACAAAAATACTTTTCCATCACTACAAGCCTCTGTTCCCATGAGATCCCATCTTGGGGCCTTTTCCGGCAATATGCTAGAGGGGGATTCGATCACGGAGGGCCTCTACATCAACCTTACTTCCCTTCGGATGAAGCATGAGTAGTTTACCAAAGACCTACGGGTCCATAGTTGGTTCTTCTCTCTCTCTTTAATCTTCAATACAATGTTCTCCTCAATGTTCTTGGAGATCTATTCGGTGTAATTTTCTTTTATGGTGTGTTTGTTGAGATCCGATGAATTGTGGATCTATGATCAGATTATCTATGAATATTATTTGAGTCTTCTCTGAACTCTTTTATTCATGATTAAGATATCTTTGCATTTCTCTTTGAATTATCGGTTTGGTTTGGCCGACTAGATTGGGTTTTTTTTTGCAATGGGAGAGGTGCTTAGTTTTGGGTTCAATCTTGCGGTGTCCCCACCCAATGACAGAAGGGGTAGCGGGGCACATATTGTATTGTTGCCATCAAGGATAAAAAGTTGGGGTTTATATCATATTGCTTGAGTCTATCCCTCTACCTCATGACATCTTTCTTAAAGCGTTGCCTTGTTCTTATGAACTTAATACTCTAGATGCAGGCATGAGTTGGTCGATGTGTGGAGTAATGGTAGTAGATGCATAATAGTTTCGATCTACTTGTCACAGACGTGATGCCTATATTCATGATCATTGCCTTAGATATCATCATAACTTTGCGCTTTTCTATCAATTGCTCAACAGTAATTTGTTTACCCACCGCATGCTATCTTCAAGAGATAAACCTCCAGTGAAACCTATGGCCCCCGGTTCTATTTTCTATCATATATTTTTAGATCTATAAACCAAAAAAAACTAAAAATACCTTGCTGCACTTTATTTATATTTACTTTAATTTGCTATTTTATTTATCTTTTATACCTATCTCTATTAGATCCCACTTGTTCGTGGCCGTGAAGGGATTGACAACCCCTTTTCGCGTTGTGTGCAAGTGTTTGTTAGTTTGTGTAGGTGCGTATATTGGAGACTTTATTGTGCCTTCTACTGGATTGATACCTTGGTTCTTACTGAGGGAAATACTTATCTCTAGTTTGTTGCATCACCCTTTCCTCTTCAAGGGAAAAATCAACACAAGCTCAAGAAGTAACAGGAAGAATTTCCGGCGCCATTGGCGGGGAGGTTCTACATCACGCCTACCAAGTACCCATCATAAACTCTCATCTCTTGCACTTACATTATTTGCCATTTGCCTCTCATTTTCTGCCCCCCCCCCACTTCTAAAATATTTTCAGAAAAACACAAAAATATTTGCCTTTTTATTTGCCCTTCATTTGTTCGTCTTTTTGTTTGCTTGTGTGCTAGATTGCTTGCTTTGTAACGATGTCTCAAGAGAATACTAAGTTGTGTTACTTTTCCAACACTAATAATAATGATTTTATTAGTACTCCGATTGCTCCCGTCACTAGTGCGGAATCTTATGAGATTAATGCCGCTTTGTTGAATCTTGTTATGGAAGAATAGTTTTCCGGCCTTCCTAGTGAAGATGTCGCATCCCATCTAAATACTTTCATTGAGTTATGTGATATGCAAAAGAAAAAATATATGGATAATGATACTATTAAATTAAAGCTATTTCCGTTCTCACTACGAGATCATGCTAAAACTTGGTTTTCATGTTTGCCTAAAACTAGTATTGATTCATGGAATAAGTGTAAAGATGCCTTTATTTCCAAGTATTTTCCTCCTGCTAAGATCATCTCCCTTAGGAACGATATAATGAATTTTAAGCAACTTGATCATGAACATGTTGCACAATCTTGGGAGAGGAGAAATTGATGATAAGAAATTGCCCTACTCATGGTTTAAGTTTCTGAATGATCATTAAAAAAATATGCCGGATTGAATTTTGCATCTAGAAATCTTTTAGATTCTGCCCCGGGAGGTACTTTTATGGTAATTACATTAGGAGAAGCTACTAAACTCCTATATGATATTATGGCAAATTACTCTCAATGGCATACCGAAAGATCTTCCACTAGTAAAAAAGTGCATGCGATTGAAGAAATTAATACTCAGAGCGGAAAGATGAACTTATGAAATTGTTTTCTAGTAAGAGTGCTCCTATTGATCCTAATGATATGAATTTGTCCACTTTGATTGAGAATAATAATGAATCTATTGATGTGAATTTTGTTGGTAGGAACAATTTTGGTAATAACGCCTACAGAGGTAATTTCAACCCTAGGCCGTTTCCTAGTAATTCCTCTAATAATTATGGTAATTCCTACAACAATTCTTATGGAAATTATAATAAAATACCCTCTGATCTTGAGAATAATATTAAATATTTCATTATTTCTCAAAAGAATTTCAATGCTATGGTAGAAGAAAAATTGCTTAAGATTGATGATTAGGCTAGAAACGTTGATAAGATTTCTCTTGAGATTGATTCTTTGAAGATGAGATGTATGCATATCACATATCTATAATTTTTGATTGTTCCATGTTGTTATAACTCAACGAAAGGTATTAAAATTTTTGTGGATGAATGTGAGTAAAGAACGCTAGGATGTGTGCTAAGCAAGATTGGTTTGTAAAAGCGTGTTCTTCTATATCCCGTAATAATAATGATGAAGATCTTAAAGTGGTTGGTGAGAATCCTATTGAATATTTGTTTGCTAATATAAATCTTGATAAAATATGGGACTGGAGATGAGTCAACTTTAGCTAGAAGGTGTCCCAATAATTTGCAGTTTAAAGATCTTAATGAAAAAATTGATAAAAGTGGGATTGGAGAGGTCAAAACTTTAAGTACCGATGAACCCACGCTTTTGGATTTCAAGGACTTTTATTATGATAACTGTTCTTTAACAGATTGTATTTTCTTGTTGCAATGCATGCTTGATTCACCTCATGCTTACAATCAAAATAAAGCTTTTACTAAACATATCGTTGATGCTATGATGAAATCTTTTGAACAAAAACTTGAGTTGAAAGTTTCTGTCCCTAGAAAGCTTTATAATGAGTGGGAACCTACTATTAAGATTAAAATTAAAGATTATGAGTGCAACACTGTGTGTGATTTGGCTGCTAGAGTTTCCATGATTCCAAAAACTTTATGTGATGTGCTAGGTTTCCATAAATTTGATGATTGTTGTTTGAATTTGCATCTAGCAGATTCCACTATTAAGAAACTGATACGTCTCCAACGTCTCTATAATTTTTGATTGTTCCATGTTGTTATATTATCATTATTGGATGTTTTACAATCATTTTATAGTCATTTATATCATTTTTGGTACTAACCTATTGACATAGTGCGCAGTGCCAGTTGCTGTTTTCTGCATGTTTTTTACATCGCAGGAAATAAATATCAAACGGAGTCCAAACTTAGCGAAAATTCTTGAGGAATTTTTTTGTGCCAGAAGAAATCCAGTGGGCCAAGGAAGCACCTAGGGGTGCCCCAAGGGGAGCAGCACCCACCAGGGCGTGCCAGGAGGCCCAAGCGCGCCCTGGTGGGTTGTGCTCACCTTGGGTGCACCCTGAACCGCCTCTTTGCTCTATAAATACCCCAATATTCCAGAAACCCTAGGGGAGTCGACGAAAATCAATACCGGCCGACGCAGAGTCTAGAACCACCAGATCCAATCTAGACACCATCACGGAGGGGTTCACCACTTCCATTGGTGCCTCTCCGATGATGCGTGAGTAGTTCTTTGTAGACCTACGGGTCCGTAGTTAGTAGCTAGATGGCGTCCTCTCTCTCTCTCTTGATTATCAATACAATGGTCTCTTGGAGATTCATATGATGTAAGCCTTTTTGCGGTGTGTTTGTTGGGATCCGATGAACTTTGAGTTTATAATCAGATATATGTTTTTATCCATGAAAGTTATTTGAGTCTTCTTTGATCTCTTATATGCATGATTGCTTATAGCCTCGTATTTCTTCTCCGATACTTGGGTTTTGTTTGGCCAACTTGATCTATTTATCTTGCAATGGGAAGAGGTGATTTGTAGTGGGTTCGATCTTACGGTGCTTGATCCCAGTGTCATAAGGGGAACCGACACGTATGTATCGTTGCTACTAAGGATAACAAGATGGGGTCTACATCTACATAAATAGATGAACATATCTTGTTTACATCATGTCATCGTTCTTATTGCATTACTCCATTTTTCCATGAAATTAATACACTAGATGCATGTTGGATAGCGGTTGATGTGTGGAGTAATAGTAGTAGATGCAGGCAGGAGTCGGTCTACTAATCTTGGACGTGATTGATACGTCTCTGTCGTATCTATAATTTTTGATTGTTCCATGCCAATATTATTCAACTTTCATATACTTTTGGCAACTTTTTATACTATTTTGGGGACTAACATATTGATCCAGTGCCCAGTGCCAGTTCTTGTTTGTTGCATGTTTTATGTTTCACAGAAACCACATATCAAACAGAGTCCAAATGGGATAAAAACGGACGGAGAATTATTTTGGAATATTTGGGATTTTCCGGAGGAAGAATCAACGCGAAATGGTGTCCGAGGTGGCCACGAGACAGGGGGCGCGCCCTCCCCCCTGGGCGCGCCTGGCACTCTCATGGGCCACCCGTAAGGCAGTTGACGCTCTTCTTTTGCCGCAGGAAAGCTAATTTTATGAGAAAAATCTGGGCGAAAGATTCACCCCAATCGGAGTTACGGATCTCCATATATAAAAGAAACGGTGAAGGGGAAGGATCTGGGAACGCAGAAACAGAGAAAGACAGAGAGATAGATCCAATCTCGGAGGGCTCTCGCCCCTCCCACGCCATGGGAGCCAAGGCCCAGAGGGGAAACCCTTCTTCCATCTAGGGAGAAGGTCAAGGAATAAGAAGAAGAAGAAGGGGGCCCTCTCCCCCTTGCTTCCGGTGGCGCCGGAACGCCGCCTAGGGCCATCATCGTCACCACGATCTTCACCAACAACTTCACCGCCTTCATCACCAACTCTTCCCCCCTCTATGCAGTGGCGTAACTCCTCTCTAACCCGCTATAATCTCTACTTAAACATGGTGCTCAACGCTATATATTATTTCCCAATGATGTATGGCTATCTTATGATGTTTGAGTAGATCCGTTTTGTCCTATGGGTTAATTGATTATCTTGATTGGTTTGAGTTGCATGTTTTATTATTGGTGCTTTTCTATGGTGCTCTCCGTGTCGCGCAAGCGTGAGGGATTCCCGCTGTAGGGTTTGCGATATGTTCATGATTTGCTTATGGTGGGTGGCGTGAGTGAACAGAAGCACAGACCCGAGTAAGTAGGTCGTTTGCGTATGGGATAAAGAGGACTTGATACTTTAATGCTATGGTTGGGTTTTACCTTAGTGATCTTTAGTAGTTGCGGATGCTTGCTAGAGTTCCAATCATAAGTGCATATGATCCAAGAAGAGAAAGTATGTTAGCTTATGCCTGTCCCTCAAATAAAATTGCAATAGTGATTACCGGTCTAGTTATCGATTGCCTTGGACAAATAACTTTCTCGTAACAAAAAGCTCTCTACTAATATTTACTTTATTGTCTATTATCTAAACAGCCCCTAGTTTTTATTTACGTGCTCTTTATTATCTTGCAAACCTATCCAACAACACCTACAAAGTACTTCTAGTTTCATACTTGTTCTAGGTAAAGCGAACGTCAAGCGTGCGTAGAGTCGTATCAGTGGCCGATAGGACTTGAGAGAGTATTTGTTCTACCTTTAGCTCCTCGTTGGGTTTGACACTCCTACTTACCAAAAGAGGCTACAACTATCCCGTATACTTGCGGGTCATCAAGACCTTTTTCTGGCGCCGTTGCCGGGGAGTCATAGCGTGGGGTGAATATTCTTGTGTGTGCTTGTTTGCTTTATCACTAAGTAATTTTTATTTGCTGTTCTTAGTTGTTTTCTATCTTTAGTTATGGGTAGGAAACACAAAATACCAAAAAAATTAGTTGTACCTACTACACCAATGGTTGAAGAACCACTCAAAATCCATCACACTCCTGAAGCTTTTTACTTGGATCATCTTCGATCCCTTTGTGCTCGTGCTGAAACCCCCACTAGCTTAGTTGAGGGCAAATCTTTAGATGATCATGCTTGTTATGTGCGACACCGTATATCTGAAAAGGGAAACTTTTACTGGATCAAATTCATCGTTTGCAATGCTATGCTTGGAATTTGTGTGAAATATATGATATTACTTGTTGTTCTAAAAACCCTAAGAAACACCTTCCCTACCAATGTGAGTTTATTGATAATGGGATCGTATCTTCGTATGCTAAGGGTGTTTATAATTACTATGATGTTCAACAAATTGAAGAATTTGTTGCTTTTAAGGGTGCTTATGAAATTGCTTCTTTGATTTAAAAGTATGATGCCACTCTTTACAAATCTGAAATTTTTGCCATACTTGAATATTTTTATGATAATTATGCTTCTAATGCCTATGTTAAACTATATATTGAGAAATTCTCTGCTGTCCAAGAAGAGACTAATATTTTGCAGGAAGCTACGGAAGAAGAAATTGATGAAACTGTGAGCTCATTGGATGAGAAAGATGATGAGGAGAGCGAAGAACAAAAGGAGGAAGAGCGGATTGATCACCCGTGCCCACCTTCTAATGAGAGTAACTCTTCAACTCATACATTGTTTAATTCCCCTTCGTGCTTACCGAAGGATGATTGCTATGATGATTGTTATGATCCCGTGGACTCTCTTGAAATATCCCTTTTTGATGATGCTTGCTATGCTTGTGGCCAAGATGCCAATATGAATTATGCTTATGGAGATGAAATTGCTATAGTTCCTTATGTTAAACATGAGATTTGTTGCTATTTCACCCATGCATGATAGTCCTATTATCTTTTTGAATTCTCCCGATTACACTATATCAGAGAAGTTTGTGCTTATTAAAGATTATATTGATGTGTTGCCTTTTACCATTGCACATGATAATTTTGATATATATAATATGCATGTGCTTGCTGCTCCTACTTGCAATTATTACGAGAGAGGAACTACATCTCCGCCTCTTTATGTTTCCAACACGATAGAATTGCAAGAATCTGCTTATACTATGCATTGGCCTTTACTATGTGTGCATGAATTGTTCTTTTATAACATGCCGATGCATAGGAAGAGGGTTAGACTTCGTCATTACATGATATATGTTACTTTGTGCTCACTACTAAATTAAAAATCATTGTTAATTAAAATTGGCTTTGATATACCTTGGGATCCGGGTGGATTCATTACTTGAGCACTAAATGCCTAGCTATATGGCTTTAAAGAAAGCGCTACCAGGGAGACAACCCGTAAGTTTTAGAGAGTCATTTATTCATGTTGAGTTCTTTTATATAGTTTAAAAACAAAAAATAAATAAAGAGGGGAACCCTAAAACTTTTCAAAAAGGAAAGTGAAAGTGAGAAAGACAAGCATTGTTGAAGTGGGAGCTAGCCTTGAACTTTGTTCATGCTCACGGAAACTTTGTGAATCTTGATTACAGAAACTTTTCATCAAAAATAATTATCCCCTTGTATAACTCCATTGTATTTTAAAAATAATGTGCCAAGGTTTGCCTTTAGGATGTTTACAATGCTTGTTGGTTTGTACGGTGCAGGACAAAAACTTTGGCTGTAGTGCGCGATTTTACATTTTTAACTAGAACTTCAAACGGTTCTGATTCCTTTTGCACTGTCTTTCTGTACAAATTTTTTATTCTCCTAATTTTGGTAGAATTTATGGGGTACCAGAAGTATGGTGAATGTCCAGATTTCTACAGACTGTTCTGTTTTTGATGCATAGTTTGCTTGTTTTGATGAATCTATCAATTTATATTAGTGGATTAAGCCATGAAAAAGTTATGTTACAGTAGACACAATGCAAAAACAAAATATGAATTGGTTTGCAACAGTACTTAGAGTAGTGATTTGCTTTATTATACTAACGGATCTTACTGAGTTTTCTGTTGAAGTTTTGTGTGGATGAAGTGTCTAATCGAGAATGTCTCAATATGAGGAAAAGGAAGAGAGGCAAGAGCTCAAGCTTGGGGATGCCCGAGGCACCCCAAGTAAATATTCAAGGAGACTCAAGCGTCTAAGCTTGGGGATGCCCCGGAAGGCATCCCCTCTTTCTTCAACAAGTATCAGTATGTTTTCGTATTCGTTTCGTTCATGCGATATGTGCAAGTCTTGGAGCGTCTTTTGCATTTAGTTTTCATTTTTATTTTATGCACCATGCTGGTATGAGATAGTCCTTGGTTGATTTATAGAATACTCATTGCACTTCACTTATATCTTTTGAGTATGGCTTTATAGAATGCTTCATGTGCTTCACTTATATCATTTGAAGTTTGGATTGCCTGTTTCTCTTTACTTAGAAAACCGCCATTTGTAGAATGCTCTTTTGCTTCACTTATATTTGTTAGAGCGTGGGCATATATTTTGTAGAAAGAATTAAACTCTCTTGCTTCACTTATATATATTTAGAGAGATGACAGGAATTGGTCATTCACATGGTTAGTCATAAAATCCTACATAAACTTGTAGATCGCTGAATATGATATGTTTGATTCCTTGCAATAGTTTTGTGATATAAAGATGGTGATATTAGAGTCATGCTAGTGGGTGGTTGTGGATTGTAGATACACTTGTGTTGAGGTTTGCAAGTCCCATAGCATGCACGTATGGTAACATGTGACAAATTTGAAGCATGGGGTGTTTCTTTGATTGTCCTCCTTATGAGTGGCGGTCAGGGACGAGCGATGGTCTTTTCCTACCAATCTATCCCCCTAGGGGCATGTGTAGTAGTACTTTGCTTCAAGGGCTAATAAACTTTTGCAACAAGTATATGAGTTCTTTATGACTAATGTGAGTCCATGGATTATACACACTTTTACCTTTCCATCATTGCTAGCCTCTTCGGTACCGTGCATTGCCCTTTCTCACCTTGAGGGTTGGTGCAAACTTCGCCGGTGTATCCAAACCCCGTGATATGATACGCTCTATCACTCATAAGCTTCCTTATATCTTCCTCAAAACAGCCACCATACCTACCTATTATGGCATTTCCATAGCCATTCCGAGATATATTGCCATGCAACTTCCATCATCATCATATACATGACTTGAAAATTCATTGTCATATTGCTTTGCATGATCGTCAGATAGCTAGCATGATGTTTTCATGGCTTGTCCGTTTTTTGATGTCATTGCTACGCTAGATCGTTGCACATCCCGGTACACCGCCGGAAGCATTCATATAGAGTCATATCTTTGTTCTAGTATCGAGTTGTAATATTGAGTTGTAAGTAAATAAAAGTGTGATGATCATTATTATAGAGCATTGCCCCATAAAAAAAGAAAAAGAAAAAAAAGAAAAAAAGAGGAAGGCCAAAGAAGCCTAAATGAAAAAAGGGGGCCAAAGAAGCCCACCCAAAAAGAAAAAAAGAAGAAAAAAAAGAAAAAGAAAAGGGGCAACATTACTATCCTTTTTCCACACTTGTGCTTCAAATTAGCACCATGTTCTTCATATAGAGAGTCTCCTATATTGTCACTTTCATATACTAGTGGGAATTTTCATTACAGAACTTGGCTTGTATATTCCAACGATGGGCTTCCTCAAATGCTCTAGGTCTTCATGAGCAAGCAAGTTGGATGCACACCCACTTAGTTTTCAGTTTGAGCTTTCATACACTTATAGCTCTTAGTGCATCCGTTGAATGGCAATCCCTACTCCTCGCATTGACATCAATTGATGGGCATCTCCATAGCCCATTGATTAGGCGCGTCGATGTGAGACTTTCTCCCTTTTTTGTCTTCCCCATATAAACCTCCACCATCATATTCTATTCCACCTATAGTGCTATATCCATGGCTTGCTCTCATGTATTGCGTGTGGGCTGAAAAAGCTGAAGCGCGTTAAAAAGTATGAACCAATTGCTCGGCTTGACATCGGGGTTGTGCATGATGGGAGCATTTTGTGTGACGAAAATGAAGCATGGCCAAACTATACGATTTTGTACGGATAATCTTGCTTTGGCCTTGTTGTTTTGAAAAGACATGATTGCTTTATTAGTACCTCGAAGTATTATTGTTTTTTATGTCAAATGATAGTCTATTGCTTTGAATCAGTCGTGTCTCAATATTCATGCCATGATTAGACATATGATCAAGATTATGCTAGGTAGCATTCCACATCAAAAATTATTTTTTATCATTTACCTACTCGAGGACGAGCAGGAATTAAGCTTGGGGATGCTGATACGTCTCCGTCTTATCTATAATTTTTGATTGTTCCATGCCAATATTCTTCAACTTTCATATACTTTTGGCAACTTTTTATACTATTTTTGGGACTAACATATTGATCCAGTGCCCAGTGCCAGTTCCTGTTTGTTGCATGTTTTATGTTTTAGAGAAACCCCATATCAAACGGAGTCCAAACGGATAAAAACAGACAGAGAATTATTTTGGAATAATTGGGATTTTCCGGAGGAAGAATCAACGCGAAACGGTGTCCAAGGTGACCACGAGACAGGGGGCGCCCCAGTCCCCCTGGGCGCGCCTCGCACTCTCGTGGGCCACCCGTAAGGCGATTGACGCTCTTCTTTTGCCGCAAGAAAGCTAATTTTATGAGAAAAATCTGGGCGAAAGATTCACCCCAATCAGAGTTACGAATCTCCAGATATAAAAGAAACGGTGAAGGGGATGGATCTGGGAACGCAGAAATAGAGAAAGACAGAGAGATAGATCCAATCTTGAGGACGAGCAGGAATTAAGCTTGGGGATGCTAATATGTGTCCAACATATATATAATTTTTGATTGTTCCATGCTGTTATATTATCATTCTTGGATGTTTTACAATCATTTTATAGTCATTTTTTGGTACTAACCTATTGACATAGTGCCCAGTACCAATTGCTATTTTCTGCATGTTTTTTACATCGTAGGAAATCAATATCAAAGAAAGTCCAAACGCAAGGAATTTTCTTGAGGAATATTTTTGGGCCAGAAGACATCCAGTGGGCCAAGGAAGCACCTGGGGGGGTGCCCCGAGGGTTGCAGCACCCACCAAGGCGCGCCAGGAGGCCCAAGCGCGCCCTGGTGGGTTGTGCCCACCTCGGATGCCCCCGAACCGCCCATTTGCTCTATAAATACCCCAATATTCCAGAAACCCTAGGTGAGTTGACAAAAATCAATTCCAGCCGCCGCAGAGTCCAGAACCACCAGATCCAATCTAGACACCATCACGGAGGGGTTCACCACTTCCATTGGGGCCTCTCCTATGATGCGTGAGTAGTTCTTTGTAGACTATGGGTCCATAGTTAGTAGCTAGATGGCTTCCTCCCTCTCTCTTGATTATTAGTACAATGGACTCTTGGAGATCCATATGATGTAAGCCTTTTTGCGGTGTGTTTGTTGGGATCCGATGAACTTTGAGTTTATGATCAGATCTATGTTTCTATCCATGAAAGTTATTTGAGTCTTCTTTGATCTATTATATGCATGATTTCTTATAGCCTCGTATTTCTTCTCCGATATTTGGATTTTGTTTAGCCAACTTGATCTATTTATCTTGCAACGGGAAGAGGTGCTTTGTAGTGGGTTCAATCTTACGGTGCTTGATCCCCGTGACAGAAGGGGAACCGACACGTATGTATCATTGCTAATAAGGATAACAAGATTGGGTCTACATATACATAAATAGATGAACAGATCTTGTCTACATCATGTCATCGTTCTTATTGCATTACTCCGTTTTTTTCCATGAACTTAATGCACTAGATGCATGTTGGATTGCGGTCGATGTGTGGAGTAATAGTAGTAGATGCAGGCAGAAGTCGGTCTACTAATCTTGTACGTGATGCCTATATAATGATCATTGTCGGAATATTTTCATGATTATTTGAAGTTCTATCAATTGCCCACCAGTAATTTTTTTCCACTGTTTGCTATTTTTCTCGAGAGAAGCCACTAGTGAAACCTACGGCCCCCGGGTCTCTTTTCATCATATTTGCCATTGCGATCTATTTTCCTTTGCATTTGTTTTCAGATCTATTAAAACAAAAATACAAAAATACCTTGCTGTAATTTATTTGTTCCGCGATCTATTTATCCTATCTACCACTTTTACCTCACGTTATTTGCCTATCTTGAGGCACCGTACCCGAAAGGGATTGACAACCCCTTTAACACGTCAGGTTTCGAGTATTTGTTATTTGTGTGCAGGTGTTGTTTACATGGTGTGAGGAGGTTCTCCTACTAGTTCGATAACCTTGGTCTCATCATTGAGGGAAATACCTACCGTCGCTATACTGCTTCCTCTTTGGGGAAATACCGACATAATTCTAGTAGATATCAGATACCTATGTGAAGGATTAATGATGTTCTTATTGTTGCAAATAGGAATTATTTGCCTGTAGATTTTATTGTGCTTGATATAGATTGCAATCCTACATGTCCTATTATTCTTGGTAGACCTTTTCTTAGAATGATTGGTGCAATTATTGATATGAAAGAAGGAAACATTAGATTTCAATTTCTGTTAAGGAAAGTCATGGAACACTTTCCAAGAAACAAAATGAAGTTGCCATATGAATCTATTATGAGGTCTACTTATGGTTTGCATACCAAAGTTGACAATACCTAGATCTATGTTTTCTTCCTAGCTAGGGACGTTAAACAATAGTGCTGGTTGGGAGGCAACCCAATTTTTTTTTGTTTTATTTAGTTTTTGGTTTTGTTTTTAAATAAATACACATTATTACCTCTCTATTAATTGTGTTTTGGTGTTTTAATTAGTGTTTGAGCCAAGCAAGACCTTTGAGATGGTCTATGGTAATAGTTGATTTGATCTTGCTGAAAAATAGAAACGTTTGCGCTCATTGCCAGAATTTTATAAAATCACATAAACATGTTTTTATCATAATTTCTTACACAAGATTGATATACAAATTTCCCATATTGTCCTAATTTTTCAGAATTTTCGGAGTTACAGAAGTATTGAAGTTTCCAGATCACTACAGACTGTTCTGTTTTTGATAGATTCTGTTTTCTGTGTATTATTTGTCTATTTTGATGAATCTATGGGTAGTATCGGGGGGTATGAACCATGGAGAAGTTGGAATACAATAGATATTACACCAATATAAATTTAGAATGAGTTTACAACAGTACCTAAAGTCGTGATTTATTTTATTATACTAACGGATCTCATGAGTTATCTGTTGAGTTTTGTGTTGTGAAGTTTTCAAGTTTTGGGTAAAGATTTGATGAACAATAGAATAAGGAGTGGCAAGAGCCTAAACTTGGGGATGCCCAAGGCACCCCAAGATAATATTCAAGGGCAACCAAGCATCTAAGCTTGGGGATGCCCCGGATGGCATCCCCCTTTTCATCTTCACTCCATTGATAAATTTACTTGAGGCCATATTTTTATTCACCACATGACATGTGTTTTGCTTGGAGAGTCTTGTATGATATGAGTCTTCGCTTTTTAGTTTGCCACAAATCATCCTTTCTCTACAAAACTTTTGAGATGGACACGCATTAGTCGTGAATTTATTAGAATACTCTTTGTGCTTCACTTATATATTTTGAGAAGGGCAGTTTGCTCTAGTGCTTCACTTATATCTTTTTATTGCACGGTGGTGACTTTATTTTATAGAAATTGATGAACTAGCATGCTTCACTTATATTATTTTGAGAGTCTTTAACAGAACGGTAATTTTCTTAGGTTATGAATTTATTCCTAATATGATGGGCATCCAAGAAGGATATAATAAAAACTTTCATATAAAGAGCATTGAATATATGAGAAGTTTGATTCCATGCATTTGTTTTGAGATATAAAGATGGTGATATTAGAGTCATGCTAGTGAGTAATTGTGGATTGGTAGAAATTATTGTGTTAAAGTTTGTGATTCCTGTAGCATGCACGTATGGTGAACCGTTATGCGATGAAGTCGGAGCATGATTTATTTTTTGATTGTCTTTCTTATGGGTGGTGGTCGGGGACGAGCGATGGTCTTTTCCTACCAATTTATCCCCCTAGGAGCATGCTTGTAGTACTTTCTTTCGATGGCTAATAAATTTTTGCAATAAGTATGTGAGTTCTTTATGACTAATGTTGAGTCCATGGATTATAGGCACTCTCACCCTTTCACCATTGCTAGGCTCTCTAGTACCGCGCAACTTCCATCGATACACTAAACCCACCATATATCCTTCCTCAAAACAACCACCATACCTACCTATTATGAAATTTCCATAGTCATTCCAAGATATATTGCCATGCAACTTCCACCGTTCCGTCATATCTTTGTTCTAGTATCGAGTTGTAATTCTTCAGTTGTAAGTAAATAAAAGTGTGATGATCATAATTATTAGAGCATTTTCCCATGTAAGGAAAGGATTATGGAAGCTATGATTCCCTCACAAGTTGGGATGAGTCTCCAGACTTTATAAAAAATAAAAGAGGCCAAAGAAGCCCAAATAATAAAAGGAGGCAAAGAAGCCCAAACAGAAAAAATGAGAGAAATGAGAGAAGGGACAATGTTACTATCCTTTTCCACACTTGTGCTTCAAAGCAGAACCATGATCTTCATGATAGAGAGCCTCCTATTTTGTCACTTTCATATACTAGTGGGAATTTTTATCATAGAACTTGGCTTGTATGTTCAAATGATTGGCTTCCTCAAATTGCCCTAGGTCTTCATGAGCAAGCAAGTTGGATGCACACCCACTTAGTTTCTTTTTAAGCTTTCATACACTTATAGCTCTAGTGCATCCATTGCATTGCAATCCCTACTCACTTGCATTGATATCAATTGATGGGCATCTCCGTAGACCATTAATTTGCCTAGTTGATGTGAGGCTTTCTCCTTCTTTTTTTCTTCTCCACAACCACCATATTCTCTTTCACCTATAGTGCTATATCCATGGCTGACGCTCATGTATCGCGTGAAAGTTGAAAAAGTTTGAGAACATAAAAAGTATGAAACAATTTCTTGGCTTGTCATCGGGGTTGTGCATGATGAAATACTTTGTGTGATGAAGATGGAGCATAGCCAGACTATATGATTTTGTAGGGATAACTTTCTCTGGCCATGTTATTTTGAGAAGACATGATTGCTTCATTATTATGCTTGAAATATTGTTGTTTTTATGTCAATATTAAACTTTTGTTTTGAATCTTATGGATCTGAATATTCATGCCACAATAAAGAAGATTGCATTGATAAATATGTTAGGTAGCATTCCACATCGAAAATTTTGTTTTTATCATTTACCTACTCGAGGACAAGCAGGAATTAAGCTTGGGTATGCTTGATAGGTCTCCAACGTATCTATAATTTTTTTATTGTTCCATGCTATTATATTCTTAGTTTTGGATGTTTTATATGCATTAATATAATATTTATATTATTTTTGGGACTAACCTATTAACCTAGAGCCCAGTGTCAGTTTCTGTTTTTCCTTGTTTTTGAGTTTTATAGAAAAGAATATTAGACGGAGTCCAAACAGAATAACATTTTATGATGATTTTTCTTGGACCAGAAGACACCTACGTGACTTGGAGAGAGGGCCATAAGAGTCCCGAGGAGGCCACAATCCCTCAGGGCGCGCCGCCTAGCTTGTGGGCCCCTCGGGAGTCCCCTAACCTTAGTTCCGCCTTTATAAATTCCCAAATATTCCACAAACATCAAAAGCATCCACCAAAATACCTTTCCGCCGCCGCAAGCCTCTGTTCCTGTGAGATCCCATCTTGGGGCCTTCTCCGGCGATCTGCCGGAGGGGAATTCGATCATGGAGGGCCTCTACATCAACCTTGGTGCCCTTCCAATGAACCTTGAGTAGTTTACCACAAACCGACGGGTCTATAGCTAGTAGCTAGATGGCTTCTTCTCTCTCTTTGATCTTTAATATAATGTTCTCCTCGATGTTCTTGGGGATCTATTCGATGTAATTTTATTTTGCGATGTGTTTGTTGAGATCCTTGAATTGTAGATTTATGATCAGATTATTTATGAATATATTTGAGGCTTCTCTGAACTCCTTTATGCATGATTAAGACATCTTTGCATTTCTCTTCGAATTATCAGTTTGGATTGGCCAACTAGATTTGTTTTTCTTGCATTCGGAGAGGTGCTTAGTTCTGGGTCCAATCTTGCGGTGTCCTCACCCAGTGATAAAAGTGGTAGTGAGGCATGTATTGTATTGTTGCGATCAAGGATAAAACGATGGGGTTTATATCATATTGCTTGAGTTTATTCCTCTACATCATGTCATCTTGCTTAAAGCGTTGTTATGTTCTTATGAACTTAATACTTTAGATGCAGGCCGGAGTCGGTCGATGTGTGGAGTAATAGTAGTAGATGCAGAATCGTTTTAGTCTACTTGTCACGGACGTGATGCCTATATTCATGATCATTGCCTTAGATATCGTCATAACTTTGCACTTTTCTATCAATTGCTCAACAGTAATTTGTTTACTCTCCGTATTCTATCTTCAAGAGAGAAGCCTCTAGTGAAACCTATGGCCCCCGGGTCTATTTTCCATCATATATTTTCAGATCTATAAACCAAAAAACCTAAAAATACCTTGCTGCACTTTATTTATATTTACTTTAATTTTCTCTTTTATTTATCTTTTATACCTATCTCTATTAGATCTCACTCTTGTTCGTGACCGTGAAGGGACTGACAACCCCATTTTCGTTGTGTGCAAATGTTTGTTAGTTTGTGCAGGTGCATATATTGCAGACTTGCTTTTGCCTCCTACTGAATTGATACCTTGGTTCTTAACTGAGGGAAATACTTATCTCTACTTTCCTGCATCACCCTTTCCTCTTCAAGGGTAAAATCAACGAAATCTCAAGAAGTAGAAATATGCATTTGGTACATGTGGATGAAATTTGTGGATTACTTAAGCATGCAGGTTTACCCGAAGATGACGTTAAAAAGAAGGTTTTCCCTTTATCGTTGTAGGGAAAATCATTGACATGGTATAAGCTATGCGATGATATTGGATCGTGGAACTGGAGTCGATTGAAATTGGAATTTCACCAAAAGTTTTATCCTATGCACCTAGTTCATCGTGGTTGGAATTATATATATAATTTTTGGCCTCGTGAAGGATAAAGTATCGCTCTAGCTTGGGGGAGGCTTAAGTCAATGTTATATTCATGCCCCAATTATGAGCTCCTGAGAGAAATTATTATTCAGAATTTTTATCCTCGGGTTTCTCGTGATGATCAATCCATGCTTGATACTTCTTGTACTGATTCTTTTATGAAGAAGACTATTAAATTCAGGTGGGATCTTTTAGAAATAATTAAACGCAACTCTGAAGATTGGGAACTCGACGAAGGTAAAAATTCAGGTATTAAGCTTGAGTTTGATTGTGTTAAATCTTTTTATGAATACCGATGCTTTTCACAAGTTTAGCAGTAAATATGGACTTGACTCTAAGCTAGTAGCCTCCTTTTGTGAACCATTTGCTACTCATGTTGATCTCCCTAAAGAGAAGTGGTTTAAATATCATCCCCCTATTAAAGATGAAATTAAAGAACCGGTTTTGTCTAAAGATGAAACTATCATTTATAATGTCGATCCAGTTGTGCCTACTGGTTATATTTAAAAACCACCTTTCCCTGTTATGATTAAGGAACATGCTAAGGTATCAACAGTGTTTCACAAAAGTAATATTAAAGCACCTAGGCCCTCTGAACAAATTAAAGTAGAGCCTAGTATTGCTATGGTTAAGGATCTCTTGGTTGAAAATATTGATGGCATGTTATTTACTTCTGTGATGAAGCTATTGGAATTACCAAACCTGATACTAAAGATAATAATAAGCTTGTTGTTGGCATGCCTGTCGTCTCAGTTAAAATAGGTGATCATTGTATCATGGTTTATGTGGTTTAGGTGCTAGTGTGAGTGCTATCCCTTTTACTTTATACCAAGAAATTATGAATGATATAGCACCCGCTGAAATAGAAGACTACCTGTTACTTGTTACTTGATACTTGTTACAAATTATCTTGCTATCAAACTACCTATTACCGACAACTTCAGTGCTTGCAGAAATTACCTTGGTGAAAACTACTTGCCATTTCCTTCTGCTCCTCGTTGGGTTCAACACTCTTACTTATCAAAAGGACTACGATTAATCCCCTATACTTGTGAGTCATCAGATATGAAGCCGCTTGGGAACGCGAGGAACATCTTCGGCAAGAATCCCCCTGATCTTTCCCCTTCTATCTCTTAATTCTCGGGACGAGAATTTCTGTTAGAGGAGGAGAGTTGTAACAGCCCCATGTATTAAGCTACAATAACCCTCTCTAATTATGATAAGACACTTCACTAAACATTGTTTGATCACTTTGATTCAAATCTCATTTCAAATTCTACCTCTAAATTCAATTTCTAATTTAAATTATAAACTCCAGAAATTATTTCACCAAACACTAGGGCAAAAATGTTCATAATATTGCAAATAATCACTTAGTAATTGTGCTGGAGAAACCAACATTTTATAAATATATAAATGCCCCTAACCTAATTAATACAGTGCCTAAACAACATTTTAAATGCTTTTACAATTTATGAAAAATACAAACTATTTTAAATAAATCCCAAACTTTTTGTGGCGGTGCCTAAAATTGCAAACTGAATTATGGGATAGGTTCCATATTTTACAAAACCTATTTGCTACTTAAAATAAATGCAAAATAGAAATAATAAATAAAACATAAAAAGGATTAAAAAAGAAAAGGGGAAATGGCCCCTGTGCCACTGGCCTATTGTGCACGGCCCATACCGGCCCAGCCCACATCCCCTATCGGCTTCAACCTTGCTATAGGGAGCCGACCGAGGGCATGCGTCCCTGCCCGACCGGCTCGCCGCCCCGCGCTGCCACACCACTGAGAGGATAAGGCCCCCCCCCGGGCGCCTCTGGGATGCCTTCCACTCACTCCCCCACTCCTCACCTCGCTCGCTCGCCCTCTCCCTCGAAGCCTCCGCCGAACCCGAGCACTGCCGTCGCCATGGCGGTGCCATAGCCGCGGCCACCGTCCTCCCCGCACCTCGCCAACTTGTCCATGAGCACCGCCTACATCTCATTCGTCTCCCTCAACCCTAGATTGAAGCAGAGAAGCCGTGCCAATGACGCCCACCTAGATTTCCTCCATTCGGCCGTCGTGGATCGCCGCCGCCGTGCGTGTGCTTCAGGCCCTCCTCGAGCATGCTAAGCACATCTGCAGGCTCTCAGTGAGCCTCCCATCCGAAACCCTCTGCTATGCACCCCTTTCCATGCTCGTTGCTGCTGCTGGCAAAGTGGACGGAGCTCAGCTCCGCCACGTTGCTCACCGCCATTGCTGCCATTTGTTTCAAGGCCGGGCAAGTGCTTTGTGGTGCTCAGGGCATCGTCACGATGCCGCCCGTGCCACCAGTTTGACGCGTGGGCGCTTGTAGCCCCGATCCCGACAAGCTCGGGCTCCGGACTCCCCTACCTCAACGCGGCGCTCACCTCCAGCTACCCCCAGCTGCTCCCACCGCCTAGTTCGACGCAGCTCTCCCCACGCGTTCGAACGGGACTGGTCGCGCCCAATTTGGTGGCCCTAGCCAAGTACCTACGAAGGCAGACGCGCGTCGCCGCGCTTTTGGCTCGCCGGCGCATCTCCGGCGCCGCCCGCCGATGTGGCTGGCCTGGGGCCCACCCTGGGTCGCTGCCAGTGGGCCCCTGGTCCCGGTTGACCATGATGACCAGGTCAACGTTGCTGACTGGGCAACCCCTCTCACTGATATGTAGGGCCCACCCCCTTAACTAACTAATACTAATTTAATTAATTAATTTAACTCAATTAAGACACTGACATGTGGGCCCTCCTAACTAATTAACTTAATTATTTAAATTAACCTCTGTTAAATTAGCTCAGTCACTGACAAGTGGGACCCCCTGGTCAGTTTAACCAGTCAAAGTCCATAGTTGACTGTTGACTGTGTAGTCAACTGGGACCCACTGTCAGCCTCTGTTGCACATTTCTGGATACACTTCTATGTACCCATATCATTTAGTATTTAATATAATTTCGATTTAATTTAATTATAGAATTTTAGAATAATGTTTAAAACTTTGAAAATCATATAAAATAATCTATAACTCAGATCAAAATAGTTTATATATGAAAGTTGCTCAGAAAAGTATTACGAATCTGAATATGCTATCCACTCATCTGTCACATGCCTCTAACATGATGAACATGGATCCTTCCCCTCTGTTTCATTTGTCTGAATACTTCCTAAAGCTAGGAAAACATCCTCAGATGTTTTCCTACTTCGTCTGTAACATGTAGCACTGCGTTAGGTCACCCTTAGCACAACATTGCCATGCCATGCATAGTGATGCATTTGATTGCTTCATATTTATCGTTTCTTCCCTTTTCTTTTCAGTAGACCGCGAGACCGACGTTGTTCCCGATTTTGACTACACCCCTGACGTCCAGCCACTCTCAGCAGAGCTTCCATGCAAGCAAAACCCCTTGATCATTCCTTTATCGCCCATTCTTTCTGTCTCATGCTTTCATTAGATTTTGCTACTGTTGTTCGATAGCTCCTATTCTGATGCATAGCCTACTATTGTTACCTTACCTGTTATCATATATGCTTCGTATAGGTTGGCTAGTGATCCATCAGTTCCCCCTCACCTTTGTCAATGTGCAAAGACCGACACGTCACCGCGAGGCCCCTTAGTCGTACGACTCTGCAGAACTACTATCAAGTGTCGAGGGTGATACCTCCTACCTCACTCCTAATGATATCTTTGTAGTGTAGCTTGTCAGTTGTGGGATACCGAGGGTGATTCCTCTTTCACCACCTCCGATGAGCCTCTATCGTCGATACGTCTCCAATGTATCTATAATTTTTTATTGTTCCATGTTGTTATATTATCATTCTTGGATGTTTTATAATCATTTTATAGCAACTTATATCATTTATGGGAATAACCTATTGACATAGTGCCCAGGGCCAGTTGCTATTTTTTCCTTTTTTTTACTTCGCAGGAAATCGATACCAAACGGAGTACAAACATAGTGAAACTTTTTGGTGATTTTTTGGACCAAAAGGCATACGATGGGCCAAGAAAGTACGTGAGGGGGGCTCCGAGGAAAGCACAACCCAACAGGGTGTGCCTAGGGTCCTAGGCGCGCCCAGGTGGGTTGTGCCCACCTCGGCCACCTCCTGCACCGCCTCTTTGCTCTATAAATACTCCAATATTCCAGAAACCCTAGGGGAGTCGACGAAAATCAATTCCAGCTTCCGCAAGTTCTAGAAACCACGGATCCAATCTAGACACCATCACGGAGGGGTTCATCATCCTCATTGGTGCCTCTCTGATGATGCATGAGTAGTTCATTGTAGACCTACATGTCCGTAGTTAGTAGACAGATGGCTTCCTCTCTCTCATTTGATTGTCAATACAATGGTCTCTTGGAGATCTATTTGATGTAACTCTTTTTGCGGTGTGTGATTCATGAAAGAATTGAAGAAAATCCGTCTAGGATTGATAAATTGGAAGAAATCTTTCGTAATCTAAGAACGCCTTTTGCTTCCACTAAAAATATTGGAAAAAACCCCCGTTAAAATTAGCAAGAGTACTCAAATCAATAAGAACAACGGTGCAACTTCTAGTAGTAATAATAAAGAAGATCTTAAAAGTATTAGTATTTACCCGGATTTTGTTGAAGTTATAAGAGACCCTATTAGTAAGAACGATTTCCTCAATTTTATGCCTAGAATTTTTGCTATTTTACTTGCTAAATCTTCAAATAAATCTGATTGTGTGATTGAAGATCTGGAAGACAAAGATGACAACACTTAGATCTTTGCCTTATGCCTAGCTAAGGGCGTAAAACAATAGCACTTGTTGGGAGGCAACCCAATGAATAAAATTTATTTTTGTCTTTTTCTTGCTGTTCTTTAGTGTTTGCACAATTATGCTACTATTATGATTGTGTTTTTTGTGTTTCAATTAGTGTTTGTGCCAAGCAAAACCTTTGTGATCGTGTTGGGTGGTAGTTGATTTGATCTTGTTGAAAAACGGAAACTTTTGCACTCAGAAAAATAATTTTCATAAATCACAGAAACGTGCTTTTGCTCTGAAGTTTTTACACATGATTGACATGCAAATTGCCCACATTATCCTAATTATTTAAAATATTTGGAGTTACAGAAGTATACGAAGTTCCCTGATTACTACAGACTGTTCTGTTTTTGACAGATTCTGTTCTCTTTGAGTTGTGTGCTTATTTTGATGAATCTATGGTTTGCATTGGAGGGCATAAGCTATAGCTAAGTTGGAATACAATTTATAATGCAAAAATAAAATATTAATTGGTTTGCAATAGTACTTAGAGTAGTGATTTGCTTTGTTATACTAACGGATCTCATGAAGGTTTTGTTGAGTTTTGTGTGATTGAAGTTTTCAGTTTTGGGTGAGATCTCGATGGATGAAGGAATAAGGAGTAAGAAGAGCCTAATCTTGGGGATGACCCATGGCATCCCAAGCTATTATCTAAAATAGAAGCAAGCAACTAAGCTTGGGGATGCCCCGAGTGGCACCCCCTCTTTCTTCTAACGACCATCGGTATTTTACTTGGAGCTATATTTTTATTCGTCGCATATCATGAGTTTTGCTTGGAACAACTTGTATGATATGAGTCTTTGCTTGTTTTGCCTTTTTTTAATTCATCTATCCTTGCTGGACACACCTATTTGAGAGAGCCAAAACTACGCTATGACTTGTTAGAATTGCTCTCTATGCTTCACTTAAATCTTTTTGAGCAAAGATTTGCTCTAGTGCTTCACTTATATCTTTTTGAGCACGGTGTGCTTTAGTATTTTTGAAGAAATGCTCTCATGCTTCACTCATATTTATTTGAGAGTTAGAATTTTTTTTAAGAAATTCGCTCTTGCTTCACTTAAATTATTTTGAGAGAAGAAATTGTTTTATGCTCATGTTATTCACTTAGATTTGTTGGAGCTATCAAAAGAAACATATGAAATTAGTCCCAAAGTGATAGATATTCAAAAGGGATATAATAAAAACTTTCATGAATATCATTGGACAAAATAAACTTGATTCCTTGTAATAATTTTGCGATATGTTGATATAATATGTGAGTCATGTTTATGAGTAATTATGCTTTAGTAAGAATATTGGTGTTAAGGTTTGTGATTCCCTATGCAAGCATGAAAGTAAATAGTTATGCAATGAAATTATATCCTACTTGTGTTGCATTATTTGGTGTTAGTTATTCTTAATGCTCGCTTATGAGATTTTTTTGTTTCTTGGTTGGATGCTTCTCAATCTTTTGCTAGCCTTCATTTGCACTAAGTAAGATCACTACTTGTGCATCCAAAATCCTTAAACTAGTTTTGCCATATGAGTCCACTATACCTACCTATATGCGGTATTTCTGCGTCGTTCTAAGCAAATTTGTATGTGCCATATCTAATTTTCAAAATAAATTTCTCTTTTGTGTGCTCGTATCGCTCAAGAAACGGCAGGGGGTGGCTGATAATTTTCCATGCTAAATGTGTTATTCTCAAGATGAGTGTTTATTCACTTCTCATTCAATGAGAGTATGACAAAGGTATTAGGGATGCATAGTCCCGAAATGAAAAATGAATTTACTTTATGTTGTCAAATAATAAATTCCATGAAAAGTGTTGGTATGGATGGCACCCATGGATTCGGTTAGCCATGGAATGTGAAAGTATGGTGGAAAAAGGAATAAACTTTATTTTTTGTTTGGGAACCGCCTATGATATATCTAGCATCAAAAGTATTGGGAACTACTCGATCGTTTTCGTTGACAGGAAAAGCATGCCACCCAAAATGTTTTATCTCTACCTTTTTCGCTTTGAGCTCTGGCACCTCTACAAATCCCTACTTCCCTCTGCGAAGGCCCTTTCTTTTACTTTATGCAATTTTTATTATTTTTGTGTCTCCATCTTCTCTTATAAAGCACAAACTAAGGGGCACTATGATCGTACTTGAGCATTGGATGCAGCTAATATGCGAGTGTGTTTAATGAATGGATCAATGATTGAGCATAATGGGCTAGGGATAACTTGCTTTAGTGTTGATATTTTGAAAGACATGGTTGCTTGATGATATGCTTGAGTATTGAAATCTTTATGTCAAAACTATACTATTGCTTGGAACCATACAAAAGTCCAAATGTCCATGTTACAAAGAAAAGAATATGTGATGAACATGTTAGGTAGCACTCCACATCAAAAATTCTATTTTTATCATTTACCTACTCGAGGACGAGCAGGAATTAAGCTTGGGGATGTTGATACGTCTCCAACATATCTATATTTCATTGTTCCATGCTATTATACTATCATTCTTCGATGTTTTACAATCATTTTATAACAACTTTATATCATTTTTTGGGACTAACCTATTGACATAGTGCCCAAGGACAGTTGCTGTTGTTTGCTTGTTTTTTTACTTCATAGGAAATCAATACCAAATGGAGCCCAAACGTAGCAAAACTTCTTGGTGATTTTTTCTGGACCGGAAGGCACACGATGGGCCAAGAAAGTACCTGAGGGGGGCTCCGAGGGGAGCACAACCCACCTGGGTGCGCCTGGGCCCCCAAGGTGGGTTGTGCCGACCTCGGCCGCCTCCCGCACCACCTCTTTGCTCGATAAATACCCCAATATTACAGAAACCCTAGGGGAGTCAAATATCAATTCCAGCCACCGCAAGTTCCATAAACCATAGATCCAATTTAGACACCATCACGAAGGGGTTCATCATCCTCATTGGTGCATCTCCGATGATGCGTGAGCAGTTCATTGCAGACCTACGGGTCCGTAGTTAGTAGCTAGATGGCTTCCTCTCTCTCCTTTCATTCTCAATACAATGGTCTCTTGGAGATCTATTCGATGTAACTCTTTTTGCATTGTTGAAAGTACATGTAGTCCCCATGTGTGGTTTTGGTAATTACTGACAATCCTTATGGACTAATGTTTGCATTGAGATATACATTTGAAGGTTAGACCCATTGAAAAATGATTGAAGAATAATGGAAGACAACTCCTTTGAAGCAACAATTACATCGAGATGATCAAAATGGAGTTCATTGGAGTATCTTAAGGGTTGCCATGCTTAGAGCTATGGTTTGAGCCATAATGGATCAATATATTAAAAGGATGATTTGAATGATGAATTCTAGGAGTGGCTCAAAGATACGATCATAATGGACTCATGTGTTGAGTCATGATTGATCAAGTATTCAAGCAAGCTATTCAAGTGAAGAATTCAATATACCCTTCATGAATTCAAGATTAAACATGGAGTAGAGATATCGGTTGACCAAGATGAAGCTCAGAGATCGAACTCTAAATGGTCAACACACGAGCGCAAATGATGCACCACATAGGATCTTGTGGTATGATAAGAAATTATCAATTGCACTATGTGTACTGACCCATACTATGTGTTGTCTATGTTTTTGAGGGTTACATGATTCTCATGGGTTCGCATTGAGAGAGAGAGAGAGAGAGAGAGAGAGAGAGAGATCTCAAGTGTCCATGAGAGGATCACATCAAGTGCTGATGATCATGGTTGACAAGGCAAGTTCAAGATAGCTATCCTGAAGGATTACATGCTTGAAGCTTGTGGATGATCACATGACGAACGTATGAAGATTAATACAATTCAATGCTCCCCACATGGCTTATCGGGGAGCTATTTGAAGCCTTCACCGAGTGTCATGATCAAGATCATCGTTCTGACTTGAGCCAAGCATAAATGTCAACATCAAGCTCAATTGGAATGCTTTAGTCAAAGGTATTAGTTCTTGTGGCTTTAGTTGTTAGGATCGATGACCATCAAAAAGGATATATGCTCAAGAATGACTTTTTGAAAGCTATCTAGTATAGTACTTTTATGATTCTTGAGTTATAGGGATCCCGCACTATTAAGAGGGGATCAAAGGGGTTAGTGATAGATTTGCTCAAGTTAACATCTTCTATTTCTATTTACTCACATCATATTCCAACATAAGCATATTTCACTCCTATCCAATACAAATAAAAAATGCCTATACATCTACCAAAGAAAATCCAAAGCCAAATTGGCTACCCAAATACATGATAAAACCTTTACATAATTTGCATCCTACATTTTTATTGATCTTAGGTGGTTCTCTATGTGAGGACCTGGGATTTTTCCATAGCTTTAAAACGAGCCCAAGATCATCAAAATCGGAGTCCAGATGTGAAAGTTATGCATGTTTTAGTTTTGGGGTTCCTGTAGTTTTTGGGTTAGTCAGATATCCGGGACTTGGCCCAGAAATCCGGCTATAGATGTCCAGAAATCTTACCGAAATGTTTTTTGTGTACGCCGGATGTCCGACACTTCGCCAAATGTCCGAGGGCCCAAGTTTGGCCAGATGTTCGGGCTTCGGCCAGATGTCCGGGCCGTGTAACCTGTTTTTCTGCGTACGTGTGTGCACACCTCACAGTGGCCGGATGTCCGGCCCTAGGCCCAGATGCTTGGCCCAGCACAACCACTTAGACTCTAATAGCCATATTTGCACTACCACTATATATATCCCTCTACCCATCTGGTAGAGGGTTGACCACTTCATCACAAATCGCCCCAAGAACACATGCGGCTCCCTCTCACTCTTCCGCACCTCCTAGATCCTGAAAGCATTTGTGAGAGTTCTTGAGAGTTGTTCCAATCAAAAATATAGATCCACTCCTCTCCCTCTTGTGACCAAAGGAATTCGTGATTTGAGCAAGTCTTGAGCATTTCCCCCTTTGTTCTTGTTACTCTAGGAGGTTGGAGACTCCTAGGCGGTAGGAGTGCTCCGGTGAGGAATCAACTTGTGATTTGTCCCCTGAAAAGTTTGTGAAGATTTGGTGGCCGCCTCAAGGTCTACCACTAGTGTTTGGGAATCACCTTTGTGGTGATATCTCAAGGGGAGAATAGGGTGCCTTCGTGGCGTTGGTGTGCCTTCGTGGTAATATCCTATAACATCCCAATTTTCAATTTAGGTATTATACATAGATCATTCATATGCATCCATGTTTTATGCATTTTGTTGTTTTGTTTTACTTGCATTTTGATCCAAGAGGCCTTAAGTAACTCAAGGACCAATTTGAGAGAGTTGGAGGTTTCACAAAGATCCAATTTTGATTTATCAAAATTTGGTATTTGGATCAAATTGTTTTTCAAAATTCTTTTTCAAATATTTCAATATGACTTCTTCAAAATGAGTAGAAAAATATTGGAAATTGAATTTTGAATTTTTGAAGAGTTTATTGATTTTTTTCGCTAGTTTATTTATTAGTTAGCGGCGTAATTAGTACTGTAATGTTTGTTTTTAGTCTAGGCATTTATGCCCTGATAAATGTTCACGAGGTCACTAATAAGGCCATATAGCTATGTGAATTTTTCTGGAATTTTTAGGATTTATTTTATGTTTATTTTTCGTGTTTTAGTTTCTGGAAAAATTGTTTTATAAAAAAAGTGTGCCGCCGAACTGGGCCGGCCCAGCTCAGCGCCAGGCCGCGGCCCACCTCCTGCACCGCCTCCGCT
This sequence comes from Triticum timopheevii, assembly GCA_963921465.1. Classification (NCBI taxonomy): domain Eukaryota; kingdom Viridiplantae; phylum Streptophyta; class Magnoliopsida; order Poales; family Poaceae; genus Triticum; species Triticum timopheevii. Next base: position 193,137,610 of record OY997272.1, on the reverse strand, counting down.
GCCGGCTCGGGATGGCGTCCCGAGCGGTCCCGCCGCCGCTCGCCGCCGTGTTCGACTAGGACACGGGAGCCGCCAACGCCCCTTCCCCAAGTCGGACCCCCTACGCCTTTATATAGCCACCCGACCCCTCCCCCCTCTTCTCTCCACCTCAGCCGACGCCACTGCTCGCCAGCCGCGCCGCCACCGCCTGCTGCCGCCGCCGCTACTAGCGAGCCCCACCGCCGCAAGCCCTCGCCGGAGCCCCGCCACCTCGCCCGCCGCCACCGCCCTTGACCTCGTCGCCTCCATCACTGAACCTGCCCAGAACCGGTAAAAACCGCCGGTCCAATCTGGTTTTCTCAGTTTTTCATTCGGTTTATTCTTTCAGATCAGTTTATTTTTATTAGTTTGTTTAATTAGTGAACGTTCGTCAGATTCAGTTTTCTCTGTTAGCGGATGTTCGTCCGATAGATTTTTCTTTTCAGTTTAATTTTCGGCTAGGGACCTATCCACGAATATTTTCTTCGTAGATTAGCCCCTGATATTTAAACCTTAGTATCTTTTAGCTCGTTTGTCCAAATTAGATGAAACCAATGCCTAAATCTTTAGAGCGATCCCCTCTACCCAGTAAACCAACTTGAATAAGATTTTGACAATTTAAAATTTGAGTTTAGTTCAGATTAGTATTTGATCTTATTTTGTTTGTATCTTGAGTTTCGTAGCTCCGTTTGAGTTAATTCTTTTTGCTAATCGTAGCTAATCACATGTACCTACTGTTAAGACCTAATCCACATAAATATAGTGTTGTTAGAATTTTTTCTGTTTAGCTTAGTTCTTTGCTTGTTTTCGAGTTTTACTTGGATCTTTTCTCGTTTTATTTTTTGCATCGTTTGCTTGATTGCTTATGTATGCTATTGTTTGTATACGCTTGATTTTCCGTAGTGCGAAGCTTGTTATTACGAATCTCTAGGGTTTTCCGATCGTCAGGGAGGCAAATTCACACTTTGATCATACTTTTCAATACCCAGTTTTTACTATGCATTAGTTTCACCCTCAAAGATTGCATAAGTAGGTTTGGGAATTGGGCATCGCTATGTAGTTCATGAGGTAGGAACCTATGATCCTTGAAACACCGCGGGATTATTAGTTATGTCATATATTGCTTAGTGATGCTTGTAGACAGGGACTGGTCTGTAAGATTCATGCAAGTTATGAGAGAAATAATAATTAAGAGGAAGTTTAAGGTGGCAACATTAACACACATCAGGGTAGAATGGTTGGGGCACCCTGGAGAAACCGGTGGCTTGCCCGGGCACCTAGAGAAACCAGTGCTTGCCCAAGGGAATCTCGGAGTACTCGTGCGATTACCTACGGAATGCCACCCGGGCTCAAAGGGATCATATTATATTTCATGCCTAGAAACTTCCGTGTGCAGCCACAAGACATTATGGGCTCTAGCATAGTTGAGTAAGTTGTGTGATCTCTTGAAGAGGTGGACTAGCACATGTAGAGGAAAGTAAGTGTACCGGCCTACCCAGAGTCAAGAGTTTATGCTTCAGAAAGACTATGTCTCGATCTTCCGATCATGGATGCAGTCGAGTCTTGTGGGGAAAAGTGCGCAACCTCTGCAAAGTGTATAAACTAATCATGGTTGGCTGTGTCCCTGGTTATGAACATTTTGAGCATCTAGAAGTGGATATTTATGATGATCTCATCACTCTTTAATTAATGAATTGGGTTTAATGATGGTACTTGGTTAATGTTGGGATTTGAGTTGGAGGAACCTTCTCAAATATTTGTATAACTTTGTACTCCCTCCGTCCCAAAATAAGTGACTCAAGTTTGTACTAGGTTTATTACAAAGTTAGTACAAACTTGAGTCACTTATTTGGGACGGAGGGAGTAGTAAATAAAATTTATTCCTTTGTTGTAGGGAAAAATTAGCTTTATGCAAAATATTAAACTTAGAGCCTCCACCAGCCAAATATGCATGTAGATATAGTTTCTTGCATTCATTTTCTCTACAGTGTAACTCTGCCAGCATATTCCATGTGCTGACCTAGACGGCTGCAACGTCTCATGTTGCAAACTTTACCGACGAAGAATAAGGTGCGATAGGTCGTTGTCATGCACTCAGCTATGCTGTTGGAGTTGATGGACCCATTTACCTTTGAAGCTTCTGCAGTTATTTTGCTTAGATGGCCTTCAACCATATTATTTGTGTAATAATACCCTTTATGTGGACCTCAATGTAATAAGTGTGTGATTGAACTCTGTTATAATTCCTTGAGTACTATGTGTGTCAGCATACCAACCCAGGGATGACACTTAAGCACAGAGACTTCGGCCCATTGGGATCATGGTCGCTACAAGATGGTATCAGAGCCCACGCTGACTCTAGGACGCGACCACTAGGAAAAGCCACATGATACTCTTCTCTGCTCATTTCTAATCCTCCTCTATTTCTACTCTATAGATGACGGACCCCAGGAACAAGTTCACCCAGCCGGATGATGACACCCCTTTCGGATGCCACTTGAAGGAAGTCACGAAGTACCTGAACATCGGACTACCAAGCTTCACTAGAACCTTCACTGCAACCTTACCAAAAGAGGAGCGCTGGAGGATCAATTTCGTGTAACTGGGATGACGTTCACACCAACAACAGAGCCCATTGATTTTACCTTGGATGCGCCAAGTTGGAACCTGCGAAAGAGCATGGCAGCCCACATCACTTTTGGATGCATTTGTGAGGTGTACCACAAGGAGCTTGAAGACACCGTCTATTAGATATGTGGACGCTGAGACGAGCAATGGGAGATGATTCGCACCAGGAAGGATGGATCAATTGCAGTGTACATTCAGGAGACGGATTAGCACATTCGTCTATATGAGAACCAGATGTGCGCTATCATGAAGAAGACCAAGAAGGTGATGAAGAGGAATATCGAGCTAGAAGAGGAACTCAAATCTACACACGATGGATATGAAGAATAAATTGTTGTGGTACTGGAGAAGCATGAAGATCTGAAGAAGAAGCTAGGAATACCCGTGATGAACCAGAAGTAAGAACCTAAAGTGGACATTCGTTCGGATAACTACATCATATTGGATGACACCGACACGGACAGTGACGCAGATGATGACAGTGATGATGATTATGAAGACGAAGCTGGAGCAGATATTATGGAGTCTTCCACCGATCAAAATTTCTAGACGACCACCATGTTATTAGTAGTATTCTTCCAAGTAGTTAGAATCGATCGATTTGTAAAATTAGTTAAATTGTTTGTGTGAATATTCTTTGATATTGAGTGGTGTGAATTGAATGTATTTGCCACATATGCATATGGGTAGTGACACTGGATTCGTTTTCCCACTGGAGCTCACCCAGTTGATCCAGCAGCAGAATGCCTTGATGCAGATGTTGGTCCAGAACCAGAACCAAGGCAACAACAACAACAACAACAACAACAACAACAACAACAACAACAACAACAACAACAACAACAACAACAACAACAACAACAACAACAACAACAACAACAACAACAACAACAACAACGAAAACAACAACAACAACAACAACCCACCTCCACCACCCCCTATTGACAACCTAGCCCTTTCCTGAGGTTGAATCCGCCGGTGTTTTCTTGGAGCACCGAGCCGATTGTTGCAGATGATTGGCTCCGCAAGATTGGGAGAAAGCTGACCACTGCTGAATGCATGGATGCGAAGAGAGTGCGCTTTTCCACACATCAGCTTGATGGACCCGCAGCATCTTGGTGGGAGAATTTCACCACCCCTTACCCCATAGCTACAGTTACCTGGGATCAGTTTCAGCAGGCCTTCCGCACTGCACATGTTTCAGCTGGGGCCATGAGTTTGAAGAAGCGTGAGTTTTGCAACTTACGCCATGGGAGTCATACAGTGGGACAGTATGTGGATGAGTTTAGCAAGCTAGCACACTACGCCCCAGATGATGTGGCCACAGACGCCGCAAAGCAGGAGACGTTTCTTGAGGGACTCGATGATGAGTTGAGTATGCAGTTGATGGTGGCAACCTTGAACAACTACCAAGAGTTGGTAGATAGGGCCCTCATGATAGAAGGCAAGCAGCAGCAGATAGATAATGGCAAGAGGAAGTATGGACAAGGGAGGTACACTTCTGGAACTCAGCAAAAGCCTCACTATTCCCCGTACCTCATAACCATGGAGGGCATAACCATGGAGGACATTCGCACAATGGAGGAAGTTCACACAACCACAGTGGCCCTAAGAATGGTAATGTGAACGGAGGAAGCAATAGTCAGAACCGTTCCAACCCCGCGACACCCGCCAAGAAGGATCTGAGTCACATTACTTGTTTCAAGTGTGGGAAGACTGGACACTACGCTACTGAATGTTCTGAAGCCAAGAATGAAAATGGCAATGGAGGTGTTACAAAGAAGCCCAACCCTTTCACCAGAGGTCATGTAAACCACGTCAGTGTGGAGGAGATTGAGGAGCAAGCCGACGCAGTTGTCGATAAATTTTTGATTAATGCAGTTACAGCCCTTGTTCTTTTTTATACTACTGCATCTCATTCATTCATATCAAGGGGATTTGTGGACAAGTTTAAGTTGCCAACCGTAGCCCTTAAGTCACCTATGTTAGTAAGTTCCCCAGGAGCAGAGTATATGGCTAGTAGGGAATGTTATCAGTTGCCAATAACCACAGGTAGACATGTTTTCCCCACCGACCTTATTGTCCTGGAGTCACTAGGATTGGACGTGATCCTAGGCATGGATTGTCTATCCAAGTTTGAGGGAAACATCGATTGCGCCAGTAAATCAATTTTTCTCACCACCCCAGAAGTAAAAAGGATCAAGTATGTGTCTAGGCATGCGCCGAGGAGGACTCAAGTGAATTCCCTATCGAGAGTTGTTAGGAGGAAGTACTAGTGGTGAAGGATTATCCCGATGTATTTCCAGAGGAGTTACCAGGCCTGCCACCAGATAGAGATACTGAGTGTTTGATTGAGTTATTGCCAGGCACTGGACCAATATCAAAGAGACTGTATCAGATGCCCGCAAATGATCTGGACGAAATTAAGAAGCAGATTAAGGAGTTACTGGAGAAAGGTTATATTCGACCAAGCTCATCACCTTGGGGAGCCCCAGTGCTTCTAGTTGAGAAGAAGGATGGACCTCTAAGGATGGTTGTTGATTATCGTGCGCTGAATGAGGTAACGATCAAGAACAAATACCCTCTGTCGATGATCAATGATTTGTTTGACCAGCTGCAGGGAGCTAAGGTTTTCTCCAAGATTGATCTTCGATCAGGTTATCACCAGCTGAAGATACGAGAGCAGGATATACCAAAGATAGCCTTTACCACGAGGTATGGGTTATATGAGTATACTATTATGTCATTTGGTTTGACTAATGCCCCTGCCTATTTTATGAGTATGATGAACAAGGTGTTCATGGAGTTCTTGGACAAGTTCATTGTGGTTTTCATTGATGATATACTGGTCTACTCGAAGAATGAAGAGGAGCATAAGGAACATTTGCGCTTGGTTCTCGAGAAGCTTAGGGAACATCAGTTGTATGCCAAGTTCAGCAAATGTGAGTTTTGGTTGAAGGAAGTTGGATTTCTCGGACATGTTATATCAGGAGAAGGAATAGCAGTAGACCCCACCAAGGTTGCATCTGTCACTGAGTGGTTGGTACCCACCTCAGTTGGAGAGATCCGAAGTTTTCTTGGACTCGCAGGTTATTATCGGAGATTTATTGAGAATTTTTCCAAGATCACGAAGCCCATGACGAAGTTATTGAAGAAATACACCAAGTTTAAATGGACTGAGGATTGTGAGGCCAGTTTTCAGGAGTTGAAGAAAAATTTGGTTATAGCCCCACTGCTGATTCTTCCAGACATACGCAAGGATTTCCAAGTTTATTGCAATGCTTCACGTCGGGGACTTGGAGGCGTTCTTATGCAGGACGAGAGAGTTGTTTCATATGCCTCACGACAGCTTCGACCTCATGAGTCGAATTATGCTATGCATGCTTTGGAGTTAGCACCGTAGTGCATGCGCTCAAGACATGGAGACATTTTCTTATCGGTAACCGATGTGATGTTTACACAGATCATAAGAGTTTGAAGTACATCTTCACATAGAAGGAGCTGAACCTCAGGCAGAGGAGATGGTTGGAACTCATAAAGGATTATGACATGAGATTGCATTATCATCCAGGAAAGGTCAATGTTGTAGTAGATGCGTTGAGCCGCAAGAGTTATGTTAACACGCTCATAACCGTAGGATTACCTTAGGAGTTAGCCGATGATCTCCGAGAACTTCGCTTGGACATAGTTCCGAGAGGTTATGTTGCAACATTGGAAATTCAACCTACTTTACTGGGAAAGATCAGAGAAGCCCAGAAGACGGACAAGGAGATTGCAGAGATAAAGGAAAGGATGAGTAAAGGAAAGGCCAAAGGTTTTCGTGAGGATGAGCACGAAACTTTATGGTTTGAGGATCATATCTATGTGCCTAATGACCCTGAGATCAGGAAGTTAATTCTTTAGGAGGCTCATGATTCGTCTTATTCGATTCACCCAGGCAACACCAAGATGTATCTAGACTTGAAGGAGAGTTTTTGGTGGACAGGAATGAAGAAGGATATTGCCGAGTATGTAGTAGTATGCGATGTATGTCAGAGAGTTAAGGCAGAGCATCAGAAACCAGCAGGGTTACTTAAGCCTTTGCCGATACCCGAATGGAAGTGGGATAAACTTGGCATGGATTTTATAACAGGATTACCCAGGACCCGTTCAAGCTATGACTCTATCTGGGTGGTAGTCGATCACTTGACGAAGGTAGCCCATTTCATTCCTATCAAGACAACTTATACGAGTGCTAAGTTGGCGGAGATATACATGACCAGGATCGTATGTCTGCATGGAGTTCCGAGGACCATCGTATCAGATAGAGGAACATAGTTTCCTTTAAATTTTTGGAATCAATTGCACGAAACTTTGGGTACCAGGCTAGAGTTTAGTACAGCCTTTCATCCGCAGACAAATGGACAGACCGAGAGAGTCAATCAGATTCTGGAGGACATGTTGAGAGCTTGGGCACTAGATTATGGATCTAGTTGGGATGATAATTTACCCTATGCAGAGTTCTCGTATAACAATAGTTATCAAGCCAGTTTGAAGATGGCCCCTTTCGAAGCCTTGTACGGAAAGGACACCATTATCGTGGGATGAAGTTGGAGGTCGACAGTTGTTTGGAGACTTAATCCGAGATTCTGAGGAGAAGGTTAAGTTGAGTCGAGATAGACTCAAGATAGGCTAGTCCAGGCAGAAGAGTTATGCCGATACTAAACACAAGGAGGTAGCCTATGAAGTCGGAGATAGAGCATATCTTTGTGTGTCTCCACTTCAAGGATTTAAGTGATTTGAAGTCAAAGAAAAGCTAGCACCATGATTTGTGGGACCATACCGAGTTTTCGAACGTATGGGAGAAGTTGCCTACAAGTTGGAATTACCCGAAGGATTGTCAGGAGTTCATGATGTGTTTCACATTTCCTAGTTGAAGAAGTGCCATGCAGAGATGGTTGATATTCCTCTGAGAGATACAGTGCCACCGGAAGCAATTCAGTCGGATAGTGATCTGACCTATGAAGAGAAACCCATGAAGATTCTCGAGTTGTCCAGCCGGATTACTCGCAGCAAAGTCATCAAGTTTTGCAAAGTTCAGTGGAGCCACCATACCGAGGAGGAATCCACCTGGGAGCGAGAAGAAGACCTTCGCAAGGACCACCCACACCTTTTTGCTGACCAACCCGAATCTCGAGGTCGAGATTCATCTTAAGGTGGGTAGGTTTGTAAGATCCCAATTTTCAATTTAGATATTATACATAGATCATTCACATGCATCCATGTTTTATGCATTTTGTTGTTTTGTTTTAGTTGCATTTTGATCCAAGAGGCCTTAAGCAACTCAAGGACCAATTTGAGAGAGTTGGAGGTTTCACAAAGATCCAATTTTGATTTATCAAAATTTGGTATTTGGATCTAATTGTTTTTCAAAATTCTTTTCCAAATATTTTTAAATAATGAGAGAAGATAATATGACTTCTTCAAAATAAGTAGAAAATATTAGAAATTGAGTTTTGAATTTTTGGAGATTTTATTGATTTTTTCGCTAGTTTATTTATTAGTTAGTGATATAATTAGTACTGTAATGTTTGGTTTTAGTCTAGGAATTTAGGCCCGGAAAAATGTTCACTAGGTCACTAATAAGGCTATATAGCTACATGAATTTTTCTGAAATTTTTAGGATTTACTTTATGTTTATTCTACGTGTTTTAGTCTCTGGAAAAATTTGTTTTATAAAAAAAGTGTGCCCCTGAACTAGGCCGGCCTAGCTCAGCGCCAGGTCGCGGCCCAGCTCCCGCACCGCCTCCATCGCCGGCTCAGGCCGCAGTCCCGAGCGGTCCTGCCGCCGCTCGCCGTCGTTTCCGACTAGGACAAGGGAGCCGCCACCGCCCCCTTCCCCAAGTTGGACCCCCCAACGCCTTTATATAGCCGCCCGACCACCCCTCTCCTCTCCACCTCAGCCGCTGCCGCCGCTCACCAGCCGCGTCGCCGCCGCTGCCGAGCCCCGCCACCGCAAGCCCTTGTCGGAGCCCCGCCACCTCGCCGGCCGCTGCCTCTGTTGACCTCGTCGCCGCCGTTGCCGAACCTGCCGAGAACCGGTAAAAACCGCCGGTCCGATCCGGTTTTCTCAGTTTTTCGTTCGATTTATTCTTTCAGATCGGTTTATTTTTATTAGTTCGTTTAACGTTCGTCAAATTTGTTTCTGTAACGAACGAATTCGTTCGTTAGCCTCTATTAGCGGACGTTCGTCCGATAGATATTTCTTTTTATTTTAATTTTCGGCCAGGGACCTATCCACGAATATTTTCTTTGCAGATTAGCCCCTGATCTTTAAACCTTAGTAACTTTTAGCTCGTTTGTCGAAATTAGATGAAACCAACGCCTAAATCTTCAGAGCGATCCCCTCTATCCAGTAAACCAACTTGAACATAATTTTGACAATTTAAAATTTGAGTTTAGTTCAAATTAGTATTTGTTCTTGTTTTGTTTGTATCTTGAGTTTTGTAGCTCCGTTTGAGTTGATTCTTTTTGCTAATCGTAGCTAATCACATGTACCTACTGTTAAGGCCGAATCCACATAAATATGATGCTGTTAGAAATTATTTTCTGTTTAGCTTAGTTATTAGCTTGTTTTCGAGTTTTATTTGGATCTTTTCTCGTTTTGTTTTTGCATCGTTTGCTTGATTGCTTATGTATGCTATCGTTTTTATACGCTAGATTTTTCGGAGTGCGAAGCTTGTTATTACGAATCTCTAGAGTTTTCCGATCGTCAGCAAGGCAAGTTCACACTTTGATCATACTTTTCAATACCCAGTTTTTACTATGCATTAGTTTCACCCTCAAAGATTGCATGAATAGGTTTGGGAATTGGGCATTGCTATGTAGTTCATGAGGTAGGAACCTATGATCCTTGAAACACCCCAGGATTATTCGTTATGTCATATATTGCTTAGCGATGCTTGTAGACGGGGATTGGTATGTGAGATTCATGCAAGTTATGAGAGAAATAATAATTAAGGGAAAGTCTCAGGTGGCAACAATAACACACATCTAGGTGGAATGGTTGGCGCACCCTGGAGAAACCAGTGGCTTGCCCGGGCACCTGGGAAAACCAGTGCTTGCCCAAGGGAATCCGGGAGTACTCGTGTGATAACCCTATGGAATGCCACCCTGGCTTAAAGGGATCATATGATATTTCATGCCTAGAAAATTCCGTGTGTAGCCACAAGCCATTATGGGCTCTGGCATAGTTGAGTAAGTTGTGTGATCTCTTGAAGAGGTGTACTAGTAGATGTAGGGGAAAGTAGGTGTACCGGTCTACCCAGAATAAAGAGTTTATGCTTCAGAAAGATTATGTCTCGATCTTTTGATCATGGATGCGGTCGAGTCTTGTGGGGAAAAGTGTGCAACCTCTGCAGAGTGTATAAACTAATCATGGTTAGCCGTGTCCTCGGTTATGGACATTTTGAGTATCTAGAAGAGGATATTTATGATGATCTCATCACTCTTTAATGAATGAATTTGGGTTTAATGATGATACTTGGTTAATGTTGGGATTTGAGTTGGAGTAACCTTCTCAAATATTGGTATAACTTTGTAGTAAATAAAATTTATTCCTTTGTTGTAGGGAAAAAATTAGCTTTATGCAAAATATTAAACTTAGAGTCTCCACTAGCCAAATATGCATGTAAATATAGTTTCTTGCCAGCATATTCCAAGTGCTGACCTACATGGCTGCAACGTCTCATGATGCAGACTTTACTAACAAAGAATAAGGTGCGATAGGTCATTGTCATGCACTCAGCTATTCCGTTGGAGTTGATGGACTCATCTATCTTTGAAGATTCTGCAGTTATTTTGCTTAGATGGCCTTCAGCCATATTATTTGTGTAATAATACTCTTTATGAGGACGTCGATGTAATAAGTGTGCAATTGAAGTCTGTTATAATTCCTCGAGTACTATGTGTGTCAGCATACCGATCCAGGGATGACACTTAAGCACTAAGACTTCGGTCCATTGGGATTGTGGTCTCTACACATCCATCCCTCCAACGGTGACTAGCTTCCCTCCAAGGAAGTTAATATCGGGATACATCCTCGTAGCCACTACTTGTGGTTTACTTTGGTCAGTTGACCTTGCATTCACTATATATATTGTTGTCCTCATTATATTATGTTGGTTACGATATCCTAGAGATTATTTAGGCCAACACTTTATAGTCCGCAATTCGTACTTGCTACTACTGATATATCTTATGCTTAGTGTGAATTGCTAGCATGTAACATTCATTTCCGTATATTGGGACATAACTTGTGTAAGCTTGTAGTGCTTACTTGAGTTTGCTTGTATCATTCAATTCCATATATTGTAATACAATTTGTGTAAGCTTGTATTGCTTACTTGTGGTTGTGTGTATTATTCATTTCCATATCTTGTGATATACATTGAGTAAATTTTTGTAACTTGTGCTTACTCATATGCTCATTATTCTCATCTTGTTTATCCTAAGTTGTTGGTGCACTTGGTGAGCCTAGTATATTTAGGATTTATGCTTGAGAAGTATCCGCTTAGTTTATTTCCACATTAGGATATAGCCAAATCTGTCAAAGATTTTAAAATGTTTATTAACCCCCCTCTAGGCGACATTGTGGTTCTTTCAGTTGTGTTTGTTGGGATCCGATGAACTTTGAGTTTATGAAAAGATCTATGTTTTTATCCATGAAAGTTATTTGAGTCTTTTGATCTCTTATATGCATGATTACTTACAGCCTCGTATTTCTTCTTCGAATCTTTGGTTTAGTTAGGCCAACTAGATCGATGTTTCTTGCCATGGGAAGAGGTGCTTTGTGATGGGTTTGATCTTACGGTGCTTGATCCCAGTGACAGAAGGGGAACCGACACTTATGTATCGTTGCCATTAAGGATAACAAGATGGGATCTATTTCTACATGAATAGATATTGTCTACATCATGTTATCGTCTTTATTACATTACTTCGTTTTTCCATGAACTTAATACACTAGATGCATGCTGGATAGCGGTCGATGTGTGGAGTAATAGTAGTAGATGAGGCAGGAGTCGGTCTACTAATCTTGGACGTGATGCCTATATAATGATCATTGCCTGGATAACGTCATGATTATTTGAAGTTCTATCAAATTGCCCAACAGTAATATGTTTACTCACCGTATGCTATTTTTCTTGAGAGAAGCCACTAGTGAAATCTACGGCCCCCGGGTCTCTTCTTTATTATATTTGCCTTCAAGATATATTTTTATTCGCTTTTATTTTCAGATCTATTAATCCAAAAACACAAAAATACTTTGATGCACTTTATTTTATTTGCGATCTATTTATTCAATCTATTACAACTTTCTCCCGTCCACGTGCCAATTTCTAGCGCCGTTACCCGAAAGGGACTGACAACCCCTTTAACATGCCAGGTTGCAAGTATTTGTTCTTTTTGTGTAGGAGTTGTTTACGTGGTGTTGCGTGGTTCTCCTACTAGTTCGATAACCTTGGTCTCATCACTGAGGGAAATACCTACCATTGTTGTGCTGCATCATCCCTTCCTCTTTGGGAAATACTGACGTAGTTCAAGCCGACATCAGTCATGCAGCCCCTCAAGTGTGAACCTAAGGGTGATTCCTCCAAGTTCACCTTGACGATTACATCAAGTGGGGATCCATCGAGGGTGATTCCTCGAATTCCCCTTGGATGTTATGGACACACGGATACCTTGGCTTTACCTCAGTCCCTTGTTGAAGTCGGGTCGGACCCGAGGGGTACCCGCGAGAGTTACTAAAGTCAGGTTGACCTGAAGGGTACCCGCGAGATAATTACGAGGCACGGCCGGGCGGCAGACCACCCTAGAGAGGGATGGGTCTGACCCTTGTCAGAGGTCCTCGAGACGGGGTGTCGAGATCACTTATTGTCTTCGCGCGCTCCCAAGAAACTAAGGGTTTGGATATGTGATCTGAGTATGCCTCTCGCTTATCAACCACCACACGGGAATAAGTATGGGCACTCAGCATCGTACGATTCTTCCGAAAGCTCTCAGACGTCAATAGTTTAGCGGCATGTGCCCGGTTGGACGGTAACCACCTGCGCTTGTATTAGGGGGTGGGTCTGCTCCAGGCCGCGTTCTCAACATATAGGATTGAAAGGACGATTGGCCCATGACCCCTTCGCATTTAGGATGTAGACCGGTGTGCTGGCCTCTCTATTGAGCCTAGGTAGGACTACGATGTGTCGATCAGCCGAGGCCGGGCATGATCCAGAGAAGTGTGTTCGACCGGAGTTAATCGAGCGTGTTGGGTAAGTTGGTGCACCCTTGCGGGGAAGTTAATCTATCTGAATAGCCTTGTCCAAGGTAATGAACGCTCGGAGTTGTATCCCGATCTATTACAACTAGAACTGAATACTTGTGACACTAAATGGATATGATGCTCTGGGATCACTTTCTCGCAGGGAGTCGAGGAAGGATCTCTGGGCGTTGATACTACAACATACTTATTACTTATGTTATGTTACTCTACTCTCTCCTGTTGCTGCAAGATGCTGCAAGATGCTAGTCTTAGATAGGCTAGGCCTTTCCCTCTATTTTGGCATTTCTATAGTTCAGTCCAAAGATAAAGCCCCATTCCTTTGATAATGATGCATGCTTAGTATAGATCTGATGTAAGTCTTGCGAGTACTTTGGATGAGTACGCACGGTTGCTTTGCTACCTATTTTGCCTCTACCCGATTGCTGCAATCAGATGACGGAGCCCAGGAACCAGCTGATCCCGCCGGCAACTATTACATACCCCGACGGAGCCTACTACTACGTGAAGACCGCCAACAACCAGGAGTAGTTAGGAGGCTCCCAGGCAGGAGGCCTGCGCCTTTTGATCCAGTTATCCTTGTTATGCTAGCCTTCTTAAGGCAGACTTGTTTATCTTATGTCTGTACTCAGATGTTGTTGCTTCCGTTTGTTGGAGAACGTTGCATGGGAAAAAAATCCTACGCTCACCAAGATAAATCTAGGAGATGGACATCTACGAGAGGAGAGATTGCATCTACATACCCTTGTATATTGCTAAGCGGAAGCATTAAGAAACGCGGTTGATGTAGTTGAATGTCTTCACAATCCGCCTCGTGAACTCCCGATCTAGCGCCGAATGGAAGGCACCTCTGCGTTCAACACACGTACGGCTTAATGATGCCTTCACCTCCTTGATCCAGCGAGCAATGGTGAAGTAGTAGTTCGAGTCCTCCGACAGCATGATGGCATGGTGGCAATGGTGGTGGAGAAATCTCAGCAGAGCTTCGCTAAGCACTACGGAGAAGAAGATGGCTACGAGGGAGAGGGAGGGCAGCGCCGTGGCATAGATGGGTGCGGTTGCCCTCTCTCTACCTCTCTATATAGGGGGGAGGGGGAGACGCCCTAGGGTTTCCCCTAGGGGGGTGGCCACAAGGGAAACCCTAGATGGGTTTTGGGTGGCCCCCCTTAGGTGCCTTGCCCCCGAGAAGGGGGAGGCATCCCTAGGGGTGCACCAACCCTCCTGGTTACGTAAGATGTGGTGGGAGGGGCGCACAACCCCTTAGTGGGCTGGTGTGCCACCGCCTCTTGGCCCATGAGGCCTCCCAACACTTGTCGCCCCCCCTGAAACCACTTTTGGTCATGCTGGTCATCACCTGGTACCCCCGAAACAATTCTGGAGTCCAATACCCTTCGTCCAATATATCAGTCTTCACCTCCGGACCATTCCAGAGTTCCTCGTCATGTCCAGATCTCATCCGGTACTCCGAACAACCTTCGGTAACCACCATAACAACTCAACTATACTTATATCGCCAGCAAACGTTAAGTGTGTAGACCCTGCGGGTTCGAGAACTATGCAGACATGACCGAGACACCTCTATGGTCAATAACCAATAGCGGGACCTGGATGCCCATAACGGTTCCTACATATTCTACGAAGATCTTATCGGTCAAACCTCGATGTCAAGGATTCAACTAATCATGTATGTAGTTCCCTTTGTCTATTGGTATGTTACTTGCCTGAGATTCGATCGTCGGTATCTCCATACCTAGTTTAGTCTCGTTACCGGCAAGTCTCTTTACTCGTTCTATTATACAAGATCTTATGGCTAAACCATTAGTCACATTGCTTGCAAGCTTCTTGTGATGTTGTATTATCGAGTGGGCCCTGAGATACCTCTCTGTCATACGGAGTGACAAATCCCAGTGTTGATCCATGCCAACTCAACAGACACCCTCGGAAATACCTATAGAGCACCTTTATAGTCACCCAGTTACGTTGTGACGTTTGGTACACACAAGGTAGTCCTCCGGCGTCAGTGAGTTGCATGATCTCTTGGTCATAGGAACATATACTTGACATGCAGAAAACGATAGCAATAAACTTGACACAATCATATGCTACGTTTATAGTTTGGGTCTTCTCCATCACATCATTCTCCTACTGATGTGATCCCATTATCAAATGACAATTCATGTCCATGGCTAGGGAACCATAGCCATCTTTGATCAACAAGCTAGTCCGGTAGAGGCTTACTAGGGACAAGTCGTTGTCTATGTATCCACACATGTATCTGAGTTTCCTATCAATACAATTCTAGCATGGATAATAAACGATTATCATGAAGAAGGAAATATGATAATGACCAATTTATTATTGCCTCTA
Organism: Triticum timopheevii; assembly: GCA_963921465.1. Lineage (NCBI taxonomy): Eukaryota > Viridiplantae > Streptophyta > Magnoliopsida > Poales > Poaceae > Triticum > Triticum timopheevii. Next base: position 193,122,288 of record OY997272.1, on the reverse strand, counting down.
GGGAATATTTCCAACAGTCTCCCACTTGCACTAGAGTCAATAATCTAGTTCACATTGCCATGTGGTTAACACTCATTGTTCACATCTTCATGTGACTAAGACCCAAAGAGTTTACTAGAGTCAATAATCTAGTTCACATCTCCATGTGATTAACACTCAATGAGTTCTGGGGTTTGATCATGTTATGCCTGTGAGAGAGGGTTTAGCCAATGGGTCTGCAACATTCAAATCAGTATGTACTTTGCAAATCTCTATGTCATATTGTAGATGCTGCTACCACGCTCCACTTGGAGCTATTACAAATGGTTGCTCCATTATACGTATCCGGTTTGCTAGTCAGAGTCATCCGGATAGGTGTTAAAGCTTGCATTGACGTAACCCTTTACGCCGAACTCTTTATCACCATCATAACTGAGAAACATTTCCTTATTCCTCAAAGGACAATTTTGACCACTGTCTAGTGATCCACTCCTGGGTCACTTCTGTACCCCCTTGCTAGACACGTGGCAAGGCAGCCGTAGGTGCGATACACAGCATGGCATACTGTATAGAGCCTATGGCTAAGGCATAGGGGACAAGCTTCGTCCTTTATCTTCTTCTACCGTGGTCGAGCTTTGAGTCTCACTCAACTTCAAAGCTTACCACCCAGGCAAGAACTCCTTTGACCAATCCATTTTGAAATCTTTCAAAATCATGTCAAGGTATGTGCTCTAAGAAAGTCTTATCAAGCATCTTAATCTATTTCTATAGATCTTGATGCCCAATATGTAAGAAGTTTTACCCAGGTCTTCCTTTAAAAAACACCTTTCAAACAACCCTTTATGCTTTCAAGAAATTCTACATCATTTCCAATCAACAATATGTCATCCACATATACTTATCAGAAATGTTGTAGTGCTCCCACTCACTTTCTTGTAAATACAAGTTTCTTGCAAACTTTGTGTTGGGGATATGACTATTGGGTATGACCCGCCCAGGAGGGGCCGGGTTATACCTATGGCAGTTCATCAATACAAAGCCCATGAGGATGTTGAAGACGGTGATTCATGAAGCAAGGGCCAAAGCCCAAAGGCGACTTAAGGCCCATAGGGGTAAACCGCAATATGTGTATGACTTATATTGTAAGGCAAGTATATTTAGTCATCGAGCCGGACACGTTGTCTATGAGCCGGCGGGACTCCGTGAGCCGCTGGGTGTCAACCTGTGTATATAAAGGGACGACCCGGCGGTAGTTCAGGGCAAGAAACAAGAGATCGAAAGCTAGGTCAAGCGGAATCGCTCCCTGGTAATCAAGACATAAGTAATGCCACCTCAAACTGGATTAGGCCTTTACTTTCACCACAAGGGGCCGAACCAGTATAAACTCATGTGTCCTTTGTCCTGTTTAACCCCTTTAAGCTAACCTAGTTGCGATGGCTCCACGACTAAGTCCTTACACTAGGACATCTATCGTGACAAATCCACGACAGTTGGTGCCCACTGTGGGGAGCGCGCATGGTGGTTTTGAGTTCTTGAAGGGCAGCTTCAAAGGGATCAAGGGATACGTTGTGGGTCGGATGACCAAGAGTCGTCGCAGCAAGCTCTACATCGATGATGCAGGCTGGGGCCCCGAGGCCGGCTCAATTGAGTACGGGTACCGGGTCCCCTTCGACGGAATCCATGTATTCATTGGCAAGATCGGCGAACCGGGCCCGGAGCCGGACATCTACACCAATATCATCGAGACGGCTCAGCGTGCGTGACCCGCCCGAGTTCAGCCCGCCATGAAGCGTGCCTTCCTGGGATTCATCCATGGGGCGGAATCTGAGGATAGATCAGTGTCTGGTGGTGAGACGGTTGTCTACCCCGATGGTGAGTTGTCCACTGGCGACACTGATTTGCTGTACCAACTGCAAGATGGCCAGCTTGGGGGCTATTCCGATGGCGATAGTATTCCACACCCCTGAGCCGCCAAATAAGGTTGCGATTTTCATGGCCGGTACACAGCCCGCGCAGAATTCTTCGATTGTGGTAGCAATGGTCTCCGGGTCAGCAATGGCAATGGCAGCTGGGGCAGGAGGCCCTGTGCGCCCGCTGCTACGTCTTGAGCTTGCGTTGGTTTTCCTTGAAGAGAGGGTGATTCAGCAAGTGTAGCGTAAGTATTTCCCTCAGTTTTGAGAACCAAGGTATCAATCCAGTAGGAGGCTCCTCAAAAGTCCCACGCACCTACACAAACAAACTGAGAACTCGCAACCAACGCAATAAAGGGGTTGTCAATCCCTTCACGGCCACTTGCGAAAGTGAGATCTAATAAAGATAGTATGATAAGATAAATATTATTTTGGTATTTTATAATATAGATGCAAAAAGTAAAGATGCTAATAAAAGTAGATTGAAAGCAAATATGATAAGAGATAGACCCAGGGGCCATAGGTTTCACTAGAGGCTTCTCTCAAGATAGCATAAGTATTACGGTGGGTGAACAAATTACTGTCGAGCAATTGATAGAAAAGCGCATAGTTATGAGATTATCTAGGCATGATCATGTATATAGGCATCACGTCCATAACAAGTAGACCAACTCCTGCCTGCATCTACTACTATTACTCCACACATCGACCGCTATCCAGCGTGCATCTAGAGTATTAAGTTCATAAGAACAGAGTAACGCATTAAGCAAGATGACATCATGTAGAGGGATAAACTCATGCAATATGATATAAACCCCATCTTGTTATCCTCGATGGCAACAATACAATACGTGCCTTGCAACCCTTTCTGTCACTGGGTAAGGACACCGCAAGATTGAACCCAAAGCTAAGCACTTCTCCCATGGCAAGAAAGACCAATCTAGTAGGCCAAACCAAACTGATAATTCGAAGAGACTAGCAAAGATAAATCAATCATACATAAAAGAATTCAGAGAAGATTCAAATATTATTCATAGATAAACTTGATCATAAACCCACAATTCATCGGATCTCGACAAACACACCGCAAAAAGAGTTTACATTGAATAGATCTCCACAAGAGAGGGGGAGAACATTGTATTGAGACCCAAAAAGAGAGAAGAAGCCATCTAGCTAATAACTATGGACCCGTAGGTCTGTGGTAAACTACTCACAACTCATCGGAGGGGCAAGGATGTTGATGTAGAGCCCCTCCATGGTCAATTCCCCCTTCGGCAGAGTGCCGGCGAAGGCTCCAAGATGGGATCTCGCGGATACAGAAGGTTATGATGGTGTGTTTTGTGGTGCCCCTGGATGTTGTCGGGGTACGTAGGTATATATAGGAGGAAGAAGTACGTCGGTGGCTGCCTAAGGGGCCCACGAGTCAGGGGGGCGGCCTCCTATCTCGTGGGGGCCTTGGCTGCTTCTTGACTTGCACTCCAAGCTCTCTGGATCACGCTCGTTCAAAAAATCACACTCCCGAAGGTTTCATTCCGTTTGGACTCCGTTTGATATTCCTTTTCTTCGAAATACTGAAATAGGCAAAAAAACAGCAATACGGGCTGGGCCTCCGGTTAGTAGGTTAGTCCCAAAAATGATATAAATGTGTGAAATAAAGCCCATAAACATCCAAAAGGGGTAACATAATAGCATGGAACAATCAAAAATTATAGATACGTTGGAGACGTATCAAGCATCCCCAAGCTTAATTCCTGCTCATCCTCGAGTAGGTAAATGATAAAAAAGAAATTTTTGATGTGGAATGCTACCTAGCATAATTCTCAATCTAATTTTCTTTATTGTGGCATGAATATTCAGATCCAAATGATTCGAAATAAAAGCTTATAAAACATAAAAATAATAATGCTTCAAAGCATACTAACAAATAATCATGTCCTATCAAAATAACATAGCCAAAGAAAGCTTATCCCTACAAAATCATATGGTTAGGCCATGCTTCATTTTCATTACACGAAATACTCCCATCATGCACAACCCCGATGACGAGCCGAGCAATTGTTTCATACTTTTTAACGCGCTTCAGCTTTTTCAACTCTTACGCAATACATGAGCGTAAGCCATGGACATAACACTATGGTGGTATATGGTGGTGGTTGTGAGGACAAAAAGGGAGAAGATAGTCTCACATCAACTAGGCGTATCAACGGGCTATATAGAGGTGCCCATCAATAGATATCAATGTGAGTGAGTAGGGATTGCCATGAAACGGATGCACTAGAGCTATAAATATAAGAAAGCTCAACAAAAGAAACTAAGTGGTTGTGCATCCAACTTGCTTGCTCACGAAAACCTCGGGCATTTTGAGGAAGCCCATCATTGGAATATACAATCCAAGTTCTATAATGAAAAATTCCCACTAAGTATATGAAAGTGACAACATAGGAGACTCTCTATCATGAAGATCATGGTGCTACTTTGAAGCACAAGTGTGCAAAAAGAGATAGTAGCATTGTCCCTTCTCTCTTTTTCTCTCATTTTTTTTGTTTTTCTCCTTTTTCTTCTTTTCCCTTTTTTTATTTGGCCTTTCTTTTTTTTCTTTTTGGCCTTTCTATATTTATTTTTCTTTTTCATTTTTTTTCTTTTTGTAAAGTCTGAAGTCTCATCCCGACTTGTGGGGGAATCATAGCCTTCATCATCCTTTCCTCACTAGGACAATGCTCTAATAATGAAGATCATCACACTTTTATGGATTTACAACTCAAGAATTACAACTCAAAGCTAGAACAAGATATGACTCTATATGAATGCCTCCGGCGGTGTATCGGGATATGCAATGAATCAAGAGCGACATGTATGAAAATTATGAAGGTGGCCTTGCCACAAATACGATGTCAACTACATGATCATGCAAAGAGCAATATGACAATGATGGTGTGTCATAATAAATGGAACGGTGGAAAGTTGCATGGCAATATATCTCGGAATGACTATGGAAATGCCATAATAGGTAGGTATGGTGGCTGTTTTGAGGAAGGTTAATAAGGGGTTTATGATACCGGCGAAAGTTGTGCGGTAATAATAAAGGCTAGCAACGTAAAAAGGATGAGTGTGCCTATGTCCATGGACTCACATTAGTCAAAAGAGAACTCATATACTTATTGCAAAAGCCTACTTAGCCCTCGAAGCAAAGTAATACTACGCATGCCCCAAGAGGGATAGATTGGTAGGAAAATACCATCGCTCGTCCCCGACTGCCACTCATAAGGAAGACACTCAAAAGAGCACCTCATGCAACAAATTTGTCACACAACTTTTACCATACGTGCATGCTACGGGACTTGCCAACTTCAACAAAAGTATTTCTCAATTTCATAATTACCCACTAGCATGACCCTAACATTACTACCTTTATATCTCAAAACAATTATCAAGCATCAAGTTGATCATAGCATCCAATACTTTTTCTATGATAGTTTTTATTATACCCAACTTGGATGCTCATCATTCTAGGACCAACTTTATGACCATAGCAAATACCATGCTGTTCTAAAAGAATCTCAAAAAGATATAAGTGAAGCATGAGAGACTAGCAATTTCTTCAAAATTAAGACACCACCGTGCTCTAAAAGATATAAGTGAAGCACTAAAGCCAAAACTATCAAGCTCAAAAGATATAAGTGAAGCACATAGAGTATTCTAGCAAATTCTAATCAAATAGGCTTCTCCCAAAAGGTGTGTACAGCAAGGATGATTGTGGTAAACTAAAAAGCAAAGACTAATATAATACATGACGCTCCAAGCAAAACACATATCATGTGGCGAATAAAAATATAGCTCCAAGTAAAGTTACCAATGGACGAAGACGAAAGAGGGGATGCCTTACCGGGGCATTCCCAAGCTTAGGATTTTGGCTATTATTGAATATCTTGGGGTGCCTTGGGCATCCCCAAGCTTAGGCTCTTGCCACTCCTTATTCCACAGTCCATAAAAGCTTTACCCCAAACTTGAAAACTTCACAACACAAAACTCAACAGGAAATCTTATAAGCTCCGTTAGTGAAAGAAAACAAAACCACTACATAAGGTACTGCAATGAACTCATTCTTTATTTATTTTGGTGTTAAACCTACTTTATTCCAACTTCCTTATGGTTTATAAACTAATTTACTAGCCGTAGATGCATTGAAATAAGCAAACAACACACGAAAAACAGAATCTATCAAAAACAGAACAGTCTGTAGCAATCTGTAACTAACGCAAACTTATGGAACTCTAAAAATCCTACTAAAATAGGAAGTCCTGGACAATTTGTTTATTGATTAGCATCAAAAATAATCAACGCAAAAGCACGTTCCTGTGATTTAACAAAATTATATTCGTGCGTGCAAAGTTTCTGTTTTTCAGCCGAATCAAATCAACTATCATCGTAGGTTATCCTATAGGTTCTACTTGGCACAAACACTAATTAAAAGATAAAAACACATCTAAACAGAAGGTAGATGCAAGATTTATTACTAAACAGGATCAAAAACAAAAAACATAAATAAAATTGGGTTGCCTCCCAACTAGCGCTATCGTTTAACGCCCCTAGCTAGGCATAAAAGCAAAGATAGATTCAATTAGTGCCATCTTTGGCACTAGATTCGTAAGTAGCACGCATGATAGATTCATAAGGTAATTTGACTTTCTTTCTTGGAAAGTTCTCCATGCCTTTCTTTAATGGAAATTGGAATCTAATATTCCCTTCCTTCATATCAATAATCGCACCAATCGTTCTAAGGAAAGGTCTACCAAGAATACTAGGGCAAGAAAGATTGCAATCTATATCAAGAACGATAAAATCTACGGGTACCAAATTTCTATTTGCAACAATAAGAACATCATTGATCCTTCCCATTGGCTTTTTAATGGTGGAATCCGCAAGGTGCAAATTTAAAGAGCAATCATCAAGATCATGGAAACCTAGAATATCACATAAAGTTTTCGTAATCGTGGAAACACTAGCACCCAAATCACACAAAGCAAAACACTCATAATCTTTAATTATAATCTTTATAGTAGGTTCCCACTCATCATTAAGTTTTCTAGGTATAGAAACTTCCAAATTAAGTTTTTCATCATAAGATTGCATCAAGGCATCAACAATATGTTTGGTAAAAGCTTTATTTTGACTATAAGCATGAGGAGAATTAACAACGGATTGAAAAAGGAAATACAACCTTTAAAGAACAATTATCATACTCAAATTCCTTGAAATCCGAGATAGTAGGTTCAATATTATTGGAAGTTGAGGATTCTCCAATCTCACTTTTACCAAATTTAGCATTAAGATCTAAAGACTCCGAATTCTTGGGACGCCTTTTAGGCAAAGTTGATTCATCATCAGTCCCATAATCATCAAAATTCATATAGCAAAACATAGATCTAATAGGAGACGCATCAATAACTTTAAGATCCTCATCATTATTTTCATGGAAACTAGAAGAACACGCTTTTATAAAACTATCTCTTTTAGCATGCAATCTAGCGGTTCTTTCCTTACACTCGTCAATGGAAATTCTCATTACTTTGAGAGACTCATTGATATCATGCTTAGGAGGAGAAGATCTAAGTTTAAGAGAATCAACATCGAGCGAAAGTCTATCAACGTTCCTAGCCAAATCATCAACTTTGAGCAATTTTTCTTCAAGCAAGGCATTAAAATTCTTTTGAGAAATCATAAATTCTTTCACATTATTCTCAAAATCAGAAGGCATCTTATTAAAATTACCATAAGAATTATTGTAGGAACTTCCATAATTATTAGAGGAATTACTAGGGAACGATCTAGCATTAAAGTTTCCTCTATAAGCATTGTTTCCAAAACTATTCCTACCAACAAAATTCACATCCATAGATTCATTATTATTCTCAATCAAAGAAGACAAAGGCATATCATTGGGATCAAGAGGAGTATTTTTAGTAGCAAACATCTTCATAAGTTCATCCATCTTTCCACTCAAAACATTGATTTCTTCTATAGCATGCACTTTTTTACTAGAAGATCTTTCGGTGTGCCATTGAGAATAATTAGCCATAATATTATCAAGTAGTTTTGTAGCATCTCCTAACGTAATTTCCATAAATGTGCCTCCCGCGGCCGAATCTAAGAGTTTTCTAGAAGCAAAGTTCAAACCGGCATAAAATTTTTGTATGATCATCCATAAATTCAAACCATGAGTAGGGCAATTGCGAAGCATCAATTTCATTGTTTCCCAAGATTGGGCAACATGCTCATGATCAAGTTGTTTCAAATTCATAATATCGTTCCTAAGAGTGATGATCTTAGCGGGAGGAAAATACTTAGAGATAAAAGCATCCTTGCACTTGTTCCAAGAATCAATACTATTTTTAGGCAAAGACGGAAACCAAACTTTAGCATGATCTCTAAGTGAAAACGGAAATAACTTCAATTTGACAATATTGTTATCCATATCTTTCTTCTTTTGCATATCACACAAATCAACAAAGTTGTTTAGATGAGTAGCGACATCTTCACTAGGAAGGCCGGCGAATTGATCTTTCATAACAAGATTCAGCAAAACAGTATTGATTTCACAAGACTCAACATCATTAAGAGGAGCAATCGGAGTACTAAGGAAATCATTATTGTTGGTATTCTAGAAATCACACAATTTGGTATTATCTTGCGCCATGGCAACAAGTAATCCAACACACAAGCAAACAGAAAAAGGCAAGCAAAAAGAGAGGAGAAGATTGGGAAAGAGATGGCGAATAAAACGGCAAGGGAGAAGTGGGGGAGAGGAAAATGAGAGGCAAATGGCAAATAATGTAAATGCGAGGGAGATGGGTTTGTGATGGGTACTTGGTATGTCTTGACTTGACCGAAGACCTCCCCGGCAACGGCGCCAGAAATCCTTCTTGCTACGTCTTGAGCTTGCGTTGGTTTTCCTCGAAGAGGAGAGGGTGATGCAGCAAGTGTAGCGTAAGTATTTCCCTTAGTTTTGAGAACCAAGGTATCAATCCAGTAGGAGGCTCCTCAAAAGTCCCACGCACCTACACAAACAAACTGAGAACTCGCAACCAACACAATAAAGGGGTTATCAATCCCTTCACGGCCACTTGCGAAAGTAAGATCTAATAAAGATAGTATGATAAGATAAATATATTTTTGGTATTTTATAATATAGATGCAAAAAGTAAAGATGCAAATAAAAGTAGATTGAAACCAAATATGATAAGAGATAGACCCGGGGGCCATAGGTTTCACTAGAGGCTTCTCTCAAGATAGCATAAGTATTACGGTGGGTGAACAAATTACTGTCGAGCAATTTTTAGAAAAGCGCATAGTTATGAGATTATCTAGGCATGATCATGTATATAGGCATCACGTCCATAACAAGTAGACCGACTCCTGCCTGCATCTACTACTATTACTCCACAGATCGACCGCTATCCAGCGTGCATCTAGAGTATTAAGTTCATAAGAACAGAGTAACGCATTTAGCAAGATGACATGATGTACAGGGATAAACTCATGCAATATGAAATAAACCCCATCTTGTTATCCTTGATGGCAACAACACAATACGTGCCTTGCAACCCTTTCTGTCACTGGGTAAGGACACTGCAAGATTGAACCCAAAGCTAAGGACTTCTCCCAAACCAAACTGATAAGTCGAAGAGACTTGCAAAGATAACTCAATCATACATAAAAGAATTCAGAGAAGATTCAAATATTATTCATAGATAAACTTGATCATAAACCCACAATTCATCGGATCTCGACAAACACACTGCAAAAAGAGTTTACATCGAATAGATCTCCACAGGAGAGGGGGAGAACATTGTATTGAGATCCAAAAAGAGAGAAGAAGCCATCTAGCTAATAAATATGGACCCGTAGGTCTGTGGTAAACTACTCACAACTCATCGGAGGGGCAAGGATGTTGATGTAGTGCCATCCGTGGTCGATTCCCCCTCCAGCAGAGTGCCGGCGAAGGCTCCAAGATGGGATATCGCGAATACAGAAGGTTACGGTGGTGGAAATTGTGTGTCGTGGTGCCCCTGGATGTTTTCGGGGTACACAGGTATATATAGGAGGAAGAAGTACGTCGGTGGCCACCCGAGGGGCACACGAGACAGGGGGCGCGCCCTACAGGGGGGGCACAGCCTCCTATCTCGTGGGGGCCTCGGCTTCTTCTTGACTTGCACTACAAGCTCTCCGGATCACGTTCATTCCAAAAATCACGCTCCCGAAGGTTTCATTCCGTTTGGACTCTGTTTGATATTCCTTTTCTTCGAAATACTGAAATAGGCAAAAAAAATAGCAATACGGGCTGGCCTCCGGTTAGTAGGTTAGTCCCAAAAATGATATAAATGTGTAAAATAAAGCCCATAAACTTCCAAAAGGGGTAATATAATAGCATGGAACAATCAAAAATTATAGATACGTTGGGGACGTATCACCCGCTGGCTCAGCTTTTGACTGATTTGCTGGATAATCTGACAACCTTGTTAATAGCGGAGGTTAACCCGGCAAATCAAGTTCAACACAATGCGGAAGTTGCAAAGTTGCGTGATGACATAGCACAGGCCAAGGAGAAGCTGAATGTAGAGAACGTTAGGATGGCCACGGAGTGAGCTGCCCTATATGCTCAGGCACATCAGATTCAGTCAGAGGCCTTCTGGCTTACAATGAATCAAAACGCTTCAAATGAAGTCATGAGGAGGAGGCATCAGTCTCATCTACCTTTGGTTTACGACGCGAGAAACCTCTTTCGCACGCCTGGAGTGGAGACCAGTAACCAACCAGAGATAAACTGTGTTGAAGTGCCTGGGGCTGGAGCGACGGCTCAACCGCGCACAAGAGAGCTGCCTCGTCTGAATAATAGTCCGCCTCAGTATGTGCCGACACCATCGGGTCATTATTCTAATCCTTTGGATAACATGATTGTTGCGGCGACATGGCTGGCGGTAGTGCCAGTTAAGGGTGAATCACAGGCAGCGATGGAAATACGATGAGCCGGGGAGCTGCTCCAGACGGCTATGGCTCAACATGTGGTTTATTCATACAGTTGGGACTGTATCCACTCCACGTCACGTCCGAGCAAAAGTTATAGCAGGCATATTGATGAACCGGCCGTGTCAAGCAGTGGATGAAACCACAACACGCCTCGTGGGCATGAGCCGGCGCATGGTGGAGGTAATGCTCAGAATGTTGTGGATCAGGGTAGAGCGCGTCGGGAGGCAGAGCTGGCGGCTCAATACGCAGCTCGTCAACATTCTTCGGCTCATCCGACAACCTCGGTGGAAACATGCGTAACCTTCAGAACTTTGGGTGTGCCATGCTTAGTGCTGGCTCCGCGTAATGAACGTTTGCCTAAGGATTTCAAGGGTCCTCGCAAGGTGCCTAACTACATAGCTGATTTACCCCCTGAGGCATGGGTTGAGAGTTATGAGATGGCCATGGAACTCTTGGATGTTAGCGATGCTGCATGTGCTAAGTATTTCACCATGATGTTGGATGGAACAGCTCGTACTTGGTTGAAAGGGTTGCCTGCTAACTCCATTGGGTCATGGGCTGAGTTAAAAGCCCGGTTTATTCAGAATTTTAAAGATACATGCAAGTAGCCTATGTCAATTGTGAATCTGGACACATGTGTCCAAGAAGAGGGCGAGTCAACAACCCATTGGGTGCGCCGGGTCTCAACTATCCTGCACTCGTCAGATCGCATCAATGCCGGCTCAACAGTCTTGATGTTAGAGAAGAATTGCCGATTTATGCCCCTTAAATAGAAGCTGGGGCGGCTCAAGCGCCACTGCAGCGACATGGGGGAGTTGATGGAGGCTCTGGTTAAGTATGCCGACTCTGATGGTACCAAAGACCCCGAGTCTGATGATGAAAATCTGGGAAAGGGAAAGAAGAGTGGCAACACCAAGGGGCAACATCATAACCTGGAAAGTTAGGGGGGAAATGGTAAGCGCAAGGCTGATAATAGTTTGGATTTTGTGGCCAATACCAACACATAGAATTATAACCAACGTCATAAGGGGAGGCCGGCTCAGTCTGGAGGAGGAGAAGTCAACCTAGAAGCTGTGATGAACCAGTCGTGTCCAAGGCACGGAACAAAGGAAAGGCCATCTAAACATTTGTGGAAGGATTGCTTTACCATGAAGCAATTCAAAGAGTCTCGTCTTTTCCAGCATGGCCATGGCCCGAATGGCGGCTCAGGTTCCGGCTCACAAGGTCCGGGTTACGGTGGTGGTGGTTCTAATTCCGGTTTCCAGGGCCACCAGAACCATCAAGGTAATCAGGGTGGTTATAATCAACAATCTGGTCAGGGGGCTCAGCACCAGCAGCAGTCTGGTTATTAAAGTAATCCGAATCAGTTGAATAGTGGGCACTACCACGTCTTCACCACAAGTTTATGCAAGTGAGATCAGAAGCTCCATAAAAGGGATGTGAACACTATTGAGCCGGCAGTTCCCCGTTACTTGTGATGGTTTGAGCAGCCCATTATGTGGAGTCGAGAGGATCACCCGCCCCAGGTTGATAATCCGGGTCACTTGGCTTTGGTGGTGGCGCCTCAAGTTGGTGGATACAAATTCACTAAGGTACTCATGGGTGGGGGTAGCAACATTAATATCCTTTACTATGATACTTTCCATCGCATGGGGTTGACGGGCAAAAGTCTTAAGCCGTCTAATACTGTTTTCCATGGAGTGGTGCCTGGTAAGTCGTCATATCCTGTAGGAAAGATTGATCTGGAAGTAGCCTTTAGGGATGAACATGATTCCAGGGCTGAGAGACTAACCTTTGAAGTGGTCAAGATTAAAAGCCCGTATCACACTCTGTTTGCACGGCTGGCTTATGCCAAGTTCATGGCACGGCCTTGTTATGTTTATCTGCAGCTCAACATGCCGGGTTACAAGGGGACCATCACAGTGCATGGAAGCCGGAAAATAGCTTTGGAGTGTGAAGAAGGTGACGCTGCTTATGCTGAGTCTGTCTGTGCAACAGAGGAATTGAAGTTCTACAAAGACAATGTTGATCCGACGGATATGACATCTTCGAAAAAGCCAACTACAGAACATGATCCGATATTGAAGTTTAAGTCGGCCGATGACACTAAGCTAGTTGACTTTGTTCCTAGCGATTCATCCAAGCAGTTCAGTATCGGTGCTAACCTGGACCCAAAATAGGAAAGCGCGCTCATTGAGTTCATCCTGGAGAACCGGGACATCTTTGCATGGAAACCTTCTGATATGCCAGGTGTGCCGAGGGAAATCGCTGAGCACCCTCTTAATATTGATACAAAGTTTAAGCCGGTCAAGCAATTCCTTGTCGCTTCAATGAGGAGAGGCGTAAGGCCATTGGTGAAGAAGTGGCCTGGCTCTTGGTAGCTGGGTTCATTATTGAAGTCTTTCATCCTGAGTGTTTGGCTAATCCAGTGCTGGTACTTAAGAATAATGGCACTTGGCATATGTGTGTGGACTACACGGAATTAAACAAGGCCTGTCCGGTTGATCCTTTTAATCTCCCTCGTATTGATCAAATCATTGATGCTACGGCGGGTTGTGAGCGTTTGAGTTTTTTGGATGCTTATTCTGGTTATCATCAGATCGAGATAAGACGGCTTTCATCACTCCTTTTGGAGCCTTCTGTTATGTGTCTATGCCTTTCGGGCTCAAGAGTGCTCAGGTGACTTACCAGTGCTGTGTGCAGAATTCTTTTCATGATCAGACTAGGCGCAATGTTCATGCTTATGTGGATGATATTGTGGTGAAATCTAGAAAGAAGGTAACTTTGATAGATGATTTGAAGGAGGCCTTTGACAATCTTCGGGTCTATAAAATGATGCTTAACCCGACCAAGTGTGTGTTTGGTGTGCCAGTGATACGTCTCCAACGTATCTATAATTTTTGATTGTTCCATGCTCTTATATTACCCCTTTTGGATGTTTATGTGCTTTATTTTACACATTTATATCATTTTTTGGACTAACCTACTAACCGGAGGCCCAGCCCTTATTGCTGTTTTTTTGCCTATTTCAGTATTTCGAAGAAAAGGAATATCAAACGGAGTCCAAATGGAATGAAACCTTCGGGAGCGTGATTTTTGGAACGAACGTGATCTAGAGGACTTGGAGTGCAAGTCAAGAAGCAGCCGAGGCCTCCACGAGATAGGAGGGCGCCCGCCCCCTATAGGGCGCACCCCCATGTCTCGTGGGACCCTCGGGCGGCCACCTACGTACTTCTTCCTCCTATATAAGCCTACGTACCCCGAAAACATCCAGGGAGCCAACAAAACACAATTTCCACTGTCGTAACCTTCTGTATCCGCGAGATCTCATCTTGGAGCCTTCGCCGGCACTCTGCCGGAGGGGGAATCGACCATGGAGGGCTTCTACATCAACAACATAGCCCCTCCGATGAGTTGTGAGAAGTTTACCGCAGACCTACGGGTCCATAGTTATTAGCTAGATGGCTTCTTCTCTCTTTTTGGATCTCAATTCAATGTTCATCCCCTCTCTTGTGCAGATCTATTCGATGTAAACTCTTTCTACGGTGTGTTTGTCGAGATCCAATGAATTGTGGGTTTATGGTCAAGTTTATCTATGAATAATATTTGAATCTTCTCTGAATTCTTTTATGTATGATTGAGTTATCTTTGCAAGTCTCTTTGAATTATTAGTTTGGTTTGGCCTACTACATTGTTCTTTTGTTGCCATGGGAGAAGTGCCTAGCTTTGGGTTCAATCTTGCGGTGTCCTTACCCAGTGACAGAAAGTGTTGCAAGGCACATATTGTATTGTTGCCATCGAGGATAAAAAGATGGGGTTTATATCATATTGCTTGAGTTTTTCCCTCTACATCATGTCATCTTTCTTAAAGCGTTACTCTGTTCTTTATGAACTTAATACTCTAGATGCAGGCAGGAGTCGGTCGATGTATGGAGTAATAGTAGTAGATGCAGGCAGGAGTCGGTCGATGTATGGAGTAATAGTAGTAGATGCAGGCAGGAATCAGTCTACTTGTTGCGGACGTGATGCCTATATAGATGATCATGCCTAGATAATCTCATAATTATTCGCTTTTCTATCAATTGCTCGACAGTAATTTGTTCACTCATCGTAATATCTATGCTATCTTGAGAGAAGCCACTAGTGAAACCTATGGCCCCCGGGTCTATCTCTTATCATATTTGCTTCCAATCTACTTTTATTTGCATCTTTACTTTTTGCATCTATATTATAAAATACCAAAAATATATTTATCTTATCATACTATCTCTATCAGATCTCACTTTCGCAAGTGGCCGTGAAGGGATTGACAACCCCTTTATTGTGTTGGTTGCGAGTTCTTTGTTTGTTTGTGTAGGTGCGTGGGACTTTTGAGGAGCCTCCTACTGGATTGATACCTTGGTTCTCAAAAACTGAGGGAAATACTTAAGCTACTATTGCTGCATCACCCTTTCCTCTTCAAGAAAAACCAATGCAAGCTCAAGACGTAGCAAGAAGGATTTCTGGCGCCGTTGCCGGGGAGGTCTTCGCTCAAGTCAAGACATACCAAGTACCCATCACAAACTCATCTCCCTTGCATTTACATTATTTGCCATTTGCCTCTCGTTTTCCTCTCCCCCACTTCACCCTTGCCGTTTTATTCGCCCTCTCTTTCCCAATCTCCTCCTCTCTTTCGCTTGCCTGTTGCTTGCTCGTCGTTAAGTTTAGTTCCTTGTCCGCTCATATGTCTCCCGAGTTTGAAGTTCTTCACTTCAAGCAAAGGAAAGGAGAAAACTTAAAAGATGCTTGGTATAGGATGATGGAATCTTATCGCAAGTGCACCCTAGAGGTGAACTTTAGAATTCTTCTTCGCAATTTTTATGTTGGGTTAAATATGACGCATAGACAACTCTTGGATTGCATTGCCAAGGGAAATTTTATCGAAATTGATCCTAGTATTGCTCATGAAATTATAGAGGGAATAGTGGGAACACTACCTCAAAATGGAGATTCACATCCTACCCAATAAGAAACACAAGTGTTTGGAAATATTTGCGAAGTAACAAAATTTTTACAGAAGTCTCTTGAGCCTCTTAAAAGTGTTAGCGGAACCGCATGAATATGTTGATTACTCTTTGCAATAAGCGGTTGGATTCTTTAGATCTAAAAAAATTCGAGTATGAAGGGAAACGGAAAGAACTTCCCGGATTCGAGCATGACTCCGCTAAAAAACTGAAAATTAAAGATGGCACTCGTTAGATCTATCTTCGCTTATATGCCTAGCTAGGGGTGTTAAACGATAGCGCTAGTTGGGAGGAAACCCAATTTCCTTTGTGTTTTTTTTGTTCCTGTTTAGTAATAAATCTTGCATCTACCATCTGTTTATATGTGTTTTTATCTTTTAGTTAGTGTTTGTGCCAAGTAGAACCTATAGGATAACCTATGATGATAGTTGATTTGATTCTGCTGAAAAACAGAAACTTTGCACGCACAAATTTAGTTTTGTTAAATCACAGAACCGTGCTTTTGCGTTGATTCTTCTTGATGCTGATCAATAGACAAATTCGCCAGGACTTCCTATTTTGGTAGGATTTTTAGTGTTCCATAAGTTTGCGTTAGTTACAGATTGCTACAGACTGTTCTGTTTTTGACAGATTCTGTTTTTCGTGTGTTGTTTGCTTATTTCGATGCATCTATGGCTAGTAAAATAGTTTATAAACCATAGAGAAGTTGGAATACAGCAGGTTTAACACCAAAATAAATAAATAATGAGTTCATTACAGTACCTTATGTGGTGGTTTTGTTTTCTTTCACTAACGGAGCTTATAAGATTTCCTGTTGAGTTTTGTGTTGTGAAGTTTTCAAGTTTCGGGTAAAGCTTTTATGGACTATGGAATAAGGAGTGACAAGAGCCTAAGCTTGGGGATGCCCATGGAACCCCAAGATATTCAAGGATAGCCAAAAGCCTAAGCTTGGGGATGCTCCAGGAAGGCATCCCCTCTTTCGTCTTTGTTCATTGGTAACTTTACTTGGAGCTATATTTTTATTCACCACATGATATGTGTTTTGCTTGGAGCATCGTGTATTATATTAGTCTTTGCTTTTTAGTTTACCACAATCATCCTTGCTGTACACACCTTTTGGGAGAAGCCTATTTGATTAGAATTTGCTAGAATACTCTATGTGCTTCACTTATATCTTTTGAGCTTGATATTTTTGCTCTAGTACTTCACTTATATCTTTTAGAGCATGGCGGTGGCTTATTTTTCTAGAAATTGCTAGTCTCTCATGCTTCACTTATATCTTTTTGATAGTCTTTTAGAACAACATGGTATTTGCTATGGTTATAAAATTGGTCCTAGAATGGTAGGCATCCAAGTTGGGTATAATAAAAACTATCATAGGAAGTGAATTGGATGCTATTATCAATTTGATACTTGATAATTGTTTTGAGATATGGAGGTAGTGATATTAAAGTCATGCTAGTTGGGTGATTATGAATTTAAAGAATGCTTGTGTTGAAGTTAGCAAGTCCCGTAGCATGCACGTATGGTTAAAGTTGTGTAACAAATTTGAAACATGAAGTGTAGCTGGCTTGTGCATCCTTATGAGTGGCGGTCGGGGACGACCGATGGTCTTTTCCTAAAAATCTATCCCCCTAGGAGAATGCGCATAGTGCTTGATTTTTCATGACTTCTAAATTTTAGCAATAAGTATATGAGTTCTTTTGACTAATGTTGAGTCCATGGATTATACACACTTTTACCTTTCCGCCATTGCTAGCCTCTTCGGTACCGTGCATTGCCTTTTCTCACTTTGAGAGTTGGTGCAAACTTCGCCGGTGCATCCAAACCCCGTGATACGATATGCTCTATCACACATAAACCTCCTTATATCTTCCTCAAAACAGCCACCATACCTACCTATTATGGCAATTCCATAGCCATTCCGAGATATATTTCCATGCAACTTTCCACCGTTCCATTTATCATCATCATGACATACTTTACTTTTGTCATATTGCCATTGCATGATCATGTAGTTGATATCGTATTTGTGGCAAAGCCACCATGCATTATTTTTCATACATGTCACTCTTGATTCATTGCACCATCCCGGTACACCGCCGGAGGCATTCATATAGAGTCATATCTTGTTCTAGTTTCGAGTTGTAATTCATATATTGTAATCAATAGAAGTGTGATGATCATCGTTATTAGAGCATTGCCCAAAGAAAAAAAAAGAAAAAAAAAGAAGAAAGGCCAAAAAAGAAAAAAAGAAAGGCCCAAAAGAAAGGCCCAAAAGAAAAAAAAAGAAAAAAAGGGAAAAAAGGGGCAATGTTACTATCTCTTTTTCCACACTTCTGCTTCAAAGTACCACCTTGTTCTTCATGTAGTGAGTCTCATATACTCTGCTTCCAAGTAGCACCATGTTTTTCATATAGTGAGTCTCATAAGTTGTCTTTTTCATACTAGTGGGAATTTGTCATTATAGGACTTGGCTTCTATATTCCTACGATGGGCTTCCTCAAATGCCCTAGGTCTTCGTGAGCAAGCAAGTTGGATGCACACCCACTAGTTTTATTTTGTTGAGCATTCATTTATAGCTCTAGTGCATCCGTTGCATGGCAATCCCTACTCCTCATGTTGACATCAACTGATGGGCATCTCCATAGCCCGTTGATTATCCTCGTCAATGTGAGACTTTCTCCTTTTTGTCTTCTCCACACAATGCCCATCATCATATTCTATTCCATCCATAGTGCTATATCCGTGGCTCACGCTCATGTATTGCGTGAAGGTTGAAAAAGTTTGAGATTATTTAAGTATGAAACAATTGCTTGGCTTGTCATCGGGGGTATAGAAGTTGGGAACATCTTTGTGTGATGAAAATGAAGCATAGCCTAACTATATGATTTTGTAGGGATGAACTTTCTTTTGACATGTTATTTTGAGAAGACATGATTACTTTGATTAGTATGCTTGAAGTGTTACTATTTCTTTTATCAATATGAACTTTTATTTTGAATCATTTGGATCTGAACATTCATGCCACGATAAAGAAAATTACATTGAGAATTATGCTAGGTAGCATTCCACATCAAAAATTTCTTTTTTATCATTTACCTACTCGAGGACGGGCAGGAATTAAGCTTGGGGATGCTTGATATGTCTCCAACGTATCTATAATTTTTGATTGTTCCATGCTATTATATTACCCCTTTTGGATGTTTATGGGCTTTATTTTACACATTTATATCATTTTTGGGACTAACCTACTAACCGGAGGCCCAGCCCGTATTGTTGTTTTTTTGCCTATTTTAGTATTTCGAAGAAAAGGAATATCAAACGGAGTCTAGACGGAATGAAACCTTCGGGAGCATGATTTTTGGAACGAACGTGATCCAGAGGACTTGGAGTGCAAGTCAAGAAGCAGCCGAGGCCTCCACGAGATAGGAGGGCCCCCCTATCGGGCGCGCCCCCTGTCTCGTGGGCCCCTCGGGCGGCCACCGACGTACTTCTTCCTCCTATATAAGCCTACGTACCCCGAAAACATCCAGAGAGCCAACAAAACACAATTTCCACCGCCGTAACCTTCTGTATCCGCGAGATCTCATCTTGAAGCCTTCGCCGGCACTTTGCCGGAGGGGGAATCGACAATGGAGGGCTTCTACATCAACACCATAGCCCCTCCGATGAGTTGTGAGTAGTTTACCACAGACCTACGGGTCCATAGTTATTAGCTAGATGGCTTCTTCTCTCTTTGTGGATCTCAATACAATGTTCTCCCCCTCTCTTGTGGAGATCTATTCGATGTAAACTCTTTTTGCAGTGTGTTTGTCGAGATCCGATGAATTGTGGGTTTATGATCAAGTTTATCTATGAATAATATTTGAATCTTCTCTGAGTTCTTTTATGTATGATTGAGTTATCTTTGCAAGTCTCTTCGAATTATCAGTTTGGTTTGGCTTACTAGATTGATCTTTCTTGCCATGGGAGAAGTGCTTAGCTTTAGGTTCAATCTTGCGGTGTCCTTACCTAGTGACAGAAAGGGTTGCAAGGCACGTATTGTATTGTTGCCATCGAAGATAAAAAGATGGGGTTTATATCAAATTGGTTGAGTTTATCCCTCTACATCATGTCATCTTGCTTAAAGCGTTACTATGTTCTTTATGAACTTAATACTCTAGATGCAGGCAGGAGTCGGTCGATGTGTGGAGTAATAGTAGTAGATGCAGGCACGAGTCGGTCTACTTGTTGCGGACGTGATGCCTATATACATGACCATGCCTAGATAATCTCATAATTATTCGCTTTCCTATCAATTGCTCGACAGTAATTTGTTCACCCACCATAATATCTATGCTATCTTGAGAGAAGACACTAGTGAAACCTATGGCCCCCGGATCTATCTCTTATCATATTTGCTTTTTATTTGCATCTTTACTTTTTGCATCTATATTATAAAATACCAAAAATATATTTATCTTATCATACTATCTCTATCAGATCTCACTTTCGCAAGTGGCCGTGAAGGGATTGACAACCCCTTTATTGTGTTGGTTGCGAGTTCTTTGTTTGTTTGTGTAGGTGCGTGGGACTTTTGAGGAGCCTCCTACTGGATTGATACCTTGGTTCTCAAAAACTAAGGGAAATACTTACGCTACTATTGCTGCATCACCTTTTCCTCTTCAAGGAAAACCAACACAAGCTCAAGACGTAGCAGCCAGTAGGCAAGCTTTTGGGCTTTCTGGTTTCTCAACGGGGTATTGAAACTAACCCGGAAAAAATTAAGGCAATTACTTCCTTGGCTAAGCCGGCATGTGTCAATGATGTTCAACGTTTGGCGGGTCGTATTGCGGCTTTAAGCCGGTTCATAAGCCGGTTGGGAGAGAAGGCTATCCTTTTGTATCAGATGATGAAAAAGACAGATAATTTTTTCTGGAGTGATGTTGCTAATGAGGTGTTTGAAGCCTTGAAGAAACAGCTGGCTGAGCCACCGGTTCTTGCTGCTCCTATTAATAAGGAGCCGTTGTTATTATACGCGGCTGCTAATGCCCGGGCTGTCAGCGTAGCTATTGTGGCGGAATGGAAGGAAACTGGCAAGGAATATCCCGTTCAGAGGCCGGTCTATTACATCAGTGAAGTGCTTATTGGATCCAAGCAGAGATATCCGCATTGGCAGAAGCTTGTTTATGGGGTGTTCATGGCTAGTCGAAAGCTCAAGCAGTATTTCTTCGGTCATCCTATCACTGTGGTTAGTTCTGCCCCTTTAGGGGATATTATTCAAAACAGAGAAGCTACAGGTAGAGTAGACAAGTGGGCTATTATGACGCCCCCGATTCAATCGTACACTAATCATGCACGCAAACGTGTACGATCAAGATCAGGGACTCATGGGAAGATATCACAACACAACACTAAAAATAAAATAAGTCATACAAGCATCATATTACAAGCCAGGGGCCTCGAGGGCTCGAATACAAGTGCTCGACATAAACGAGTCAGCGGAAGCAACAATATCTGAGTACAAATATAAGTTAAACAAGTTGCCATAAGATGGCTAGCACAAACTGGGATACATATCGAAAGAGGCGCAGGCCTCCTGCCTGGGATCCTGCTAACTACTCCTGGTCGTTGTCAGCAGCCTGCACGTAGTAGTAGGCACCTCCAGTGTAGTAGTCGTCGTCGACGGTGGCGTCTAACTCCTGGGCTCCAAAGTCTGGTTGCGGCATCCGGGAAGAAGAGGAAAACAGGGGAAAAGAGGGAGCAAAGCAACCGTGAGTACTCATCCAAAGTACTCGCAAGCAAGGAGCTACACTACATATGCATGGGTATATGTGTAAGGAGGCCATATCAGTGGACTGAACTGCAGAATGCCAGAATAAGAGGGGGATAGCTAGTCCTATCGAAGACTACGCTTCTGGCAGCCTCCGTCTTGCAGCATGTAGAAGAGAGTAGATTGAAGTCCTCCAAGTAGCATCGCATAGCATAATCCTACTCGGCGATCCTCCCCTCGTCGCCCTGAGGAAAAGCGATCATCGGGTTGTCTATGGAACTTGTCTGGGTGTGTTTTATTAAGTATCCGGTTCTAGTTGTCATAAGGTCAAGGTACAACTCCGGGTCGTCCTTTTACTGAGGGACACGGCTATTCGAATAGATAAACTTCCCTGCAGGGGTGCACCACATAACCCAACACGCTCGATCCCATTTGGCCGGACACACTTTCCTGGGTCATTCCCGACCACGGAAGATCAAAACATCGCAGCCCCACCTAGGCACAACAGACAGGTCAGCATGCCGGTCTAAATCCTAGGTGCGCAGGGGTCTGGGCCCATCACCCATTGCACACCTGCACGTTGCGTGGGCGGCCGGAAGCAGACCTAGCAACCTCCATTACAAAGGAAGTCACGTTACGCGGTCCAATTTGGCGCGCGCCGCTCGGTCACTGACGTCACGAAGGCTTCGGCTGATACCACGACGTCGAGTGCCCATAACTGTTCCCGCGTAGTTGGTTAGTGCGTATAGGCCAGTGGCCAGACTCAGATCAAATACCAAGATCTCGTTAAGCGTGTCATTATGAAGTAACCGCGGACGCCGACCAGGGCCAGGCCCACCTCTCGCCTAGGTGGTCTCAACCTGCCATGTCGCTCCGCCACAAAGATCCACACAGAGGGCCGTCGGGACAAAGGTCCTTTCAGCCCTCAATCCGTGAATCACTCGCGGGTACTCAACGAGCCGACCCGACTTTAGTCACCATCTGTATAGTATGTATATATGTATAGTATATAACCGTGATCACCTCCCGAGTGATCACGACCCGATAGTATAGCAAGGCAGATTGACAAGAATGTAGGGCCAATGATGATAAACTAGCATCCTATACTAAGCATTTAGGATTGCGGGTAAGATATCAATGACTGTAGCAACAATGACAGGCTATGGAACAGAATAGGAGTAACTGAATAGTAACATGCTACACTACCCTAATGCAAGCAGTATAGAGAAGAATAGGCGATATCTGGTGATCAAGGGGGGGGGCTTGCCTGGTTGCTTTGGCAAGAAGGAGGGGTCGTCAACTCCGTAGTCGAACTGGACAGCAGCAGCGTCGGTCTCGTAGTCTACCGGAGAGAAGAGGGGGAAGAAATAGTAAATACAATGCAAACATAAGCATGACGATGCATGACATGACAATGAGTGGTGTTAAGTGTGCCCTAACGCGGTAGTAGGTGATACCGGCGAAAGGGGGAAACATCCGGGAAAGTATCCCCGGTGTTTCGCGTTTTCGGACAGATGAACCTGAGGGGGAAAGTTGTGTGTTCGCTATGCTAGGGATGTGTGGCCGACGAACGGGCTGCGTATCCAGATTCGTCTCATCGTTCTGAGCAACTTTCATGTACAAAGTTTTTCCATCTGAGTTATGGTTTATTTTATATTAATTTTCAAAGTTTTAAATGATTTTTATAATTAGCAGAGTTAATTTAATCAAAAAGCATTTATGATGTCATCATCATGTCAGCGGTCAATTCTGACTGTTGACTAGTCAAACTGACAGCTAGGTCCCGCTCTCACTGACACAGTTTAAATAATCAGAGTTAATTACCTTAACTAAAAGATTTGGTTAACTAGATTCAATTTATTTTAGTTAGCAGAATTAATTAACTTAATTAATTCACTAATTAATTAATTAATAATTTATTTATTTATTTTAGATTTGTTTTTTACTTCTAATTCTCTTTTTTTAAATGTTCCAGGGGCTGGGCCCCAAATGTCAATGGCCCTAGGGGCCTTAACGGGCACCCGGCCGTGCAGTTACAGGCACGGGCGTAACGTGCGCCCGCTTGGAGGCCCGAGGCCACCAAGGGGGCCGCCGGCCATGGCGGTAGCCGGAGCAGCGCGGCAAGGGGGCGTCAGAGCGGGGCGGTCGGGCGAGGCAGAGGGTGCCGGAGTGGCGCCGGGCAGGGAAAGCAGGCTGCGTCGGCAGCGGCTGGCGAGCAGCGGCGCACAGCGGGTGGCTACGGTCGAAGGTAGAGGCCGCGATGGAGTGTGAGCTCGGGAGCGGCACGGCGACGTGCAACAGAGAGGGGGAGAAGAGGAGAGGGAGGCCGTGGCCTCACCGACGTTGCAGAGACGAGGGTCGGCGAGGCTCGGTGGAGCCTTTAGGGAGGAGGACGGGGACGACGGCGACGTAGAGGAGGAGATCCTACGAGGTAGAGGTCCGAGGGCGACGAGGTCGAGCAGCGGGCGTCGTGGTTCATGCAGCGTCGAGGTCCAGCCCCGAACCAGTTCTGGATCGGGGAGGGGGATAAGGACGGGGCGACGACGACCCGGCGACCGCGTCGGCTGGGAGGTGAGGCGATGCCAGCGGGAGGTAGGAGGCGACGAGGTCCGGGTGGTGGTGGTGCTCCGGCAACGGTGGTGTGGATGGGGCGGCGACGGTGTGCGGCGGTGGCGGGGGCGCCCAGGGCGCGACCCAGATCCAGTCGGGAAGGTCGAGGGATGGGGCGTCAGGGCGTCGAGTGACGCCGGCGACGGCAAGGGGCGATGGAGCGTCGTGGTGGCGCCGAAGGCGGCGATCGGCATCGAGGGCAAGGCCCTGGATCCAGAAGGGATCGGGCAGAGGAGGGGCGTGGGGATCGGGGGGGTTGTGCGGTCGTGGGTTAGGGTTACGAAGAGTGGGGGGGTTAGTAGTGGGTTAGGTGGACCGTGGTGGGCCGGCCTGTTGGGTCGGTTGGCCCATGGGGGGAGGGGTTCCTTTCTTTTGTTTTCTTATCTTTTTCGTTTCTTTTTATTTTTATTGCTTAGTTTCCTTTTATTTTTGTTTTAGTAATGTTACCAAATATGCCACTGCCACATTAACTAGTTACCTAAACCAAAACTAGTTTTGTAGTTATTTGTTATTTAGAAGTATTTAAATAATAATTTTTGCTACTGTTTTATTCATCTTATTGCATTTAAACGTTTTATAAAAGTAGGGTTTCTTCACCTATATTACTTATGAATTATTTGTCACATCCAGAACATTTTAGTTTTAATATTTGAAAACTTTTATCATTTGACTCGACTTTGAAATTGAATTCGAACGAGATTTGAATCATCGCGAGATTAGGAACAGTAACCATGGTGATGTGGCATCATTAACAGAGGTTTATTGTAGCTTAATTATCCGGGCGTCACAATTCTCCACCACTACAAGAAATCTCGTCCCGAGATTTAAGAGGTAGAGAAGGGGGGAAGGTCTAGTTACGAAATTCTAACGGATCTTCTCGGCCTTGGTTGCTCTTCTCGAAGAGGTCGATCCATTACATTGATGTCTGCATCTCTCTGCTTCAGGTCATCATGGTGAACGTCCTTTTCTTTGGGAACTCCAACGTACTTACTAATCGGTAAGGGGCAGCTCGGCTACGACAAAATGCTTATGAGGGAAACAATCTGGGGTTAACCCATGAATGAGCATAAGAGTATCTCTCGAGTTGAACATATAAAATACATCGAGAGTAAGGTACGAAGGTACAATAAGTGGTTCCTAGCGGATAGATAGTTGCTCGAAGTCTGAACCAGAGTGAGAAAGGGGTTCAGAGCAGCGAGAGTAAGTATTGCATCTGATACCAGAATAGGGCACTAGGAAGGTGGCCCGTGAACTAAATACGAAGTCAAGTGTGAGGAATAACCATTAGAATCTGGGTTATAAAGAAGAGTCAAGTTTCGATCCAGTGGACCTATGGGTTATGGGTCCACCATGTGGGTTGAAAGTAGGAAGGGTGGTGACATCTTGCACAGCCGCGACAGGGAGGCATGTCAGTGAATAGCTTGTCAGCTATGCTGGCAACAATATCGGTACCAAGGACGGGGAACGAAGAGGGCAATTTTCCTGCTTGTTGATCGAGGCGAACCAATTGGCAAAGTTATCACCTAGCGGTGGTTACTGGAATGTCATCAACAATAGTAACAGGGTCTTACAGACAGAGTGGTACAACAAGGTGCCTACCTAAGCAGTGAATTATTACTGCTTAGATCATATAGATCACAAGAAAGATTAAACAAAATAATGGAACGGAAAAGGTGATCATCAGATTAAACAGAACAATGGAAAGGAAAATGTGTTTAAACACTTATTTCAGGGGTATATCCTTCCCAAGGGCAAGCAGAGCATGATATCCATGACGGGATATTACGTAGAAACCCTTTAGGAAAGGAGAAACTTCATGCCATTACCCATACAACGGTGTTAGGGTAATTGATAAAGAAAATTTAGCATTTGTGCTTCAAATGTTCTTATTGAAAATCGGAGTACCACAGACATGCTTCGAGATAGCATTAACATGGTCTTCAAGCAAAGGTCAGACTTCGGATACACGTAGAATCCATCAGGAACAACTTGTAGAATAAGTTTTACAATTTCCTCATGGAAGAATGGATATCCTTGCTAAAAGGAAATTATAATAATGGGTCCTCCGGTCAGGTGTGCTAGGCATGACATCACCTTACGAGGTCATATGAGGACTAATGTTATAACTCTTGAAAATATGTTCCAACCATCATATCTGACCGAGGTTCAGATCCGATTGGTGTCTGGATACCTCAGACTCGGGATGCCTGAGAAGAAAAGGTGCAACGCAATTGACGAGATGACATTATAAGATTCTCGGGCAATGAACTATGAAAGCGAGTTCTGAAACAAGAGTTCATCATTAAACCAAGGAGAGGACGAGGAGGTGGCTGATGGACTCAGTGACAATCCATCGAAATTTCCAAAGGATGGATTTCCACAATTACGTGAACAAGGGGATATCATTTTTCAGATCAAATGATATAATGAGGTACACTCAAGGAAAACATACCCAATTAAACATTGGTTGTAAGGTGCACCTGAGATATGTGCTTAGGTAGAATGATCAATGTTGGATGGTGATTCGACAACCAATGGTCTAGGAATGAAATGTCGACCATTAACTTCAAAGCAATCGGGTCGCTAGAAGTACCTAATCCAAACAGCACCGTTCGCTTGTTGGTATCCTAGTTAGAATCAATATGAGGACCAAAAAAGAATGGTGATGGTGAGAAGTACCACTATACCAAGAATTCTTAAGAGGTGGTGAAATTCTCACGACATTCTTGGCATAAAAGATGGTAATACTCCAAGGTAAAGGAGAACAAATGCTGGATAGCAAGGATCTCAAGGTATACACACAACGCGAACAAGTTTGTGTTTAACAGAAGGCAATAAGGTGGTCGATGATAACACAAATCATCGAGGGCAAGGATGGTATTTCTCATCATGAATTCAATTGATATCCAGGAAGGAGTCAAGATGTTGATAATGATCACGAGAAATTTTGTCGAGAGATTTCAAGATGTAATCAATCGGCGATGACATCAAGTCAAACGAATGATGGAGCGAAAGGTTAATGGATCCAAGGGTATGACACAAACTCCAAACCAAGCTTGTTGTCCAAAGCGAAATGATATGATGAGGAAGATCAACTTAAGCTTAGCTCATCGTCGAAAATTGTGCTTCGGAAGGAAGGACCAGATAGCACAGTTAAAAAGTTGCACGATAATGATATAGCCGATCAGACTAGGAATGACTTGAAGGGTTATCAAATCATAAGCAACGGAAATTACTTAGAGATATTGAATCGGAGTGTGGAATCGATTTACTTAATGGTGTTCTTGAGTGACTAATAACTCAGAACCCGAGGGAAATTGGAATTGGCGAGAATAATAGTTGATGAAGAACTCATAAGAAGTTATGTAGTTCCGTGGTATTCTTGAGATACCAGAGTGTAATGCTCGACGGTAGATCAAAGTAAGGGTTGGATAGGTGCAATGATCTGCAGAAGACCAGTACTTCAACTTGTCCGAGAAATGGTATTTAAAAGGAGAACATGGCCGGAACAACGATTGAAAATGCCAGATCCCAGATATAAGATAAACTTATACCAAGGAAATATTTATTTGAAGAGAAGCTTTAATGATACGATCTACATCGTTTCCATGGGCATGAACACAAAGTTCAAGGTCGACTCCCACTTCTCCAATGCGTGACCATTCATTCACTGCTCTAATAAAAATGATTTCAGTGTGAAATCCTACCGGGTGAATTACTAGAGGAGTATGACCCGTGAAAAGTTTTTGGGTCACACAGATTAAGGAAGGCATAACGTTCAACCCATCGGGATATCTTAGAAACATATACTACAAGTTCCAAGAGTAAATATCACTAGCTCGAAAGCAGAGCATGGTTGGCCAAATCAGAGAATAGGATTTACTAATGGCATTATGTATCAAGGAAGAATTCACAAGGCGGTTAAATATGAAGGACATCGCCGAATAATAATCCAACAAAGGATTTGACGGTCGATAGCGGAGCTGATGTGAGCATCGGTACACAACCAGTTGAAGAAAGAATGCAAGGGCATCGTATTATAGAACATCTGAATGATTCGATGCTTAGATGTCAAAGGAATTAAGATTTCCAAACTGAAGGATCAGAAAAGGTCGCTCTGATCAAGGGTGGATAAGTTCAACAGACCTAAGGGTACAATTGACGACAAATAGATTGCTCAAGAACAAGCTCATGTTTAAAATGACGTCTGAGCCGGAAAAATAATTTAAAAGGATCAACCGATGATTGCGTGCATTCTCACTCATGTTGAATCAATAGGATCAAAATGACGGTGCCTAAGGATACTAACGAATATTGCCAAACATATGGAAAGCATCCATAATGTAAGCAGACAAGTATTGCAGAGCAATAAGCTACTAAGGATTTCTGGAGGATCGAATAGTATTTCGAAGACCATTGTGAAACACATGAACAACTGGGGATGAACGGCTACTCGATAAGTATGAGGAATTATCTGCAGGTGTATTCATGTGGTAAAGAACTGCAAGGCAGTAAGCTTAGAGGATTCTCGGAACAATAGAGAGTATTTCGGGGCATCTTGTAATAACAAGATCAACAGGGAATGATTGTATGAATGGCAAGTGTATGCAGTTTTCATAGGGGTTGACGGTGGAAGGAAATCCCAAATGCGATGGCACAAAGACTTGAGAGCACATCGTGGAGTATCTTCGAAATCTTCTGGTGTAGCAGGCGGTCATCGGTAACAAGGGGCTCTCCGGGTGGAAGTGATCACGAGATCCTAATGTTCGAGTTAGCAAAATTCATTTAACCCGAATAGAAGAGAGATTAGAGTCCCAGAGTATAGACGAGGAGCAAAAGATCCTAATACCACCCAATGGCGACATGGGCCCATAAGGCACGCAGCCATGTTAGTAAAACAGTTTTCATCGACTAGACTCGACTTCGGCTAAGGAGTGTGGAAGGGGGATTCCAACAGGCAGTCGGCTCTGATACCAACTTGTGACGCCCCCAATTCAATCATACACTAATCATGCACGCAAACGTGTACGATTAAGATCAGGGACTCACGGGAAGATATCACAACACAACTCTAAAAATAAAATAAGTCATACAAGCATCATATTACAAGCCAGGGGCCTCGAGGGCTCGAATACAAGTGCTCGACATAAACGAGTCAGCGGAAGCAACAATATCTGAGTACAAATATAAGTTAAACAAGTTGCCATAAGATGGCTAGCACAAACTGGGATACATATCGAAAGAGGCGCAGGCCTCCTGCCTGGGATCCTGCTAACTACTCCTGGTCGTTGTCAGCAGCCTGCACGTAGTAGTAGGCACCTCCAGTGTAGTAGTCGTCGTCGACGGTGGCGTCTAACTCCTGGGCTCCAAAGTCTGGTTGCGGCATCCGGGAAGAAGAGGAAAACAGGGGAAAAGAGGGAGCAAAGCAACCGTGAGTACTCATCCAAAGTACTCGCAAGCAAGGAGCTACACTACATATGCATGGGTATATGTGTAAGGAGGCCATATCAGTGGACTGAACTGCAGAATGCCAGAATAAGAGGGGGATAGCTAGTCCTATCGAAGACTACGCTTCTGGCAGCCTTCGTCTTGCAGCATGTAGAAGAGAGTAGATTGAAGTCCTCCAAGTAGCATCGCATAGCATAATCCTACCCGGCGATCCTCCCCTCGTCGCCCTGAGGAAAAGCGATCATCGGGTTGTCTATGGAACTTTTCTGGGTGTGTTTTATTAAGCATCCGGGTCTAGTTGTCATAAGGTCAATGTACAACTCCGGGTCGCCCTTTTACCGAGGGACATAGCTATTCGAATAGATAAACTTCCCTGCAGGGGTGCACCACATAACCCAACACGCTCGATCCCATTTGGCGGAACACACTTTCCTGGGTCATGCCCGGCCTCAGAAGATCAACACGTCGCAGCCCCACCTAGGCACAACAGAGAGGTCAGCATGCTGGTCTAAATCCTATGCGCGCAGGGGTCTGGGCCATCGCCCATTGCACACCTGCACATTGCGTGGGCGGCCGGAAGCAGATCTAGCAACCTCCATTACAAAGGAAGTCACGTTACGCGATCCAATCTGGCGCGCGCGCTCGGTCGCTGACATCACGAAGGCTTCGGCTGATACCACGACGTCGAGTGCCCATAACTGTTCCCGCGTAGTTGGTTAGTGCGTATAGGCCAGTGGCCAGACTCAGATCAAATACCAAGATCTCGTTAAGCGTGTTATTCTGAAGTAACCGCGGACGCCAACCAGGGCCAGGCCCACCTCTCGCCTAGGTGGTCTCAACCTGCCCTGTCGCTCCGCCACAAAGATCCACACAGAGGGCCGTCGGGATAAAGGTCCTTTCAGCCCCCAATCCGTGAATCACTCGCGGGTACTCAACGAGCCGACCCGACTTTAGTTACCATCTGTATAGTATGTATATATGTATAGTATATACCCATGATCACCTCCCGAGTGATCACGACCCAATAGTATAGCAAGGCAGACTGACAAGAATGTAGGGCAATGATGATAAACTAGCATCCTATACTAAGCATTTAGGATTGCGGGTATGGTATCAATGACTGTAGCAACAATGACAGGCTATGCAACAAAATAGGAGTAACCGAACAGTAACATGCTACACTACTCTAATGCAAGCAGTATAGAGAGGAATAGGCGATATCTGGTGATCAAGGGGGGGGCTTGCCTGGTTGCTCTGGCAAGAAGGAGGGGTCGTCAACTCCGTAGTCGAACTGGGCAGCTGCAGTGTCAGTCTCGTAGTCTATCGGAGAAAAGAGGGGGAAGAAACAGTAAATACCATGCAAACATAAGCATGACGATGCATGACATGACAATGAGCGGGGTTAGGTGTTCCCTAACGCGGTAGTAGGTGATACCGGCGAAAGGGGGAAACATCCGGGAAAGTATCCCCGGTGTTTCGCGTTTTTGGATAGGTGATCCGGAGGGGGAAAGTTGCGTGTTCGATATGTTAGGGATGTGTGGCGAACGAACGGGTTGCGTATCCGGATTCGTCTCGTCGTTCTGAGCAACTTTCATGTACACAGTTTTTCCATCTGAGTTATGGTTTATTTTATATTAATTTTCAAAGTTTTAAATGATTTTTAGAATTAGCAGAGTTAATTTAATCAAAAAGCATTTATGGTGTCATCATCACGTCAGCGGTCAATTCTGACTGTTGACTAGTCAAACTGACAGCTAGGTCCCGCTGTCACTGACACAGTTTAAATAATCAGAGTTAATTAGCTTAACTAAAAGATTTGGTTAACTAGATTCAATTAGTTTAGTTAGCAGAATTAATTAACTTAATTAATTCACTAATTAATTAATTAATAATGTATTTATTTATTTTAGATTTGTTTTTTTACTTGTAATTCTCTTTTTTAAAATGTTATAGGGGCTGGGCCCCACATGTCAATGGCCCTAGGGGCCTTAACGGGCACCCGGCCGTGCGGTTACAGGCACGGACGTAACGTGCGCCCGCTTGGAGGCCTGAGTTCACCAAGGGGGCCGCCGGCCACAGCGGTAGCCGAAGCAGCGCGGCAAGGGGGCGTCAGAGCGGGGCGGTCGGCCGAGGCAGAGGGTGCCGGAGTGGCGTCGGGCAGGGGACGCAGGCTGCGTCGGTAGCGGCTGGCGAGCAGCGGCGCACAGCGGGCGGCTACGATCGAAGGTAGAGGCTGCGACGGAGTGTGAGCTCGGGAGCGGCACGGCGAAGTGCAACAGAGAGGGGGAGAAGAGGAGAGGGAGGCTGTGGCCTCACCGATGTTGCAGAGACGAGGGTCGGCAAGGCTCGGTGGAGCCTTTGGGGAGGAGGACGGGGACGATGGCGACGTAGAGGAGGAGATCCGGCGAGGGAGAGGTCCTGGGGCGACGAGGTCGAGCGGCGGGCGTCGCGGTTCGTGCAGCGTCGAGGTCCAGCCCCGAACCAGTTCTGGATCGGGGAGGGGCATGAGGACGGGGCGACGATGATCAGGCGACCGCGTTGGCTGGGAGGTGAGGCGACGCCGGCGGGAGGTAGGAGGCGACGAGGTCCGGGTGGTGGTGGTGCTCCGTCGACGGTGGTGTGGACGGGGCGGCGACGGTGTGCGGCGGTGGCGGGGGCGCCCGGGGCGCGACCCAGATCCAGTAGGGGAGGTCGAGGGACGGGGCGTCAGGGCGTCGAGTGACGCCGGTGACGGCAAGGGGCGACGGAGCGCCGGGTGGCGCCGAAGGCGGCGATCGGCGTCGAGGGCGAGGCCCTGGATCCAGAAGGGATCGGGCAGAGGAGGGGCGTGGGGATCGGGGGGGGTTGTGCGGTCATGGGGTAGGGTTACAGAGAGTGGGGGGGTTAGTAGTGGGTTAGGTCGACCGGGGTGGGCCGGCCTATTGGGTCGGTTGGCCCATGGGGGGAGGGGTTCCTTTCTTTTGTTTTCTTATCTTTTTCTTATCTTTTTCTTTTTATTGCTTAGTTTCCTTTTATGTTTGTTTTAGTAAAATACCAAAATGGCACCTAATTTGATGTTACCAAATATGCCACTGCCACATTAACTAGTTACCTAAACCAAAAATAGTTTTGTAATTATTTGTTATTTAAAAGTATTTAAATAACAATTTTCGCTACTGTTTTATTCATCTTATTGCATTTAAACTTTTTTTAAAAGTAGGGTTTCTTCACCTATATTACTTATGAATTATTTGTCACATCCAGAACATTTTCGTTTTAATATTTGAAAACTTTTATCATTTGACTCGACTTTGAAATTGAATTCGAACGAGATTTAAATCATCGCGAGATT
This sequence comes from Triticum timopheevii, assembly GCA_963921465.1. Classification (NCBI taxonomy): domain Eukaryota; kingdom Viridiplantae; phylum Streptophyta; class Magnoliopsida; order Poales; family Poaceae; genus Triticum; species Triticum timopheevii. The sequence goes on along the minus strand of OY997272.1, from coordinate 193,089,228 downwards.
AGGAACAGTAACCATGATGACGTGGCATCATTAACAGAGGTCTACTGTAGCTTAATTATCCGGGCGTCACAGCTATTGAGCTTGGACCTCATGGTTTGAAATATATGCCTCGCACGGCCATAAAATCCCAAGCACTTGTGGATTTCATCAATGACTAGACAGAGCTGCAGATGCCTGAAGAGAAGCTAGATAACACATATTGGACTATTCAGTTTGATGGTTCCAGGCAATTGGAGGGCTCGGTGGCTGGAGTTGTCTTAGCTTCCCCTCGAGGTGACAAGTTTTGTTATGTTTTAAGGTTGATGTTTCCTTGTACTAACAATGCAACTGAGTATGAATCCTTGCTCCGTGGTCTTCGGATGGCTAACGAGATGAATTTAAGCTGGGTGAGATGTTTCGGTGACTCAGACTTAGTGGCTCAGCAAGTTTTGGGCAAATGGGATTCTAAGGATCCACTCCTGGCGGCTTATCGCCGCGAGGTTGATGCTATTGCTGGGCACTTCAAGGGTTATCAAGTGGAACATAAATTGATCGTAGGAAAAATGAGGCGGCTGATGCCTTGACCCGGTTGGGGTCCCAGCATAAGCCGGTACCACCTAACACTTTCTTGGATATTCTACATAACCCCTCAGTTAAGTTACCTACAGAGGACGATCTTGCTATTCCTGACCCGGAGGCACAATTGGTGGCGACTCTTCACGCTATTCCTGATTGGACAGCTCCATATTTGGCTTATAACCCGAGGCGAGTTACCTGAGGATGAAACCTTGGCCAGATAGATAACCTGGCGGTCTAAATCGATGACATTTGTCAACGGAGAGCTACACCGTTGCAGTGTTACTGGGGCGTTTCAACATTGTGTCTCTCCTGAAGAGGGTCGTGAAATTCTTCGCGAGATTCATGAAGGAGATTGTGGTCATCATGTCGGCTCTAAATCTCTCGTGGCTAAAGATTTTCGTCGGCTCATGCTGATGCATAGGATTTGGTTAGTAAATGTGATGGTTGTCATAAATTTTCACGGCAAGCTCATGTGCCGGCTCAAGAATTGAGGATGATTCCAATTACTTGGCCGTTTGGAGTTTGGGGGCTTGATATGGTTGGGCCTTTCAAAAGGTCCAAGAATAAGAAGACCCACCTTTTGGTGGTAGTTGACAAATTCACAAAGTGGGTTGAAGCAGAGCCCGTTAGTAAGTGTGATGCGGCAACAGCAGTTTTGTTCATCAAAAAGGTGATTTTCCGCTTTGGTTTTCCCCACAGCATTATAACTGATAATGGCACTAATCTGTCCAAGGGTGCTATGAAAGAGTTTTGTCAATGTGAGCATATTCGACTTGATGTATCCTTAGTGGCTCACCCCCAATCCAATGGTCAAGCTGAGAAAGCCAACCAAGAAATTTTGAGAGGCATCAAGCCTCGTCTTATGGTTCCTTTGCAGAGGATGTCGGGTTGTTGGGTGGAGGAGTTACCCTCAGTGTTATGGAATATCAATACTACCCCCCATAGGTCTACGGGTTACACGCCTTTCTTCATGGTTTACGGAGTAGAGGCGGTTCTCCCTAGTGACATCCGTCACGACTCGCCCCGAGTGGTGGCTTACGTTGAAGCTGATAATGAAAAAGCACGCCAGGATGCACTTGATTTGTTAGGTGAGGAGTGTGACCTCACGGTGGCTTTCAAAAACCAACAAGATCTGCGCCGTTATCACAGTCGTCGGGTTAAGACCAGAACCTTTCAAGAAGGTGATATGGTGCTTCGGCTTATCCAGGATCAAACTGATATGCACAAGCTATCCCCACCTTGGGAAGGACCCTTTGTGGTCAGCAAGAATCTGAACAATGGGTCGTATTACCTTATCGATGTTCGAGACCATAAGGACTCACGCAAGTCAGAGGAGGAGACCCGCCGGTCGTGGAATATTGCTCATCTTCGGCCTTACTACACCTGAGCCACCGACTCTTGTGATGTACGTATTTTTGACAATGTATATATTATGATGAATATAATAAAGCCGGCATGCCTGATAATTCAGGGCCTCTGTCGTTTTACTTCTTCGAAACTGAGTCTTTATTACCATCTTACTTAAAGAGGCATGACGCCCAAATTACAAGGACCAAAGAGAGTTGGATGCACAGCACATCTCAAACATAGGTACCCGCTGAGCACAGCTCAGAAATATATCACTTGGGGGCTTCTTGTTCAAAGAACACAACTGAAATTACCCTCTTGATAGGCATGGATGCCAGGTGTATTCACAAAAAATCCAGGTTATCCGGCCTGTATCCAAGATGCTCTTCGACCAGGTAATCCTGGATGACCCGCCCTGTTCTTAACAAGTCAATCTTTTAAAGAGACCCTGAACTTGTTAAGGTTAAGACATTGATTGGGTCATGAAAGAGCCGGATTACAGAACGCAGGGAGAAGCTCGGGCTGATATGCCGCCTTCTTTGAAACTTGGTTAAACCGGCCTATTTTGCATGAAGCTATTCCGACCCCGCCATACTCTCGATAACTTAATCTTTTAAAGACCCTGAACTTATCCAGGTTAAAATCTCGATTGGGTCATGTGAAAGCCGGCTCACAGAAAGCGTGGATACTCCAGCGGCTATCATGCTAGTTTCATTGAAGAAGAAAATTTTGGCTTGGCGGCCTATAAAGGCCTTGTATTTTTTGGATTTCTTTTCCGTTTTGGATTTATATAACTACCTTTTTCTTACCATTTGGTTGTTACAAGCTGGGCCAAGCAGCCTTGTCTATGTCTCATATTTGAGCATTGTTGGGTTTTTTAACCTAGCCTGGCTGTGGATTATAAGTCGTCTGTGTATGATGCTTTTATGTACTTAGAAGCGTGGTTCTCTAAGTCTTGAGATATTACCACTTCCTGCATATGGCATTGTAAGTCGGCAATATGTGACAATTGAATAGGGCATTATGTGCTCAAAATTTGGGTTATCACCCTTACCGCACTGGTATCATAAGCCGGCAGTACGATTAAATATCGTAGGTATGATAATTTTTTGTTATGATTTTATATGGTTATAATTAAACCAGCCCTGGTTATGCACTGTTCTAGTCACCAGTGGCTTTATATAGAGTATTATTACCCGTCCTGTGGTAGACCGCCAGGACACTTGTGATCTGTTTGTATGCAGGAATAGACTCAAAATTGATAGCACTATAAGCATAAGTAGCAGACTCTCCGTTGGCGGATCAGTAGTGTTGCGCAAAACACAACGTGCATGACGGCACGGCAGATCAAAGTTTTACCAGCCTATTACATGACTCAATGAGCCAAAATGATTAAGTGTTTTCAGAAGATCAAATATATGAACCGCCCAGCGGATCAATTTTCTTGGCCTTGACGGCTTGAAGCTTCTGGATCATCCTTCTCCGGTTCTCCGTCCTCCTCTGCTGCCTGGAAGTTTGGTGATGACCAATCGATGCCACACAAGGCTTGGAATTCAGGTTCATCATCTATAAGTTCGGACGGATCAACTTCAGGAGCGAAAGTATGCTTACGGGCTAGAGGGATCAGATCCATCACTTTATAAGCCGACGTGGGCATCTTCTGGTTCTCCATATCGTAAGCCGGTTGATACTTTGAAATATCAGTCTCATCAGTAATCAGACTGGCCAAGGGATGTATTTCTTTCACACAAGCAGTGAAGTCTTTTTTGTCAAAGGGCGTGACGTCTTCTTTTAAACTTGGATACCCAGTAGCCAGATCAGCTGGATCCATGCTTTAGCCCGGCTTAAAGCCGTCATGGCATCGGCTCTTGCAGATGACCGTTTTATCTCTTCAATACTAGCAGGCAGAACAGAAAGTTTTTTCAAGACATCACTCAACAGAGTGGATGCTTGGTTAGTTGGAGAAATCGTGGCCAGTGTGCCCTGAGTTCCAGTATATAGTTGTTCAACAAGCGTATATACGACTTTGAGCTTCACAAGCATCTGTTGACCAAGGTTGCTGCTTCTAGGACCTGTGTAACAATTGCCGATTGATCAGAGGAAGTTTATGACATGAAAGATAAGACTCGGTTATGATATTTACCGAAGATAGCAGAAACCATCTGGGATATATAGCGTTTTAAACCAGCAAGCTCAGCGGTCACCTCTTGGAGAGAAGCTTCCGCTTTTTCAGCCCACTGTGTCAGAGCAGTATTCTCTTCAGCCCAGGTGGTTCTTTCAGCATCAAAACCGGTCTTCGGTTTTTCTTTTTCATCCAGGCTAAATTTGAATTTTGAATTGGCTTTCCGGGTCTCTGATTCTTGGTGCTCTAGCCGGGTTTTCACATCGGTCAATTGTGATTGAAGTTGAGCAGTGGTGTCCTGTGTATGCACTATATTAAAATCATGATCATAGTTGGGTTACAGAAATGAAGTCCCAAGCCTTTTGCAAGCAACAACACTCGGCACTTGGGGGCTAATGAGTACGGAAAAATTCTTCATACAAACATACATATAAACAAGTCCCAAGCACTTTGCAAGCAAGAGCACTTGGCACTTGGGGGCTAATGCATATTGCTCGCTTTCATTATTGTCTTATGATGACCCGGTTGTGCTGTAAACAACCACAGACGGCTCATGGGGGCTACACAGATAAGCTTTCAATTATAAACAATGGTGAACAGTACCGATTCATTCATGCTGATTAAACCGGCCCTTGGGGGCTACGGACACAATTGTTAAAGACCTGGTATAACTCGGATGGTGCAAGCCAGATTTTGAAGGATGCTATTTATATTCAGGGTTATTCTAAGTGTACATCATATTCAATCCTATCATACACAGTAGACTTTGGGGCTGACAGGATATGCATAACTCATTAAAGCAGGAGTCCATACCTCATATTTTTTATGCATCTGCTTCACCATGTCAACTTCAAGGTCGCGGCTGGTGTGCACTTGGTTGAGATAACCAGAGAATACTTCACTAATGCTCAATTGAGAGTAGTTGGCAACATCAAATCTCACTTTTCGCTTCTCAATATATTCTTCTTTGGCGGAGTGTTTAGCCAAGACAGTAGGTCTTCCCGGCTCTCTGAAGCCGGTGCTAGTGATCATCACGTCATCAGCATGTGTTCCAGCCGGTTTAATTGGGCTTGATGATTCAGTATTCAAAGGATTGTTGTTTGTCTGGTCAACGGAAGGGTCAGGAATTTCTGGTGGAACATCATGAACAGGTTCTTCTAGTTGTGGTACGGAGGTGTCAGATGCTGGAATTTGTTGCTCCGATTCAGGGACTTTGGGGTCTTCAGCCGGCTTGATCACCTTTGCCTTCTTGCTAGTTTTTGCTTTTCCACTGCATGAGTTATGAGAGGTCAGTACAAAGATAAGAACCCAAAGAGGAAGAAAATAATAACTAATTGTTGTTACCCAGGGGCAGTTTTGAAAGCCGGCAGCTGGGTCTGTGATGAGTCACTGGAAGAGGAGCGAGAAGTCTCCTGATAGTTTGAATCGTAAGAATTAAGTGGCTAGCGAATGAGACCCGCCAGAGGACAAAAAGAGTTTAAATTTGGGATGACCTCTTTTCGACGTTTCCTTGGAGCTGGAGTATTTGGTAAGCCGGAAGATAATTCTTCACCTCTGCTGGTCCGAGTTTGTCCGGCTCTCGTGCTGTTGTTGCTTCAAAAGAAAGTGAGGATCCAGACAAGCTAAGGGGTGTGAAAAGCTTACTTTCCGGGTTACTCGTCAAATTTCTGTCTTGGCAAAGGCTCTGAGTCAGAGTAAATGATAGTTACCTCTTCCTTGACCGCTTGACTGGCCCCCGTATCATCTTGATGATAATCAATGTCAATAAGATAGTTGAAAAAGGAGCAAGGGAATCAAGAGCTACCTCCGACTCAAAGCTGTCGTCCAGTTCAAACAACTCGGAAGTACTTAATTTCTTCTTGTTCTTCTTGGCGGTTCTCTTGACGGTTTTCGTTTTGGCCCTGGCTTTCTTGGCAGCCTCATGGTCATATTCTTTATTCTAGAAATCGAATTCAGCCTGTGAAAATCATCAAAGGTTGAGTTAATAGAACATTTGAATGATAAGGAAAAATAAGTGATTTAGAGACTCACATCTAGTGTCGGGTTAGATTCGCAAAAATGGTTCAATCCAACTTTGTTGCAGTCTTCCAGGCTCTCGTTCAGAAGGGTCTTTGTCAATTCATTGCCTGCATTATCAGTTAAAGAATCGAAGTTCTGGCGCAGTGGATCCTTTGCATCACCCGTATAAGTGCACATTAAGCTGGATCGGCGGCTCAAGGGTATGATTCGCTAGGAAACCCATCACTGGACCAAGTCAACTCCGATTAACACATTCCCCAGCAGGGTTTTGACCTTTGCGATAGTGGGTGCAAGTTTGGCATGCTCAGGAGCGGTAAGCTTTTCAGGAAGATGATGTTTTGGATCGAGTCGCTGGACACGATAACCCAGTAGTGGATTCTCGTCAGTCGGAGAGGTGTCCTTACAATAAAACCATGTCTGGTTCCAATCTTTGGGTGGCTTGGCAAGTGGGCATAGGGGAAGATAGCATATCTTCTCCGTTGAATTGAGACCCCGCCAAGTTCTAGGCTAGGGCCATTGGTAAATTCGTTCTGCCGGTTCAAATAAAAATATTCCCTGAAGAGTTCAACACTGGGCTCCTCTTGAAGGTATACTTCACAAAATACTTGAAAGTTACAAATGTTTGACACGGAGTTGGGTCCAATATCTTGAGGATGCAGTTGAAAGAAGTGCAGAACATCTCGGAAAAACTTGGATCCAGGCAGTGAGAAGCCCCGGTTCATATGATCAGTAAAAACAATGACCTCACCATCTCGCGGCTGGGGTTTTTCTCACTTGGCTTGGGAGCACGCCAAGACAGGACATCTTTTGCGGGCAAATAGCCGATTTTGACAAAATCTTCGAGCGTATTTTTGGTGACAATGGAAGGAACACAATTGCATGAGGTGACTGTCTTCGGCATCGTAAGAGAAAAGCCTAAAAGAAAATATTGTCGGTTTAAGTTGATTTGCTAAACCGGAGATAAAAGTCAACAATATATATTGGCGGCTTAAATGGGGCCTAATGGCATATGACTAGCTATAACTGGTGATGTAAGCCGACATGTCAATACTGATAGTTAAGATCTATCAAGAAGAAAAACTCTGGTAAGTGTTGGATAAACAGGTTTCACTAATTGATACAGTCATGTTTGGATCTGATGCGCTTCGGAAAAGAATAATAAAATCAAAGCCTAGTATTTCAGCGGTGGAAGAGCTAGTATGTTGGCAAAGTTTTCTGCATCTGGGAAGCATATTCAGTGATTAACAGAAGGTATAGAAACAGATTTCATGTATTATAAAGGGCACCTTTGGATCCAAGTAAGGACTAAGTAGAGGTATAATGAAGAACAATGAAGAACTCTGAAGAACTTCAGAAACCCTAATGGAGATCCATGGCGGGGAGGTTAAGATGCTTACTGGGTCCGCTGAGCAGCGGAGAGGCGTCGCGTCTCTCTGGTCTCGTTCAGGTCGATGCAACGGCCGGAGTCGAGGAAGTTGGCGAGGTCGGCGGCGGCGGTGTTCAGATGCGCAGATGCGTCATGAGGTTGAAGATGAGAAGGCAGAGGGGGAAGAATGAAAAGGAGCTCTTGGCCCTATTTATAAGGCTAGAAGGATAAGTGACATGCGCGGGAATCGAGGAGATCAAAAAATGGATATGTGATGGCGCAGACGCCTTGATTTTTGGAGCTTCATTAAAAGAAAAGATTTATTAAGATTTAGGTTTTGTGTAATATTAATGACAGGTGACATCACAGCGGGTTACCACAATCGCAGGAGATGACGTCATGGTGGGTTATGAGATCTCGCAAGAATAAAGAAGGAAGGATTTTTCTAAGCGTTGAAGATTGACATGAACGAGTTCAAATCAATCTGGGGCCTAATGTTGGGGATATGACTATTGGGTATGACCCGCCCAGGAGGGCCCGGGTTATACCTATGGAGGTTCATCAATACAAAGCCCATGAGGATGTTGAAGATGGTGGTTCATGAAGCAAGGGCGCAAAGTCCAAAGGCGACTTAAGGCCCATAGGGTAAAGCGCCATATGTGTATGACTTATATTGTAAGGCAGATATATTTAGTCACCGAGCCAGACATGTTGTTTATGAGCCGGCCAGGACTCCATGAGCCGCTAGGCGTCAACCTGTGTATATAAAGGGACGACCCGGTGGCGGTTCAGGGCAAGAAACAAGAGATCAAAAGCTAGGTCAAGCGGAATCGCTCCCTGGTAATCGAGACATAAGCAATACCACCTCAAACTGGATTAGGCCTTTACCTTCACCGCAAGGGGCCGAACCAGTATAAACTCTTGTGTCCTTTGTCCCATTTAACCCCTTTAAGCTAACCTAGTTGCGATGGCTCCACGACAAAGTCCTTGCACTAGGACATCTGCCGTGACAAATCCAAGACACTTTGTATAAACCCACAAGCTTCGATCACCACATCAAAGCGTATATTCCAACTCCGAGATGCTTGCTCTAGTCCATAGAAGGATCGCTAGAGCTTGCATACCTTTTAGCATCCTTAGGATCGACAAAACCTTCTGGTTGTATCACATACAACCTTTCCTCACGGAAACCGTTAACACCTCATTTGGATGTAGATATTCGGGTGTGGAATTCGCATTTGGCATTTGCATGTCCCGAATGCCGCCGTTTGGGTGGTCGAGATATTCACGCAAGGAATTCGGTTACAATATCGAACTGGTTTTCACAAGACTGCCGCGTCCCTCCGCCAATTCGCAGCATACGCGCTCGGTTTTCGGCGACATTCGGCTCACGCTCTCCCCCATGACTTCCTTACTGCTTAGGCAGATGAGACACACGACTAGAGACGATAATCCCAAGCAGAGCTCCACGGCGGCGCAGGTCAGCCCATCCCCCGCCTCGCTGGCTAGCCGGCTTTACTCCTTTCCACGTTGTTCCGCTGCGCCCCCACCCTTCCCCCACTGCCACTTCAACTCCGGCCATCCCTTGCATCCCTCTCCCGGTGCCTCTCCCATTCCGGCGTGGTGCAGGAACTCCTGCTGCCCGACCTATGCGCCATGGTTAGCCGTGCCACCTCCTCATACTCGCACGGCTTGAGCCCCCGTTCGCCAACCGCGTCTGGAGGCTCGACGACGTGCATCAGTACTCGCCACCAGGATCGACCTACGATCCATGTGCCAGCTCTACCACCACGGAGGTGACGCAAGAAAGGTCATTTCCATGGACAGCGGCGACTCCATGACCGACATCTTCGAGGGTAGGGTCCAGTTCATGTCTGTTGCTTACTTGCTTAGGTGGAAGATGCCTGCAATACGGTGCCCAATAGCTGCTCGACGGAATGCCAGACTATTCAGCTCCGCGTGTTGTTACAGTCCTGGCATGGGAGTGCGGCCACTTCGTGCGGATGACAAGGAGGAGAGGATCCTTTGGTACGCTAGACGAGCAGGCTCAATATGTGGCCAATGGCGCCGGCCAGCTGGCCCAGGACGCCACAAGCCGGTCCATGAACTGCAGGCATATGTCGCGTCCCCAGCCTTAACCTTGTAGTCCATTTGCGCACTAGCGCTAGTAATATCCAGCACGTGACAAGCACCGCTACCCTCCATTTGCTACTTCTACTCGTGACAGCAACATTAGTCCGTGACTGTACCAAGTAGGCAACTGCGGAAGTGCAAAAGTATACGCAACAACATCGGTGCAAGATAGTAGTAGCCAACTGATGCATGTTTATATGTATGTGTTGATAAATTATGAATGTTAAGAAACTGAGAAATTCCACGCTTTGTCCATCCAAACAGGAATTGACATTGTTGCTCACTTAAGATTCCAAGTGTCAAATACATAAACATCCAAACACTAGAATTGGCATTGAAGCTCAATATCAAAGTCTTGGGATATTCGACATTGGAGTGAATTCAATGCCAAGCCCTTGAATATCTACGTCCAAACAGAGCGTAAGGAAACTCTGTTTTGACATCCATCTGCCAGATTTCGTAGTCAAAAAATGCAGCAACTGCTAACATAATTCTGACGGACTCAAGCATCACTACGGGTGAGAAAGTCTCATCGTAGTGAACTCCTTGAACTTGTGAAAATCCCTTTGCCACAAGTCGAGCTTATAGACGGTGGCATTACCGTCCGCGACCGTATTCTTCTTGAAGATCCATTTATTCTGAATGGCCTTTCGCCCTTCAGGTAATACTTCCAAAGTCCACACTTTGTTTTCTTACATGGATCCCATCTCGGATTTCATGGCCTCTAACCATCTGTTGGAATCCGGGCCCACCATCACTTCTCCATAGCTCGTAGGTTCATCGTTGTCCAACAACATGACCTCTAAGACAGGGTTACCGTACCACTCAGGAGTACGTATCCTTGTTGACCTACGAGGTTCGATAGTAACTTGTTCCGAAACTTCAGGATCACTATCATCAGCTCCCTCTTCAACTATCATAGGTGCCACAGAAACATCTTTCTGTGTTGTGCTACTTTCTGGTTGAAGTAAAGGTTCAACAACCTCATCAAGTTCTATCTGCATGAAGTAAAGGACCCGTTCTTTGTGACAAAAACTTTGCCTTTAGATCTAAGATAGAAGGCATACCCAACCGTCTCTTTTGGGTATCCTATGAAGATGCATTTGTATGCTTTGGGTTCAAGATTTTCCGGCTGAAGCCTTTTGACATAAGCATCACAGCCCCAAACCTTAAGAAACGATAACTTAGGTTTCTTGCCAAACCACAGTTCATACGATGTCATCTCCACGGACTTAGATGGTGCCCTATTTAAAGTGAATGCAGTTGTCTCTAAAGCGTAACCCCAAAACGATGTGGCAGATCGGCAAGATACATCATAGAACGTGCCATATCCAATAAGGTTGATTACGACGTTCAGACACACCATTACGCTGTGGTGTTCCAGGTGGCGTCAACTTTGAAACAATTCCACATTGTCTTAAGTGATTTCCAAACTCATAACTCGGATATTCTCCCCCTCGATCGGATCGTAGGAATTTAATCTTCTTGTTACGATGATTCTCAACTTCACTTTGAAATTGCTTAAACTTTTCAAACGTTTCAGACTTATGCTTCATTAAGTAAATATACCCATATCTACTCAAGTCATCGGTGAAGGTGATAAAGTAACGATATCCACCGCATGCGTGAACGCTCATCATACCACACACATCAATATGTATGATAACCAGCAAGTCACTTGCTCGTTCCATTGTTCCGGAAAACGGGGTCTTAGTCATCTTGCCCATGAGGCATGGTTCGCATGTGTCAAGTCATTCAAATCAAGTGACTCCAAAAGTCCATCAGCATGGAGTTTCTTCATGTACTTAACACCAATATGACCTAAGCGGCAGTGCCACAAGAAAATGGTATTATCATTATCAACTCTATATCTTTTGACATCAATGCTATGAACATGTGTATCATCACTATAGAGATTCAACAAGTATAAACCCCTTACAATGGGTGCATGACCATAAAAGATATTACCCATATAAATAGAACAACCATCATTCTCTTATTTAAATGAGTAACTGTCTCGCATTAAACAAGATCCAGATGTAATGTTCATGCTCAACGCATGCACTAAATAACAATTATTCAGGTTCATCACTAATCCCGATGGTAATCGAAGAGCGAGCATGCCGACGGCGATCACGTCAACCTTGGAAGCATTTCCCACGCGCATCGTCACTTTGTCCTTTGCCAGTCTCTGTCTATTCCGTAGTTCCTGCTTTGAGTTGCAAATGTGAGCAACCGAACCGGTATCAAATACCTAGGCACTACAACGAGAGTTGGTAAGGTACACATCAATAACATATATATCATATATACCTTTTTTATGTTGGCCCCCTTCTTGTCGACCAGATACTTGGGGCAGTTCCGCTTCCAGTGGCCAGTTCTCTTGCAATAGAAGCACTCAGTCTCCGGCTTGGGTCTAGCCTTGGGTTTCTTCACGGGAGGAGAAACTGCTTTGCCACCTTTCTTGAAGTTTCCCTTCTTTCTCCTGCCTTTCTTGAAACTAGTGGTTTTATGCACCATCAACACTTGATGCTCCTTCTGGATGTCTGACTCGACGACCTTTAGCATCTCGAACAGCTCAGAGACTGACTTGTTCATCCATTGCATGTTATAGTTCAACACAAAGCTCTTGTAGCTAGGTGGTAGCGATTGAAGAACTTTGTCAGTGACAGCCTCTAGCAGGAGCTCAACTCCCAACTCAGCCAGACGGTTGTACTACCCAGACATTCTGAGTATGTGATCACTGAAAGACCCATTCTCCTCCATCTTGCAGGCATAGAACTTATGGAGGTCTCATACCTCTTGATCTGGGCATTCTTCTCAAAGATAAACTTTAACTCCTGGAACATCTCATATGCTCCATGATGTTCAAAATGCCTTTGAAGTCACAACTCTAAGACATACACCATAGCGCACTGAACTATTGAGTAGTCATCAACACGCCACTGCCAGGCATTCACAACATCCACAATCGCTGGAGGGGGTGGAGCACCAAGCGGTGCATCAAGGACATATGCCTTTTGGGCAATCGTGAGGATAATCCTCAGATTACGGACCTAGTCCGCATAATTTCTTACAATATCTTTCAACTTAGTCTTTCTCTTTCTCTAGGAATGTATTAAAATAGGGAGCTATTGTCAGGACCCCGACTCAATGTCACATCGATCTAGCCTGTAACACCTCATATCACTTTGCGGCCTCACGCACGGTATCCCCATGGGTGTCGCCTTACCTTTGCCCGGGACCGTTTGCGCCTTTTGGCACACGTATATGATAGTGTCGCTAGCATCCATATGAAAAGGAGCCCGGGCTGACATGGCTAGTTGTAAACCCAAAGTGGCACAGACTTACAGGGACAGGCATCCATGACCCAGCCTCGAACGTGTCGGTCATCAGCAAGTAAGTTCCGGGCTGTAGCACTGGGCTAGCAGGACTCCAGTAAACCGGGCTGTAGCGGGCTAACAGGACTCCGGTACTCAATGCGTGACATTTCCCCGAAGGGACAGACACAGGAACGAAGAAGGACACATGCCGGCTAGCCAAGTGTTCCGGAGCAGTAGCAAGCTACCATGGCTCAGTGGAATCACTAGGAGACATTTCCCGGTAAGAGAGGCTACTAAAGATAAACAACTAGATAGTCAGATCCCACACATACCAAGCATTTCAATCATACACACAATATGCTCGATATGTGCAAATACAACAAGGCATCACAACATGACTCTATGACACAAGTACTTTATTTAAAGGCTCAGAGAGCCATACATAGCATACACACAAGTACGGGTCACACGACCCAGCATTCAAGTCATACAGTCATACAAACCAGCAGCGGAAGTAACTTGTCTGAGTACAGACAACTAGTAAAATGAAAGAGGCTTGGAAAGCCTAGCTATACTACGTGGTCCTTCACAAGCTCAGGATCACCACCTGGGCCTTAGCCTACTCATTGATGTCAACGTCTACGAAGAACCCATCAGAAGGGGTTGCAGCATCTTCTGTAAAATGTAAATTATAGCAACATGAGTACAAAGGTACTCAGCAAGACTTATAACAGATCCTACATACATGGACATTATCAAGAAGGGTTGGTGGAGTTATTGCAGCAAGCCAGCTTTGACTCTTGGCTAAGCTATCCTATGAGACTCCAACTTGAAATGGTTTTGCGCACACGAGTCCACTACTCACCACTCAATACACTACCGAGGATCCACCTCCGTCTTCCTACGGAAGAGCCATCCTCGGCACTCACGCTTATCTTGAGGCTTTTAGTAGTTTCCATTTACTTGTCTATGAACTGTATAGGCAACCAAGTAGTCCTTTACCGCTGACGCGGCTATTCGAATAGATTAGGTTAACCCTGCAGGGGTGTACTTCTTCATACACGCTCTCACCACTTACCGTCGTTTACACGACATGTACTCGACAACCTTCAAGCGGAAGCCCAACGTGGGTGTCGGCCACGACCTACCTAGACACCTAAGTCTCTAGTCCAGGTTTATCGCCTATTTGGGTTCCATCCATGAGGAGATCCGGCCGAAGTTTCGCTCACGGCCCCAAACGATGTGAACAGGGTTCCCGAGATACCAAACGGGCATCCGGTACACCCGGCCACGTACCTACCGCATCACAGCCCACCCCTACGGTCAGCGCTGTCCACGGCCTCCAGTAGGCTACAAACACCAGAAACTACTTGCAACTCCTGGACAGAAGACTAGGGTGAATAAGAAGCCGAGAGGGTCCATTGGTTTCGGGCCCAAAGCATGGTAGTAGCTGAATCTTAAATCACACATACAGATCTCAGTGCTTAAGGACGGCCTCAATGAAACAACCCACCATGTACTCCTACATGGCCTCTCATCAATACCTTTACCAAATCGTGTTCAACACACCACTCTCAAACTGATATGATCATTTCACTCTAGCCCATCACCCAGATGAACCAGACCTGACACGACTCTAAGCATAGCAGGCATAGCAAGGTAGGAACAACACATACATATGGCTCAAACAACTCCTACACATGCTAGTGGGTTTCATCTAGTTACTGTGGCAATGACAGGTCATGCAGAGGAAATGGGTTCAACTACCGAAGCACACAGCAGTTTGAAACGCGTTGTCTTAATGCAGTAAAAGAGAGCAAGAGCGAGAACATGGGATTGTATCGATATGATCAAACGGTTGGTTGCTTGCCTGATGGGTCGATGCACTCATACGGTTCTTCGCTAGGGTAATCACGGTACTCCTCGGAGGCAGAACCCGCCGCAAAGAACACCGATACACAGCCATCACCAAACAATGTGCGACAATATGATGCATGCATGAAACATGGCAATATGAGTGTGTTGGGCTAATGCAACTAAGACCAGAAGGGTTTGAACCAATTTGAACCAAAGATTCAAATTTCAAACTCATACATGGCCCTTTAAAGTGTTTTATCTTGTTCTGCATTAAACATCAAGTTAACTTGTTTAATCATGCATGGAAACAGTACAGATGGATAGATTGGATTTTTCTGATCATTTTTCATATATAACTTGTCTGATTTGGAGTTACAGATTAAAAGTTATGAATTTTTGAAGTTTAAACTATATTCTAGAATTTCCTATATTAGAATAAATCCAGAAATTAATTTATTGCATCAGCCATGCGTCAGAATGACGTCAGGGTCAACGGAGACGTCCAGGTCAAACCTGACAGTGGGTCCAGGGTGTCAGGGTCATTAGTTTAGTTAAAATTTAATTAAAACTAAACTAGGTTAGTTAACAGGGCTGGGCCCCACCTGTCAGCGACTCAACGGAGTCAACCAGGGCCCACCCGTGGTCAAAACAGGTCAGCTGCGCCGGCGTTTAGCCGCCGGCGAGCCCGACGCGGCGACGGGATGGAGCTGAGGACGACCCGCGGCTCTTGGCGGAGTCAGTTGGGGTCGGGGTGGCCGGAGTTGGCGCCGGCGACGACTTTGGCGGCCGCCGGAGTTCGGGTGGAAGCGAACTCGGGCTAGGGTGTGCGTTGAGGTGCGGGGAGTGCACGGTTAGCCTCAGCGCGGCGTGGTTAGTGCGATGGACAAGGTGAGGTGGCTGGTGGTTAGCCGGAGGCACGTCGGCGACGTGGTCCGCGGCGGCGAGTGCGGGTGAGCTCCGTGTGCTCGCTGTGGTGCACGAGAGCAAGAAAGAGAAGGAGGGGAAGTTAGCCCAGCTCACTGCGGTCTTGATGGAACGGACGGCGCGGTCGGGGACGGGCTGGTGCGGCGGCGACGGCGAAGGGGATCTCCGGCGACGGCGGTTCGGTCGAGGTCGATGCGGCGGCTTCGGGGCACGCGAGCGCTCGGGGCTCGGCTAGCTCGAAGGAGAGGAGGGTGGCGGAGCCTCTGGACACGGTGGCATGGCGTGGCGATGACGGAGAGCACGCCAACGGTGGCGGAGCGGCGACGGTGGCGTCGGTCATGGCGTGGGAGCGCGAGGGAGAGGAGCTGGGGGCGAATGGAGGTGTCCTGGGGCTTCACGGCTCGACGTGGAGTTCATCCAGGCCAGCTAGGCGGCAAGAGGGGGAAGCAGGGCGACGTGCAGCTGCGTGGCGTGCTGCGGTGCCGCCGTCGAGCACCTGCCTGCCTGCCTGGCCGGCAAGCAGCTCGCTGGCGCGGCGCTGGGCTGGGCCGGCAGGTAGGCCGGGTGCTGGGCGCCAGGTAAGTTTTCCTGTTATTTTCTTTTTCTATTTTTCTGCAACTTTGTTGAATTATTAAAAATACTTAGGTAACTCCTAAAATCACCAAACTGCTCCTGGTCCATAGTTGGATTATTTCCAACATGAAACGTTTTAGTTTGGAAATATTTGAGCACTTGAAATATTTTATATAATTTTAAGTGCCCAATTCAAATATTTATGATTTAATTCAAAGACCCTAGGATGACCTAGGAAATTGTGCATCACTTTTGGCAGAGGTTCTGAACCAAGACAAAAATGATGGACATTTTATAAGGGCATTTCAGGTTCATTGAAAAAGTTTTTAGTAAACCCTAGTTGGTTTCAGAGGGGGCTGGGGGTTCTGTCATCCCCATTTCAAGTTTCTGATGAAAAAAATAGACATGATGCAACACTCTAATGCATAACTAGCTAGGGTGTGACAGCTATAGAGCGAGCTATTGATCTACAACATAATTTGCAAAGACAATTTAGGCTATGTTCATGATAAATGAGTTCAATTAATCATATTACCTAAGAACTCCCACTCAAATCAACATCCCTCCAGTTTTCCGACTGTAACACAATCCAAATTCACCAATCCAAGTCCGATCATCACGTGAGATGAGGTGGTTTCAGTGGTGAATATCTCTATGTTGATCATATCTACTATATGACTCGTGTTCGACCTTTCAGTCTCTTGTGTTCCGAGGCCATGTCTGTACATGCTAGGTTCGTCAAGTTTAACCCAAGTGTTCCGCATGTGCAAAACTAGCTTGCACCCGTTGTATGCGAACATAGAGTCTATCACACCCGATCATCACGTGGTGCTTTGAAATGACGAACTTTCACAACGGTGCACACTTGGGGAGAACACAACTTTATCTTGAAATTTTAGTGAGGGATCGCCTTATAATGCTACCGTCGTCCTAAGCAAAAGAAGATGCATAAAAGGATTAAAATCACATGCAAAACATAAGTGACATGATATGGCCATCAACTTGTGCTTTTGATCTTCATCTCCAAAGCACTGGCATGATCTCCATCGTCACTGGCATGACACCATGATCTCCATCATCGTGCCACCATCGGGGTTGTCACGCCAACCATGCTTCTACTACTATTGCTACCGCTTAGCAATAAAGTAAAGCATTACATAACGCTTAATAATTGACACGCAGGTCATACAATAATTAAAGACAACCCTATGGCTCCTGCCGGTTGCCGTATGCATCGATATGCAAGTCGATATAGACTATTGCAAACATGATCATCTCATACATCAAATATATCTCATCATGTCTTTGTCCATATCATATCACAACATACCCTGCAAAAACAAGTTAGACGTCCTATAATTGTTGTTGCATCTTTTTACGTGGTTGCTATGGGTATCTAGCAAGAACGATTCTTACCTACGCAAAGCCACAAGGTGATATGCAAGTTGCTATTTAACCTTCTACAAGGACCGCCTTTATTGAATCCGATTCAACTAAGGTGGGAGAGACAGACACCCGCCAGCCATCTTTATGCAACAAAGTCACATGTATGTCGATGAAACCAGTCTCATGTACGTGGACACGTAAAGTTGGTCCGGGCCGCTTCATCCCACAATACCGTTGAATCAAGAAAAGACCAAGGAAGGAAGCAATCTGAATATCAACACCCACAAACTCCTTTATGTTCTACTCGTGGTGTCATCTATGCATAGACCTAGCTCATGATGCCACTGTTGGGGAACGTTGCATGGGAAACAAAAAAATTCCTAAGCTCACCAAGATCAATCTAGGAGATGGACGTCTACGAGAGGAGAGATTGCATCTACATACCCTTGTACATTGCTAAGCGGAAGCATTAAGAAGTGCTGTTGATGTAGTTGAACGTCTTCGTGATCCAATCATGATCCGCCCCGCGAACTCCCAATCTAGCGCCGAACGGACGACACCTCCGCGTTCAACACACCTACGTCTTGATGACGCCTTCACCTCCTCGATCCAGCGAGTGATGGTGAAGTAGTAGATCGAGTCCTCTGGCAGCATGACGGCGTGGTGGCGGTGGTGGTGGAGAAATCTTGGCAGAGCTTCACTAAGCACTATGGAGAAGAAGATGGCTACGAGGGAGAGGGAGGGCAGCGCCTTGGCATGGATGGGTGCAGCTGCCCTCTCTCTACCTTTCTATATATAGGGGGAAGGGGGAGAGGGGGAGACGCCCTAGGGTTTCCCCAAGGGGGGCGGCGGCCACAAGGGAAACCCTAAATGGGTTTTGGGTAGCCCCCCTTAGGTGCCTTGCCCCCCAAGCAAGGGAGAGGCATCCCTAGGGGCGCACCAACCCTCCTGGTTACGTGAGATGTGGTGGGAGGGGCGCACAACCCCTTAGTGAGTTGGTGTGCCCCCTCCCGTTTTCCCATGAGGCCTCCCAACACTTATCCCCCCCCCCCCCCCCCCCGAAATTCCTTTTGGTCATGCTGGTCATCACCCGGTACCACCGGAACAATTCCGGACTCCAATGCCCATCCAATATATCAATCTTCACCTCTGGACCATTCCAGAGCTCCTCGTCATGTCCAGATCTCATCGGGGACTCCGAACAACCTTCAGTAACCACCATAATGACTCAACTATACTTATATCGTCACCAAACGTTAAGTGTGTAGACCCTACGGGTTCGAGAACTATGCAGGCATGACCGAGATACCTCTACGGTCAATAACCAATAGCAGGACCTGGATGCCCATAATGGTTCCTACATATTCTACAAAGATCTTATCGGTCGAAACTCGATGTCAAGGATTCATCTAATCCCGTATGTAGCTCCCTTTGTCTATCGGTATGTTACTTGCCTGAGATTAGATCGTCTGTATCTCCATACCTAGTTCAATCTCGTTACCGGCAAGTCTCTTTACTCGTTCTGTAATACAATATACCGTGGCTAAACCATTAGTCACATTGCTTGCAAGCTTCTTGTGATGTTGTATTACCGAGTGAGCCCTGAGATACCTCTCCGTCATACGGAGTGACAAGTCCCAGTCTTGATCCATGCCAACTCAACAGACACCCTCGGAGATACCTGTAGAGCACCTTTATAGTCACCCAGTTACGTTGCGACGTTTGGTACACACAAGGTACTCCTCCGGCGTCAGTGGGTTGCATGATCTCATGGTCATAGGAACATATACTTGACATGCAGAAAACGATAGCAATAAACTTGACACAATCATATGCTACATTTATAGTTTGGGTCTTGTCCATCACATCATTCTCCTAATGATGTGATCCCGTTATCAAATGACAACTCATGTACATGGCTAGGAAACCATAGCCATCTTTGATCAATGAGCTAGTCCGGTAGAGGCTTACTAGGGACATGTTGTTGTCTATGTATCCACACATGTATCTGAGTTTCCTATCAACACAGTCCTAGCATGGATAATAAACGATTATCATGAACAAGGAAATATGATAATAACCAATTTATTATTGCCTCTAGGGCATATTTCCAACACAGCTGACTCTTGTGTATTCGTGCTTATGTATTTGAGCCCTCGAGGCTCCTGGCTTGTAATATAAAGCTTGTATGACTTTAATTCGTGTCTAGAGTTGTGTTGTGATATCTTCTCGTGAGTCTCTGATCTTGATCATGCGCATTTGCATATATGATTAGTGCATGATTAAGTCGGGGTGTCACATCCTGCTAAGTAACTAACCCTAGATGGCTAGGACAAACTCTCCCCTCCAGACTTCACCGACGAGCCTGTGGATTCGCCTTCCCTTTTCGTACCGTTCCGACGGCTAGTGGCAGGGAGGAAAATCCCGGTGCCTTGCTTCGGTTAGTAGTTTAGGTTAGGGTTTTTAGTCCTCGCAGATGCGGCGCTCGGGCGGATGGCAGTGCTTCTTCTTCGAGTTTGTCTTCAGGGATCCGATCCTCCTCGAGTTTGTTCGTATGGACATAGTTGATGAAGCACCGGTGTAGATTCCCGCCGCCTCCCTGGGATGGTGAGATTAGGGTTTCTCGTTATGTGACGAGATTTGGTGTTAGATGCTTCAAATCTTTGCAAGGGTTCAACGCCGATGACTGCGGTTCCAGAGCGCCAGACCTCAGGGGACATGCACGAAGACTTCCCGGCTTTCATCGACAAGGTCAAGCCGGCTCCGGAAGGGGAGCAGCGACAGCAGCGCGTTCTAGCGGCAGTAGTGGTCGTTCGGTGGTTTCAGAATCTCGACCGAACAAAGCCTGAGACCGGCGCTAATACTTTTAAAATGCTTTGTTTTTTGACGAACTTTTATAATAGATTTGATACTTTTCGAATAAAAAGGGATTTAGTATCCTCGGCATTCTCCCCTGGTCACCAACAAAGCCTGAGACCGGCGCTAATACTTTGAGCGCTTGTTTCGTTAACACCCCCTTCCCAACTCCGATGAATTTTTATAATAGATTTGATGCTTTTCAAATAAAAGGGATTTAGTATCCTCAGCGTTCTCCCCCTGGTCACCAACAAAGCCTGTGACTGGTGCTAATGCTTTGAGCACTTGTTCCGTTAACATCCCCTTCCCAGCTTCGATGAAATTTTATAATAGATTAGATTTGATGCTCTTCAAATAAAAAGGGATTTAGTATCCTCGGCGTTCGCCCACTGGTCACAAACAAAGCCTGAGACTGGTGCTAATGCTTTGAGCACTTGTTCCGTTAACACCCCCTTCCCAACTTCGATGACTTTTATAATAGATTAGATTTGATGCTTTTCAAATAAAAAGGGATTTAGTATCCTCGGCGTTCTCCCCCTGGTCACCAACAAAGCCTGAGACTGGTGCTAATACTTTGAGCGCTTGTTCCTTTAACACCACCTTCTCAGAAGGGACTGGAGGGGATTGACAAGCCCTGACATGGATAACTCTTACCATATATTTGTAACGGTATGAAAAATATCGCTCTTTCTGCAACAGCAGAAGCACCTAAATGCCTGTGAAGTATACTTGCAACTCGACATTGTAACTTTGTTACACCTAAATGCCAGTGAAATATACTTGCAACTGGACATTGTAGTTTTGTCGCAGGTGCGTGCAGGTGTGTATCTATCAATGCAAAGGGAGGCCACGAGAGGTATCAAAGGAAAAAAATGTTTAGTTTCTTCCTTTTCTTAAGGAGAAAAAAAAGTTTGATTTCATCCTAAAATTTTTGTTTAATTTCGATGGAAACAAGACCACCTCTCTTCCAAACTTCACAATTTTGCTTCCAATACCTGAGCGCACAAAGTTTTCAATGGCATGGTTATCTATGATCAGACAACACCAAAGCACAAAGTTTTATCGCCAAATTCTCAACAACTTTGGTTCATTCTATTAACAAAACATAAACAGACATAATTGGCAAGGCACCAATGAACATTTTAAACTACTCTTTCATTATCATAAGTAGGAAAGCTGCTGGAGGCTACCGAGGGCTGACTTGGCCTATTCAGAATGGCTAGATCTTCAGCTGTGTTTATTCATCATCGTCGTCATCTTCATTATCGTCGATCCCCACCCAGCGAGTAAAGGCAAAAAGAAACTCCTTGAAGGTCACCGTTCCGTTCTTGTCCCAATCCATTTCCTCTGGAACCACCAAAAGAGTATAAACATCAGGGTCAACATAAATGAGGAAACTCTCATAATGTGGGCTGGAATAAGCACTAAGCACCAAACCTCCTATGCAGTTGTTGAACTTGAACAAAATTTCTTCAAAAGCCAAAGCACGAAGGAATATAAATAAACTTGGAGGCATCCCTACTGCTGAGGCTTGGCACCAATGTTCCAAAGGAAATTAAAATTGCCAGCAGCTTGAGACTTGTATCGATTATTTTTTAAGCCAAAAAGGGTTGCCTATGTCACAAGGCCATTGCAAAGCAGGTAGAGAGAGGTGGTAATTCCAGAAGGAAAAACTAGAGAAAGGAAGTGAAAACATAGTCATAGTTGTTTTTGCCACCAGATTCACTTTCTAAAAGTGTCCTTCTGAACTGCTGAGATGCCTAGAAAAGTAACGGTGCAGCAGCATAACATGTCTAAAGCCGATTAGCATTTGCAATCTAAAGTTAGTTGAGAAATCAAAGATTAACCAACAGAAAAGTATGAGAGTGATTTTATAGAGGATTCAATATGCCGCTGCAGGTTAGATCACTCACCAAATCTTTTCACGCCTATGCGTCCAGAAGAGCGTTCTCCTGCACTGGTCTCATTTATCGCTTCTATCACCTCATTCTTACTGACATATCCATCTTTGTTCTTATCCAAGAACACAAATGCATCAACCAACGTCTCAAAAGTCGGCTCAAGGTTACCTAATCCCATTCTTTTTCTCTAAAGCAACACATCAAGGACATAACAAGTCTCCTTATGAAAACAGAACATTGACACATGTAAAGTTGTAAACAAGGATCCCAGTGCAGAAGTCTGACATATCTACCTAGTTGCCATTATATGATGTCTTTTCTTGCAATGACCAAAACTTTCATGAAAAAAAATTGAATACCTTGGACAATTTTTAAGTACTTCTCTTGAAGTATTTTATGGAACTTCACATAATTTATATCTTTACTGAATAACCTGATCGAAGGCACTTTGCATGTGATTCCTACTCCCTATGTTGATTAATTAATGTATTGCATGATAAGCATATATATTGCAAGAGAACCTATCTATCACTAGCTTTGATAAATTAATTCGTATTATGTAGTCTGCCAAACATAAATAAGCATATTGATATTTTGTTCATAATAATGGAGAAAATCAACGTTGCTTTTACGAACTGGGTCATGTATTTCTTAATAATTATAGTTCTCACATGGTGTAGCAGCAGCAGTAAAGCACCAAGTGATAGCAGAAATATGGAAGTAGGTGTATTTTATATTTGGAAGTATGAAGGATACTGCTTCTGACACAGCTGGATCATTGAGAAGATAAACAAGGCACAGGAAGACAATGAACTCATTGAACTTCATGCCCATGTGTTCATATATGTCGCACGCTTCAAATAGATCTTTTATCTCCTCATCTGTGAATGAGATATCCAGCTTTTGGAAACAATGTTTCAGTTCTAATTGATCTATTTCACCATTTGAATCTTCATCTGCAAAATACAGAACATTATTTGTTAGAGCATGAAAAAGAAAGATATTAGGAAAAGAGAGAACAATAAAGGATAGTACGATTTACAAATGAAATTACTAGTAAATTACTATACAATACACGAAATAAAATTATCCCAAGTAGGTTAAGTTCAGAAACTTCAGAATTAACGTATCTCAAACTAGTTGTCAGACTTGAGTTTTGAAACTTTGATGGCATGGTAGAATACAAGGTTAACACTACCAACATTAGTCGATAACTTTACATACAGGGGGATAATGCTCACCAAATTGCTGAAAGATAATCCTGCAGTTTCTCAAATTCTCGTCAATTTTAGGGAACTTCATGATGACACTGTTGAATGACTTCAGGGAAGTCCCTTGTTGTGCCCTCTGCTGCATGGCATCAACCATCTTCTGCTCTAACTTTGTAGCTGCTGAACTGTACCTTGGGGTGTCTCCCTTTCCAATCACACCCCCCATTTCAGCGAGTTGCTCTATTTTGTAGAGTGGTAGAAACCTGTTACCTGGAAATGTACGTAATATCGGGGATGAGAGCTTGGGCATAACTAACTATCCTTATTCTGAGGATATTTTCACACATTTAAGGGTCACTAGCTTGTAAGCCCGTCAAGCCACCAATACTATAACAATAGACGCCAACACTAGACAAAACACAAATTGAGATCCAGTCTTGAAAAAAACAAAGAGTAAGATATTACATATGTGTACATACTACATACGTTAGTTGACTGCCTAACTCCAAATTGAGCATAGCTCTTCTTGAAGTGACACTAGGAACTAAATAAACTCTCCTAGTTACTACCGGGAATGAAATACATTGATTACACAGTCATAATTTAACGTTCATGGTCAAAGGTGTGCCACTGAATTCAGTTTCAAGTGCCTCTGGAAGAACGAATGGACATAGGGGATAACGTAGTTGAAAAGGAAACTTTGATGAAGAGCAACGGCAGCAACAATGAAAACAGACAACAATGGTGCTTGAGGTGTTACTTGATCTCCCTGGCCAAAGCTAAAGGCGGCACAAGGCTGAAAAGCAACAGTGTTGCCAACTTGCTATGACTAGCAGCATGTGGCCAATGAGGACCAAGAAAGCACTCACCACATCGGCCTCTCATAAAATAGGATCTCCCTGTCTAATTCTCAGCATTCCAGTATTTAGAGTTATGATAACATATTAGATTGATTGCCTTGTGGCCAGGCGTTTTCGTCAAACATGGCCACAATTTTCGCTTGTCGATATCAATACACACATCATCATAAGTTAAAGGACTCACTCAACCAACACATTATACAAAAGAAAGGGAAAAAATATAGGCCATAACAACATCACATTTTCATAAACAATAATAACAATACTAATTGAAAAGGCTAGTATTGAAGGAAACAGCGTATCAACAAGGAATAATCATAGTACCTTAAACCGATTAATATATATTGCAGAAACATAAAATTAAAATAAATGGAAAGGCAAAAAAGTCAATGGCAGGACCAGCAAATCATTATCAAAGAAGTAATTTAACAAAGACCCCACGACGAGCCACCAAATTCACCCAATTTTTTTTAGAAACCCACACATCGACACCGTACCCCCCGCCGCGAACCAGAACGTTGTCATTGCACCGGATTCCAAATCGGTATGTCATCATGCAAAACAGACGAGGATCGAGAAATCACGGAGACCAGGCGGGAATGGGCAGAGATGAAAGAACCGAGAAGCGGGGCCCTTGCCTGGGCGGGAGCTCAATGCATCGATCGGAATACCACGGCGAGGAGGCGCTCAGGCGGCGGGGATCGATCGGCCGGTCGGGGGAGGAGGAACTCGATTGCGCGCGCGGGGATTGCGAGCCGATGCGGGGAGAGGGGGAGAGCTCGGGCGAGGATGGAACGGAGGGAGGAGGGAGGCGTGGGGTGGGGGAGGGTTGGGAGCGAGAGAGCGAGCTGGGTGCGCGGAGCGAACGAGGATGGTGTGGCCGTGTGGGTGCGGTTAGGCGGGCCGTTTGGGCCGCGGGGCCCACGAATCGTGCTCCTGCTGACACGTGGGCGTGGGGGCCGGGCCGAGTGCCGACTGCTGACGCGGTTTTTTAGCACGTGGAGTAGTATCCGCTCAAACCGGGCACGAAAGGCACCATTTTTTCGCTCCGTTTCAAGCTTGAGCTGTTGAGCACTGCCTAGTGCAGTTATGTAGCATGTTTCGCAAAGATTTAATCTTTTTAAACTGTGTGAAATAACCAAATTTGGCTGCACGTAGAGCTAAAAGTACATTCCTAAAAATTAAACCCAGAAAGAAAGGTTGTCGCTCTCGGGGGATGACTTGCGATGTACACTGGCGGGTCTTGTACGCGCCCGACTTCGCGTCGGCTCATACTATGACGCTCGTCGGCAGTGAGCTCTGATTCCGTCGGGACGCTCTTCGGGTCGTGCTCTTGAGGACCAAGGGCTCGACGATGGATGCCCGTTTCAACCATGAAGCGGAGGTCATTGACATTGGGGACATAGTCAGCTTCATGTGTCATTTTTGCTGAGTATCGTGATTATTAGGAAAGACGAGATAGACTAGGATTTGTTCTGCCTTGTCTTGTACTTCAAGTAGATCATTGTACTCCTATATATGCTCACGAGGCTCAAGCAATACATCAAACGAACATTACACCAATCTCTCTCTCCCTTCTAACATGGTATCAGCCTTATCTCGATCCTAAACCCTAGCCGTCGTCGCTTCCGCCCCCGCGCGCCGCCCCTAGGGCGGTCGGCCTCCATGACCGCCACCGGGGACCGCGCCGCCCGTACCTAGGGTTCGTCCGCCGGCCGTGTTGGTCGGCCGCCCTAGAGAGTCTTTTTTCCGAGCCCTTGCTCCGAGTTATTTCGCTCTCTCGCCGGTCGTTTTGATCGGTGTTTTTTTTGTTTTCCGATCTATACTTGATCGGTTTGCGTCGCCCGTTGCCGCTGTCGACACCCTGCACCTCTACTCCGACACCGGCGCGACCGACCGGCTACTTCATTGACCCGGCGGCCTCGCGCGACAGGCAGCCCTCAAGGCCGTTGTCCACGCGCCGGCCCGCCCGTCGTCCTGCGCCGGCCGTCACCACCCTGCTTCGACCGGGACACCTGCATCGCCTACACCCTGCGGCCCCGCACCATGCGGCGGCCAATCATAGCCGCCGCTCGCGCGTTGGGCCGCCAATCGATCCATGCCACCCGCCTCCGCCGCGTCTGCACGGCGGCCCGGCGGTTGCGGCACCAATCGGCGCGGGGCCAATGTCGCCCGCGGTTGTCGGAGTAGATGAAGCGGTCGGGGTAGATGACGGCGACGCTGGCGACAGGCTGGTGCTGGACGAAGACGAAGGGGGTGGATGGGCGGCTGCGGCGGCTACGGGGGTAGCGACGGCGACAGCCGAAGAAGAGCGGCGGCGGCGGCAGCGGCTAGGTTAGGAGCGCGGCGGCGATGCTCGAAGTAGGCGAGCTCCCGAGGTCAGACCGCAGGATGGGGCGCCCGAGGAGGGTGCCATGGGCGGTTCCTCCCGAGGCAGCATCGGTCCTGCTGGGGGGGAGCCGCCGATGGCTTGAAGAGCCGCTCTTCGAAGACGCCAGGCTTCTGGGGTTCGCGTCGGGACACCCTTTTGGCGATGACGTCCGCCTCCTTGTTCGTGCCATGCGGTACGTGCTGCAATTCCAATCCCAAGAATCATTTTTCAATTTTGCGTACCTCTTCTAGGTATGCCTCCATGTGCTCGTCTTTTGGCTTGTACTCCTTGTTGGAGAAGTTGACGAGGAGCGAGAGTCGCCCTTGATGGTGAGACGCCTGACCCCCAGAGCCGCGCGGCCTTGAGGCCGGCGATCAGGCCCTCGTATTCCGCAATGTCGTTGGAGACCTTCTCACCATGCTGGAAGCAGAGCTGCACGGCGTAGTAGAGCTTGTCCTGGGTAGGTGAGATGAGCACGGCTCCAGCCCCCGTGCCCTGCCGTGCGAACGCGCAATCAACGTACATGACCCAGCTATCCGATGCTTTGTCTCCGGGCGTGAGGGAACGGTCCTCGCCCACCCCTCGGTCAGGGGCGTCAGTCCATTCCAGCACAAAGTCAGCGAGGGACGCGGCCTTGATGACTCTGGTGGTGCTGAACTCCAGCTGGAATGCTTGCAGCTCAATGTTCCACTCGGCAACCCTCCCCATGGCATTGGGGCTGTGGAGCACCATCTCCAAGGGGAACACGGAGACAAACTTGATGGGGTGGTCTTGGAAGTAGTGGCGCAACTTCTTGGAGGCGATGAGGAGTGCGAGCAGGAGCTTCGTGGCATGGGGTAGTTCGCACGCACGTCATGCAGCACCGTGCTGACGAAGTACATGGGGTGCTCAACGAGGGAGGATGCGTCGATGGCGTCCTGCCCCTCTTGAGACGAAGGAGCCTCGGGAGCCTTGCCATCTGGTTGGGTTGTCGGGGCCTCAGAAGCATCGTCCTGAGGTGGCGATGACGCGGTCAGGCACGGGGCTCTACACCGCTCACCCACATCCGCGCGCTCTTCCCGGACCACCACGAGTGCCGCGCTGGCCGAGTGGGGTGTGGCGGCCAGGTAAAGCACCATGGGCTCAAGAGGACGAGGTGCCACCATTATCGGCGGGCTGGTGAGGTACCTCTTGAGATCTTGGAAGGCTGCCTCGGCCTCCGGAGTCCATTCAAACGGGCCCTTCTTCTTCATCAGTTTGAAGAACGGGAGTGCACGCTCGCCTAGCTTGGAGATGAAGCGCCCCAACAAAGTCACGCAAACCACGAGCTTCTGCATCCCCTTGAGGGTCTGCGGTGGGCTCATCCTTTCTATCGCATTGATCTTCTCTGGGTTAGCCTCGATCCCTCTATGTGACACCAGGAAGCCCAGCAATTTGCTGGACGGGACGCCGAACACGCACTTTTCCGGACTGAGCCGCAGGTTTACCTTGTGCAGGTTGGCGAAGTTTCCTCCAAATCTTCGACGAGGGTCCTCGCCTCCTGCGACTTGACCACTATGTCGTCAACATATGCCTTGGCGTTCCCTCCGAGCTGCCGGCCCAAGGTGATGTGCATCAATCGCTGGAAGGTTGCGCCAGCATTGCGCAGCCCGAACGACATGCAGTGTAGCAATACACCCCGCATGGGGTCAGGAAAGTTGTCTTCTCGACGTCCTGCACCGCCATCTTGATTTGGTGGTAGCCCGAGAAAGCGTCCAGGAAGCACAACAACTCACACTCGACGGTGGAGTCGACGATCTGGTCGATGCGCGGAAGAGGGAAAGGGTCCTAAGGACAAGCTTTGTTGAGGCTCATGAAGTTGACGCACATGCGCTCCATCCCGCCCTTCTTGGGGACGATAAGCGGATTCGCCAGCCAATCTGGATGCCGCACTTCCCGAATGACGCCGACCACTTGGAGCTTGTGGACCTCCTAGATGATGAAAGACTGCTTTTCCGGGGCTTGTCGCCGCGCCTTTTACTTCACCAGGCGCGCTCCGGGGCACACCATCAAATGGTGCTCAATCACATCTCGTGGGACTCCAACCAGGTCTATTGCCTCCCATGCAAACACATCCTTGTTCGCATAGAGTAAACCGACCAGCGCCCCCCTCCTGGTCCGGGGGGAGGCAAGCGCCTATGGTGAAGGTGGGACCAGAGCCCCCGTCGTCGATCGACACCTGTTTCGTCTCCGCGCGGTCCTGAGAGAACAACTGCTTCTTCTTTGCGGGCGTGGCCTCCAGGATCTCTGAAGCATCCTCGGCGCCTGGTCGTGCCGCTATCGCAGCCTTGAAGGTGAGCCTGAGGACCAGGAGTGCATCCCAGGCATCCCCCACCACAACGAGGACGCTGCTGCTCCCCTGCATCTTGACAACGTTGTAGTCGGGGTGCATCGCTGCCTTGAACTTGGCGAGAGCCGGGTACCCAATGATGGCGTTGTACGGGAGGCCGATGCAGGTGATGTCAAAGTCGATGAGCTCGGTGCGGTAGTTGTCGCACGTGCTGAAGGTGGCAGGGAGGCAGATCTGCCCCACACGGACAGTGGAGCCATCGACCACTCCTGAGAAGGGTTTGGTGGGGGCGAGCTGGTTGTATGGCACATGGAGCTGATCGAAAGCTTCCACGGAGAGTACGTTGAGGCCAGCTCCACCGTTGATGAGGGTCATGGACACTGTAACGTTGCTGATGGTGGGTGAGGGAGTCCTGGACTAGGGGGTGTCCGGATAGCCGGACTATCATCATCGGCCGGACTCCAAGACTATGAAGATACAAGATTGAAGACTTCGTCCCATGTCCGGATGGGACTTTCCTTGGCGTGGAAGGCAAGCTTGGCAATACGGATATGTAGATCTCCTACCATTGTAACCGACTCTGTGTAACCCTAGCCCTCTCCGGTGTCTATATAAATCGGAGGGTTTTAGTCCATAGGACGTACAACCATTACAACAATCATACCATAGGCTAGCTTCTAGGGTTTAGCCTCCTTGATCTCGTGGTAGATCTACTCTTTTACTACCCATATCATCAATATTAGTCAAGCAGGAGTAGGGTTTTACCTCCATCGAGAGGGCCCGAACCTGGGTAAAAACATCGTGTCCCTTGTCTCCTGTTACCATCCGCCTAGATGCACAGTTCGGGACCCCCTACCCGAGATCCGCCGGTTTTGACACCGACATTGGTGCTTTCATTGAGAGTTCCTCTGTGTCGTCACCGATAGGCTTGATGGCTCCTTCAATCATCAACAACCACGCAGTCCAGGGTGAGACTTTTCTCCCCGGACAGATCTTCGTGTTCGGCGGCTTTGCACTGCAGGCCAATTCGCTTGGCCATCTGGAGCAGATCGAAAGCTACGCCCCTGTCCGTCAGGTCAGTTTTGGAAGCCTAAACTTCACGGCTGACATCCACGGAGACTTGACCTTCGATGGATTCGAGCCACAGCCGGGCGTGCCACACTATCACGATGGGCATGATTTAGCTCTGCCGCCGGACAGTGCCCTGGAGGCCGCACATGAGTCCGCTCCGACCCCTAGTTCGGAGCCGACCGTGCAGATCGAGGACAGGTGGCTGGACACCGCCTCAGGAGCTGTGATCTCTATGGCGATGGAGCCGAATACTGACCTTGTCCCTCGTAAAGCTCGTGACTCTGAGGTGCCGGACTCCTCGCCGGACTCTGAACCTCCTGCGCCCCTACCAATCGAATCCGATTGGGCACCGATCATGGAGTTCACCGCCGCGGACATCTTTCAGCACTCACCCTTTGGCGACATCCTGAATTCGCTAAAGCATCTCTCGTTATCAGGAGATCCCTGGCTGGATTGCGGTCAGGACGGTCGGGATGCGGACGACGAAGAAATTCAAAGATATGCAAATGCCGTCAGATATGAGTCAGTACATCCGTCATGGCTAGTCCGGACAATCTATTCAGCTCAGCCCACTCGGCCAGCCGATCGGTCAACGGAAGTGAACGCTCCGGACTATGGAATTGAGACCAAAAAAGCTCTTCCGTCTCGTGATCCTTTTGACTTCGGAAGTGCACAACAGCATCTGCCGCACTCGCCACTGAATCCATATAAGGATCCTCCGGACCCCACAGCTGGCCGAGCTGAGCATACTTCGGATCTGTGAACCTCCTGTGCAGCAGAAAAGGCTTACCAGCCACGATATCTCCGGCCTGATGCAGCTCCTCCTTTATAGCCCTCATTGCAGAACGGGCATCCTTGGCTTCGACGGTGGCCTTCTTCAGGTCTTCTTGCTCCGCCCGGCGTTCCTTTTCAAGAACCTCATAGCGGTCGGTTACATCTTTTAGCTTCACGGCCATTTCGGCCATCTCCCCCCTGCTTCGGCAGTAAGCAGCCCTTTCGGCTTCTAGCTCTTCGGCCGCCTTCGAGGCAGCCGCATCACTCCTCC
Organism: Triticum timopheevii; assembly: GCA_963921465.1. NCBI lineage: Eukaryota > Viridiplantae > Streptophyta > Magnoliopsida > Poales > Poaceae > Triticum > Triticum timopheevii. The sequence goes on along the minus strand of OY997272.1, from coordinate 193,057,997 downwards.
GGGCCTGCTCCTTGGCTCGAGCAAGCTCTGCTCGGAGGTCCTCCACAGCAGCGGCACCATCTGCATCAAACACACATGTTGTAAGGAGTGAGCTTCGGCTCCCTTACTAGGTGACCACGGAGAAACAACCTACCTTGCGACTCGTCAAGTCATTTATTGACCAGCGTGATGTCCGCATCCGCAACGTCGAGTTGCCGCCTTAGTTCAGCAACTCCATCAGTCCAGCTGGCCACCGGACTATCTGTCACCTGTGTAGGAAAGGCGAAAATTAATGCATGAGATTATGATCCTCTGCACGTTGTCGTTTTCGACAACATACCGAGTCTCAGGGGCTACTATCTATACAGTGCACACTTTATGTGTAAAACTATCAAAAGGTATGTCATTTTTACGTACCTCAAACCCCGCCAGCAAACTTCTGACGGCATCATGCAACCCGCCCTCGGCGGATGAAATTCTTTCAATCACCGTACTCATCAATGTACGGTGACCTTCTGAGATAGACGCCTTCTCAAGCAGATCCCTCAGCTCCCCCGGCCGTACACCAGTTGGCGCCGAACTCTCCGGCCCGGCCAGACTCGGGGATACCCTCCGTGATGACACCTCAGGGTCGTCCGCCCTGCCTGACGGTGCGGCAGATGGAGGCGTTTCGCTCTCCATCATCTCCGGCGAAGCTCCCCCGAAGACGAGCTCAGCTGAGAAGGACGGAGATCCGAACTACAAGGTAAAAACTTCGGTTATCCTCAGAAGCAAAAATAGGGATGTCCCTTATTACAAAACTCCCCTTTTTCTACTTACGGCTCGCTGGAGGGCTGATCCTTGGGGGAGAGGGTGCGGCCGGGGCTTCCCCTGGCGCAGGACTCTCCGGTGAAGATCTCTTCCCCAGCTTTGAGGCCTTGCCCTCCGGGTTTCTGGAAGCGGTCCTCTTCTCCCCTTGGGAGGGGGGATTCTCGATCCCTCCTCTCTCGAAAGCCTCCTTGGTAGAGGCGGTAGCTTCTCCGTTTTCCCCTTCGCCTTCCTCCGAAGGCGCAACCTCCAGCATCTTGACCAACACGGGATCCGGCGTGGTCTCCGGGAGGGGGGCCGGACACCGTATCAGTTTTTCTTGCGCTATCCACTCCTGTTCAGAGGACAATTGGTTAAAAGGCAAATCCAAGATATGCAAACGAACGGTATGTCCGGACACAGAGCTACTTACTTGCGTATCCGGGCGATTGCAGCTTAGGCCGGCGTCCTCGGTCAATTCCGGACACACCTCTTGTGATCCGAAGAACAAATTGTACATCTCCACGGGTATCGTACCCATGAAGTGTTGGAGAACTCGTGGTCCCTCCGGATTGAATTCCCACAGTCGGAGAGGATGATGTTTGCAGGGCAGAAGACGCCTAATCAGCATGACCTGCATCACCACGACCAGATCGATCTCCCTCTCTTGGAGGTCTCGAATCCGGCCCTGCAATAGGGGCACGTCCTTTGACGGCCCCCAGTTGAGCCCTTGGTTGACCCATGACATCAGCCGTCGTGGAGGTCCCGAGCGGAAGATGGGCGGCGGCTTCCATCTGCTGCCCCTGGGAGCGGTAATATAAAACCACTCCTGTTGCCACAAGCTGAGCTCCTCTTGGAAAGAGCCCTCGGGCCATGGAGAATCGGCCCTCCTGCTTACAACCGCCCCGCCGCACTCTTCTTGGCGCCCCTCGATCATCTTTGGCTCCACGTTGAAGGTTTTGAGCCACAAACCGAAGTGGGGGGTAGTGCGGAGGAAGGCCTCGCAGACGACAATGAATGACGAGATGTGGAGGATGGACTCCGGAGCCAGGTCATGGAATTCCAACCCATAGTAAAACATAAGCCCTCTCACAAAAGGATCCATCGGGAAGCCTAAACCCCGACGGAGGTGGGACACAAACACGACGCTTTCGCCGGGCTCGGGAGTAGGAATGACTTGCCCTTTGGCGGGCAGCCTATGCGAAATCTCGCAGGTCAGGTACCTGGCTTCTCTCAACTTTAGCACGTCCTCTCCTGTGACGGAGGAGGGCGTCCACCGGCCCTGTAGGTCAGAGCCGGACATTGCCGAAAGTCCGAAGCGCTCGAATCTGGGGCTCTGGGTGTTGGAACTCAGGGCGAAGGGCAGATTCGATTGAGGATTGAAGAAAAACGAGACTTGGTCCCATTATAAAGAGGGAGAATACCAAGAGCCGTCCCCGTGATCGTTTGGGACTCGCCTTCGATAGAGGAGGCGTGGCAACGGGCGCGGTTGGGTTACCCACGTCCATATTGATGGGAATCCTGAAATAAGGGGAACACGATCTCTGCTTCGACAAGACGTGCCAAGGAAACTGCTTCGCTAAACACGCTGAGGTGGTATAATAAAAACGATTCAAGTAAAGGCTTAGTAGTGGTGTGACGTCACGCCACAAAATACGTCAGCAGATTGAACTTGTGTGCATATTATTCTCTCTACGGTGGTATGTGGAATTTATTTTGCAGAGCCGGACACTATCCTGGTGTTCACAATCTTCTATGATTATTCGGAGGAGGAACCCGCCTTGCAATGGCGAACAATATGCGCGCCGGACTCATCGTCATTGAAGCCTGATTCACGGGCTACTGAGGGAGTCCTGGACTAGGGGGTGTCCGGATAGCCGGACTATCATCATCGGCCGGACTCCAAGACTATGAAGATACAAGATTGAAGACTTCGTCCTGTGTCCGGATGGGACTTTCCTTGGCGTGGAAGGCAAGCTTGGCAATACGGATATGTAGATCTCCTACCATTGTAACCGACTCTGTATAACCCTAGCCCTCTCGGGTGTCTATATAAATCGGAGGGTTTTAGTCCATAGGACGAACAACCATTACAACAATCATACCATAGGCTAGCTTTTAGGGTTTAGCCTCCTTGATCTCGTGGTAGATCTACTATTGTACTACCCATATCATCAATATTAATCAAGCAGGAGTAGGGTTTTACCTCCATCGAGAGGGCCCAAACCTGGGTAAAAACATCGTGTCCCTTGTCTCCTGTTACCATCCGCCTAGACGCACAGTTCGGGACCCCCTACCCGAGATCCGCCGGTTTTGACACCGATAGTGGGCGTGCAAAGCATGGGGAGTGCACCGGCGCCGACCGTGGTCTTGGGGTGATCCCTGAAGTCGGAGGTGATGCCGGTCTCGGGCGCTGCCCTGCCTGGAGGAGCCCCCTGCCACGGCCGTGTGGCTCCCATCTGCCAGAAGAGCTGCTTGATGTGGCGGCTTGAGGCCAGCACCTGCGACCCGCCGAGGATGGTTGTAACGGCGTGTGGCACCGGTGCCACAAAGCGCGTGATGAATAGATCGCGCAGCTCCTCCTAGGAGGCCACCAAAGATTCTGGCAGGTTGAGCTGCCAGGAGCGCGACATACCCGTGAGGGCCATGGGGAGCCAGTTTGCCATGACCTTGTTGTCGCCACCCGCCGCCCAGACGGCCTCCACGTACAACCGGAGGAACTCCATGGGGTCCGCCGCACCGTTGTACCGCGGCGGCAACACCAGCCTAAATTTCAGCGGCCACTGCACCTGTCGCAAGGTGGGGGAGAAAGCTCGAAGGCCTACGATGCCTCCGAACGCGCCCAGCAGCCCAGCGAATGGGGCAGTGATACGTCTCCAACATATCTATAATTTTTTATTGTTCCATGCTATTATATTACCTGTTTTGGATGTTTAATGGGCTTTACTATAACTTTTATATCATTTTTGGGACTAACCTATTAACCGGAGGCCCAGCCCATATTGTTGTTTTCTTGCCTATTTCAGTGTTTCGAAGAAAAGGAATATCAAACGGAGTCCAAACGGAATGAAACCTTCGGGAGAGTTATTTTTGTAACAGAAGCAATCCAGGAGACTTGGAGTAGACGTCAGGGAAGCTTCGAGGTGGCCACGAGGCAGGGAGGCGCGCCCTGCCCCCCTGGGCACGCCCTCCACCCTCGTGGGCCCCTGGTGGCTCCCCTGACCGACTTCTTTCGCCTATATATATATATCCATATACCCTAAAAACATCGAGGAGCACAGTAGATCGGGAGTTCCGCTGCCACAAGCCTTTGTAGCCACCAAAAACCAATTGGGACCCTGTTCCGGCATCCTGCCAGAGGGGGGATCCCTCACTGGTGGCCATCTTCATCATCCCGACGCTCTCCATGACTAGGAGGGAGTAGTTCACCCTCGGGGCTGAGGGTATGTACCAGTAGCTATGTGTTTGATTTCTCTCTCTCTCTCTGTCTCTCGTGTTCTTGATTTGGCACGATCTTGATGTATCGTGAGCTTTGCTATTATAGTTGGATCTTATGATGTTTCTCCCCCCCTCTACTCTCTTGCAATGGATTGAGTTTTCCCTTTGAAGTTATCTTATCGGATTGAGTCTTTAAGGATTTGAGAACATTTGATGTATGTCTTGCATGTGCTTATCTGTGGTGACAATGGGATATTCACGTGATCTACTTGATGCACGTTTTGGTGATCAACTTGCGGGCTCAGTGACCTTGTGAACTTATGCATAGGGGTTGGCACACGTTTTCATCTTGACTCTTTGGTAGAAACTTTGGGGCACTCTTTGAAGTACTTTGTGTTGGTTTGAATAGATGAATCTGAGATTGTGTGATGCATATCGTATAATCGTGCCCATGGATACTAGAGGTGACATTGGAGTATCTAGGTGACATTAAGGTTTTGGTTGATTTGTGTCTTAAGGTGTTATTCTAGTACGAACTCTATGATAGATCAAACGGAAAGAATAGCTTCGTGTTATTTTACTACGGACTCTTGAATAGATCGATCAGAAAGGATAACTTTGAGGTGGTTTCGTACCCTACAATAATCTCTTCGTTTGTTCTCCGCTATTAGTGACTTTGGAGTGACTCTTTGTTGCATGTTGAGGGATAGTTATATGATCCAGTTATGTTATTATTGTTGAGAGAACTTGAACTAGTGAAAGTATGAACCTTAGGCCTTGTTTCCTAGCATTGCAATACCGTTTGTGCTCACTTTTATCATTAGCTACCTTGCTGTTTTTATATTTTCAGATTACAAAAACCTATATGTACCATCCATATTGCACTTGTATCACCATCTCTTTGCCGAACTAGTGCACCTATACAATTTACCATTGTATTGGGTGTGTTGGGGACACAAGAGACTCTTTGTTATTTGGTTGCAGGGTTGTTTGAGAGAGACCATCTTCATCCTACACCTCCCACAGATTGATAAACCTTAGGTCATCCACTTGAGGGAAATTTGCTACTGTCCTACAAGCCTCTGCACTTGGAGGCCCAACAACGTCTACAAGAAGAAGGTTGTGTAGTAGACATCAGGCAGCACTTGCCATGGGAACCACGCGGCGCGGGTGGAGCGCAGCTGATGAAGAGGCGGACCTTCGACACGCCCCTAGCTAGCGTGCCAAATGTCGGATTCAGGGCTCCGTAGACCCAAGAAAGGTTCGAACTCCAGGAACGTGCGGAAGAAGGAGCTTGCCGGCAGCCCAAACCCACACTCGAAATGCGGGAGGAAGACCACACGCTCCGTCCCCTGGGGCTGCGGCCTCTGCTCGCCGCGCGGCGGGCGGACGGCGGCCTCCGTCTCCCGCAGCAGGCGTCGGGACGCGCGGAGATGAGTGATGTCCTCGACGGTGACAATCGAGCCCATCCAGGAGCCCGACAGCAGCGCCATCAATGAAGACAAGAAGAGGGAAGAAGATAGACGACGATGTGGCTCTTCTCGAAGCAATAGGCGTCGCAGCATGACGGTCGCAAGAAGCAGAGCAAGGGCGATGAGGCAGGAGGGCGCGAGCGAGAATAATGTCCGCTGCCCCCCTCGCCCGGTTTATAGCCCTCGGTTTGAACATGGGGGAGTCGGATCGTCTGTGCTCGCCTTTCCCACTACCCCACAATAAGTGCACATGTACGAGCGCAATAACTGCATGGGGAAGGGCAACCGACCCTCGGACGCCGCAATAAATCCGCACACATGGGCCAAGGGCACGCGGCGGCAGGCCCCAGCCCGTCGCCCTGTCCCATCGTGCGCGTGGCCTGTCAGGCCCCTCCGACTTCTGGGCACCACGTGGCGCCCGCGCGAAGCCTGAGGGATTGCCCCAAGATTCGATGGACTCCTCGGTTCCCGCCACCGTCGGGATGCCACGATCTGGTTTCCGAAAAAAATGGCACACAATGGGTGTTGCCGGACCCGGCGCTCGCAGAATTCACCTTGCTTAAGGGGGAAACTGCGAAGGCCCTCCCATCTAAAGACGACGGGCCTTCACAGTTTCGGGGACTACTGTCGGGGGGATTAACCCCGGGCAGGCAACAAAACCCAGATCCTTTTCAAAAACAACGAGGCCGGCGTTGCCCCTCAAGCCCGCACGCGCTTGTCCGGGCCGCTCGACTCGGCCAGGCCCTGCGACCCGTCCTAACTCTCCAACCCGGCCAGCCACCTCGACTCGGCCTCAACAACCAGTACAAGGCAGCCGAACCCGGTGCGACCAAGGCTTCCCCAACAAGCCAGCTCCACCGTGGCGTGCTCCGCAACCCAGCCATGGGTCAGCTCCCGTCCCATCCAGGCCATGCGATGGGACGAGTCTTCATCCACTGATGACCGAGGTAACAATGCCTCGCCCATGCCTCCGGTCAGCCGGAGCATGGCAACAGTGCCCCTCACCTACTCGTTGACCAGGGCCGGTGTGGCTATAGTGCCCCCGTCGTCATTGCTGACGACAACAAGCGGCAACCTGACGGAGCGCCACTGTACACGACTCGACTCGACCACTCCCTGACGATCGACAAGACGGTGCACATTCCCCCTAGGCACGCGGGGCTCACACCTAGGGGAGCCCGGTGAACCACAGGCCCCCGGCGGAGCCCAGCTCGGGTCCTTAGATGCTGACGACCTGGCCCCACCTACTTGTAACATTACCATTGTACCCCTGGGGGGTTGGCCTATAAAACCCCCAGGAGCCCTCATGCATACGGGCAAGTAAGCAAGCAAGGATAGAGAAATTAGCCACCCACCGGTAAAATCCACCCATGGAGAAGGAGCAGCCTGAGCCTTGGCCAGCCTTCCTTCCTCCTCCACACAGCTCCAGGAGCAACCCTGTACTGTTACATATAAACCGCACTCGGCAGGACTAGGGGTGTTATGTCTTTGGAGAGCCCCGAACCTGGGTATGTCTTGCGTCCCGCGCTCGCTCATGCCAACCCCGCCTCTGGAGCCCACCAGTGCCCTCGAGCCTCCTCCTCTCTTTAGCCATCCCATGGCATCTGCCGTGCGCCCACGACGACAGAATAGCTTCGTGTTATTTTACTACGGACTCTTGAATAGATCGATCAGAAAGGATAACTTTGAGGTGGTTTCGTACCCTACAATAATCTCTTCATTTGTTCTCCGCTATTAGTGACTTTGGAATGACTCTTTGTTGCATGTTGAGGGATAGTTATATGATCCAGTTATGTTATTATTGTTGAGAGAACTTGCACTAGTGAAAGTATGAACCTTAGGCCTTGTTTCCTAGCATTGCAATACCGTTTGTGCTCACTTTTATCATTAGCTACCTTGCTGTTTTTATATTTTTAGATTACAAAAACCTATATCTACCATCCATATTGCACTTGTATCACCATCTCTTCGCCTAACTAGTGCACCTATACAATTTACCATTGTATTGGGTGTGTTGGGGACACAAGAGACTCTTTGTTATTTGGTTGCAGGGTTGTTTGAGAGAGACCATCTTCATCCTACACCTCCCATAGATTGATAAACCTTAGGTCATCCACTTGAGGGAAATTTGCTACTGTCCTACAAGCCTCTGCACTTGGAGGCCCAACAACGTCTACAAGAAGAAGGTTGTGTAGTAGACATCAGGCAGCACTTACCATGGGAACCACGCGGCGCGGGTGGAGCGCAGCTGATGAAGAGGCAGACCTTCGACACGCCCCTAGCTAGCATGCCAAATGTCGGATTCAGGGCTTCGTAGACCCAAGAAAGGTTCGAACTCCAGGAACGTGCGGAAGAAGGAGCTCGCCGGCAGCCCAAACCCACGCTCGAAATGCGGGAGGAAGACCACACGCTCCGTCCCCTGGGGCTACGGCCTCTGCTCGCCACGCGGCGGGCGGACGGCGGCCTCCGTTTCCCGCAGCAGGCATCGGGACGCGCGGAGATGAGTGATGTCCTCGACGGTGACAATTGAGCCCATCCAGGAGCCCGACAGCAGCGCCATCAATGAAGACGAGAAGAGGGAAGAAGATAGACGACGATGTGGCTCTTCTCGAAGCAACAGACGTCGCAGCATGACGGTCGCAAGAAGCAGAGCAAGGGCGATGAGGCAGGAGGGCGCGAGCGAGAATAATGTCCGCTGCCCCCCTCGCCCGGTTTATAGCCCTCGGTTTGAACATGGGGGAGTCGGATCGTCTGTGCTCGCCTTTCCCACTACCCCGCAATAAGTGCACATGTACGAGCGCAATAACTGCATGGGGAAGGGCAACCGACCCTCGGACACCGCAATAAATCCGCACACATGGGCCAAGGGCACGCGGCGGCAGGCCCCAGCCCGTCGCCCTGTCCCATCGTGCGCGTGGCCTGTCAGGCCCCTCCGACTTCTGGGCACCACGTGGCGCCCGCGCGAAGCCCGAGGGATTGCCCCAAGATTCGATGGACTCCTTGGTTCCCGCCACCGTCGGGATGCCACGATCTAGTTTTCGAAAAAAATGGCACACAATGGGTGTTGCCGGACCCGGCGCTCGCAGAATTCACCTTGCTTAAGGGGGAAACTGCGAAGACCCTCCCATCCAAAGACGACGGGCCTTCACAGTTTCGGGGACTACTGTCGGGGGGATTAACCCCGGGCAGGCAACAAAACCCAGATCCTTTTCAAAAACAACGAGGCCGGCGTTGCCCCTCAAGCCCGCACGCGCTTGTCCGGGCTGCTCGACCCGGCCAGGCCCTGCGACCCGTCCTAACTCTCCAACCTGGCCAGCCACCTCGACTCGGCCTCAACAACCAGTACAAGGCAGCCGAACCCGGTGCGACCAAGGCTTCCCCAACAAGCCAGCTCCATCGTGGCGTGCTCCGCAACCCAGCCATGGGTCAGCTCCCGTCCCATCCAGGCCATGCGATGGGACGAGTCTTCATCCACTGATGACCGAGGTAACAATGCCTCGCCCATGCCTCCAGTCAGCCGGAGCATGGCAACAGTGCCCCTCACCTACTCGTTGACCAGGGCCGGTGTGGCTATAGTGCCCCCGTCGTCACTGCTGACGACAACAAGCGGCAACCTGACGGAGCGCCACTGTACACGACTCGACTCGGCCACTCCCTGACGATCGACAAGACGGTGCACAGTCCCCCTAGGCACGCGGGGCTCACACCTAGGGGAGCCCGGTGAACCACAGGCCCCCGGCGGAGCCCAGCTCGGGTCCTTAGACACTGACGACCTGGCCCCACCTACTTGTAACATTACCATTGTACCCCTGGGGGGTTGGCCTATAAAACCCCCAGGAGCCCTCATGCATACTGGCAAGTAAGCAAGCAAGGATAGAGAAATTAGCCACCCACCGGTAGAATCCACCCATGGAGAAGGAGCAGCCTGAGCCTTGGCCAGCCTTCCTTCCTCCTCCACACAGCTCCAGGAGCAACCCTGTACTGTTACATATAAACCGCACTCGGCAGGACTAGGGGTGTTATGTCTTTGGAGAGCCCCGAACCTGGGTATGTCTTGCGTCCCGCGCTCGCTCATGCCAACCCCGCCTCTGGAGCCCACCAGTGCCCTCGAGCCTCCTCCTCTCTTTAGCCATCCCATGGCATCTGCCGTGCGCCCACGACGACAGAATAGCTTCGTGTTATTTTACTACGGACTCTTGAATAGATCGATCAGAAAGGATAACTTTGAGGTGGTTTCGTACCCTACAATAATCTCTTCGTTTGTTCTCCGCTATTAGTGACTTTGGAATGACTCTTTGTTGCATGTTGAGGGATAGTTATATGATCCAGTTATGTTATTATTGTTGAGAGAACTTGCACTAGTGAAAGTATGAACCTTAGGCCTTGTTTCCTAGCATTGCAATACCATTTGTGCTCACTTTTATCATTAGCTACCTTGCTGTTTTTATATTTTTAGATTACAAAAACCTATATCTACCATCCATATTGCACTTGTATCACCATCTCTTCGCCGAACTAGTGCACCTATACAATTTACCATTGTATTGGGTGTGTTGGGGACACAAGAGACTCTTTGTTATTTGGTTGCAGGGTTGTTTGAGAGAGACAATCTTCATCCTACGCCTCCCACGGATTGATAAACCTTAGGTCATCCACTTGAGGGAAATTTGCTACTGTCCTACAAACCTCTGCACTTGGAGGCCCAACAACGTCTACAAGAAGAAGGTTGTGTAGTAGACATCAAGCTCTTTTCTGGCGCCGTTGCCGGGGAGGTGAGTGCTTGAAGGTATATCTTTAGATCTTGCAATCGAATCTTTTTGTTTCTTGTTTTATCACTAGTTTAGTTTACGCTTCATCTTTTTAATATCTTTCGTGAGAATGATGGAAAGGAAAATTGTGCTCAAGTGCTAGAAGAACAAGTCTATAAAATGTTTGGCACTAAATCTTTGAATGAGGAGCATGATTGCAATGTTGTTAGTATGAGCTCTTTGAATATCCATGGTACTAATGATGATTGCACTAGTCATGATGAAAATGTCTCTTATAAGAATGTCAACTTTTTTGGAATACATAGGGCTTGCAAGTATTTACCGAATAGGGAAGATAGATTTTGCAAGAGGCATAAGTATTTAGAAACTAAATGGTTGCAAGAAAGGCTAGATGATTGTGCTGAAAGATTCAATATTTATCACCATCCTTGTGAACTTTGCAATGAACATGGTCATTTAAATCTCCAATGTAAATTGTTTCATGATCGAATCATGTCTAAAAATTGTGATAATTTGATTACCCTTGAGCATCATAAAGAGCTTAGTCTTCTTTTGGGGTATGAAGAGAATGTATAACTGAGGGTATTCCAAAATTTAATCTTGATAGATTTCTTGATTTTTATCTAGAAGAAATTTTTATGTATTGTGTGGTGAATTGCATTGAAAATCATTATATTGCCAATTACATAAAGAAAAGAAAGCAAATAGAAGATGAAGAAAATACTAATGAAAGGGAAGAGACTTCCCAATATGCTCCTATTATTTCTTATGATGAATCAGGTAAAGAGGAGGAGCTTTATATTCAACCTATCTCATTAATAAGGAGCTCAAAAAAGAGGGTTTAACCCACACATGATGTGAAGAAGAAAAAAAAGATGGAGAAGCAAAGGTAGAAAGGTATCCCTCTCAAATGATGTTGCCCCTATTACTCATTGTGATGATGATAATTGCTATACTATTGGTGCTATCCATACTATTAACGATGAGAGTAATTATGCTTATGATATGAAAATGCCCAAGCTTGGGGATGCTATGTTTGATGAGAATGACATGTTTGAGAATAAATTTGCTACAATTAATGTTTGTCCCAAGCTTGGGGATGCTACGTTTAATGAAGATGATATTTCTAGCCCCCCTAGTTTCGATGAGCAAATTTATTATGATGATAGCATGCCTCCTATTTATGATGGTTATATTGATGAAAGTGGGTTTGGAAGAGTGTCAACTTTAGGAAGTAATGATCCCAATGTTTTGGAGGGTGTTGAATCTTATAATATTTATGAAAGTGGATTTGGAGAGGTCATGACTTTATTTAGTGATGAATCCACTATTTTGGAAGAGGTTTCAATTGATTATGATGAGAACAAAGTTGCTATTTATGATGATTATTGTGATGAAACTTATGCTATAAAAAGTAGTGATGATTATATTTATAAAACTTGTCATGATTATGATTACCCTTTTTCTGAACATTACTCTTTTAATGTGGAAACAATTTATAGTATTCGAGTCTCTTATGATACTCCCACTATTCTGAATAAGAAGAAATTTGCTTATATGGAGAGTAGTAAATTTTCTATGCAAGTACATCATGAAAAGAATGCTTTAGGTGCTGGTTATATTGTTGAATTCATTCATGCTGCTACTTAAAATTATTATGAGGGAGGAATATATGCTTGTAGGAATTGCAATAATATCAAGGATCCTCTCTATGTGCTTAAAGTTTTGAAGTTATGCTTGTTTTGCCTTCCTATGCTGGTTGATTTTTGTTCCCATAAGTTGTTTGCTCACAAAATCCCTATGCATAGGAAGTGGGTTAGACTTAAATGTGCTAGTCATATTCTTCATGATGCTCTCTTTATGTTTCTATTCTTATCTTTTATGTGAGCATCATTGTCATCATCATGCCTAGCTAAAAGGCATTAAAGAAAAACGCTTGTTGGGCGACAACCCAATATTTACCCTTACTGTTTTTGTGTGTTCACATGATTATGCTACTGTAGTAATCATGTTTTATAGCTTTTTGTTTCAATAAAGTGCCAAGTAGGACCTTTGAGAAGACTTGGGTGAAGTCTATGCGATCTTGCTGTAAAAAACAGAAACTTCTGTGCTCACGAGATTAGCTGCCATTTTTTTACTGGAGAGTGATTTTAGGTTGATTATTTTTGCAGATGATTAATAGACAAATTCCTCAGGTCTACCAATTTATTTCAGAATTTTTGGAGTTGCCGAAGTATTAGAATCATACAGATTACTACAGACTGTTCTGTTTTTGACAGATTCTGTTTTCTATGTGTTGTTTGCTTATTGTGATGAATCTATGAGTAGTATCGGAGGGTATGAACCATAGAGAAGTTGGAATACAGTAGATATTACATCAATATGAATTTAGAATGAGTTCACAATAGTACCTAGATGGTGGTTTTATTTTCTTATACTAACAGAGCTTACGAGTTTTCTGTTGAGTTTTGTGTTGTGAAGTTTTCAAGTTTTGGGTAAATATTCGATGGACTATGGAATAAGGAGTGGCAAGAGCCTAAGCTTGGGGATGCCCAAGGCACCCCAAGGTAATATTCAAGGACAACCAAAAGCCTAAGCTTGGGGATGCCCCGGAAGGCATCCCCTTTTTCGTCTTCGTCTATCAGTAACTTTACTTGGAGCTATATTTTTATTCGCCACATGATATGTGTTTTGCTTGGAGTGTCTAGTATGATATGAGTCTTTGCTTTTTAGTTTACCACAATCATTCTTGCTGTACACTGATATGCCTCCAACGTATCTATAATTTTTAATTGTTCCATGCTATTATATTACCCGTTTTGGATGTTTATGGGCTTTACTTTACACTTTTATATCATTTTTGGGACTAACCTACTAACTGGAGGCCCAACCCGAATTGCTGTTTTTTTTGCCTATTTCAGTGTTTCGAAGAAAAGGAACATCAAACGGAGTCCAAACAGAATGAAACCTTCGGTAACGATCTTTTTGGAACAAACGTGATCCAGGGGACTTGGAGTGGACGTCAAGCAACAGAGGAGGCGGCCACGAGGGTGCCCGGCGCGCCCCTAGGGGTGGGCGCACCCTCCACCCTCGTGGGCCCCTCGAGCGTCCACTGACCTACTTGTTCCTCCTATATATATCCACGTAGCCCGAAAACATCCAAGAGCACCACGAAAACCTATTTCCACCGCCGCAACCTTCTGTATCTGCGAGACCCCATCTTGGAGCCTTCGACGGCGCTCCGCCGGAGGGGGAATCGACCACGGAGGGCTTCTACATCATCTCCAAGGCCTCTTCGATGAGTTGTGAGTAGTTTACCACAGACCTTCGGGTCCATAGTTATTAGCTAGATGGCTTCTTCTCTTTCTTTGAATCTCAATACAAAAGTTCTCCTTGATCTTCTTGGAGATCTATCCAATGTAACTCTTTTTACGGTGTGTTTGTCGAGATCCGATGAATTGTGGGTTTATGATCAAGTTTATCTATGAGAAATATTTGAATCTCCTCTGAATTCCTTTATGTGTGATTGAGTTATCTTTGCAAGTCTCTTCAAATTATCAGTTTGGTTTGGCCTACTAGATTGATCTTTCTTGCAATGGGAGAAGTGCTTAGCTTTGGGTTCAATCTTGCAGTGTCCTTTCCCAGTGACGCCTAGGGCAGCAAGGCATGTATTTTATTGTTGCCATCGAGGATAAAAAGATGGGGTTTATATCATATTGCATGAGTTTATCCCTCTACATCATGTCATCTTTATTAATGCGTTACTCCGTTCTTCTTGAACTTAATACTCTAGATACATGCAGGAGTCGGTCGATGTGTGGAGTAATAGTAGTAGATGCAGGCAGGAGTCGGTCTACTTGTCACGGACGTGATGCCTATATACATGATCATGCCTAGATAATCTCATAACTATGCGCTTTTCTATCAATTGCTCGACAGTAATTTGTTCACCCACCGTAATACTTATGCTATCTTGAGAGAAGCCACTAGTGAAACCATGGCCCCGGGGTCTATCTTATCATATAAGTTTTCCATCTACTTTTATTTGCATCTTTACTTTTCCAATCTATATCATAAAAATACCAAAAATATTTATCTTATCATATTATCTCTATCAGATATCACTTTTGCAAGTGGCTGAAGGGATTGACAACCCCTTTATTGCGTTGGTTGCGAGGTTCTTGTTTGTTTGTGTAGGTGCGTGGGACTTTTGAGGAGCCTCCTACTGGATTGATACCTTGGTTCTCAAAAACTGAGGGAAATACTTAGGCTACTTTGCTGCATCACCCTTTCCTCTTCAAGGAAAACCAACACAAGCTCAAGATGTAGCATACACACCTTTTGGGAGAGACGCACATGATTTGGAATTTATTAGAATACTCTATGTGCTTCACTTATATCTTTTGAGCTAGATAATTTTGCTCTAGTGCTTCGCTTATATCTTTTTAGAGCATGGCGATGGCTTAATTTTGTAGAAATTATTGATCTCTCATGCTTCACTTATATTATTTTGAGAGTCTTTTAGAACAACATGGTATTTTCTATGGTTATGAAATTGGTCCTAGAATGATGGGCATCGAAGTTGGGTATAATAAAAACTATCATAGGAAGTGAATTGGATGCTATGATCAATTTGATGCTTGATAATTTTTTTGAGATATAGAGGTGGTGATATTAGTGTCATGCTAGTTGGGTAATTACGAAATTGAGAAATACTTGCGTTGAAGTTGGCAAGTCCCGTAGCATGCACGTATGGTAAAAGTTGTGTAACAAATTTGTTGCATGAGGTGCTCTTTTGATTGCCTTCCTTATGTGTGGAGGTCGGGATCCCGCTATGGTTAACTCCTACCAACCCTTCCCCTAGGAGCATGCGTAGTAGTACTTTGCTTCGAGGGCTAATAAAACTTTTGCAATAAGTATATGAGTTCTTTATTACTAATGTGAGTTCATGGATTATACGCACTCTTACCCTGCCATCATTGCTAGCCTCTTCGGTACCGTGAATTGCCCTTTCTCACCTTGAGAGTTGGTGCAAACTTCGCTGGTGCATCCATACCCCGTGATACGATACGCTCTATCACACATAAACCTCCTTATATCTTCCTCAAAACAGCCACCATACCTACCTATTATGGCATTTCCATAGCCATTCCGAGATATATTGCCATGCAACTTTCCACCGTTCCGTATTATGACACGTTCCGTCATTGTCATATTGCTTTTGCATGATCATGTAGTTGACATCGTATTTGTGGCAAAGCCACCTTCATAATTTTTCATACATGTCACTCCTAATTCATTGCATATCCCGGTACACCGCCAGAGGCATTCATATAGAGTCATATTTTGTTCTAGTATCGAGTTGTAATTCATGAGTTGTAAATAAATAGAAGTGTGATGATCATCATTATTAGAGCATTGTCAAAAAAAGGCCAAATAAAAAAAGGGGGAAAGGACAAAAAAGAGAAAGGCCAAAAAAAGAAAGGCCCAAAAAAAGAGAAAATAAAAAAGGGGACAATGTTACTATCTTTTTCCACAGTTGTGCTTCAAAGTAGCACCATGTTCTTCATATAGAAAGTCTCCTATGTTGTCACTTTCATATACTAGTGGGAAATTTTCATTATAGAACTTGGCTTGTATATTCCAACGATGGGCTTCCTCAAAATGCCCTAGGTCTTCGTGAGCAAGCAAGTTGGATGCACACCCACTTAGTTTCTTTTGTTGAGCTTTCATACATTTATAGCTCTAGTGCATCCGTTGCATGGCAATCCCTACTCCTCATGTTGACATCAATTGATGGGCATCTCCATGGCCCGTTGATTAGCCTCGTCAATGTGAGACTTTCTCCTTTTTTGTCTTCTCCACACAACCTCCATCATCATATTCTATTCCACCCATAGTGCTACATCCATGGCTCACATTCATGTATTTCATGAGAGTTGAAAAAAGCCGAAGCGCGTTAAAAAGTATGAACCAATTGCTTGGCTGAAACCGGGGTTATGCATGATGAGAGTATTCTTTGTGTGATGAAAATGAAACATAGCCTAACTATATGATTTTGTAGGGATAAACTTTCTTTAGCCATGTTATTTTGAGAAGACGTGATTACTTTATTAGTATGCTTGAAGTATTACCTGAGTGGAACTTGGCATAGCTTTAAAGTTTTAATTGTCTACATAGTGTAGTGCTGATGTGGCGGTAGCTCATGGTCAGGCCCTCCTGTAAGCCATTAACCAAATGCTGATGTGGAAGGGCTGCTGAGGTGGATAGCTTGCATGCGAAGAGAAATAAGATAGTGGGGATCAATGATTTAGGTATTATAGATTGGCTGGACTCCGTATCTCCTTAAAAATCTAAAGCACCAAACTAGTACGTGACTCTCCCTTCTAATTAGCTAGGACTCTTTCTAAAGAGAAGTATTTAATAAACTAAATATCCAATGACGTTGATCAGCAGAATCCAAATAGAACTAGGACTCCTGACCTGAAGTACTACTAGGAAATTAACAAATGGGTACTACGGTATGCAAAAGTTGTACCCAATATTAAATATACGAATTATCTATTTCAGCCATGTTGATTACCAACTTGGAGGAGTCCTGAAGTTTGTCTTGACTTTTTGCACAGTGACAAGTTCAACAGAAACTTCTCTAATAAGGATATGTGGCGCTTCCGCTCTTATGTTCGCCAAAGTGCAACTAACAGAAAGTTGCATGTTTTTCTTCCTTCATGATGGCATATGAAATAGCACTTGTGATCATATCATCCCCTCCCCCGTTAAAGGAAACCGTCCGTTTTGGAGGAGTCTTTGCAAACTTCTTCTGCAATGCAACATGTCCATCCAGTTTGATTGCATTGTCAAACATCGGCTGCAACACATGTCGCTTCCTGTCGGGGAAAACAGACGGGGGTATATATTTTCCCTGACTCATGCACGGATAGGCCAAGGCCATGCCAGAGTACCAGGAACCAAGATCTTCGAAGGAACAACATGCAGATCAAGAGGACCAAGTTCAAGCCAGAGAAGCAAGATACCACCAGGGGAAAAGCCTCCCTTGCCGGGCAGGAGAGCTCGGCGAGGGCAGGGGCGCCCCGGAAGATGTCCAAGACATCCCGGTAGGGCCTGCCGGGACTCGCGGAGGCAAAACCACCTCACCCAACTACTCTACCACGACCCAAGTCGTCAATCGATGCGGTGTCAAGCCGCAAAGTGACTAAGTGGCAGCCATTCGCCACATGGTAGCCTCTTTCTATGGGAAATGCCTATGAACGACACCCGTCCTGCGACGTATCAAGCGAGCAGGTGTGAAGCTGGCAGAATAGCCCGGCAAGGCTTGCCGGGCAAGCGATAATGTGACGTTAAGCGGCGCATTTAATGCACCCTGTCAGCCTACAAAGTTAGGTATGATAGCACTGTTTTCTATCTTATCAGTGCATAATGACTACTTTGCCATTGTGGTGACCCCTTAATCTATAAAAGGAGGCCCATGGCAACTGTAGAAAGGGTTAGAAGGTTGGATACCACACACTCATACATGCGTAGCCACTATCGCCCCAAAGCAGCCCTACCGGGCAAGTGTACTACACTCCCCCACCATTCTTCCACCATCAATCCACCAAAGCAGGAGTAGGTTTTACGCCTCGCGGCGGCCTGAACCTGGGTAAAATTGCTCGTGTGATTTCTGCCATGCTGCCCCACGCTCCTCTACTCTTTGTGCTACATGACACCCCCCCTGTCGAACCAGCAAGGGGCCCTTGGTCCCATAGGTGGCCGTGGTTTCCCACGACATCTTTTGGCGCGCCAGGTAGGGGGAATCACTTGCGCGAACCTGAAAGTGTGAACAACGCGCCCTATCCGTGGTAGCTCGCTCGAAGCCTCTAGCGTCTGTGTCCCCTACAAAAATATGAAGACTAAGAGGGGCCATCCCCGTGCCCGCATTGTTTATCACCACATCCCGCTGTAGTCGTGGCTATGGCGAAGATCGCTGTTGGCGGCAATATGCTACTCTCGCGGCCTAGGCGGCATGCCCGCTATTCAGGCGCCGTTCGGAAAAAGGGACAGGGCGTGCGGGCTCAAGGTCTCTCTTTTCCGCTTCCTTCCCCTCGTCAGCAATCGAGCCATTTTGGCCTAGGCATCGTCAATGTCGATGACTACCGCGCGATACTCGGTCCAGTATTTATCCTATTTCGGGAAATCCTGAGTGAAATGCTGGTATGGATCCGTTGGTTGATGCCTCGGCAAGTGTGCTCCGGCAAGGCTGTCTACGTTGGCATAATCCACGCAATGGCCGCCGCCAGGCTGCCTCGAAAGAAAAAGGGGAAAGGTAGAGGGACCAAAAGAGCCCGGCACCATGCACCACTGCCAGGCAGCCACACATGACTTGTGTCGGTCCCTGCCGGGAACGAGAGAGCTACCCATTTGGCTTCCACTCCTCCGGGTGTCACGAGTGCGCCAAGCGCGCATGGCCTGGCAGAGGAGAAAGGAGCTAAAACCAAAAGCTAAGTTTACATCATCGTTTCTTGTTGACGCATTTTAGATTCTCGCCGTTGTTTATCCCTTGGCTTTAGTAAGTGTTCGTATCGTGAAAACCCTCATGTGATGGAACCTTGGCTAGTTTCTTTGATCGCACCATCATCCCGTCCTGAGCCATGCTCGCAGGACGAGAGGCTGCATCGAGAGCTAGCTAGGAAAAACCTTCCGGGATGCATCCACGCGAAGATGAGTTTTAAGGGCCAGACCCTTACGACAATCGCGACAATATGATACCAGCTGGCATCAAGAACATACATAGGGATTGATCATACGAACACAAGCATATAAAGCTCAAAGGGATAAGCACGCATTTAAGATCCAACAGAGAATATCAGTTCCATGCGAACACAAAAGATATAGTGCCTAAACACGAAGCATACATCATGTCTTATTACAGGGTAACGCAGGAGCGACGGCGGCCCGTTACTTGGTTTGATGGCCAGGTGAAGCCGTTTGGACGTGAAGGACCCTAGCGGCCCGGGAAGCGGCTTTTCCTTGGCAGCTGTGATGTTAGCACCTGCTGGCGGCTTCTTGAACCCGTCGTAAAGGTCGAGTCCGGATGACGGCAGGAAATATTGCTCAAGACCATGAAGAGGGCATCATGAGCAAGCTTCCGGAACTCGGTTGCGAAGCGTTCGGCCCTCCCCTCTTCATGCACCTTCAGCTTCTTGATCAACTCGTTGAAGAAGACTCCCAGCTTGGTGATTAGAACCTTGTACTTGTTGATCGAGAAAGTTGGGCCATCCATACCCATCACCATAGCTTGGGCAGCAAGACACTCGGCAATGTCGACCTGGCTCTTGATCCAGAGGTTGACTTGCTCGGACTGATTCTTGAGTTTATCCTCTGCATCTTTCTGAAGATGCTTGGCAGTGTCCAGATCCTTGGACATCAGCTATTGGCGAGATTCGCTGGACTCTGTCATGCTCTCCAGGGAGTAGATCTTGGCCTTCATATCAGTGATGGTGCCATTGGCGGTCTCAAGACTCTGGGTCTTGAAGGAGAGCTGCGACTGCGCGACGGTCAGGAGAACCTCCATTTTCCGTTCTTCTCCTTTGATAGCTTTCACCTCCTTGGCACTCCCGGCAAGGTCTTCCGTCATCTTAGCCACCTACTGGTCAAGGTCAGTCATGGTGGTGGATGCGGTAACCAGGTCTTCAGTAAGTTTCTTCAGTTGAGCAGCAAAGTCAGCAGCAAGGGCATCCAGGGCGGCTTCGTGCTTGTCCTCGAGTTCCTTGGTACGTTGTCGCACAAGAACCTCCAAATCTTCATCATTAGCACGAAGAGTGGCTTCGAGCTTCTCCTCCCGGAGGGAGATATCTTGCTCTCTGGCGTCAAGGGATGCCTTGCGGTCCACCAGGCGCGCCTCACGGGCCATGACGTCTTCCCTTGTCATCAGGAGCGTCTCTTGCTGCCTCATTAGCACCTTGAACTGCTTATCATGCCACTCATGCAGCTCCAAACATTTATCCTTCAGCTTCTGGTCCACCATGCTGGTGGGCTTGCACCGCTCCTTGAGCGCCTGCCACATCTGGCCATGTTGGGCCTGCATCTCCTTTACGCCCGTCACCATGGACTCCAAAAAGGACAGGTCCATTGCGACGGCGACTGAGTCATCGGCCTCTCCAGCTCCCTGGTACACCGGTGCTAAGAGGCGTTGAAGCTCTTCATCGAGCTTCGTGCCCGTCATCGCAGATGGACTGGGGGCTCCAGTCCCAGACTGCGACAACACCATGGCCAGCATGTTTGAAGAGGGTCGCGGGGTCCCCATAACGATCCCAGAGGAGGGAAGCGGGTCCATGGTTTGGAGAGGAACTTTCACCTCAACCGCCACTTCCTCCTCTGGGGCGTCCTCCGAAGAATGCTCCACCACCGCCAATGAATCCTAGGCATTCCCGGTAGCAAGGTCCTGTCCCTCTGCAGTAGCAATCTCAACAGCCTCATCCACATCAGCCCTTCCTATGTCAGCCACCAACTCCAGTAGTTCTGGCTCTTTGGCTTGGGGGTCTGCGGATGAGAAGGCCGGCAAACAACAAAGAGACAGAAGTTTCAGGTGAAGGGGAAATCAGGAGAAGTGATCAGGGGAAGAAAGGAAAAAGGGGCATAAGTGGAGTACCTGGAGAGGTCTGCCTGGCAGGGACCTCGGTTTCCTCGGCAACATCTGTTGCCGGGCCATGTACTTCACCCCCTGCCGGGACAGTCGCAGCAGCTTTCTGCACGGTTTTATCCGTGGAGGGCTCTGTCGGGGATTCCTCGGCTCGGTTAGCGGAAGAGATATGCCCTCCGGAAGGGGCACACCCTGCATCGTCTCATCACCACCTCCGGCAGAAAGAACCGAGCCCCCACTTCCGGGCCGAGGGATCGACTGGGGTCTAGGCACAGGATCCTCCGCGTCAGTCCCCGCCAAGGTCGGGCTCTCTGTGGTCTTCAGCGACCCAACGCACCGGAGCCTCTTCCGAGGATAGTGGATGAGGGTTTCCGTGCCCTCCTCCACTTCCTTATCAGCAACAGCAGAACAAGAGGTAGTCAACAAGCGTAATCAAGTATATCGGAGCTATTTGCGAAACGAAAAATCTTCCTTACTCTTCTTCAATGAGCATGGAGTTCAAGTTGACCTCCATGGGGGGCGAGGGCTCCCTTCCTCTCTTCTAAGGTGGAGGGGCAGAAAT
Organism: Triticum timopheevii; assembly: GCA_963921465.1. NCBI lineage: Eukaryota > Viridiplantae > Streptophyta > Magnoliopsida > Poales > Poaceae > Triticum > Triticum timopheevii. The sequence continues at coordinate 193,036,352 of OY997272.1, read as the reverse complement.
CTCCGACAGCTTCAGTGCCCGGCGTGGCGCTGGGGGCTCCAAGGGAGGCGAGCTCTAAGCAGAACTCGAGCCAGAGTGAGGGCTGGAGTCGACTTCCACATCCGTCAATTACTCGGCAGGGGAAGTCTTGATCCGAGCAAGGAGAGGGGATTGGCGGCATGCCACATCAACCTTGGCGACCTTGGTGGAGGTCTTCTTTACCCTCTTGATGGCGGGCGCTGGATTGGGGGCCGCCGCCCCCCGGTTAGCAGCACGCCTACGGGGGTGCTAGTCCAAAACCGGCTGGGGGCTTGAGACCCAACTGCAAGCCACTCCTCCTCGATCTCTGCCACCTCGCCAATCTCCTCCTCCTCCTCCTAAAGCTTCATTGCCGTTGTGGCTAAGGCGTCAAGCCCAGCAAGGTTGTCCTCGGCAAGCTCTTCCCCAGCAACCCCTTCCATGGCCTACACCTCGCTGCCACCATCAGAGGAACTCTCGTCCTCAGCTTTCCCCTTGCCTTTCCCGGCCTTCACGGCCCTTGCAATCTCCGTGAGACGGGCAGCCTTATCCTCCTCGACCCTTCTTAAAATATACGCCACGTCCACATAGGAGGTGCGTTTGTACATCCCAGTCTCGACCTTGGTGGCCTTATCCACCAGGTTGCTTGACCACTGGAGCTCTTCATCAAGGGTGGACAGTCGCCAATCACCTTCCACCCCTGGAGCGTTGCAATCCGACAACCATTTCAGTATCTGATCTCGGGCTGAATTAATGTTCAGAGGGATAACAGTTGTTGGGAGCTTGAATAGCTTGAAGCGGCCAAACAATTGGTTACACAACCAGGCGTGGCCATAAACTGACAAGTTGTTGGCCAATCTTGGGAGCAACCTCATCCTTTCCCCGGCATTGCCATATAACTAGGAAGGTTTGTCCCTCTCCTGCAGCGGTGAAATGCGACGGAGAAGAAAATGTGCCCCCACATGCTCAATGGTTATAGCCCAGTGGCCTTCAAACGAGTAATCCTATTGATTGTCGGGCGCAACCTATCTTCAGTGTGGCCATGCACGCTCCATTCCTTGTCGCGCTCCACACATTCCATCTGTGCTTCGCAGAAATCAGGGGCTTCCTCATCCTGAATCCAACACTAGTCCCCTCTCCACTCATCCCACCACTTCGCGCTGCTTCCCAGGGATATAATCCTAGAGCTTCCTCACCACTCGCGGCACCCAACAAATGTTCCCGAAGCGGTGACCTTTGTTCTCCACCCACAGAAAAAAATAATGCCGGAACAGATCCACATTAGGGGTGACTCTGACAAAATTCTCACACAAGTGCACAAAAATGGCCATGGTCGCCATTGCATTCGGCGTGAAGTCAAGAAGGTGGAATCCATAGATGGTCATGATCGCCTCAAAAAATTTGGAGAAGGGGGGATAGAGGCCGCAGATAAAGTAAGCACAGAAGAATCAATACGAGTCTGGCAGATCTTCCTTCCCCTCCGCCAAAACTTTGGGTGCTCCGGCCCTTTCGGGACAGGCCCCCCCCACAGATACACATACCTTGCTTGAAGAACTAGACCGCTCAGGTTCGACAGAAGGAAGACAATGTCTCCCCTCTACTTCTTGTTCAGCTCTGCTGCCCTCTTGCTCCCCTCGATGGTTACTTCCTTCACCGCGGTCGTCTGCTTTCCTTTCTCCACGTGCTTCTTCCCCATTTTCGCGTTGGCGATGCGGATGGAGAAAGGGTTTGATGGGAAGGGCGGCGGCAGACGGGAGAGAGGGAGGGGGAACCGTCATTTTGGCTTGCAGAGGAAGATGATGGAAGAGCGAGACGAACGACAGGTGAACAAAGGTGCGACACTTCAGAAAGTTACTGTTTTACCTTAACTACAACAGTCCCATGACCCCACGACGCACAGTAATTGCGTGAAGTGGACATTGGATTGAGTAGTCACCCTGGCGAACCGGCGTATGCAACCCTCTCCTGCCACACGTTCGTGCACTGTTTGGGGGCCTAGCCCAACGTGTCGCGCCAACACGTGTGGCTCAGGCCCGGGGGCTTATGTCGGGGAAAACCGACGGGGTTATATATTTTCCCCTGACTCATGCACGGACAGGCCAAGGCCGTGCCAGAGTACAAGGAACCAAGATCTTCGAAGGAACAACATGCAGATCAAGAGGACCAAAATCAAGCCTAAGAAGCAAGATACCACCAGGGGAAAAGCCTCCCTTGCCGGGCAGGAGAGCTCGGCGAGGGAGGGGTCGCCCCCAGAAGAAGACATCCAAGACGTCCCGGCCGGGCCTGCCGGGACTCGCGAGGCAAAACCACCTCACCCAACTACTCTACCACGACCCACATCGTCAATAGATGCGGTGTCAAGCCACAAAGTGACTAAGTGGCAGCCATTCGCCACATGGCAGCCTCTTTCTAGGGGAAATGCCTATGAACGACACCCGTCCTACGACGTGTCAAGCGAGCAGGTGTGAAGATGGCAGAACAGCCCGGCAAGGCTTGCCAGGCAAGCGATGATGTGACGTTAAGCTGCACATTTAATGCACCCTGTCAGCCTACAGAGTTAGGTATGATAGCACTGTTTGCTATCTTATCAGTGCATAATGACTACTTTGCCATTGTGGTGACCCCTTAATCTATAAAAGGAGGCCCATGGCAACCGTAAAAAGGGTTAGAAGGTTGGATACCACACACTCATATGCGCATAGCCACTATCGCCCCAAAGCAGCCCTGCCGGGCAAGTGTACTACGCTCCCCCAACATTCTTCCACCATCAATCCACCAAAGCAGGAGTAGGGTTTTAAGCCTTGCGTCGGCCCGAACCTGGGTAAAAATTGCTCATGTGATTTCTACCGTGCTACCCCACGCTCTTCTGCTCTTTGTGCTACGTGACATCCCCCCTGTCGAACCAGCAAGGGGCCCTTGGTCCCATAGGTGGCCGTGGTTTCCCACAACACTTCCCATCATCCCGAAATGAGTAAGTGTTTGTTCGACCTTCATGTGTCTTGTTATGGTTGTATTGCCACGTCCTTCCCAATAACAAGTGACATTCATTCATCGGTATGACATTACAGATTAGCATATCAGTATAATCACCAACAAAGAATTTGACGCGCACCTTATGAGTGTCCTCGAGCTTTTCGGTATGGTACATCCACTCGACATGGTGGGGCTGCGGGTGCTTCCATGCAGGCAACCCCAAAGAATCAACTAACCCTTTGTTGATTACATTTGTGTAGCTTCCACCATCTATGATCACCTTGCAATTGGTGTTGTTAATTTTACATCCAGACTTAAGAATATTCCATCGCTGCCTCTTATCCTCAATACGATCCTCTTGCACTAGTTGCACCATTAATGACGGGTATGCTTCCGCTGCTTCGAAACTCATCAAAGTCCCTTCTTCATCCTCTTTAGATTTCTCACCAGAAGTGTTAGCATTTTTTCTCCATCACTCGCAGACATGTATCCTTCTTCTATGGGGAGCACTCTCCTCTCATTAGGACACTCAAACTTCTTATGCCCCCTACCACCACACTTGGAGCACACAATATCACTTGTACTAGTGTTAGAAGCACGAGAAGATTCAACCTGGATTGAGATACTTCCTTGGTAGCTGGCCTAGAATTTGATTTGAAACCACCATTACCACCACCTACTCGCTGAAAATTATGTCGCATCGTGTTTGATGAATTATCATGACCGCCATAACGCTTGTTGCTCTGCTTGAATTGCATGTTGTAATAATCCTTGTAATATATTATATTCTACCAACTCGACATGATCTCATATCTTTGATTTTAGACCATGCATGAACTGTGCCATTGTAGCCTCTTCATGCTCCTCTAACCCTATGCGAATCAACAATATTTCCATCTCCTTATAATACTCCTTAACACTAGAGTTACCTTGCCGAAGTTGTTGCAAGCGTGTGTACAAGGTCCTAGTGTAGTGCTCCAGAACAAAGCGTCTCTTCATGATACTCTTCATCTGATTCCAAGACCGGACGTCCATCCGCACAAAATAGTTGGTTCCACCATATTAAAGCATAACCCATGAACTCAATAGATGCAGCATGAACCTTTTTCTCCTCGGTGTACCGTTGTCCATCAAAAATCTGATCCACGTGCATCTCCCATTCCAAATAATCATCTGGGTTGTCTTTTCCACTAAATGACAGTATATTTTTTTATTCTACCAATACCGTCATCCTCATAGGCACGCTGCGCATGTTCATGACCTCCCACGTGGCGTACACCACCTCCATGATCATTATAAGAACATCTTATAGGCTCATAATAGCTACCAGCCCCCTGTCGGTGTCAAAACCAGCGGATCTCAGGTAGGGGGTCCCGAATTGTGCGTCTACGGCTCATGGTAACAAGAGGTAGGGGACACGATGTTTTACCCAGGTTCGGGTCCTCTCGATGGAGGTAATACCCTACTTCCTGCTTGATTGATCTTGATGATATGAGTATTACAAGAGTTGATCTACCACGAGATCGTAGAGGCTAAACCCTAGAAGCTAGCCTATGATTATGATTGTTCATGTCCTACGGACTAAACCCTACGGTTTATATAGACACCGGAGGGGGCTAGGGTTACACAGAGTCAGTTACAGAGAAGGAAATCTACACATCCGAATATCCAAGCTTGCCTTCCACGCAAAGGAGAGTCCCATCCGAACACAGGACGAAGTCTTCGATCTTGTATCTTCATAGTCCAACAGTCCGGCCAAAGCATATAGTCCGGCTGTCCGAGGACCCCTTAATCTAGGACTCCCTCAGTAGCCCCTGAACCAAGCTTCAATGACGATGAGTCCGGCACGCAGGTCGTCTTCGGCATTGCAAGGCGGGTTCCTTCTCCAAATACTCCATAGAAGATTCAGGACACAAAGATCGTGTCCGGCTCTGCGAAACAAATTCCACATACCACCGTAGAGAGTATAATTTTCCACAAATCTAATCTGCTGACAGCTTTTTATAGCGTGACGTCACACCATGGCTCGGTCTTTATTTGAACCGTTTTCACAACCAGCCTCCGCACGTGATGCGAGGCAGTTTCCTTGACACGTCTTGTCGAAGCAGAGATCGTGTCCCCTCTTATCATGGGATTGTGTGGGTAAGCCAACCGTGTTTGTTTAATACAACTCCTCGATTTTAGGCAAGTCCAAACGGTCACGCAGGGGACGCTTGATATTCGTACTCTTTATAAAGGGGGCCAAGGCCTGTCCTTTTATTTCCACGCTCGATCCTTCCTCTCCCGCACCTTGAGTTCCAACACCCAAGGTTCAAGCTAAAGCACCTCGGTCTTTCGACCATGTCCGGATCCAATCAAGGCCGGTGGATGGCCTCCTCCATCACAGAGGGGGACATCCGGAAGCTTAGGGAGGCCAGTTATCTTACCGCCGAGATTCCGCACAGGCTACATGCTCCAGGGCAGGTCGTCCCCACCCCTGAGGCCAACGAGCGTTGTCTTTATCTCCCACTTTCTCTGAGGGATAGGTTTTAGCGTTGATCCCTTCATAAGAGGGCTCATGTTTTATTACGGGCTAGACTTCCACGATCTAGCTCCGGATTCCGTTCTTCACATCTCGTCGTTTATCATCGTGTGTGAAGCCTTCCACCGCATCACCCCCCACTTCAGCCTATGCCTCAAGACCTTCAATGTGAGGCCGAGGGTGATCGACGGGCGTCACCCGGAGTGCGGAGGCGCTATAATAAGCAAAGGCGCCGACGCCCCATGGCCAAAGGGATCTTTCATGGAGACTTCTGATTTATGGCAGCGGGAGTGGTTTTACATCACCGCTCCCCAAGGTACAAAGTGGGCGGCTGCTCCAGCGTTTCGCCTGCGCCCTCCACCACAACTGGCGTCATGGGTCAACAAAGGGCTGGACTGGGCGCCGGCAAATGACGTGCCGACATTACAGAGCCACATCCGAGACCTTCTCAAGAGGGATATCAGTCTTGCCAGGGTAATGCAAGTGATGTTGGTTCGTCGAGTCCTGCCCTGCCAACATCGTCCTCTCCGTATGTGGGAGTTCAACCCGGAAGGACCGCAAACCGTTCAACAGTTCTTTGGCATGATGCTCAAAGAGATGTACGAGTTATTCTTCAGATCACGAATAAAGTGTCCGGACACCACCGAGGATGTGGGTCTCAATTGTAACTGCCCGGATACCCCGGTAAATACTTCTGCTGCCGAACACACCATCCTTTATACTTATTATAACATCATTCTAAAAAATGTTCTCTGCCAGGACTGGCTGAGGAAGGTGGAGAGGATTAGGTGTCCGGCCCCTCTTCCCGAAGGCTCGCCGAATCCTTTGTTGAGCAGGATGCTTAACCGCGCGCCTTATCAGGTGCCATCAGGCGAAGACGAGGGGAGGAATAGAGAAGTCACAGACGGGCCTCATTTTTTACACATCCAGATTGGAGGAGTAGGTGCCTCCGCGAAGGAGGATAATCGGGGAGGGGAATCTAAAATCCCCTCTCCCCAAGGTAAGAAGAGGGGCACCTCCGAGGATTTGGAAATGGAAGCTTCTAAACAAGGGAAGAAAACCTCACAAGGGGGCCGGTCCTCCACCGAACCGTAAGTGAAAGAGTACTTTGATAAGCATATCCTGTTTTGCCTCTGAGAATAATGACCAAAACAAATTCGTTGCAGTCTGGCTCATAGCCCTTCTCCACAGAATTCGTCCTCGGGGGATCTTCCTCCGGAGATGATGAAGAGAGAGTCGCCTCCCCCTGCCTCCCCATCACATGGGGAGGACGACCCCGAAGTGTCGTCACGGAGGATTTCTCCGGATCCACCAAGGCCAGAAGTTGACACTTCGGCTGCCCGGAGTCTGAAGTATCCGGCTCCCAAGGAGAGCTTCAGGAGGAGTCCGGGATTGTCCGGCGCACAACCAGACACACTAATGGGCCTTCTGGAGCGAGCGGCCGTCTCTGAGACGCATTGTGCTCTAATGGGCACGGTAGTTGAGAGGATTTCATCCGCGAAAAGCGGTTTGAATGAAGCTTTTACAAGTCTACTGAGAGGCTTTGAGGTATGCAAAAAGTGTATTTTTGATGTTTCCGCACATGCTAAGTGTGCTCTATATAGATAGTAGCCCCTGAGACTCTGGTTGCCATCAACGTGGCGGACAGAGGATCATAATCTCTGTTAATAATTGCGCTGCTTTATGTGCAGGTGGCTGAGGGTTCGGCAGCCGACCAATCTGATGATTTTGCCGAACTAAAGCGCCAGCTAGACGTGGTCGATGCTGACATCACACTTGTTAACAAGCGGATTGACGAGGCCCAGGGTATGTATATTCGGCTTGCCAGTAAATCCTTTAAGAGGAGCATGATTATAATATGCTATTACTGCAGATGGAGCTACTGCCGTGGAGACCCTTCGGGCGGAGCTTGCCCGAGCCAAGGAGCAAGCCTAGATAAGTGATGCGGCCGCTCTGAAGGTGATCGAGGAGTTAAAAGCCGAACAAGCTGCTCGTCGCCCGAGCAAAGAAAAGATAGCTCAGATGGCTACCGAGCTGGAAGATGCCACCAACCGCCGCGAGCTTCTTGAAAAGGAAAATCAAGCAAAAGCAGCTGACCTGAAGAAGGCCCTAGAGGCAGCCAAGGAAACCCGCTCTGAAATGAGGGGGATGAGGGAGGAGCTTCGTGAAGCCGGAGATATCGTGGCTGGAAAGCCCTATCTGTTGCGGATGAAATTCGGAGATCCGAAGTATGCCCCTCTGGATCAGTTGTGGAGTGCGGCGGACGCATATGCGGACCTGGCAAAGAGTGCTGCTGATGCATTCGAGTTTTACAAAGATAGGAAGGATCATAAGGCTGAGAGGTTATTCTGGTCGCAGTTCAGTGCCCCGACACGTCCGCTGCCATTAAATGAAAAGATGGCCGCATGGGCCGAACTCCACAGGTTGTACGGGCTTGCTATGAGGTTTGTTGTGGATCATCTTTGGCCACAAGAGCCAAGGCCGAACATCTATTTTGGATTAGTGCAACAATTCCTTGGTGTTGTGTCGCATATCGACGTTGTGAAGAGGTCGGCGTGCATAGAGGGTGCGCGATGGCTCTTGCCCGTGTTAAAACATACTGGGCTAGGATGGAAACCACCGCTATTGCAACCCGGAGCGCGGTGGATGGCCAGGACCCGGCCGAGCACTATTTCGAGGAAGTCTTAGAAGGCGCCCGTTTAATAGAGGCTCAGTGCTCGAAGAGTGCCATGTTCGAATGACATGTATCGCGATTGTAAAGACAATGCTATTTTTATTATAAAGGCTGTTTTTTATACTTTTGCCCGAAAGTATTATAATGCCTCCTGTGTGGCCGTTTATGTATATATATATATATATATATATATATATATATATATATATATATATATATATATATATATATATATCCTAAAAGTTTGCAGTCGTCAGCTTCAGTCCCCACACACATAATGCGGGGGTGTTCGAAAAAAACGCATAGTCACACTTGATCCAACGTCTTGGTCCGTTAAGGAGGTGATAGCACGGCGAACCAGGCAATCAGACTATATAGCTTTAACACTTTCACTTAGCCATAGGAGTTTGACGGTGGGGCTACTATATAGCACCTGGTACTTTCGCGTTCAGCCGGATATGGTGCGCGTATGTACATAACCGGGAAACCGGTCCTTCGTTAATGCGGAGGAATCATAAAGATTCCGCTGGGTCATCGAGTGGTTGACCAATCTAGCGCTGTATCATGACAGTCAGTTTTTGGCTTTCTCTATTGAGGTGCTCGTCCAGGTGAACCGGGGCATAATCGCAGTAGTTCTCCCGGTGCCGCCTTAGCCGATAGAACGGAACGTAAGGTAGCAAAACACGGGAGCCGGGAAAACCCAACATTTGACCAAAGACATGATTCGGAGCTGATGCATATAAGGCCAAACTCGCGACGCCGAACACTCCCTAAGGTATTCAGACTTTATAATGTGTACTGGGCTGAATAACGCCCTTAACAATAAGCCCTGGTTTTCCAGGTATGGGCGGTAGTCTGGTGTGACAAAAGTGCCGAAAACGGCAGTATCCCTCCCGGTTGTATGAAGTTTCCAGAGGGGAAGAAGCAACAAGAGATGTTAAAAAGGTTTACACAGGGTCTTAATCTAAAAAGAAACCTTTGTGCGTGTCCCTGCTGCACGTCTGTGCCTTTATCTCCGTTGTGCTATATCTGGAAGGGTGTAGCACGATGATCATCTGTAAAAGAAAAACCCAGGTGAAAGACTTCGTGCGAGGTGTTTGTTAATCTGAATGAATCATGAAAATGCAATATGCTATTTTTATTGATAGGGTCGAGCCAAACTACGGGCTCTTTTGGCAGCAGCCCCTAGCATTTTTTGTGGGGAAATCCCAGTTGGGTTGTTACATGAGGTGGAGCGCCGGACTCATCTAACCGTGTCCGTGGTCTTGACGACCAGCCATTGGTACTGGTTGGAGGGACCGCTCAGTGTTCGGCTGCTAGAGCCGCCACATATTCTTCTGCGCGTAAGGAATGCTCCGTGTTTCCGCTAACTGTGATGACGCCGCGTGGACCAGGCATCTTAAGTTTGAGGTAGGCATAGTGCGGTACTGCGTTAAAACGAGCGAATGCCATTCGTCCGAGTAGTGCGTGATAGCCACTACGGAATGGAGCGATGTCGAAGGTTAATTCCTCGCTTCTGAAGTTATCGGGGGAACCAAATACAACCTCTAGTATTAGAGAGCCCGTACAGTGGGCCTCTACGCCTGGTATTACTCCTTTAAAGGTAGTGTTACTTAGGCTCGATCCTTGAAGGGTCTATCCCCATTTTGCGGACAGTGTCCTGATATATCAGGTTTATACTACTGTCGCCGTCCATGACGACTCGTGTGAGATGGAATCCGTCAATTATTGGGTCGAGCACCAAGGCAGCTGATCCTCCATGCCGGACACTAGTCGGATGGTCCCTGCGATCGAAGGTGATCGGGCAGGCCGACCAGAGATTAAATTTGGGGGCAACGGGCTCAACAGTGTATACGTCTCTGAGTGCGTGTTTATGCGCTCTCTTTGGAATGTGAGTTGCGTAAATCATATTTACTGTTTTGACTTCTGGTGGGAATTTTTTCTGTCCTCCAGTGTTCGGCTGACGAGGCTCATCCTCGTCCTCACTTGGCGTCTCCCTCCCCTTTTGTTCGGCGTTCAGCTTGCCGACCTGTTTGAAAACCCAACAATCTCTGTGGGTGTGGTTTGCAGGCTTTTCGGGGGTGCCGTGAATCTGACATAATTTGTCTAGAATCTTGTTTAGGCTGGACGGTCCATCTCTACTGCCTTTAAATGGCTTCTTCCATTGACCAGGTCGAGAGCCCCTGAATCCGGCATTGACTGTCGTATTCTCTGGGCTGTCATTATTGTTTCGACGCTTGTTATTGTTGTGCGCGGCTTCCCGTTGCCATCCCTAACCTCGGATGTGCTTGGGTCGCTAGTGCCGCTAAGGGCCAGCTAGCTATCCTCGCTCGCACAAAAGCGGGTCATAAGGCTTGTTAAGGCTGCTATCGTCCTCGGTTTTTCTTGGCCGAGGTGTCTGGCAAGCCATTCGACCCGGATACTGTGTTTAAAGGCCGCTAAAGCCTCGGCGTCCGGGCAGTCAATTATTAGATTTTTCTTAGTAAGAAACATGTTCTAGAGCTTTCGTGCTGACTCTCTGGGCTGTTGAATTATATGACTTAGGTCGTCAGCGTCCGGAGGCCGGACACAAGTCCCTTGAAAATTGGCCCTGAAAGCATCCTCGAGCTCTTCCCAACTTCCAATTGAGTTTTCGGGAAAGCTTTTCAACCAGTGCCGAGCTGGTCCCTTTAATTTGAGGGGTAGATATTTGATGGCGTGGAGATCGTCTCCATGAGCCATATGGATATGAAGGATAAAGTCCTCGATCCAGACCCCAGGGTCTGTAGTTCCGTCGTATGCCTCTATATTCACGGGTTTAAATCCTTCCGGAAACTCATGATCCAGTACCTCATCGGTGAAGCACAGGGGGTGCGCGGCACCCCTGTATCTAGTTGTGTCATGGCATGCTGTCGACGGTTGTTGTGTTCGGTTCTGATTCCAAGATGGTATTCGATCGATGCGATTGTTTCAGTAGTTCTGATCCTGTGCTGGAGCGCGCTTCCTAGATCCGTAGATGGATCTGGCCATACCGGACTTTCTGTCCAGGAGCTCACGTAAATCGTGTGCTGACTTGTGGGCGGCATCGTTAGCCGTCTTGTCACGGCCATGGGGCGGTCGGTCTGGCTGATCGGTCGTTTTCGGCTGAGTGGGCTCTACAGCCTCGTCGTCGAATTTGGGCAGCAGCTTGCACTTTGGATAGCTCTTTGTGTGGCAATCATTGTCGTATTTTTCTCCAGTGTCGAGCACTTTGTTCCTCCTGCGGTTGAGTGTATCCTGCGCGGCCTTAAGCCTTTGCTTCTGCATCTTTAGGCTCCTCGCGGTGGCGATAAGCCTTCTATGGAGGTTCTCTTGTTCCAAGAGTTTTTCTGGGATGATGAGTGCATCATCGTCCGGGCTGTTCTCCTCTCCGGAGACAGGTTGTTGAATTTTATCCTCGGGATCGGCGTTGTTTGACGTCGGCTTCGGACTGTTTTCACCGTCCCCTGGCTCATCCTGCTCCATCGCTGGGTCCATGGGGTCGTCGTTTCCTTTGGAATCAACCGGGGTATTATTATTTTTTGCGCTGTTGTCGCTGTTTTTACTGTGGCGGGATTTAGAGCGGCGTCTACGGCGCCGCTTTGGTGGCTTATCGAGGGGATTATCCTTCGTGGTATCGTCACCATTGCCTTCTTTCGGTGTGTCCATCATGTATATATCGTATGATGAGGTGGCAGTCCAGCGCCCAGTGGGCGGTGGTTCCTGTTCTTCTCCTGTGTCATCGTAAATACCGTCGACGTCTTCGGAGTCAAAATCGAGCGTGTCGGTTAAGTCATCGATAGTGGCTATGAAGTGGGTGGTGGGTGGGGAACGAATTCCTTCGCCGTCTGCTTCCCACTCGAGCCGGACATAGTTCGGCCAAGAATCTTCTGACAAGGATAGAGACCTTAATGAGTTCAGCACGTCACCCAAGGGCGAGTGGTGAAAAATATCCGCGGCGGTGAACTCCATGATGGGTGTCCAATCTGATTCGATAGGCACGAACACACGCGGTTCGGATCCTGCAGCCAGAGACGAGTCCGGGGGTCCGATAACGCCACTCTCACAGGAGGTGGGATCGGTGTTCGGCTCCGACGCTGATGATTGTGCGGCCTCTGTGGCGGGGTCCATCCACCCATCCTCGAAAGGCATGACCTGCTCCGGATTGATTCCCGACGCCAACGCAGATGCGATCTCCCGAATACTGTCCGACGGCAGATCAAAGTCATGTCCATCGTGACTGTTTGGAGCACCTGTCATGGGCTCGAATCCGTCGAAGATCAAGTCTCCGCGGATGTCGGCAGTATAGTTTAAGTTTACAAACTTAACCTGATGGCCAGGGGCGTAGCTGTCGATCTGCTCCAGATGGCCAAGCGAGTTGGCCCGCAGTACGAAGCCGCCGAATACGAAGATTTGTCCGGGAAGGAAAACCTCTCCCTGGACCGCATCGTTGAGTATGATCGAGGGAGCCATCAAGCCTTATCGCGACGGCACAGTGTAACTCTCAATGAAAGCACCAATGTCGGTGTCAAAACCGGTGGATCTCGGGTAGGGGGTCCCAAACTGTGCGTCTAAGGCTAATGGTAACAGGAGGTAGGGGACACGATGTTTTACCCAGGTTCGAGCCCTCTTGATGGAGGTAATACCCTACTTCTTGCTTGATTGATCTTGATGATATTAGTATTACAAGAGTTGATCTACCACGAGATCGTAGAGGCTAAACCCTAGAAGCTAGCCTATGATTATGATTGTTCATGTCCTACGGACTAAACCCTCCAGTTTATATAGACACTGGAGGGGGCTAGGGTTACACAGAGTCGGTTACAGAGAAGGAAATCTACACATCCGAATATCCAAGCTTGCCTTCCACGCAAAGGAGAGTCCCATCCGGACACGGGATGAAGTCTTTGATCTTGTATCTTCATAGTCCAACAGTCCGGCCAAAGCATATAGTCCGGCTGTCCGAGGACCCCTTAATCCAGGACTCCCTCACCCCCTTAGACTGATCATCTTGATGCTCACATTGGTTCCAAACATGTTCATGTACCCGCTATCCAGATAATTGCCGATGACGTCCCGGCGCAACAGACCCATCACTAGACGGTCATCGTGGTCTTAGTCGGTGAACGACCTCAGTCATATCCGCTATCTTTTTTCCAAGACTTTCCTCGACCTTGACGATGGACCTCCCCACTCGATTCAACACATAGTCACGAGTTGCCTCCAATCCTAGCACGATAGTTGGTGCAATGCTTGCATCATAGACGGGCAAGGGCACGTCGTCCTCCACATCTCCTTCATGCACACCATACACACTTGAATTTGATTTTTGTGAATTCACCCTTGCAACAACTCAAGAACCAGAGAGAGAAAATTGTACCATGATAAACCTTGCTCTGAATACCACTTGATGTGACCCAACTAGACGGTGAGTCATTCGTTGGTTCAATCTTTCATGATACAAGAAAATCAGCGATGGACCACGATGATTCTCATAATAGGAGAAAATATACGAAGAAGTAGAGGAATGAATCTTTGGATCAAGGAGGATGCCAGAAGACCAAAGAATAAAACATGCGAACAGAAACTATTGGAGCGAACCGGCTGCACAGCAGCAACTAAATCCCTCAAGGATTAGCAGAAGAACTCAGATATTTGAGGCATCTAACGTGATGATTTTCTTTGTATTTTTTAACTCCAAAAACTTCCATCCTCGATACAAGGCTACACCCTTCAGATATTTGGAGTGGGAGATACACGGACGGTAGCATCACAACCCACTACTCGTGCGTTAGTGCAGGCCACCTGTTGGAATAAGCCACGGCGTCTGGTGCAGCCGGCTCGTCGGGCGCGTCAGGTGCGCCCGGGACGTGCGGGACGCACTGGTGCGGTCAGGCTCGTCGGGCGCATCAGGTGTGCGTGGGACATGCGGGATGCACTGGTGTGGTCGGGTGCGTCGGGTGCGCGCGGGACGTGCGGGACACAGCGGCAGTGTGGCCGTGTGATGGGGCAAGTGCGACGAAGGCTGGAGCATGGGCCTCTACGTGCATATTGAGTTGGTCTAGTCCTTTGGCCGTTAAGAGGAGGTTGAGCAAGGGCCGGGCATAGGCGTGCATGTTATAGTGATTAGGCTGCATGCAAAAGTTGTTAGCCGAGTCTTATGGCTGCTGGAGTGATTCTAGTTAGGAGTTGGATAAGGCCTGTTAGTACGTGCATGTAGATAGGATTAGTTAGTGCATGGAGGACGTGCAGTTAGTGGCCGGGTCTGATGGCCGGCGTGCGTGCGTGAGTCTTGTACTTGGCTATATAAGTTGAGCAAATGAATGAGGTGAGGACTGGGAGAAAGAATGTAGTGCATGTATGTCTCACCGGGAGTGAAAAGCAAAGCTGGTTTCTCCACGGTGAGGTGTGTGTGCGTGTGTGTGTTTTCTGCCTTGGTGTGTGTCCTTGTGTTCTCGAGAGAAACAAAGAAACAAGAGAGAGTTGAGTGAGGCAAGAGATAGAAGAAGGGCGCCGCGGCGTGGAGGCGGCGCCAACACCACCGGTGGCACGGTGGGACCTTCGTGCGAGTCTCTGGAGCGACAGAAGGCAACGAATAGGTTGGCGGCCACCCAGACTTTGACTCAAGAGGAGTCGGCCCTAGGCGTGCAGCCAAGTGCTGCTACACGGTTGGCACTGCTGGAGGTGCCCCGACTCACAGCTCAGGAGGAGACAGTCGGGGTTGTGCAGCCATGTGATGCACTAGGGGCTCAAGATGAGACAGCCTCGCTGGATGCCCTACAATTGGCGCAGGCCATCGGTGGCTCAGCGCGGCGTCGGGACTCTTCGTCAGTACACCTTCAGCCAGCTATTAACATGATGTCGCAGCAGCCGTCGATGACGCGGACGGCGGCGCCGAGGCCGGCTGTCCCCAAGCAGGTGCAGTCGTTGAAGGTACATCGGGGCGCCCAGTCATACCTTTGGAGAGCCAACATCCAACGGCTTTGGTACAGACAGACTGGTATGCAGCTAATGTGGAGTTGGACATGCATGCTACTAGTGCACTGGGACATGAAGGGCTGCCTTTGGATGTGCAGCCATGCATTGGTGCACGTGCGACTGCTCTTCGGTCTTAGTCGGAGCCGGATGAGTCTGCAGACGCTTTTCAATCTCAGGTGTAGATGGACGTGTCCACCCCATCCTTGCAAACTCCTTCCGTCGTCCCATGTCCAAACATGCCATCTTCGTCGGCAGCAGCGCGTATACCGGCGTTCAAGACTGCCGGGGAAGGGGTTGCTACTCCACCCTCAACCCTCCCTCGGCAATGGTGCTTGCGCGGCATCCTTCATCGGGGGTCACACACACACACACACACACACCAAAGTGACCGCCATTCGATGGCCGGCGATGGAAGGACTGACACTGACGAGGACTCTTTGGCTAAGGCTATGCGGCGTAAAGCAGTGAACAACCTCGATAACCAAGGTAATTCATCATCATCCAAATTGTTCTTATCTTTTTCTACTACATCCATCGTTTCTAAGATGAGTACTGTGGGTGTTAGTCTAGAAAATAACGAGAATGATATTTCTGTTTCCGCAAACGCTTTGAGACATTTGGAATATGCCCGATTAAAGGTTACTCTTCGTGTTTCTAGCAAGTCTTATGTCTCCCATACTGATGAGGAGGAGTTGCATGCCACATCAGATGGTCAGCTACTCTCTCATTTAGTAGGAGCGGTTTCGGACGTGGGTCTAGATGAACCCGGACTTCGTTCATTAACTGATCTTACAACATACGAACGTAAATCAAAGATCGCATGTTCGTAAAAAGATAGTAAGTCCCATAGGAGGGCGAAGTGTTCCAAGTCTCCTATTGTTTCCTCATGAATGGAATGTTTTTTAATAGCAGAGGTCTTCGTGACTTGGCTAAACATTTATTCATTGTGGATTGTAATAGGGAATACATTTTTTGGCTATCTTTGAAACAGGAAGATGTGATTTCTCAGTGAGTCTACTTCACCGTCTTTTGGGCGGGGTAGACTTTACTTGGGTTTCACGAGCGCCTAGAGGTCGTTCCGGGGGCATTTTACTAGGCATAAATACAGGGACTATGGATGTTTTGGCTAGTTCGAATGGTGAGTTTCACGTTAAACTCCATATTCGCAACAAGGCTGACAATTTCACATGGACCCTCCTCGTCATGTATGGGGCAGCCCAGGATGAGTTCAAGGCCGATTTTCTCCGTGAATTGGTTAATCTGGCAAAAGATAATCCCTATCCCTTTCTTATAGGTGGGGATTTCAATTTGCTTCGATTTCCAAATGAGAAAAGCCGCGGTTGGTTTGATAATCATTGGCCTTTCCTTTTCAACATTGTCACCGATAGTCTAGACCTGAGAGAGGTTTCCATGATTGGAAAACAATTCACTTGGGCAAACAGTCTTTTGGAGCCAACATATGAGAAACTAGATCGCGGTTTAATGGATACCGACTGGGAATCTAAATTTCCTATGGTGTCTGTTCGTGCTCTACCTTGTATTGAGGCTATATTAGACCATGCACCCATTCTCCTAACTATTGGTTTGCCAAGATCCCAACATAGACACAAGTTCAAGTCTTAACTAGGGTGGTTACTTCGGGATGGCTTCCATGACATGGTCAAGGAGGTGTGCGAAAAACCGGTGGCCGGGCCCCCAATACACAGATGGAACAAAAAAATGCGTGCATTACGCAAATTCCTTGGTGGTTGGGCTAGGCATACGGTGGGTATTTTAAAAAGGAGAAGCTTCATCTTTCATCTATCATTGATGAATTAGAAGCTTTGGAAGAGGTTAGGCCTCTATTTTGAGCATGAAATCGAGATCAAGAATCCTTTGAATGCACAGATAGCTAACATGCTGCATGAAGAGGAACTCAAATGGTACCAACATTCTAACTCTCAGTTTATCCTAAAAGGTGATTCGAATACTAGATATTTCCATGGAGTCGCCAATCGCAGACACCGGAAGAAAATTATTCATTCCCTACAACAAGATGAGGGCATGATTGAGGGGCATGAGCAACTTAAATCTTATATCACTAATTATTATAAAAATCTTTTTGGAGCCCCATAGGAAGGAAACTTCTCGATGGATGTGTCCCGAATAGATGGCGTACCCCAGGTCTCTGATGAGGAAAACAACCTTCTAACAGCCCCATACTCCGAGGAGGAAGTTAGAAAGGCAGTATTCCTGATGGAGCATAACAAAGCCCCGGGTCCGGATGGTTTTCCCGCAGAGTTCTATCAGAACTTTGGGAAGTCATCAAACCAGATCTCCTACTTTTGTTTAGCCACCTACATGCCGGCCAACTAGAATTGTTTTGCTTAAACTTCGGCGAGATTATTTTATTACCTAAGTTTAATGAGGCTGAAATGATACAACAATATAGACCTATTTGCCTCCTTAATGTTATTTTTAAAATATCCATGAAGGTTGCGACTATTAGGCTAAATTGGGTTGCGGAACATGTGATTCGTCCTCACAGACAGCTTTTATGCAAGGCAGACACATCCTAGATGGAGTTGTTATCCTTCACGAAACAATCCATCAATTACACCGGAAAAAGTTGAATGGCGTGGTACTCAAAATAGACTTTGAAAAGGCTTATGACAAAGTCAAGTGGCCCTTTCTACAACAGACTCTCAAAATGAAAGGATTTTCTGCGGAGTGGCACGCTATGATCCATAGCTTCATTTCTGGAGGTAGTGTTGCCATTAAGGTCAATGATGACATTGGACACTATTTCCAAACGAAGAAGGGATTGCGACAAGATGACTCATTATCGCCCATGCTATTGAATATAGTGGCAGATATGCTAGCGGTCATGATTGAGCATGCCAAGGTTGATGGCCAAATTGATGGTGTTGTAAATCATCTAGTTGATGGTGGTCTCTCTATACTTCAATATGCCGACGATACAATTCTCTTCATGGATCATGACCTCGAGAAAGCTAGAAATATGAAGCTGATTTTATCAGCATTTGACCAACTCTCGGGTCTTAAGATGAATTTTCATAAAAGTGAATTGTTTTGCTTTGGCGACCCTCAAGATGAGGCCCACCTGTACGCTGAACTGTTTGGATGCTGGTTGGGCCAGTTTCCGATCGGATATTTGGGGATACCGATACACTATTGGAGACTCACAAATGATGAATGGAAACACATCAAGGAGAGGCTGGAAAAAAGACTTAGTAGTTGGAAAGGTAAACTGCTATCTCTGGGTGGAAGATTGGTCCTCATAAATTCAGTACTAAGTAATATAGTACTATATATGGTTTCCTTCTTCCAGTTGCTGAAAGGAGTTTTACATAGATTGGATTATTTCAGATCAAGATTCTTTTGGCAAGGAGACAGCGAGCGAAAGAAATATCAACTGGCTAAATGGAGTGTGGTTTGCTGTCCCAAAGACCAAGGCGGGTTGGGCATTCATGACCTTGAGGTTAAGAATAGGGCCTTTCTAGGCAAATGGTTTTTTAAATTTCTAATGAAAGATGGTGTATGGCAAACCCTCCTAAGGAGGAAATATGTGGGTTCCAAGGCGGTATCCCAGGTATACTGGAAGCCTAGGGATTCCCACTTTTGGGCCGGTCTAATGGCTACGAATAAATATTTCTTCTACTATGGATCCTTCTCTATTAAGGACAGCTCGGAAATTAGATTCTGGGAGGACAAGTGGCTAGGAAATATACCACACTCCCGGGAACAATATCCGGCTCTATACAACATTGGGCGCCACAAGGGTGATACTATCGCCACGGTAATGGAATCATTTCCACCTAATGTGACATTCAGAAGAAATTTAGTTGGACCCAGACTCCAGTCGTGGAACATCCTGCTCCAGCGGTTGTCCACGGTGTAATTGTCACATGGGTCCGATGTATCCCGATGGAATCTCCATGGGAATGGACAATTCTCAGTTGAGTCCATGTATAGAGCGTTAATCCAGTCTGATGTGCCAGTTGATAAAAACAAGAAGATCTAGAAGATGAAGATACCTCTTAAGAACAAAATCTTTGCATGGTATCTTCATCGTGGAGTCATTCTTACAAAAGGTAACCTTATTAAGAGGAATTGACAAGGAAGTTCGCAATGTGTCTTTCGTCACCATGATGAGACAATAAAACATTTATTCTTCGAGTGCAAATTGGCTCGTTCTATATGATTAGTCATCCAAATAGCTTCTGGCTTGTATCCACCTAGTAGTGTTGCTAATGTATTTGACAAACGGTTACATGGGATTGATCACATGTTTAGAACTCTTCTTAGGGTGGGAGCGCTAGCCGTTATTTGGTCGCTTTGGCTATGTAGAAATGATAAGGTTTTTAATGATAAAAGTACTTCTCTGATGTAGGTTATCTACAGATGTACCGGGACTCTTTGTTTATGGTCCTTTCTACAACGCGTGGAGAATCGAGACCTTTTTACGGAGGTGTGTACACGATTGGAAGCTATGACGAGGGATACTTTTATCCAACATGGGTGGCCGCATGATCTTAGGATTGGTCCCGCCCTGCTTTAGGCGTTATACGGACTCAACGTCTCTTTGTATTTTGGGTTTTTATTTTTGGTTTTGTGTGAAAGAACATTATTTGGCTGTGTGCATCTTAGTTATGTAGAGGCCGGGTGTAATGCTTAAATCTTTTAAGTAATAAACCGCCCCTTTTCAAGAGAAAAAGGCTACACCCTTCCTTTTATAATAGTGCACGCAGGCACGGCTATAGGTGCAATCAGCTGGACTGCGTTTCTCCTTAAAAATCTAAAGGACCAAACTAGTATGTGACTCTTCCTTTTAATTAGCTAGGACTTTCTCTAAAGAGAAGTATTTAATAAACTGCTAGCAAAAGGGCCCGTGCGTTGCAACGGGAAAAAACATAACACATGGTTCAAGATTTTACTAACCTAACCACTAACTTGCATATGTCTAGTTCATTCAAGCACTGACTCTGCTGCCATGACCTCTAAGCTTTCCTCACACCGCCTCCTTATTTACTGGGTCTGTCATTGTCGGATTATACCCACACTTCACCCTTTGTTTTGTTTATTTCCGGCATTGCCATATTATAGCTACACCTCACCCGCAGTTTTTTATTATTTTAGAAGAGGCTTGTTGGTTGTCTATTTGAGGCCATATATAAATTAGTGGGATCCTGCGTATATTTGCGAGGTGGTACTACTAATTTTCTTTTTAGGAATAGATGGTACTATTAATCAATAAAGAATTTTTATAGTACCAAAAGCTGGCCCAATAAAGAGAATAGTAAACTGGATGGGATGAATCATAGGTCATGGCATCCCGTGCCCGTCAAATAAAGAACGCTTTCCCCTAAACAAAAGTGAAATAAAAAATGTTTCTCCTAAAAAAAGGGAGCCTGTGCACGCTACAGCCAGCAGCTGCCCCTGCGTCCGAGTGAGCGAGGAGAGGCCGAGCTCTTCCTCGGGATGGCATCTCCGTCGCCTTCCTCCCGCCTCTGGCCGACGAGCCCAACTGCCGCCTATAACCTCGCGCCGCCGCCCTCTTCTATCATTCTATGCCTTCTCCACTCCCTTCCTCCCTCTCCCTGGTCCTCTTCTTCTCCCGTCTTCTCCTCCTTCCACGCAGGAACTCAGCCGAGCCGCCATGGCAGTATAGCTTAGCGACCGCCGCCCTCTTCCCTGCCTTCTCCCTTCCTTTCCTCCTTCCTCTCCCTTCTTATCTTCTCCTGTCTATCTCCTCCCTCATCTCTCTCTCCCCCCTTCCAGCGCAGGAACCCAGTCGAGCTGCCATGGCAGAGAAGCTTCGCCGCCATCGTGTTTTGCTCCAGATCCACGCCATGATGCCGCTCCTGCATTGGATCTGTTGGGAGCAATGCGCCCGCCATCGTCCGACTTCGTCTGCTCGCCCCCTGAAACCCCTGTGGGAGTTCTGCACTATTGTCGCCCAATTTCTTTGCCGCCTTGATGTTAGATCTGGTTTGGCGTTGACCATCTGAACACCCCACACATTGCCGCTGCAGCTGCATCTGGCCCAGACGCGGGAGATGCATGCCAGATGGGCCGATGCCCAAGCGCGGAAGACGCATGATTGAATGGGAGTACCTAGTCGACGCTTCAGGCGCCAGGGAAGCTCCCTGGCGCCCACGCGCTTGTCAGTTGGGTCGGCCCGTCAGTGCTCTGCAGTCCTTGCTCGCTCATTCTAGCCGCTCTGCAGCGCCACGAGGTACTGTAGCGGTGAGAGGTATTGTAGCGGTAGCGGTACTGTAGCGTCTCGAGGTACTGTAGCGGCGAAGAACTTAGCCCTGCTGGTGCAAAATTTCGAAAAACAGTTCATGAATTTGAAAAAACAATTCACCAATTCAAAAACAGTTCATGAATTTCAAGAAAGCACAAAAAATGAAAAAAAAACATGAGTTTGGAAAATAGTTATCGATTTTGACAAAAAAAGTTCACCAAATACGAAAAAAGTTCATTGAATTTTAAAAAAAATCATTGATTTTCAAAAAAGTTCATAGAATTAGAAAAAAGTTCATGGAATTTGATAAAAAGTTCGTCGAATTTGAAAAAAGTTCATCAATTTTGAAAAAACGTTCATCGAATTCAAAAAAAGTTCGTCGGTATTGAAAAAAGTTCATCAAATTTGAAAATAGCTCATTGAATTCAAAAAAAGTCATCAATTCTGAGAACAGTTCATCGAATTTGTAGAAGTTCTTCGATTTTCAAAAAAGTTCATCCAATTTGTAAAAAGGTTCATCCATTTTGAAAAATTACATCGAATTTGAAAAAAAGTTCATTGAATTTGAAAAGGTTCATCAAATTTGAAAAAAAGTTCAACGAATTTTTAAAAAAATCATAAATTTTCAAAAAAATCATCAAATTTGATGAAAGTTCATGATATTTGGAAAAAGTTCGTGAATATAGAATCACGAATTTGAACGAAGTTCGTGCAATGAAGAAAACAAAAAAGGGAAAAAGGAATAAGAACCACGACCGGGGAAAGAATAAAAGAAAGTAACATGTATTTATACACAAGTGAATTAGTGTCCTAGTGGTTAGTGCGTTGCTTTCTCCACGGAGAGATCTTGAGTTCAAACCCAGCTTCGTCACCTTTTTTGCTTGGGTTTGTAAAATAAAGGGAAAATGGGCCGGCCCAATTACAAGCACAACCGGCGCAGGATTCGCCTGATTGAATTACCGAGACAAAAATTTAGTGACGGTGAACCCACGGAGTCAATCCATGCTTTATTATTATTATTATTATACTAGCAATAGAGCCCGTGCGTTGCAACGGGAGAAAAAATAACACACACTCTTAACCCAATAACCATAATATGTTCATGCCCTTTATTTTAGCGATGCATCATTTTTATGTTGCCGCTTATTCTCCTTCTCACCCTCAGTGGCCTCAGTGTTCACACAAACCAAAGTATGTTTGAATGTTGTTTTTCTCCTGCCAGTTTTTTCAGAGGTGCTCATGTGTGGTTATTGATGTTTTCTTTCGTCGCTTTATGATTTTAGTGGTTGTTTATTTGCAATCCAGATCGTCGCGGTACGAAAGAAAAACGGACGTGCCCTATAGGTTACAAGTTTGCTTTTAAAATAATATTTTAAATATTTAATAGGTAAAAATAACATCATATTCAAATTCTACATATATTTCTATTCAAATTTCATATATAACATGTTAAAATCGGAGTTACGGTTTAATAGATATGGATAATTAAGAAAAATATTTGTTTGACTTAAATATCTTTCAAAATAATATTTAAAAATACTTAACAAACAAAATAACATCATATTCAGATTCTACATATTTTTCTAATCAATTTTCATATATAACATGTTAAAATCGGAGTTACGTTTTAAAAGATATGGATAATTTAAAAAAACATTTGTTTGACTTATATATGATCGGCGGGTGAGTTATCTAATACGCCAGTGGGGTTTCCGTAAAAATGTAAAATAACGGTTCGGTTATGACTTAAGTGTATACTGCGGGTTAATTCATGAAAAATGCAGGGAGTTTTCTGCAAAAGTGCGTGACGGACGGCCGAAATCCAATTTGCTTTATTATTAGGTAGAGATTAGGCTTGTGCGTTGCAATGGGAGAAAAAAATTATAATCTTCAATGGCCATAACCACATTTTGCTGCATCACCAAGATACACTATCACTCTCATTGTCGTCACATCGTGAACAATTTTTTAAAATCATGAACATTTTCTAAACTCGCGAATATATTTGAAATCGTGAACATTTTTCAAATTCTTGAACATCTTTACAGATTTTGAACGTTTTCTAAAATACGAACATTTTATACTATCTGCAAAAAACACTGACAATTGAGATGTTTCTTAAAACATTTTTCTTGAATAGGCGAACATATTTTTTGGAAACTGGTGGAACAAATTTTGAAATTCATGTACATTTTTTTAATTTAATGAACATTTTGCTAAATTGCATGATATTTTTTGAATCAGCAAACATTTTATAAATCAATAAACTATTTTGTGAGTCATGAACTATTTTTAAATTTCTACGATATTTTTCATTTCATGAATATTTTTTGAAATGGCAAACTTTTGTTCAATTTCATTAACATTTTTAATAAAACAACTTTTATTAATAATTATGCACATATTCTGATTTCCTGAACATTTGTTTTCAAAATTGAGATTTTTTTAATATATGAACATTTTTTAAATCATGAAATTTATTTGAATCGACAAACATTTATAAGTTATTAAATATCTTATTTCAAAAATCGCATTTTTATTAGTACTAAAAATAGACTACGGGGCTATTTGTGGATTCACATAACAGAGTGGGACAGCCAAACTACTGAAAGTAGCATCACTAATAATCTGGGATGAAGTATCTATGACCGGCGCCACTTCAATGCTAGATTGCTAGTGAGAGGTCGCGTCGCTCTGAGCCGGCATGAATGCCATACGGGTGCTCTAGAACGACGCTGATCATTTCAGGCGGATAGATGTATGGACAGGGGGGTTGGGTGGGCCATGGCAGATAGAATCGAACGTGTCAGTGGTCCGGACGCCCGCAAAGTCCCGGGGTTTGTTTTCATATTGTTGGAAAATTAAGTTTGGACTGATACAGGCAAAATACGTCCTAACCGGACGGTTGCATGCACTTTTAGGGTGGACATTGAAGATGCCCTTACACGCTCTTCAAGAATTTCGTAATTCATTTAAAGCATTTATAAAATTATCATAATACTTTTTATTATGTTTTTTACTGGAAAGTTTATTTAATTTGGAAGATTATATTTCTCCCAATGTTTTATTTTTGCACTAAAAGCAGTACAACCATCAGGCCATCACGTGTTGGAGCCCAGCGGCCGGCACGTACACACATCAGGCCATCACTTTCTTCTCCAGCGCAATGCTTATCCATCCGTCTCCATTCAGATGCACTGCATCCCATCTCACTTATTCTCTCGCTCCATCTTTCCTTCTCATCCCAAACGCCGCAGCCAGTGTGAAGCCTCCAAAGTCGCTGGCGCCCCCACGTTACACCGGAGCGAGGCGCCGCCGCCGGATCTCGTCCCCTCGCTCTCCCCCTTTGTGTGTCTCTCGCTCTTATTTTCTCATCTCGGTCTAATCTAATTCTATTATATGCATGCAGGCCGATGTGAAGCCAAGTCGCTGGACCAGAGATCTGGAGCGCCTCGCCAGATCTCTCCTCTGCACCCCTGCCAGCCGCGTCAGGCTCCGCCTCGCTACTGGCGGCCTCTCCCCGGCAAGCCCATCGGCCGGTGAGAGTAGCTCACTCTCGATCCCCTTGTGCTCGCGCGCCACCAGGGGAGGATGAACCCCTTGCACCCGCGCCGACGACCTCTCCGATCGGTCCTGCTGCATCACGCCCGGCACAACCCCCCCCCCCCCCCCCCACAAAATCCCAGTCGCTCGCTTGCCGGACCCCACTGGACCCCGGCCGCCGTGGTTCCCACCGTGCCTCGTCCCGAGCCATCGGGGCCGAGCGGCTGTAGGCCTAGCCGTGTTGGTGGTGTAATTTTTCTGTCAGATCGGGTCTCTCCTTCCTCAGATTGGAATGATGGCCATTTTTTTTTGTTCCATCTTTGTAGATAGCAGCTTTCTTCTTCAGATCGGATCACACGGCCGATTTTGTATGTATCTTTAGTACCACCTCGGGCAGAGAAAATATAAATCGTAAAAGCGTATTACGAACAGGCGGAAGCGTATTGTGACGGTGAACCCGGAGACCCAATCCGTGCTTTATTATTAGGAAGAGATTACTAGCAAAAGGGCCCGTGCGTTGCAACGGGTATAAAATAAATAAAATTTGAATTATAAACACTTAGTACCTCCCTTCACTGTTGTGCAAAGTAAATCATCAACTTGTCGCTTGGGCCGGGATTGGGACACGCCTCCTTTTTTCTCCTCCAATGAATACTTCCGAATTTCCTCAAAAGATGGTTCCGTCACTTCGGTCATGACTGCCGAACCTTGGCGGCGTGGATTATACATCGCCTCGCCTCCTTCGCCGTCGCCTCTGACTCAATTTGTCCCGTGATAAGAAGCGGTAGAAAAGAAATATTATATGCTTAAGTTGAGGCAAAATGGTCTCTCTACCTCTACAAGCATGGCAGGAAGTTAAGTGCTAAAGCTCCACACTGAAGCTTGAACACAATAATAATTAAGTCCAATAGAAGCTAGCTTTGTTGTCATATGTGCACTTCGAAAGCTATGTAATTTATCAAAGGAAAAAAATATACAACATGCAATGAGACTTGCATTATTATGAGATGTCATACTAATGGCAGTGTGTACGATCAAACTTGAAAATTAATCTTTGGAAGAAAATAAAATAGGTACACACCGGCTGGCGGCCCATAAATAAAATTGAACGATCGTGAACATGCGCAGAAAAATAGTACCACCTCGGGAAAACCATACAAAACTGCATGAACGAGGTGGACGGACGAAAAGCGGACGAAATTACGGTGGTAAGAAGCAATAACTCTTTTATTAGTAGGTAGTATAAATATAGATATAGATAGCAAAAGTGCATGTGCGTTGCAACGGTACAAAATAACTAACAATTAATACCTCCCTTCTCCATCATCGTTTAAATGAGTAGTAAATCTCCGCCGGTCGATTATTTTTGTAGAATTCGTTTGGGTGTTGTTTTAAAATAATCACTCGAATAATTAGTATCACTTAATCTGTATTTATTTTAGAATTATTAAAAAGTTTGGGTGTTGTTTTAAAATAATCAATCGAATAATTAGTATCACTTAATATGTTTTAGAATTAGTAAAAAATCATACCTATGATAAAAAACGTACCGCTATGCGTAGGGCATATGCACACTGCATGCGTGTTGCAGCAGATCCATGCGGACCTTCCCATTATGTGGTCTGTGCATGTAATTTTTTATGAAGAAATCTTTGACTTCAGTTAATTGGTCTTGCCGCACCTTCCCATTATGGAGTCTGTCTTTCTAAGAAATCCATCCGAATATCCCCTCTCTATTGGATCTCTTCCGTGTCCTGTTTTTTTATAGCACACATCCCATGTAATGAAAAGAAAGGGCAGCCAGCCCAGCTGGTTTCTGTCCGCTCGACAGTAACGCAGGACACGAGATCGATCCCCACACGCCACAATATATTTTTCCTTGCGGACGCAATGGCGGTGGATATTTTTTCCTTTAACGGTACCGACGTGGTACGAGCAAAACCATTAGTACCACCTAGCGTATGTATTTAAAATTTAAACTGAAAACGTAAATTCACGGATAGAAGCGTATTGTGACGGTGAACCCGAAGACCCAATCCGTGCTTTATTAAGGTATCATAATACGCTTTTACGATTATTATTTGCACCGTTTGATGAGAACGGTAACGGTTTAGATTTAATAGTTTCTACGTAACACATATTTAACATGTATATGTGCCAGCACATTGAGTTGTCAAGTATATGCATATAAGGTAAAAATAATTAAAATAGAAAAGTAGAAACTATAGCAGACTAACGGACACCTACGTCAAATTATCTGTACTAAATCGGAAACCTAGAACCATAGTCCATCACGTTTTATCCTCACAAAAAATACCTATCACGTTTCTATGTGCACCTAACGGCAGGGAGACATAAATTAAAAAACAACAAAGGAACGTGCATTACTTCAATCGGACATGGCAAGTCAAACGACCAAGCTGTAGCCAAATACGTATCAGAACTAAACACCGGTTATTAAAAAAATACAGAACACTGGCCAATATATTAAAACTGAACACCGGCCAGGCCATGTAAAAAACCTAAGCCCAATCCAAAAAAAAAGGCCCAACCACACAAGGAGTCGAGCGTGTGTGGGCTGTGGCCGGAGGTTGTGTGGAGCTGCTGAATGATGCTGTACGGCAACGATTCTGCAGAGCCACAATGTTAATTGGAGCCAAGTCGTTCATAAATTTGGACCTCAGGCTACAATGAGACAAAAATAAGAAAAATATATTCAAACCTGACAATGAAATAATTAAATACTGTGAAATAATTTATTATAATTTAGTATTGCCTAATAACAAATCTATACGTATCTCAAATATATCAATATATACGTGGGGAACTAGGGTCACTAAAGCATTCGCAAAATGCAATTCCGGCAAGCCTCTGTCTATCGTAAGCAAAAAATTGAACCAAGAGAAAGACAAACCAAGTCACACAAATTTGGAGCTCGAAGCCAAAAAAGATTGTAAAATATATATAAAGCATATTAAAAATGTTTACATTTTTTGAAAAGAGATTTCAACCTTATTTTCGGATATTATTATGACAAGATTTACACCCAAGCTGAATACATGTATATATAAGTGTGGACTAACTTCCGATGGCGCGCGGATCTGTTCGTCATCTTGCGGTGGAGGCAGCAAGCAAGAGCACACGAGATAATGGACGCGAGCCCCACAGACGGTTCTACTGCCCCATGAACTGCATGTCAATTGCCAGCGGGAGAAGAGATTGAAACTGCGGGCCTCGGACAGCGGCGCCGTTGCTCCAGGCCATGCTCCAGGTCCAGGCCGTGTCCAGACCAAAGATACGGCTGGACGGCGAGCTCGACGGCTGCTGGGTATGATATAGGGTGGAGGCAA
Source organism: Triticum timopheevii (assembly GCA_963921465.1). Taxonomy (NCBI): domain Eukaryota; kingdom Viridiplantae; phylum Streptophyta; class Magnoliopsida; order Poales; family Poaceae; genus Triticum; species Triticum timopheevii. Next base: position 193,008,069 of record OY997272.1, on the reverse strand, counting down.
CCGAGCATCATGCACACGTAGCAGCTCCTCGCCATGGGCTCGCGCTATCCTGGATCCAGCGATGTTTGGAGTTCCTCATCTAGCGGCAGCAGCAGTGGAAGGACATTGGCGGCGCGAGTAGAAGGGGCAGCGAGGTGCAGGGTGCACGCGGCGATGGGGCTCGGGCTGGGTGACCGTGAGTTTGACGCGGTCGTCAGGGACGGCGGGTTGGGGCGGGGCAAGACGCCAGGGAAAGCAGTGGCCGTGCACGGGGGCTCAGACGGCGATGTACTGCTGCTCGGGCGGCTAGCGGGGCGGCGGGATGGGGAGAAGGCCGGCTCTGTCGAAGAAGGACACCGCCGGGTCTGTGGAAGAAGGCCGGAGGGGCGGGGGATGGGGCCCGCCGGAGGGATCCATGGCCGGCGGGATAGTGGATGTAGGGTGCGGGAGGGTGGGGTCAGCGTGCCAGGAAGGGTAACGGGTAGGCAGGGGTTGGGAGGTCGGAGGACGAGGACCTAGGGCTGGAGGCCGGGAAGTTCACGGTGGCGGCGCGCTGGTGTAGATTGTGGTTGCAGCGTGTTGGGTCTCGGCGGTGAGGGATGGCGGCGGCGGCGCGATGAGCAGTTGGCGGTGATGGCGGGAGGATTTGGGAAGGACGGGGTCGGGTGGTTTTTTTTTGTTTTTTGTTTATATGCATCATTTGGCTAGGAAGATTTCAGATAGTGTGCCACCTCCTGAAAATTGTTTAACAAAAAAGTTCTCGGTAGTCATGAACACCCGATGGCAATGCACCTAATGGCCATGGATAAAATCATCTTTTCAACTGTCTCTTGACAGATATCTAATGGTCAACTAAATAGCCGTGAAATTTTTGGGAGAGGGGAATTTTGAGTGGCATATATGGTTGAAATTTGAGTAGTAATACTCTAGAAAAAATAACAAACAAAATGTTCATGTTTTAAAAAATGTTTGCAAATAGTATAAAATGTTCACAAATTCATAAAATATTCTTGATTTTAGAAAATGTTCAAAAAAATTTAGAAGTGTTCATGAATTTGAAAAATGTTCACGATTTCACATATGTGCATGAGTTCAAAATAATGTTCATGATTTCAGGAAAAAATTGAGAGTGATAGTCTATCTCAATGATGCAGCAAAATATGGTCATGCCATTGAAGATTATATTTTTTTCTCCCGGTGCAACGCACGGGCCCTTTTGCTAGTTAAAAATAACTAGGAAAAATGCCTGTGCGTTGCACCGGGAGAAAAAATACAAATCGAATGCTATGCGGACCTAAAGCAAAAAAGAGAAATACTTTATTAGTAAACAAACCAAAACCTAGAAGTTGTTAGGGTATTTGCCAAACTTTGGTTGACACTTCTCGTAGGCCCATAACTTAGAATCAAAAGCTTTTACAAAATAACGACAACACTGCATACACAAAAGATAAATACATCTAACAGATGTGCATAAAGGCATAGCTAGGTTTTCTCCGATAAATCCTACTCCCTCCGTTCCAAATTAGTACAAAGTTGGGTCATCTATTTTGGAACGGAGGGAGTAGTTTTTTAGCAATTGAAAAATCCTAGCTTTTTAGCAATTGATAAATCCTAGTGGTATAACGCTTTTTTGAGTTTGTCCTTCCGTGGAGCCTGCACACATTTGGCACCAAATCCGGCCCAGGCCCAGCCGACCCTCTCGCCAGCGATCGGGAAGCTCCCAATCGATCCCCACCATCTCCTCCTTCTCTCGATTCCCTTCGCCGGCAACCCCGCCGAGCGCTCACCTCCGTTTCCAGATTGGGATCCCTCTTCACTACTCATGATCGTTCTATCCCATGTATTTGCAGTCTGTTTGTTGATTTTTCAGGAGACTGATTGATATTATGGATAATCTGCAATTGTATATAAACTGATGATAATTAATTTAGGGGAGCGAGGTGGGACAAAAAAATCGAACGCAAACGACCCACGACCAGACAGAGCTGTGCGTGAAAGCCATGGCCGTCGGTCGCACAGAGGGGCAGTGCCTCTCGATCCCGCTCGCCGCCACCCTTGCACGTTCGCCCCTCCGACGAGGCCGCCGCCCCTCCGACCTCCACTCTCATCCGTCTGCGCCTCCTTCCTTTCTTCCATTATCCTCCTCCTTTTGTTCTCTGCCCGGATGCGCAGGATCTGCTGCCTCTGCCCATGGCGCCAACGCACAGCTCGGCCCCGTCCGACACCACAGCAGCGCCCCGTCCGTCGACCCCCTCCACGACCCCACCGTTGCTGCCTGCATCCGAGCGGACAGCCCCACGCCCGGCCACCCGTGCTGTTGCCACCTGAAAAAGGATCACGGGTTAAATGTACCAAATTACAGGGTTACAGGGTGTATTTTGCAAGATCGAATCGTTTTTCTAGTATCCACTTGAAAAGGGAGTGCGGGTTAAATACGTAAAACATCAGGGACTTTAAAAAAAAACACCATGACGGTGAACCCGACAGACTCAATTCGTGCTTTATTATTAAGCACATATGCCCGTGCGTTGCAACGGGTAATTGATGTGTCCACTGAAAATATCCGTCAGCACGGCCCAACAACATCTGAATTGTGCCCGGCCATGGTCTTCGTCTTTCTGGAGGTTACTCCTCTACAACCTGGCCGTCCCCGCCGACCAAATGATCATGTTAGGACCACCTCCATTTCCACACTGATCGCCAATACTTAGCATTGAGACGGCCACTCGACAACGAAGAACATGAACCCGTGCGTTGGTAAGGGTGCATTGCAAGAGATGCTTTTGTTTGTGTCATGGCAAACGTCGAAGTTCTTCTCCGTTTTTGCCTCTTGTGTATTACTATATGATTTACCGAGGAATACTTAGCATTGAGACGGCCACTCGACAACGGAGAACATGAAGGGTGCATTGCAAGAGATGCTTTCGTTTGTGTCAAGGCAAACGTCGAAGTTCTTCTCTGCTTTTTGCCTCTTTGTGTATCACTATATGATTTACCAAGGAATACTTAGCATTGAGACGGCCACTCGACAACGGAGAACATGGACCCGTGCGTTGGCAAGGGTGCATTTGCAAGAGATGCTTTCGTTTGTGTCAAGGCAAACGTCGAAGTTCTTCTCTGCTTTTTGCCTCTTTGTGTATCACTATATGATTTACCAAGGAATACTTAGCATTGAGACGGCCACTCGACAACGGAGAACATGGACCCGTGCGTTGGCAAGGGGTGCATTGCAAGAGATGCTTTCGTTTGTGTCATGGCAAACGTCGATGTTCTTCTCCGCTTTTTGCCTCTTTGTGTATCACTATATGATTTACCGAGGCGCAACATTGAGGTGTAAGGGAATACGTCGATGTCGGCAACACACACCACGTTGCATCTTCTGCGATGTCTTTTTGAAATCTTATCTAACCAGGACCGTGCCTTCATCCTCCGCTTATTAATTTTCAACACAGTTCCTTGATGCCCAGCAAACTGGAAGACATATATAAATCGAGAGAATTGGGTGTAAACAGGCGAGGTGGGACAATTCAATAGGTGAGTCAACCTGCTTTTGTACGAACAATAGGATGTAGCCCGATGGTAGGGACGTTGGTTATTTAGCATGAGGCTGTGTGTTCGATTCCTAGCACCAGCAATATTTTTGCTTCCGTGTCTTAAATGGGCAAGGATAGGTGGGCGGCTCATGAGCTCGGCCCAGGCGGCGCAAACGCGAGCGATGGGCCGTGGGTGGCGCGCGAGCTCGGCCCAGGCGGCGCAAAATGCGAGCGACGTTGGATCCGAATTAGTACCACCTCGCATAAATGTTTAAATTCAAAGTGAAAGCGTAAACTTACGGGAAAAAGCGTATTGTGACGGTGAACCCAGAGACCCAATCCGTGCTTTATTATTAGGGAAAGATTATTATTATTATTATTATTATTACTAGCACAAATGCCCGTGCGTTGCAACGGGAGAAAAAATCGCACACCTCTAGTTCAATGGAAAAAATCACATCACCAATCTAATAAGCACGGCTCAATACCCCACATGTCAATTCCGAGTTCCCGACCATGCACGACAAATGTGTTAGGGAATGTCTGAAACAGAAAATTCTATTCTCTTTTTTGGCGGAAAAAAAATATTCTCCTTGAGCTAGATGTGAGGGCCGCCCTCCACAAAATACACCATGCATGCACCTGGTCTAATGCATCGACTGCAATCGCAGTGAGAGGCCGTCGAGGGAACCGACATCGTGAGTGGGGTGTTGTCGTCGTGCATCGTTGGGAGGCATCATGGTGGGATGGGCTCAGTGGCGCAATGACAACTGGGCAGGTGGGAGGTGACATAGTGGAGAGCAGATCATTAGCAGGGCGGCGGTGCGGGCTCAAGAGTCATCCCCGTCTCCAATTTAAATTACTGCAAGAAAATGGGACCTATTTACTTGGCCCTTAAACCATAACATCTGTGGAATTGAACTTTACACATTGGTGGGTTAACTTGTTTGTGCTTACACAAACAGTAAGGAATTGCAGATGTGTAAGGATGCGTAGCTCCGATTTGTGTCGTTTAATTACCTTTGCAAAAATGGTAATCCATAAGTGGACTCAGTTTCTGAAGCGAACATAACAAATTATTTAAGAAAAGATGGTTCATCTTCTCAGTGCCAAACGAACCTTGTGCGAAAATTATGTATGTTCATACAAACAATACACCTGTAGCAGCTTTTTTGTGTCGAGAAAACTTGTGTTCCATTTATATATCACATGATACAAATGCTCCAGCATTGGCAGAGTGGACTATGTCCACTACTCGCAGCCTCGCACTCAGCAACATTACACCAGCTTTAGCTAAGAGATGAGCACACGTATTTGCTAATCTGCATCAAACAACTCCACTTGAATATTACTTGTACACATCTCCCTAATTTCCTGAACAGAAGGGCCAACATGATATCTATTTAACCCATTACACTAATTGTTTACTACCTCCGCATAGTCATGCTCGATAATTACATTGTTCAACCCTTGATTCAATACTCTGAAGACAAATACACCAAAAATATAATTTTTACACACACCATGATAGCATCATATCCATCCCCACACACATCACACTAACATCAGACCCAAACATAAGAGAGAGGAGATGAGACAGCGAGGCCAACACATGGGATGTTGCTGCACCGATATGCCGAGGGTCGCGGCTGCCAGCAGGGGCAGGAGGGCAGGGGTGCTGCTGTGGCCTCAAGGCGATGCAGATGCGGATGGGTACGTCGTGGGCTCGTGGTAGACCGACGATGGCAGCCGACACAGGCAGTTGCCGGGTGGATGTGGGTGGCGTGGACATCTACAGGAGCACAACGGGCAAAGATCAGAGGCGATGTCAATCTGTGTGTATCATGAAAGTCTGCATAATATAATTTGACAATAGAAAAGAAACACACAAAGATTATACCAACAATCTTATCCAACATATAAACAAAGATCTTGATTCTACTTCCTATAACATAGGGAGCGCAGAAATTGTAATTTTGATCCCAGTTTTACATTTTAATTTAGGGGCTCAGACATCCAAGCTCTAGATCAGTACATATCCAAGCTCTAGAGTAAATCATACAATTAAGTTTTGCACGGGAATTTTGGGCCGCGTGCAGCATAACCCAAATAGACACAATATATGATTGCAGTTAAACTTATCAATGAATTTCAGTTGCATATCTTTGAGTCGCTGACTAATAGTGTGCCATTATTCTTAGATAAATTACCATTTTGCCTCCATGAACGGAAACATCATCAAGCAAAACACAAGACACAATGACAATTCCTATTTATGAAAGAAGAAAGAATGGCACAAAAGCTAAAACAACAAACTTGGTCTCATACTATGGATATTACAAAAAAATTGTTTCAATTATTAAATACCAAGACACAAATTAGAATTAGATGACTTTGCAAACCTGGATACATCTAGAAAGGATAACTAAAATTTACAAACGCTATAGTCGATCTGAATAACATACATGTTCCCAATGGTCTCCCATCAAAATTAGCTAATTTGGTCGGCGTTTGCTGAATTTCTTGCGCGGCCATCCAAATCACCCTCTTTTTCATTACTTTCCTTTGTACGACCAACTCAAAATTCCCCTTTTGCTATAATTACCACACATTCTTACAAACAAATGTGTTAATGGGATGCCCAAGAGTCAGGTCCAATGAAAGAGATAGTGTATGTACCTTGAGTGAGTAAGTTTCTGTTGAAGGTCATCAATCTCTGCTTTCAACATGCTAAAATCTCAAATGTTGTTTATCTTATCTATCCCGACTCAGCTCCTGCTTGAGTGAAGCAGCCTTTGCACAAAATTCTTTCCTGACAGCAAGGAGCTTCTTGATTTCACCAGGGATGCACAACCTCATCTAAAATGTTTTCAATCACTGAAACCTATCTACCCAAATATGAATCTTTCAGACTTGAATCAGACAGGGACAAACAGGAACTTGTTGATGAGCTTATTTGTTCATGGAGATGAACAAGAAGCAAACATGGAGAATAAAGGCATGAGCCTGTGTAATTCCTTTGTCAGTCTGCTCCACGCCTCCACATTGGTCAGATCTTGTACTCTATATGGACACTACAATATTTCTGAAACTTAAGAGTGCACAGATTAGGCCCTTCACGGCTCCCACTTAAAGTGAACATCTTTACATCATGAAGGATCATTCTTGAACAGTAAGAAGTTCCAATTGGATCAAACTAACAACACATAAATACAAATCACATAATTACTAACTATCATAAATCCAGCCCAGATTCTCAAGCAATAGTACAATAGCAAAAGTACACACTGAGAATTACAACAGCAAGGTCATCGTTCATGATCTGATTATACAAAATCTAGTACTCATGTTATAGGATGGGGTACCTCTCAGATGGATGACTCGCGGATGGCGTTCAAATCCTACTTTCCTTTCTAAAAAAATAGTAACATCTTCTCTGATCTAGAGAGAAGAGATAACAAATAGTCAGTTCAATTTGGAAGAATTTAGAACATACAAATCATCTTCTATCTACTGTAATAGGAAGTACTAAGTAGCAGCAAAACTTCCATCAGCACACACGCAACACATAGACACACACGTGTGAGCCAAGTACGCACGCAGCGGCAAGCAAACACACAGGGTAAGCACAAAGCAACACACGGTCACCTCGGGCGTCCTGCCTGTGTAGGTCGTGGAGGAGGAGGTGAGGGTGGAGGCGGTTGGAGCCGATCCGCCGTCCCGCCGGCTGCCGGCATGTGAACCGTCCGTCGGAGTTACCATGGGTCGAGGCAGCGACTTATAGAGAGAAAAACCTCGCCCGGGAGCGGATCCTGCCGATCTTGTCTGGATTCCGCGACCGCGAAGCGAGGAGGGGCACCATGGAGCGAGGGATATGAGGCACGTGTAGTTGACTCGCCATTCGTGGCGGCTTGACTCCCGCGTCCATCCCTCCAACCTCTCCTCCCCGACCTCATCATACTCCCCGCCGTCTTCCCCCAATCACGGCCTCCAGCAGCGCATCTCCCGCTCCTTCCGTCAGAGCAGATGCGGCGGCGCCCGCGAGCTCATGTTCGCGTTCAAGGCAAAATCGATCGGGCAGCCGGCAGATCCAACCCTGGAAGCCATGCAAGGGGGTGGGGGGCGGAGAGGGGAGGGCCGGCGGCGCGCGGCGGCGGGGGCGTCACGTTGCACGAGGTGGCGGAGGCGGAGATAGGATTGGGGTCGTGAGGTTGTGCGGGTGGGTAATTTTTTTTATCTCGCCCGTATCGGTTCGACTGACTTTATGACTTATTTCAAGGACTGCGGGTTGTATATTAAAAACACAGGGATCTTTTTGTAAAAACGCTGCGACGGTGAACCCAGAGACCCAATCCGTGCTTTATTATTAGGGAGAGATTATTATTATTATTATTATTATAAAAAATAAAAAATTAAATTAAATTAAATTAAATTAGGAAGAGATTAGGGAAAGAAATATCCGGCAACGTTGATTGGCAGAATCCAAATAGAACTAGGACTCCCAACCTGAACTAGTACTAGGAAATTAACAAACGGGTACTACGGTAGGCACAAATTATACCAAAAATTAAATATACTAATTATCTATTTCAGCTACATTGATTACCATCTCGGAGGAGTACTGAAGTTTGGCTTGTCTTTTTGCGCAATGATAAGTTCGACAGAAACTTCTCCAATAAGGATATAGAACGGTGTTTTGGCTCCTAGGTGCATATGCACCCATTATCGAAATACATATTTTAAAAAGTTGAAAAATTTGGAACAAAAATCCCGCGTGTATATCCGGACATTTTATGTGCGTGCACAAGGTTTCAGTGAAAAACGACGTTTTTTGTGGCTTGTATAAAAAAGATAAAGAAATGCCTCGTGAATAGTTAGAATGAAGCATCAGAAATTGTGTTTTTTACATAAGCCACAAAAAACATCGTTTTTCACCGAAACCTTGTGCACGCACATAAAATGTCCGTATATACACGCGAGATTTTTATTCTGAATTTTTTAACTTTTCGAAATGTGTATTTCGACAATGGGTGCATATGCACCTAGGAGCCAAAGGCAATTACCGCGTGCTTCCACTCTTATGTTCGCCAAAGTGCAACTACCATAAAGTGCATGTTTTTCTTCCTTCATGATGGCACATGAAGTACCACTTACGATCACATAAAATATCGACTTGGGAGATGGTGGCCATCCCCTTCTCATAGTTTATAACCAAAGGATTTACATCAAATTATTATCTAGACAAAAGTTATAAACTTCTCCCACCAAGTCTTCATGCTTAGTCAACCATGTCTGTTCTTCGGCAAACATGCCAATCCACATTAAAAACTCATGCGATCGAAGTAATAGCATCATCTCCTCAATTACCTCAACATCTTCAAGAGGATTTTCAAACGGTTGAATGATCTCACAACCGTATGTGGGTGATCTTCGGAATAAAAACTCATGTGGGGAAGATATTGGCATTGTATGCAACTTTTAGGGATATCATTAGCTATAATCACTAACTCAATAAATTTCTCACCCATTTCTCTACCTTTATCGGTATTCCAGTATTATCTAACCATCCTCTTTTTCATGGAATTGTTTCATTGCAACCTCCATGTCTTCATCTGACATCTCAAATCGAGACATTTTTTCATTATTTTTGGGTTAAGGAAAAGCACTAAGATAAATAGCAACAAACAAAATAAACTAAGTGCGTGTGAGTAAGTAATGACCAAGTGCTATGCTCCCCGACAATGGCGCCAGAAAATGCTTGATGACCTGCAAGTGCACAGGGCTGTTGTAGCACTTTCATTGTGATAAATACAGTGTCGAACCCATAGGGAGCTTATAGGACGGCACAACAAACCCCGCAACTACGTTGACACTTTCATGCAGTCACGTAAGCACCCAAACCGGAGTTTGGAAATAGTCTACTCTATATGAAACTAGGATAAAAGGGTAATCAACTAAACTACTAACAAGAAGGTCAAGATAGGAATTAAAAGATGCTAAGTTAGTGGTGAAGATGCTTGAGTAGCAAAGTGTTCTCTAGGACTCCGAAGTCACTACCACAAATATGGAATGCACATCTGCTGCAGAGCAAATGCTCTCTATCGTATCCTCTATCCACTCTTTATATGCCTCAGTGGGTGGCCCCCGGTACAGTACACATTCTACTCGAGGTAGACTTCGTGCCACACACGCCACCATCATGGTCTTCTCCATGGGGTTACAATCACATGATAATGAAGGGTCACCCCGTGGACGCAGCTAGATATGGGTTAAACTAAACTTCCCTATCAACTCTGCAAAGACTAGGGATTGAGGTTTTACTGTACCTCGAATTCCCTCAACGTCCTACCCTATGCAATGACAGTAGTTCCTCCACGACCAATTGTAACATCCCAAAATTCTAAATTTTGGAATGTTATACTAAATGGATAGTTTTGATTGATTGTATGATTACTTGTGTGAAATTGAGTGAATTTTCAAACTTTTTGAAAGTTAAATGAGAGGGAATAAAATGACTTTCCAAAAACTTTCATCTTGCCTTTATGATCTCCATGAATTCAAAAAAAAATTCATCACAAAACCCTAGAGTGAAGATGATATGACTTCTTCCATTTAATAAATGAAAAAGTGGTTCGAAAAGATTTGAATTCCATTTGGAAATATTTCAAATTCGGAAACTTTATGCACCTTAATGATTTTCATGAGAGAAGATAAAATTACTTCTTCCAATCCTATGAAATATGAGTTGGGAGTTTAAAAGAAATCAAATTTAAAAGTCCCTTTGAAATTATTATTTTTATTTGGAGTTGTTCAGTTTTTATTCAAATTAATTTTCTCCACAAATAGAATATATGGAAATTAGGGTAAAATGATTCCCTACATTAGAAAAATGGAGAGAAATAAATTTGAAATCATTTTAGTATTTTAAAATTGATTTTATGAGGATTTGCAACAGTCACACTGTTTTCTTTATTTGAATTTTCGTGGAATTTATTTGACTCTAGGAAAATGTTCAAGCTATAGAACATCTTTTTATGAAAATTTTCATATATAATATGCCTATATAAAGGTTTATTTTCACTTACTTTATTCCGTTTTTCCTTTTCTGCTTCTAATTAACAAAAAACAATCTGCATGCGGCTCATAATTATTTGTCGCCCACATGTGCAGCATAGTATACATCTTTTTATTTTCGTTAAGGTTTTCACTTTTTGTTTCTTCTAAAATAAATTTCAGAAAGAAATATTATTTATAAAGAAAAAAGAAAAAAAAATGCCGCCCGCACGCGCGCGGCCGGCCGGCCGAAGCTTTAGGCGCATGCGTTTTTCTCTTCTCTCTTTTCTATATTTCGTCTATGTTTAGTCCCACATCGCCTAGCCTTTGACCCCTATGCTTCTTTTCCACCTATAAATATAGACCCATAAAGCCTAAAAAAATCATTCGATTCGTGTTAAATTAATATTTTGATTTGACTAGATTTATTGAAGAAAAATATTTTTTTCTTCTCTCCGGCGGGACTTCTAGAAGTTGTCTCCTCTCTCCGAAGTCGTCTTTTCTCTACCTTATAAGGTATCTTTTTTCGTTTTTTTATATATACTCCCATAGCTTATTATTTCTAGACTAATACAGTAGAATAATTAGATTTATAAACTACTCCCTGTATTTACATTTTAGGACTAAAATTCTTTTAGCCATAGTCCTTTTTCTTTCGTAAAAACTTTTTACCCGTTCATCCAAATTAGACGAAACCAACGCCAATATTTTCGTCTTAATTCCACCTATCTAATGAATCTATCAAATAAACCTTTTGCAACTTTCAAATTTCAAAATTTGTTCAATTTCATACTTAAATTTCTTTTGATCATATCTTTTTATCCGTACCTCCGTTTTCGATAAACCAACGCCTAAATCTTCGTAACGATCCCCTCTATCCAGTAAACCAACTTAAACATGATTTTGACAATTTAAATTTTGAGTTTAGTTCAGATTAATATTTGATCTTGTTTCATCTGTTTCTTGAGTTTTGTAACTCCATTTTAGTTGATTCTTTTTGCAAATCGAAGCTCTTGACCTAAACTTTCTGATAAGGCCAAATCCACTCAATTTTGGTACTGTTAGAAATTGTTTTCTTTTGCAAGAGTTAATTGCTTGTTTTTGAAGTTTTCCGAGATCTTTTCTTCAAATTTTATGCTTGCTTGCTTAAGTGTGGTTACTATTGCTTGCTCACGATAGATTGACCGGAGTGTGACGAGTAGAACTATCAGGATATTATGAGTGCGAATCATCTTCATCAACAGTATAGGCAAGTTCGCACTTTGATCATATTTTTCCTATACCCAGTTTTTATGCATTAGTTTTACCCTCAAACATTGCATGAGTATGATTGATAACATGTGGGTATTTGGGAAGTAGTTGTTGAGGTAGGAACCTATTGTATTTTATCAAACCCTGGGATTCATACGTTATGCTCATACTGCTTTGCTATGCTCGTGGACGTGGATTGGTATGTGAGGTTCATGAAAGATGTGAGAGTTATATGTAATTAAGGGAAACTTAAGGTGGTTACTTTAACACACATCTTGGTGGAATGGTTGGGGCACCCTGGAGCACCTAGTGGTTTGCCCGGGCACCTGGAGAACCCAGTGCTTGCCCAAGGGGATCCCGGAGTACCCGTGTGATCACCCTATGGAATGCCACCCAGACTCAAAGGGATCATAAGATTATTCATGCTAGAAACTTTCGTGTGCAGCCACAAGCCATTATGGGATTTGGCATAGTTGAGTATGTTGTGTGAGCTCTTGAACAGGTGGACTAGCAGATGTAGGGGAAAGTAGGTGTAATTGTCCACCCAAAGTAAAGAGTTAGTGTTTCTGAAAGACTGTGTCTCAGTCATCCGTTTATCAAACACCTTGTAGTGCAACAAATCCAACGGAGGCGATCGAGTCTTGTGGGGAAAAGTGCGCAAACCTCTGCAGAGTGTACAAACTAATAATGATTAGCCATGTCCCCGGTTATGGACATCTTGAGTATTTGGTACTTGAGTTATTGATTTGATCTCATCACTCTGTTTAATGAAATTGTTGGGTTATAATTATTACTTTGGGATTGAGTTGGAGGAACCTTCTCAATATTTTCAACCAATTTGGTAGTTAAATGAAATATAATCCTTTGTTGTAGGGAAAAATTGGCTTTATGCAAAATTAAACTTAGAGCTTTCACCAGCCAAATATACATGTAGTGATAGCTATTATTCATCATTATCCTATGGTGTGAATTTTCCAGTACATTCAATGTACTGACCTACATGGCTGCAACATCTCATATTGCAGGATTCTTACAACGAGTAAATGAAACGTTAGGGTTACGCTATCTACACTCAACCTTGCCATTGGTGTTGATGGGAATCCACAACCTTGTTGTTTCTTCTACTTTATGGATTGAGGTAATATTATTTACGTTACTTTATACATGTGATTTACCTCTGTTATAAATCCTCAGCATACCGATCCAGGGATGACACTTAAGCACAGATGCTTGACCATTTGAGGTCGGGTCGCTATAAGAAGGTATCAGAGCACATGTTGACTGTAGGACGTGACCCTAGAGACTGGCAAGCCCATAGGAAAGATTTTCTCTAAAAACTTTATTTTCAAAAATATCTTTTACCTCTCTTCTTTTCTGAGCTTATTCAAATATTTTCTTTTAGTTAGACCATACCCCCTATCCCCTTTTGACCATACGAAGATATGACTGATGAGACCACTCCAAGAAGTACAAGATATCGGACAACTAAGACCACTTTGGAATAAAGAGGATTTTTACCGTGCATTACAATGATGGAAACTACAATGGTTGAAGACTCCGAAAACTAGGAGAATTTGAAGGTTCTGAAGAATTTCCAGATTAGTATGACCTAGGAAGGCTACCCTTATGGAACTTGGCAGACTATGGAAGCTGTCCATACCCGAGATCAAGGTGTGTTGGAGAAAGACCGGAACATGGAGCGTTAAAACTCATTGTTTTGTCAAGAAAACCCCAAGACTGGAGATATGAACTATGGAATGATAGCTCATGGCAATGACAAGGACAGAAACACGGTTATCCATGATGCTATCGCCCGCTTGTGCCATGCTGAGTTAAGCATACATTTCATTGGAAGGATTGGATGGTAGAAGGCTAATGCCTATTGCCTTGATGAACGAGCGAAAGATGAAATTTTAACCTTAGCTAGTGTATCTCCAGAATCTGGAGCATTACATCAATAATTTTAAGATGGACCTTTAGGAAGCCGTATTTGACAAGGAAGCATTTCATGAAGAACTCAGGACCCAGAAGCTAAAAGTAGGCAAGCTGGAGAAGCAAAACCTCTAGATACTAGAGATTCGTCAGGAAACGAAGGACTATAGGACCATGGTTCATGCCATGGATGTTGAAACCCAGAAGTTTGCAACGCAACTCTAGAAATATTAAAGGATGTCACGAGAGAATTCGTGTCAATAGAGATGATCTGGAAAAAGAACTTGAGAAGGACAAGTACGATCAGAAGAAGCCATCGGAGACATGAACAAGACTTGAAGAGTTTGGCGACTTTGAAGATTTATTGACCTTTAGAAGACCAAACTCCTGTTATATACTTACGTTAGATGCGATGAGTGTGAGCTGTCATTTGTTTGTTGTTTTTCTGACAGCCACAAAATAAAATTTGTCTCTTCAAAACTATTGTTTGTATTGTGTGTATCCCTCTCTATCTCTCTTATCTCACCCCAAAACCCTTGGAACCAATAGAGGATGAATGGAGATGAACTCATATTTTCTGGACTAATGACTCAATTGGAGACGGACCGATGGATTCAGAACATGGAAAGTCACATGAAGAATAACACTATAGCCGGAAAGGATATGGCCCAGCATGCTCTTCAGTGCTCTAAAAGAGGTGTCGCTACTTGGTAGAGGATGTAACAAACCATCAATGGATGGCAAAGAGTGACCAGTTGGGAAGAATTTAAGTTGACTCTGCTAAAGTCTCGACTTGTGTCCCAGAAGATGAAGCCTTATGGAAATGATATGAAGAAATCTTGTGCATGCAAGCTCTGTGGAGAAATAGGAGACAACCATAAGGAGCACAAGGAGGAATGCCCTCATTGTGAAGAAAGTCACCCAACTGAAGAATGCCCAACTAGGCAGATTACTTGTTTCTTGTGTGAAGGGACTACCCACTACCCTGCTTAGTGTCACATTTACCCCATGATACAAAGAACCATCCAACAGAAGAAAGAAGCAACGAAAGGAGCCCTCATAATTTTAGAAGAACATGTGATGAAGGAAGAGGTGGAGGACACACCCGATAAAGACCAGATAAAACCCTGCACTAAGTCTTGTTATTCATGTGGAGAAGAAGGACACATCTCCCATTATTGTCTGAAGGGGGATCTAGTAGAATTCCCGATAGAGGAAGTAGAGTATGACCCACAGGAAATATATGCCCTGATTGGAACGGAAAATTCTAGGAAGAGAACTAGATTGGATATCAAGAAGGACCTGAGTCATATCACCTGTTTTAGGTGCAAGGAGTCAGGGCACTACTTCAGAAATTGCCCAAAAAGGAAGCCGGGGACCCAAAGAGACTATGTAATCATGGGGAAACCTCGAGATTTGTCAGAAGTAATGTGTTTCGGCTGTAATGAACCAGGGCACTTTGCTAGGGATTGTTGTCGGTGTCAAAACCGGCGGATCTCGGGTAGGGGGTCCCGATCTGTGCGTCTCAGGCTGATGGTAACAGGAAGCAAGGGACACAATGTTTACCCAGGTTCGGACCCTCTCGATGGAGGTAAAACCCTACTTCCTGCTTGATTAATATTGAAGATATGAGTAGTACAAGAGTAGATCTACCACAAGATCGTAGAGGCTAAACCCTAGAAGCTAGCCTATGATGATTATGATTGTAATTGTGATCGGCCTTCTAAGGACCAACCTCTTTGGTTTATAGAGACACCGGAGAGGGCTAGGGTTTACATGGAGTCGGTTACAAGGAAGGAAATACAATATCCGGATCGCCAAGCTTGTCTTCCACGCAAAGGAGAGTCCCACCCGGACACGGGACGGAGTCTTGAATCTTGTATCTTCACGCTCCAATAGTCCGGACTTTTTTTAGTCCGGTTGTCCGGATACCTAGTCCGGCTGTCCGGATACCCCCTAATCTAGGACTCCCTCAGTAGCCCCTGAACCAGGCTTCAATGACGATGAGTCCGGCGTGCAGTCTTGTCTTCAGCATTGCAAGGCGGGTTCCATCTCCGAATACTCCAAAGTAATTATCGAACACTTAGACCGTGTCCGAATCTGCAAGATGATCTTCACATACCACTGTAGATAAAGTGATATTTCACAAACGTGATCTGCTGACCCCGTGACATGTCATTACGGTCGGGTCATTATTCGAACCGTTTTTCGACTACCAGCCGTAGCGCATATCGCGAGGCGGTTTCTTCTGCACGTTTTGCCATAGCAAAGATTGTGTCCCCTTATTGTGGGATTCTCATCAATACGGGTATGGATAATCCAACCGCACCGCTAATCACGGCGAGTGGGAAGCGAGCGGGTTCCACCAGGCAAGTGGGGAGGTGCAAAAAGCTTTTACCGTCCCTATAAAGAGATAAGGTCTCTTCCTCTTTACCCACGCCTTCTCCTTCTGCTAGCCCATTCCCCTCTGTTCGAGCCCTAACACCCAAGCATTCTTCTTTTCCATTGAAGAAAGGTTCTCCAAAGATGTCCGGATCCGGAGCAGGAGGTAGATGGATGGCCTTTACCGTTCAGGAGAAGGATATCAAGAGGCTTTGGGAGGCCGGGTACCTGGCCAAGAAGATCGGCCACCGTCTCCCACCAGCGGGACAGGTCGTCCCTACTCCGGAGTCTCACGAGAGAGTTGTGTTCCTTCCCCATTTTGTCCGTGGGCTCGGGTTTCCCCTTCACCCATTTGTTCATGGAGTCATGTATTACTATGGGATTGATTTTCATGATCTTTCCCCCAATTCTTTCCTCAATATCTCGACGTGCATCGTCGTCTGTGAGGCTTTTCTCCGAATTTCGCCTCACTTCGGCCTGTGGCTGAAGATTTTCAATGTGAAGCCCAAGGTGGTGAGCGGCGAGCACGCCGAGTGCGGCGGTTCCATGGTAAGCAAGATGCCCATGGTTGTTTGGCCGATGGGTGCCTTCAACGACTCCGTCAAGGAGTGGCAGCAGCAGTGGTTCTATATCACCGAACCACGCGGCAAGAAGTGGGCTGCAACTCCCGAGTTCAGATCCGGAGCCCCACTGCGACTTACGTCCTGGCCCAAGAAGGGCCCGAACTGGTCCTCGTCCGATGAGCTGTCACTGCTCCAGACGCGCGTTCAGAGTGTGGTCGGCAAGGACGTCAAGCTCGTTGACGTAGTCCAGGTGATGTTAGTTTGCCTGGTTCTCCCTTACCAGCGCCGAGCCTGCAGTTTGTGGGAGTACGACCCAACCGAGCACCAAACCCTTCGGGAGCTCTATGATTCCTCCCACAAGGACATCTGGAAGGTGCTCTTTAAGTCCGGCAAATAATGGCCAGGCTCCACCAAGGATCGTGGGTATCAATTATCCCAATCTGCAAGCCCGGTAAGTTACAGCCACGCTCTGTCCATCCATGCTTCAGCTGGCATGTCCTGAGGGAGACATTTTCATCGTGCTTTATCATGACTCTAGGGATGGATAAAAAAGGTGGAGCAGATACATTGTCCGGCCCCGCTGCCGGAGGAACCGGCCGGACCTCTTCTGACGAAGATGCTGGTCCCTGCGACCTACGAGGCGCCAAAGAAAGAGGCCTCCAAGAAGGTCAAAAAGACCCGGAGTGGCCTCCGTCGCCGCGAGGCTTCGGACGCAAAATCTGACAACTCCAGTGACGCTCCTTCTTCCGAAGAAAAGGAGGAGGAAGCAGAGGAGGACGAGCCTCACTCTGGAGGTGAGAAGAAAAGGGCGGCTTCCTCGTCCCTGGAGGCCGAGTCGCCCAAGAGGGGGAGAGGTTCCCACCCAAAGGTATCCACCATGGCTGCCGATGACAGCCCGGAGTGGGATCCCATGGCCCAGCCCCTGGAAAAATCATAAGTATCCGAAATCCGAACGCATATGCATCCAGGGTCGTTTGGATACAGTAGTTTTTTAACTGTCGCCATATTTCGTACAGAGGATTCGTTGAGCTCAGATGCTTTGGCGAGCGAGAAGCCTCCGGAGGCTCCTCCCCTGAAGTCCAGGCGCGACACCGAGGTGTCGTATCAAAGAGAACCGGACCAGGGGAGGCATGTCTCTGGGGCCGGACACACGGGGGCAGCGGCCCCCCGACGTGTCGACGATGGGGGCGATCTCGGGTTCGGACCATAGCCGGATAAGGCCCCGGAGACCTCTAAGGCTCCAGGATCGGGCGAGCAGCCACCTTCGATGGTGGGAGGCTTGCCTACTCCGTTGGCCACCTCTGTCCAAGTAGAGCTGCCAGGTGGTCTGTCGACAGCGTTAAAGAGCGCGTCTATCGTCGATGAACATCGGACCCTCATGGGTGCGGTGGTTGAAAAGATTCAGTCCACCGAGAGCAGGCTGAATGAGTCCTGCCTTGGCCTTATAAAGGCTTTTGAGGTATGCTTTCTAAGAAACCTTTGAGGAATCGTCATAATATGAGTAGTAGCCCCTGATACACTATCTGGCGAAAGAGAGAGAGCCGGGCAGGGGATCAAATCCTCTGCTTTTGCTAGAGCCTTTGTTAATGACATATACCCCTTTGTGTGAAAGCAGGCGTCTGCGGAGAAGACGACCGCTCATAATGCAAAAGTGTCAGGACTGAAGCAGAGCCTTGAACGGGACGAGGAGGAACTTGGCCGTGTGAAGAAGCAATTGGAGGAGAAGCAAGGTATGTTGAAACATTGTCTTGAATTTGGCACGAATGAGTAATTGTGCCTATTGAAAATTATTTGTATTGTATGCCCTAGGAGCGAGTGCCAAATATGAGGCACTAAAGAAGGCTGTGGCTGATGCCAACGAGAAGGCTGCCGCCGAACAGGTGCTTCGTGAGAAACACGAGGCCAGGGTCATCGTAGCTGAGCGAGAGCTCTAGGAGGCTGTAAAGAAAAGCGAGGGCTTGGAGCAGAGTCTAGTAGGGAAAGAATCCGAACTCGCCCAAGCTCTCCAAGCCGCGGAAGATGCTCGGGAAGAAGTCCGAGGTGCTGTGCGGGACATTCAGGAGGCTCGGAAAGTTGCGGCTGGTAAGGCCTTTTGTATTCATGGCCATTTTTATACGATAGTGGGAGGAACTCTAAGCGACAAGCTGAATTCTTATTTTTACACGGGCGTTTGCAGATCTGCCTCGCAGCATATCAGATGCCGCTCAATTCTACCGGACCGAGGAGAAGAAGTCTACGGAGAGAAATTTCGGGTCGCAGTATTTGGCGCCGAACTATCCGGTGCCCTTTATTGACCAGCTGAAGCAGCTGGTCGAACTGCACCAGGCAGCCGAACTAGCCATGAAGGACTTGGTTGTCTGTCTGTGGCCCACGGAGCCCATTCCAAGCAGTTACTTCGAACTTGTGAAGCGGATTGTGGGCGCCTGTCCTCGACTTGATGCTGTTAAACGATCAGTCTGTATAGAGGGTGCGTGCATGGCGTTTGCCCGTGCAAAAGTGCATTGGGGGAAGCTTGATGTGGAGAAGCTGATGACTGAGGGGCCGCCAGAGGGCAAGGAGCACCGCAAGCCCGAGCTGTACTATGAAGGTGTACTGAAGGGAGCCCGCCTTGTGGCGGATAAGTGTACCAAAGACATTATATTTCCCTGAGGGCATTCGCGTCGTTCTTTGTAATAAGGGATAATGGCACTGTTATTATTTATTGCCTGTTTTGTTTGAACATTTTTTCTTCCTGTGCGGCTGTTTAGCGTGTGTAAATCCTGAGAGTTGGCCAGTCGTCGGCTTCTGCCCCCACGAAAGAGATACGGTGGTGTTCGGGGCATTCCTAAACACTCTTTATCCCATGGCTGGGTCCTTTTAAGGAGGTGTTCCTCACCACGAACCAGGCAATCGGACTATAGTGCTTTACCACTCTCACTAGCCATAGGAATTCGAGTATGGTCGGCGCAGCCCCTAGTGTTCGGAAGGCCGAACTAGGGGCTCTATTGGCGCCTGATCGGAAGACCGATCCGTCGCACTCTGCATTTATAATGGCGTTATGCGGAATAAATCTTTAAGGATTTTACAACCTCGCGAACAGCTGACCAGGTCTTGTTGTATCATGACAGTCAGTTTCCAGCTTTCTCTACTGAGGTGCTCGTCCGGCAGAACCGGGACACAATCGCAGTAGTTCTCCCAGCGCTACCTTAGCCGATGGGACGGAACGTAAGGTACCAAAACATGGGAGCCGGGCAAACCCAACCAATGACCCAAGACATGATTCGGAGCTGATGCATATAGTGCTATAAGTTCGGGGTGCTGAGCGACCGAAAAGGTTGTCGGACTTTATTGCCGTACTGTGAAGCCCCTAGTATAATCAGGCGTAACACGAGGCGTGGCTGCCGTTTTTTGGCAAAGAGGCGTCAATGTTAAACGATGGCCGGTAAATGTTATTTAAGTCTACGCATTGTAGTAGGATGATATATCTACGCATATGAGTACGATTTATGATTATGAAAAGAGGTGTTTTTGGCGGAACCTATGATGGCCGGACTGGAGGGGGCTGTGAGTGGATCCGTAGTGAATCCGGACTGCCTTCTTTGGGGGGGGGGGGGTCACATGCATGTTCCTGCCCTTGTGTGTCCGGGCCAATTCCACGTCTCCAATCCTGTTCTGCGTCGAAGTTAGTTTGTAAAGGCAAATACTTGGAGGCAGCTGAACATCCTCTTGTGGTTGGTCCAAGGGTTCCTGATCGGACCCTGGTTAACCCAGCCGTTATACCGTGAAGTAGCGCGGACTCCTGAGTTGGTGTTCGGATAGTTGGCTTGTCATATCAAAATTTTGATAGGCATGCACGACTCGCTACTCCGGCAGCTGTATGATTTCCGCTCTAAGGGCGGGGTTCGGCCTTGCCCATAGGTGTGATTATATCACATGGTGTTGGCGTAATGGTTTACCACGTGGAATCTAGTCAACGTGGTTCATCCCGTTAGCATATGGTAAATTACCGTATGAGGGGAAGGTGCCGAAGAATTATTCTTTGGCGTGACATTTTTTGGTGATCCGAAGACAACCGTTAGAGTGGTGGGCCAATAAAACTTGGCCTTTGCACCTGGCATCTTTTAGAAGATGTTATTTCTGGTTTCATACCCGCGGGGGTTTTATGTGAGATGGAGCCACCGGACTACTAGCTCTTAGAGGTACTGCAATTGAATTGATGTGGTTGATGTTGTCCGGACGGTTGATGTGATCGGGGGAGATCAACCGTTCTTTTACGATCTGGAGGATCTTTTGACTTTGCCGTTGTTGGAATCCTCCCCTCATTGTTCCCGGCACATGACCGGCCGCTTTGTTTTGAGGATCCGGCATTCTCTATTGGTGTGCTTGGTCGTCCTTCTGGGAGTACCATGAATTTCACATGGTTGGCCGAGTATGTTGCTCGGGCCGTATAGGCTTGAGCTGTTCTTTTCCCGCTGGCCGGACTTGGAGTTGCTGGATTTGGCACCAACTTCCCTGACTTAACGTTTATGACAATTGCGTCGAGGCTTGAGGATGCCTCTTCGTGTATCCTTCGTGTTGTCTTGGACCGCGTGGTGTGTTGACGTCGGGGTATGTGCCTTGGATTCTCCTGCTGAGGTTGGGATAGCGAATTATGTCGTGTGTGCCCTTTGTCGGGGCGGTCGAGTTTGTATTTTTCGGTGGCCAGGACCTTGGTCCATCTGTCCACGAGCAAATCTTGGTCAGCCTTAAGCTGCTGTTGTTTCCTTTGCAGGCTCCTTGCCGAAGCCATGAGTCGTCGCTTGAAGCGAACTTGCTCCACTGCATCCTCAGGCACGCCGCATTCGGAATTGCCGGGGCTAATCTCGTCTTCGGAGGGGGGCATGTAGTTATCCTCCTCCGGATATCCGTCCGTCGCCTGTTCGGCCTGCTCGAAGGCAGGCTGGTCAGGATTGTATTCTTCTTCGGCACCATCCCGGATTGTTTTCGTCTCCTGGGCCGGCATTGCTGTGGCGGGGCTTGTAGCGGCGCCGACAATGCCCATACTTTGTTTTTCTCCCTGAGGGGTTATCCTCCGTTGCCTCATCGCCATTGGTTCCCGTCGGAGTGGTGGTTCCTATGAGCGGTGGTTCCTATGAGCGGTGGTTCCTATGCTTCTCCTGCATCGTCGTCCATACCGTCGATGTCTTCGGAGTCAAAGTCGAGCACGTCGGTTAGATCATCTACCGTGGCGATGAAGTGGGTGGTGGGTGGGCAGCGAATTCCTTCGTCGCCTGCTTCCCACTCAAGCCGAACATAGTTCGGCCAAGAGCCTCCTGACAAAGAAAGAGACTTTAATGAGTTCAGCATGTCACCAAAGGGCGAGTGCTGGAAGATATCCGCAGCGGTAAACTCCATTACCGGAGCCCGACCAGGCTCGGCGGGTTCGGGAGCGCGCAGACTGGAACCTACAACCGGACATGAGTCCGGGGGTCCGGAGTCGCAGGCTTCCTTAGAAGTGAGGCCTGTGTTCGGTTCTACCGCCGATGATTATGCGGCCTGTGGGGCGGGGTCCATCCACCCGTCAGTGGGCCCGCAGTTTGCTCCGGATTTAGGTCCGGGATTACTGCAGGGGTGACATCCCGAGCACCGTCCGACAGCAGGTCTAGGCCGTGCTCATCTCGACCGTCCGGTGCTCCAGGCACATGCCCGAATCCATCGAAGATCAAGTCTCCGCAAATGTCGGCCGTGTAGTTCAAGTTTCCGAACCTGACCTGGTGGCCAGGGGCGTCGCTGTCGATCTGCTCCAGACGGCCAAGCGAATTGGCCCGCAGTGCGAAGCTGCCGAACACGAAGATCTGTCCGGGGAGAAAAGTCTCGCCCTAGACCGTGTTGTTGATGATTGAAGGCGCCATAAAGCCTTGCAGCGACAACACAGAGGAACTCTCAATGAAAGCACCAATGTCGGTGTCAAACCGGCAGATCTTGGGTAGGGGATCCCGATCTATGCGTCTTAGGCTGATGGTAACAGGAAGCAAGGGACACAATGTTTACCCAGGTTTGGGCCCTCTTGATGGAGGTAAAACCCTACTTCCTGCTTGATTAATATTGAAGATATGAATAGTACAAGAGTAGATCTACCACGAGATCGTAGAGGCTAAACCCTAGAAGCTAGACTATGATGATTATGATTGTAATTGTGATCGGCCTTTCAAGGACCAACCTCTCCGGTTTATATAGACACCGGAGAGGGCTAGGGTTTACATGGAGTCGATTACAAGGAAGGAAATACAATATCCGGATTGCCAAGCTTGTTTTCCACGCAAAGGAGAGTCCCACCCGGACATGGGACGGAATCTTGAGTCTTGTATCTTCACGCTCCAATAGTCCGGACGATGTATATAGTCCGGCTGTCCGGATACCCCCTAATCCAGGACTCCCTCAATTGTCCCAAAGAGAAGGAGGCTTGTGCGAAATAGTTGAGTTTGTGACAAAAGAAATGTAGTAGTAGCAGTGAGAGCATTTCTTCTATATTGAGATGTTAAGTTGAGGCATGTAATGGAAATGCAGGAGATTGTAATAATTTGGGAATCAATGAAGTTAGTAGTGATTCAGATTTTATGAGTTGTTACTCTATGAAGAAAGATTTTGACCATTTTTGAGGATTGTAGAAATATGGTCTATGGATGAATTTGTGCAATTCCAAGGGTGGTAGTACCCTGTGAGAACCCTTGACCCCTGCAAAAGATAATGATATTCCACGAAGTGGACTACGGACAAAATAAGTATGAGTTTTATCTTAGTAAGTGGGAATACCCCAAGAGTATGAAGGGATGAAGTACTATTTGATATAAAGGAGGTATAATGTTGGTAATATGGAGCAACTGTAACTCCATGATGAGTCTGAGTAATCACGTCTTAGCTTGGTACAAATAGAATGAAGGGAGACAGTACCATTGGATGGATTTAAGAATGCTAGGAATGTGGAGGTTGGAATAATGATTAGTTGCCCCGAGGATGAGTTCAAGGTTTACAAGTGATGAGATGGTCCATAACCCACATGCACAGGACCTGCCAAAAAGAAAGCACACTCTTGCTTTTTGGCCTTTATCAACAGACGATCTTATAGGAGTAACACAAAACCTGAGAGTTGTGAAGGAACGATAGATTGTTTGTCTGGCTTGCAGAATCAATGGATTATCCGAACTTAGTTCGGGGACAAGAGAAATTCTGTAATGCTTGTGAGGATGACCGAGTGTTAGAATGCGAGATTCGCTAAACCATGTACAAGGTAATGATTTGGGTGCGGGATGGATTGATCACCATGCTGACTTACTCTTATTATTCGTCTTGCTATGTGGGATGGTAAATCTGAGTGACTTACCTATAGTAGAGCGACGACGATCAAAACCTTGTTTGAATCTTAGAATGGTATGACAATTTTTCCCCTTGTACAAGGAAGCTATTGCCAAACGTAGGTCATACGGTGAGAAATAAAGCCTAGACCCATATCTTGCAGGAGAAACCATAAATTGTTGACCACCATGAGATATCGATAGTTGTTTAGTATTGGCGCTAGACCCATCAGCTAAGAAGATCCAGTCTCGGAAGAACCTTACCAAGATAAAATGACAGAAGAATTGAGGAAAAAGGTTATGCCACTATCGGAACAGCCCAAAGGAGGAATTAATCCTGAAGATCTGAGAAGATCGACACTGTCAACAATAAGGATGGAGTCTATGAGTTTTGATGGAACCGTAATAATGTTTCTAAGGGTGGTAGCACCCCAGACCCCCTGTGACGATCGATGGATTTTGAGAAGACCCCGAACCTAACTTATTTCTTGCTAGCCTCTCCGAATCTCGAGGACGAGATTCATTTTAAGGGTGGTAGGTTTGTAACATCCCAAAGTTCTAAATTTTGGAATGTTATATTAAATAGATAGTTTTGATTGATTGTATGATTCCTTGTGTGAAATTGAGTGAATTTTGAAACTTTTTGAAAGTTAAATGAGAGGGAATAAAATGACTTTCCCAAAACTTTCATCTCGCTTTTATGATCTCCATGAATTTAAATTCTTTTCATCACAAAACCCTAGAGTGACGATGATATGACTTCTTCCATTTAATAAATGAAAAAGGGGTTCGAAAAGATTTGAATTCCATTTGGAAATATTTCCAATTCGGAAACTTTATGTAACTCAATGATTTTCATGAGAGAAGATAAAATGACTTCTTTAGATCCTATCAAATATGAGTTGGGAGTTTAAAAGAAATCAAATTTAAAACCCTTTGAAATTATTATTTTTATTTGGATTTATTTGGTTTTTATTCAAATTATTTTTGTCCAAAAATAAAATATATGAAAATTAGGGTAAAATGATTCCCTACACTAGAAAAATGGAGATAAATAAATTTTAATTCATTTTAGTATTTTTAAAAATGATATTTATGTGATTTTATTGCAACAATTACACTATTTGCTTTATATGAATTTTTGTGGAACTTATTTGACTCCAGGAAAATGTTCAAGTTGCAGAAAATCTTTTTATTAAAATTTTGATATATAATATGCCTATATAAAGTTTTATTTTTATTTTATTTATTCCGTTTATCCTTTTCTATTTCTACTTAAAAAAAGAAACTGCGTGCGGCTTATAATTATCTGTCGCCCACATGCGCAGTATGGTATACAGGCCGGCCCGTATTTTTCTTTTTCTCTTTTTATTTTCGTTTAGGTTTTCAATTTTTTTTCTAAAATAAATTTCAGGAAGAAACAAATATTTATAAAAAAAGAAAAAAAAAACTGCCGCACACACGCGGGCGGCCGGCCGGCCGAAGCTTTAGGCGCATGCGTTTTTCTCTTCTCCCTTTTCTATCTTTGGTCTATTTTTAGTTTCACATTGCCTAGTGTTTGACCTCTATGTCTCTTTTTCACCTATAAATATAGACCCAGAGAGCCTAAAAAGAAAATCATTCGATTCGGATTAAATCAATATTCCTCTCCAGCCGGACTTCTAGAAGTTGTCTCCTCGCTCCGAAGTCGTCTTTTCTCTATCTTATAAGGTATCTTTTTTCTTTTCTTTTATATATACTTATGTAGCTTATTATTTCTAGACTAATACGGTAGAATAATTAGATTTATAAATTAATCCCTAGGAATAAAATTCTTTTAGCCATAACCCTTTTTCTTCCGTAAAACAGCTTGGACCTGATTTTTCAAATAGCTATAACTTTTTACTCGTTCATCCAAATTAGACGAAACCAACGCCAATATTTTTGTCTTAATTTCACCTATCTAATGATTCTATCAAATAAACCTTTTGCAACTTTCAAATGTCGAAATTTGTTCAATTTCATACTCAAATTTCTTTTGATCATATCTTTTTATCCGTACCTCCGTTTTTGATGAAACCAACGTCTAAATCCTTGTAACGATCCCCTCTGTCGAGTAAACCAACTTAAACATGATTTTAATAATTTAAAGTTTGAGTTTGGTTTAGATTAGTATTCGATCTTGTTTCATCTATTTTTTGAGTTTCATAACTCTGTTTTAGTTGATTCTTTTTGCAAATCGAAGCTCTTGACCTAAACTTTCTGATAAGGCCAAATCCACTCAATTTTGGTACTGTTAGAAATTGTTTTCTGTTGCAAGAGTTAATTGCTTGTTTTCGAAGTTTCCTGAGATCTTTTCTTCAAATTTTATGCTTGATTGCTTATGTGTGGTTACTATTGCTTGCTCACGATAGATTGACCGGAGTGTGATGAGTAGAACTATCAGGAGATTATGAGTGTGAATCATCTTCATCAACAGTACAGGCAAGTTCACACTTTGATCATATTTTTCCTATACCCAGTTTTTATGCATTAGTTTTACCCTCAAACATTGCATGAGTATGATTGATAACATGTGGGTATTTGGGAAGTAGTTGTTGAGGTAGGAACCTATTGTATTTTATCAAACCCTGGGATTCATACGTTATGCTCATACTGCTTTGCTATGCTCGTGGACGTGGATTGGTATGTGAGATTCATGAAAGATGTGAGAGTTATATGTAATTAAGGGAAACTTAAGGTGGTTACTTTAACACACATCTGGGTGGAATGGTTGGGGCATCCTGGAGCACCCAGTGGTTTGCCCGGGCACCTGGAGAACCCAGTGCTTGCCCAAGGGGATCCCGGAGTACCCGTGTGATCACTCTATGGAATGCCACCCAGACTCAAAGGGATCATAAGATTATTCATGCTAGAAACTTTCGTCTGCAGCCGCAAGCCATTATGGGCTCTGGCATAGTTGAGTATGTTGCGTGAGCTCTTGAAGAGGTGGACTAACAGATGTAGGGGAAGTAGGTGTAACTGTCCACCCAGAGTAAAGAGTTAATGTTTCTGAAAGACTGTGTCTCGGTCATCCGTTTCTCAAACACCTTGTAGTGCGAGAAATCCAACGGAGGCGATCGAGTCTTGTGGGGAAAATGCGCAAACCTCTGCAGAGTGTACAAACTAATCATGATTAGCCGTGTTCCCGGTTATGGACATCTTGAGTATCTGGTACTTGAATTATTGATTTGATCTCATCACTCTATTTAATGAAATTGTTGGGTTATAATTATTACTTTGGGATTGAGTTGGAGGAACCTTCTCAATATTTTCAACCAACTTGGTAGTTAAATAAAATATATTCCTTTGCTGTAGGAAAAAATTGGCTTTATGCAAAATTAAACTTAGAGCTTCCACCAGCCAAATATGCATGTAGTGATAGCTATTATTCATCATTATCCTATGGTGTGAATTTGCCAGTACATTCAATGTACAGACCTACATGGCTGCAACGTCTCATGTTACAGGAATCTTACGACGAGTAGGTGATACATTAGGGTTACGCTGCCTACACTCAACCTTGCCGTTGGTGTTGATGGGAATCCACAACCTTGTTGTTTCTTCCGCTTTATGGATTGAGGTAATAGTATTTACGTTACTTTATACATGTGATTTACCTCTGTTATAAATCCTCGAGTACTGTATGTGTCAGCATACCGATCCAGGGATGACACTTAAGCACAGAGGCTTGACCATTTGAGGCCGGGTCGCTACACCAATCACGGCAAAAGTGAGAGTGAGGCCTCCTCTCAACATTCGCGAGAATACTAACTTGAACATGAACAAGAATATATAGGACCACTTGGGAAATAATCACACTGATCATAAAAGAGTTCATCTGTATCCTTGAGAACAAATGTGTCTACTCAAACATAAAGGTGTGGGTCAAGTTACAAGCTGGCATAGAGCCCGTGAAGGGAGGAGGTGATGATGATGGCGGCAGCGGCGTAGTGGAGATGGTGGTGATGGCGCCAATGCGATGGAGAGGGCATTGGCCCGACGGCCGGTGCTCGCGTGCTGGAGCCTCCTCCACATCCTCTTGAGAAAAACGGACCCTCCTCAATGATGGTGGTGGAGCTGCAATGGAGATGAACTTAGATGTGTTGGAGATGAATGGCGTGAGAGAGATGGCAGCTAGGGTTGTGGAGGTGTACATATGGTTCCCCTAGCCTCCTCTCTTGATGGGCTTCATCCAAGGGCTCACAATGATCCAAATCCTCTCCCAATCTCTACTTTACAAGCTAAGGATCCCATGGGATCGAACATGGACAAAATCGGTGAAGAATCCCATCTAGAAGGGCAACTTTCGGAGTTTTCTGTGTGTCAAAGGACCACTGAAACAACCGCTTGTGGTCGTTCAAAATTTCTTGTTTTGCTCAGGACTCCTTTGGTAAAACGACCACCATTTCTTCATACGAACTCAGAATTTGACGTTCTTGGGTGCTACCTGTGAGCTATGTTGGGATTTTCCCGAAGAGAAGAGTATGATGCTATACACTAGAGAAAAGCCCACTTAAAAACCTAGTTTATCAATCCAGTAGGAGAACCACGCAACACCTCGTTAGCAACACCTACACAAAAAATAACATATTCTTGCACCCAACACGAACAAGGGGCTGTCAATCCCTCGGCAGTTATTTGAAAGATTACGTGTAGTGATTGATAGATAGATAGATAGAACAAAAATACAAAATAAAATAAATAAAGTAAAATTATAGCAAGGTATTTTTAGTATTTAATATATGATAAAAGTAGACCCTGGGGACATAGTTTTCACTAGGATCTTCTCTCTTGAAAATAGCATACGGCGGGTAAACAAATTACTGTTGGGCAACTGATAGAATAGCAAATAATCATGATGATATCCAAGGCAATGATCATGTATATAGGCATCATGTCCGACACAAGTAGACCGGCTCCTGCCTGCATCTATTACTATTACTCCACACATCGACCGCTATCCAGCATGCATCTAGAGTATTAAGTTCATAAAGAATGGAGTAACGCCTTAAGCAAGATGACATGATGTAGACAAAAAATACTCATGCATGAATAAACCCAGTGTTTTATCCTTAATGGCAACGATACAAATATGTGTCATGTCCCTTTTTGTCACTGGGATTGAGCACCACAATATCGAACCCATCACAAAGCACCTCTCCCATTGCAAAAAAAATCAATATAGTTGGCCAAACCAAATCAATAGATCAGACAGAAATACAAATCTATAATAATCATGCATAAAAGATTTCAGAGATGACTCAAATAATATTCATGCACAATCTGATCATAGACTCACAATTCATAGGATCCCAACAAACACACCGCAAAAAGTGATTACATTGAATAGATCTTCAAGAACATCGAGCAGAATATTGTATTGAAGATCAAGTAGAGAGAAGAAGCCATCTAGCTACTAACTATGGACCCGTAGGTTCATGGTGAACTACTCACACATCATCGGAAGGGCAACAAGGTTGATGTAGAGCCCCTCCATGATTGGTTCCCCCTCCGGCGGAGTGCCAAAAAGGCTCCTAGATGGGATCTCTCGAGAACAGGAACTTGTAGAGGCAGAAATAGGGTTTTGGCTGGCTCTCTCTTGGTTTCCCGATTTTAGAGAATTCATAGAGGCGAAGTTAGGTCTAACGGAGCCATGTGGGCCACACGAGCCACCAGGGCACGCTTACCCCCCTGGGCGCGCTCTGGTGCCTCGTGGGCCACTACTCCATCTTCTGGTCGTCTTCCGAAGCTTCCAGGGTCTCTTATGTCTAGAAAAACACCTCCAAAAAGTTTCGTGGCATTTGGACTTCGTTTGTTACTGATATTCTGAAAAACTAAAAACAGGAAAAATAGCAACTGGCACTGGGCACTGATACGTCTCCATTGTATCTATAATTTTTGATTGCTTCATGGCAATATTATACAACTTTCACATACTTTTGGCAACAATTTATATGATTTATTGGACTAACATATTCATCCAGTGCCCAGTGCCAGTTCCTGTTTGTTGAATGTTTTTTGTTTTGGAGAATATCCATATCAAACGAAGTGTAAACGTGATAAAACTTTACGGAGTTTTTTGGAATATATGTGAATTTTTGGAAGAAGAATCAATGTAGGACAATGCTCGAGGGCCCAACCACCCACCAGGGCGCGCCAGGGGGTTCCCGACGTGCCCTGATGGGTTGTGGGCACCTCATAGGCAGTTGTTGCCCTTATTTACTCGCAACAAAGATAATTTTGATAAAAATCCCCTCAAAATTTCATCCCAATCAGAGTTACAGATATCCGGGAATTTAAGAAACGATGAAGGGCCAGAAAACAGGAATGCGAAACAGAAGAGAACAGAGAGATAGATCCAATCTAGGAGGGGATCTCGCCCCTCTACCGCCATGGAGGCCATGGACCAGAGGGGGAATTCTCCTCCCATATAGGGGGAGGCCAAGGAAGAAGAATAAGTAGGAAGGGCTCTCTTCCCCTCTGTCCCGGTGGCGCCGGAGCACCGCCGGGGCAATCATCGTGACGTCGATCTACTCAAACAACTTCGCCACCATCAACACCAACTCTCTCTCCCCCTCTATGAAGCGATGTAACCTTTGTTCTACCTGTTGTAATCTCTACTTAAACATGGTGCTCAACGCTATATATTATTTCCCAATGATCTATGGGTATCTTATGATATTTGAGGAGATTCGTTTTGTCCGATGGGGTGATTGATGATCATGATTGGTTTGCGTTGTATATTTTATTTTGGTGTTGTCCTATGGTGCCCTCTGTGTCGCACAAGCATGTGGGATCCCCGCTGTAGGGTGTTGCAATACGTTCATGATTCGCTTATGGTGGGTGGTGTGAGAGACAAAAGCAGAGACCCGAGTAAGTGGGTTTTTGCGTATGGGAGTAAAGAGGACTTGATACTTAATTCTATGGTTCAGTTTTACCTTAATGATCTTTGGTAGTTGCGGATGATTTCTAGAGTTCCAGTCATAAGTGCATATGATCCAAGTACGGGAAGTATGTTAGCTCATGCCTCTCCCTCATATAAAATTGCAATAAAAAATGATCATTGGTCTAGTTATCGATCACCTAGGGACAAATGACTTTCTTCTGTGACAAAAGCTACCTACTTTTATTATCTTGCAATTTATTCGTAGTTTTATTCTTGCAAAGTACTTCTAGTTTTATTCTTGTTCTAGGTAAATCAAACGTTAAGTGTGCATAGAGTTGTATCAGTGGTCGATAGAACTTGAGAGAATATTTGTTCTACCTTTAGCTCCTCGTTGGGTTCCACACTCTTATTTATCAAAAAAGGCTACAAACGATCCCCTATAATTGTGGTTATCAAGACCTTTTTTCTGGCGCCGTTGCTGGGGAGCAATAGCGTGGGGTGAATATTCTCGTGTGTGCTTGTTTGCTTTATCACTAAGTAGTTTTTATTTTGTGCTCTTGATTTCTATCTTTAGTTCTAGGTAGGAAATGTATAATACAAAAAAATAGTTGTACCTACCAAACCAATGGTTGAAGAACCACCCAATATCTATCATACAGCTGAAGCTTTCTACTTGGATCATCTTTGATCCCTATGTGCTCGTGCTAAAAACCCAACTAGCTTAGTTGAGGGAAAATCATTAAATGAGCATGATTATTTTGTGCAACACCACTTATTCAAAAAGGGAAACTTTTACGGCATCAAATTAATACTATGCAATGCTATGCTTGGAATTTATGTGAATTATATGATTTTACTTGTTGTTCTAAAGATCCTAAGAAACACCTTCCCTACCAATGTGAGTTTAGTGAAAATGGAATCTTATCTTCATATGCCAATGGTGTTTATAATTACTACGATGTTGAACAAATTGAAGAATTAGTTGCTTTTAAGGGTGGAGGGCGAGCCCTACCCCCTGGGCATGCTCCCTGCCTTGTGGCCACCTCGTGTGCCTTCTAAACTCTGTTTTCTTGCACAATACTTCTTTTGCTCGGTAAAAATTCATTATATAATATCCCAAAGGTTTTGACCACCGTACCACGACAAAATCCTCTGTTCTTGTTTCGAGTTGTTTTTCTGACAGATCTATATCACTGACGTCTCCAAGCGCCCCCAAGGACAATTTTTCGAGAAGGTCATCAACCCTAACCTCACGGAGGTGCTGCAACACCCTCAAACCATTGATGTGTGAGGGGGTGCTGCACATCCACGATGTTGAGGGGACGAAGAAGACCGAAAGTGTGGAGACAAGACTTGAAGCAATGGAGCAGCAAGTTTTCAAGTGCCAAGGAATGGTGGAACGTGGACTCAGTGCCAACTACATGATGATTGCGGAGTTCATCAACAATCACAAGCTGGATGCCAAGAACATCGGGGAGGCCATCTTCAAGCTTCATGAGAAAATCGAGCATCTCCAAGCCCAGATCTATTACCCACAAAACCAAAACTATGAGTATGAATACAAATTTAAGAGGATTAGTTTGGTTGCAGATTTGAGGATCCCGGAGACTCATTCATCTTTCTATGATGGTGAGCCTATGCCTTGGAAGATGGATGACAAGCTTACTTCATCGGCAACTCCATCATCATCACCTCCGAGGAAAGAGACATAAATACATGGATATGGGCACTCCCCTTGGCAACTGCCAAGCTTGGGGGAGGTGCCCCGGTATCATATCACCATCACACCTTTACCTTTATCATTTTTTAGTTCGATCCGTTTGATTATATCTTGATCTAGTAGAATAAAGTTTTTAGCATGATCTAGTTTTGAGTTTTGTTTTGAGATCTATCTATGTAATCGAGTCCATGAGTTATATACAATAAAGAGTAGTTTTGAGTCGAGGGCTTTGCTTTCTTGCTATGATCTTGAGGGAATAAAATGAGAGACAGGATAAAAGAAAGAAATAAAAGATCATATATTGATCTTATGGAGAGTAATGACTTCACATATAAAGAGTATGATGAATAAAAGTTGTTGAGAGTTCACAAACATAGTTTTGGTCATTGTTGCAATTAATAGGAAGTAATAAAGAAAGAGAGGCTTCACATATAAATATACTATCTTGGACATCTTTTGTAGTTGGGAGAACTCATTGAAATATGCACTCCAAAAAAATACACTTCCGTGATGATACGTGTTTGTCACAGTAGGTCATGTTTTCTGTCATGCATGTACATCCATGACGATTTTCTCACAGAATCAAGATAGTCAATACCTGTGATATCATAGAAGTGTTCCATGACATTACCAAAATTATCATCACGGAAGTGTCGTTCGGAGCCTTCTGCTACCTGACCATGACGTTCCGCTTGAGGAATGCCGGCGCCACCTTTCAGCATTGCATGCAGAAGTGCTCCTCAAGCAACTCGGCAGAAACGCCCACGTCTACGTGGATGATGTAGTGGTGAAGACGGAGAAGCGTGGGACACTGCTGGAAGACCTCAAGGAAACCTTTGAAAACCTACACCGATTCCAGATCAAGCTCAACCTTGAGAAGTGCGTTTTTGGAGTACCAGCCGACCAACTCCTTGGCTTCTTGGTCTCTGAACGCGGCATAGAGTGCAACCCCATGAAGATCAAGGCCATCGAGAGGATGGAGGCACCCAGCCGGCTGTTAGATGTGCAGAAGTTCACCGGCTGCTTGGCGTCCATCAGCCGATTCATCAGTCGGCTGGGCGAGAAAGATCTCCCTTTGTATCAATTGATGAAGAAGACCACCTTTTTTGAGTGGAACCACAAGGCGGATGAAGCATTTCTCCAGCTGAAGAAGATGTTGACTACTCCCCTTGTGTTGGCGGCTCCGACTCCCAAAGAGCCCATGCTCCTGTACATCGCCGCCACCAACCGAGTAGTCAGCACAATCATTGTACTCGAACGCAAAGAGGAAGGCAAGGCGCTCCTTGTCTAGAGACCGGTGTATTACCTGAGCGAGGTACTGTCGACCTCCAAGCAGAACTACCCCCACTACCAGAAGATGTGCTACGGTGTGCATTTTGCCGCCAAGAAGCTGAAGCCTTACTTTCAAGAGCATCGAATTACGGTGGTTTGCACAGCCCCGCTGGCCAAGATCGTCTGGAGCCGAGATGCTTCTGGCCGAGTAGCCAAATGGGCCATAGATTTGGCTCCCTACACCATCTACTACCAGCCCCGCACCGCCATCAAGTCGCAAGCACTGGCCGACTTCCTCGTCGACTGGGCCAAGACCCAGTACCTCCCGCCAGCGCCCGACTCCACCCATTGGCGAATGCAGTTCGACGGCTCCAAGATGCGCACCGGCCTGGGAGCCGGCGTCGTCCTCACCTCCCCTAAAGGCGACAAGCTCAAGTATGTGCTGCAGATCCACTTCGCCGCCTCCAACAACGTCGCCGAATACGAGGCGCTCATTCATGGGCTCCGGCTTGCCAAAGAACTCGGCATTCACCGGATCCTGTGCTATGGCGACTCCGATTTGGTGGTCCAACAGTCATCTAGCGACTGGGACGCCAAAGATGCAAACATGGCGAGCTACCGTTTCCCGGTGCAGCAACTCAGCGGATACTTCGAGGGGTGCGAGTTCCTTCACGTGCCAAGAAACGACAATGACCAAGCAGACGCCTTGGCACGAGTCGGCTCCACCCGCCAAGCAATACCATCCGGCGTCGCTCTTCAGCGCCTCCTTAAGCCGTCTATCAAGCCTTCACCAGAATCAGACTCCATGTTTGTGCCAGCTCCTCCCGAAGAAGTTAGATCCGACTCAAGAGCCCCAGCAGACGGCCCCAAGAAAATCATAGCTGAAGCTGGCCCGGGGGCTTCAGAACCCGGCCCGGGGACTTCGTCAATCCAGCAAGCGGCCGCAGACTCCAGCCCGCCGCCTCCCAGCCCAGCCACCCTTGTCCAAGTCGCTGTGGTGGCGGTTGAAGAAATAGCAGCACCCTCATGGGCGCAACCCATCCTCATGTTTCTAGTGAACAGAGAGCTGCCAACTGATGAAATCTTGGCTCAGCAAGTACAACGCCGAGCGGCAGCATACACCATAATCAATAGAGAGCTGGTCAGGCGCAGTGTCACTGGTGTCTACCAGCGCTGCGTGGAGCCAGAGCAAGGCCAAGCAATTCTCAGAGACATCCACCAAGGCGAGTGCGGCCACCATGCGGCTTCAAGAGCACTTGTCGCCAAAGCCTTTCGGCACGGTTTCTTCTGGCTGACTGCCCTGGAAGAGGCCAAGGAATTAGTCCAAAAATGCAAGGGGTGCCAGAAGTTCTGCTCCAAGCCGCTTCAGCCGGCTTCCGCATTGAAGACAATCCCCATCGCCTGGCCCTTTGCAGTTTGGGGCCTGGACATGGTGGGACCATTCAAGACGGCCCGAGGCGACCTAACTCATCTGCTTGTCGCGGTGGACAAGTTCACCAAGTGGATAGAAGCAAAGCCCATCAAGAAGTTGGACGGTCCGACTGCAGTGACTTTGATTGCCGACATCACAGTGCGGTACGGCATACCGCACAGCATCATCACCGACAATGGCACAAATTTTGCCAAAGGCACCTTGGCCCGTTTCTGCGCGACGCAGGGCATCCGACTGGACTTAGCGTCTGTTGCCCATCCGCAGTCAAACGGCTAGGTGGAGCGAGCAAACGGCCTCAACCTGTCCAGCATCAAGCCTCGACTGGTCGAACCACTCGAACGTTCGGCCGCTGTTTGCTTGAGGAGCTGCCAGCCGTCCTCTGGAGTCTATGCACGACTCCAAACAAGTCAACCGGCTTCACGCCTTTCTTCCTCGTCTACGGTGCCGAAGCCATCATCCCGACGGACATAGAGTTCGACTCTCCATGAGTCACCATGTACACCGAGGAGGAAGCTGAAGAAGCACGTCAAGACGGCGTCGACCTGCTGGAAGAGGGCCGACTACTGGCACTCAGCCGGTCCGGCATCTACCAGCAGAGTCTGCGCCGATACTACAACCGG
Organism: Triticum timopheevii; assembly: GCA_963921465.1. Lineage (NCBI taxonomy): Eukaryota > Viridiplantae > Streptophyta > Magnoliopsida > Poales > Poaceae > Triticum > Triticum timopheevii. Next base: position 192,972,115 of record OY997272.1, on the reverse strand, counting down.
AAGGTCAGGCCGAGATCGTTCCAAGAGGGCGACCTTGTGCTCCGGCTGATTCGGCGAACAGCCGGCCAGCACAAGTTGTTGGCGCCTTGGGAAGGCCCCTTCATCATCAGCAAAGTGCTGGGCAATGGCTCCTACTACTTAATCGACGCTCAGAAGCCTCGAGCGCGCAAGAGGCACGACTCCGGCAAGGAGTCAGAACGACCATGGAACGCAAATATTCTCCGAAGATTTTACAGTTGATGCATTATGTACCATGCTATCCTTTGTATTAAAGTACCAAGACTTTGGGCCCCCGAGACGAGCTCGGGGACTGCCCTTTTTTGTTACCTGTATGATAAGAATTATGCCTCCGAGTATGCTACTCTTTGTTATGCCGCTTGGCACCGGGTTCGACTAGTCGGCCCGGGGACTCGCCGTCTTGCGCTATGAAATGCTTCCTGCAGTCAGACAAGTAGTGTGCCGCGCTTAAGCCGTCTCCTGTCGGAAGCCGCAGCTCATAGAGTGACTGTTGGTAGGCAGAGAGTAAGCAAGAACAAGCGCACACACGAAAAATGGCTAAGGACTCAAAAGCATATGCATAGCCCAAGCCGGCTTCCAGCCTCTCTTCGCAGAGCCGACTCTTGAATAGTCGGCCTGCCGCCTTCTATCCAACTTGTTAAAAAACTCTAAAAAAGGCCAAGTACTTGCCTTCCCTAAAGTAGCCAAGCATTTGACCCAGCGGCAGTCCGCAGAGCGGCTGTTCGTCTGGCAAAGCGGCGACTATGGAAAGGCAGCAAAGGAAAAAGCCAAAAAGAGCAATGAGCAAGGAAAGATAGAAGGCAGATAGATATTTACATAACAAAGGCCTCTGGCCAAGTTCAAGATACACCCCGTGGGTGGAACTGTGCAAATTAACAAGTTCTTCAAAGACTATGAAAGCAGATAAAGTAGAAGACAGGACGGAAGCCTAAGGAGCGGCAGACGGGTTCGGAGGGTCGGCGGAGACGGCGGTGTCAGGCGCCGGAGCGGCCAGCTGGGCAGTCTCGGCTTGATCGTCTCTGGCGGTAGCCAGCCCGGTCGGACGCGGCTCGTTGCTAGAGGCGCGATTGAGCTGAGGCTGGTCGCCCGCTCTGTCTTCTTGGTCCTCCGTCTCGTCTCCGTCCCCCGCCTCGTCTTCCTCCTCGGTGCTGGAGCCGATCAGCTCCGCCGAGTCTTCGTCGTAGTCGGGGTTCATCCCGAACCACTCCGGAGGCACCTCCTCGCCGTTCACGGCCCGCTCAGGAACGAAGACGCTGGTGTCGGTGTAGTCGGCGATCGCCGCCGCACGCTCGATGAGGGATCCTTCCACAGCCGCCAGTTCTGCCTGGGCCTCTGACCGGAACGCGGCCAGCCGGTCCAGGTCCAGCCCTGGATACCAAGCCTTGAGGAATTCCAAGACCCGGCGCGCTCCAGCCCGGGCCGAGGAACCCTTCCAAGCCTCAAGACGGCCGGCCGTGACCTCCAGCCAGTCGGCAGTCTGACTGGCAGTGCGCAGAGCCGGCATGCCTGGCCACAGTGCGGAGATCGCTTGGGCCCCAGTGCGTTGAAGCCGGCGCAACAGCTGATGGGCTGGCCGCAGACGGGTCTTGATGCTCAGGAGCTGCTCATCGATGGTCAGGGGGGCGTTGGCGGCGATCTCCTCACCATTCGCCCTCCGCGCCTCGCGATCAGCCTCAATGGCTTGGGTGACCGCCTGCGAGTGGCCAGGGAAGAATTATGCCCAAAACAGAAAGAAGCAAAAGGAAAATCAGCAGTCGGCCCGACCTACAGTCGGCAGCTCGAAGAAAGAAAGCAAGAAACTCACCATCGACAATGTCTTCGATCTCGTGGAAGCCGGAAGTCAGCATCGCCTCCTTGTCAGTCCAGGAGGAGCGCTCGATCTCGAACTCGGCCAGGAGAGCGGTCTCTTTCTTCTCCACCTCATCCTGAGCCGCCTTGAGCAGCTCCTTCTGCTCCGCCAACTGTGCGGCCAGCAAGTCGCGCTCTGTGGCAAGCTTGCCGCACTCCTCCTCCTTGGCGCGAAGGGCCGTGCTGACTTCGCCCAGCCATTCCTGAAGAGCGGCATTGGCTTCTGAAGAACAAAAGAAAAGAGGGTAAGTCGTCAACAAAGAAGGTCGCCGAGAAGATCCGGCCCGACTGCTCAGCAGTCGGCCCAAATCTCGGGGACTACAGCCCGCGGGTGCGCTAGCGCGCCCTCGCGAAAAAGAAGAACTACTTACTCCGGCTCTCCGACAAGTCGGCATTCCGCTTCCCCAGCTGCTCAACATTACGGTTGAAGGCGGTGACGCGGAGGTTGTGATACTCCTGTAATAAAATCAGACAAAGACAAAGCGAGGAACTCGCCAGATTGAGTTCCGGGCCGCCTGCTCAGCAGCCGCCCCGAAACTCGGGGACTACACCCAGTGGGTGCGCTGGCGCGCCCCCACAGAGAAGAACGAGAAAGGACAAAGTCAAAAAAGAAAACATACCCGGATAGACGCTCGCGACGCCAGGTGCGCCCTGGTGCAGCCCTGGATGGCTTCGCCTTTAGCCTGCAGTTTCGCCTGCACGTCCAAGAGCGCCTGGTTCAGCGAACCGTCACCGCCTCCTCGCATCCACCCAGTGGGCGAAGCGCTTGTCGCCTCGGCATCTGGGATGGCCGAGCTGGCGGCGCCGGCTTCCAAGGGGCGCGGCGCTGAAACCGCCTTCTCGAGGCGGCGGCGCGCTGGTGAGGTGACTTGAAGGAGCAGCCTCGCCACCGCCTCGTCCTCAGTCGACGGCACTGGCAGGCCTATCGGCTGCTTGCCACGCGGTGGAGGCGGCGGTGGCGGCGTGGCCGTGCCCGACACAGAGGCCTCGGCGCCGTCCTTCTCCACGATGGAGTGCTCCCCGCCGACTTCTCCAGTCTGCCCCATGAACTCCGGGGGCGGCGGCGCAGAGTTCAGCGGGACGACAAGCAGCGCCGACTGGCGGCCCGCAGTCTCCTCAGCCCGCTGTTTTGCTGCGGGGGCGGCTTCGACCTCCTCCAGCTTCGTCTGGGCGGAGGCCGCCGCCTTCTCGGCCTCCTCCTTCTCTAGACGGTCGGCCTCTTCCTCGTCGCGCTTCTCCCGCGCGTTGCGCTCCGTCGCCTCCCGGAGGTCGGCGGCGGGGTCAATCCGCCGAGTATTGGCGGACGTCTCGGCCGACCCCATGACAGAGGGGACGGCGACCCTCTCAAGAGAAAGAGGGGCCCTGAAGCAAAGAAGAAAGTATAAAGACTCGAAAAAGACTCATTGAAGAAAACAAGATAAAGGCGGTGAACACTTACGCAGAGACCAGCGGCGGCTTCTTCACCTCCTTGCGGAAGCGGTTGGCCTTCGCGATCACCTCCTCCCGCTTGGTTGCGGCGGCGGCCCCCTTGAACTTTTTCGGCCGACCGCCGAGCGAACTCGGCGCGGCACAGCGCTTCTTCGCGCCGACTTGACCGGCCAAGCCGGCGGAGGAACTCACGCCTGGATGGCCGGCTTTCAGTTGGCGGCGCGGGACGACTTCCCCTTCGACGTCGTCTTCTGGCCAGTCGGCGAAGGGTCGCCGAGGGCCGGAGGCCGCCTTCCGCTCCTCCTCCTCCGCCTTCGGCGTCGGCCTCCATCGCCGCCGCCCCCATGTCGGGGTCCTCGACATCGCTCTCCGCTCAATCTGGAGCGAACTCGCGGGGCTGTCCAACGGCGCCGGCTGCGGGCGGGATGAGGGGGTTCTGAGTCGAAAAAACCAAGAAGATCAGAAGTCGGATTCGGCTACAAAGAAAAACAGAAAGCAAAATATACGACTTACCGCAGGCGGGGGGTTGGCACGCGAGTACGGCTCCTTGCCGAACTGCCAATCTTCCGCGAGCTCGCAGTTCGCGATGTGATTCACCATTTTCACCACCTCTGCGTGGGGCATGTCCCAGGTGCACATTCGACTCGGGTCTCGGCGGCCGCTCATCTGACTAATCAGATGAGGTCGGCCTTGGAGAGGGAGGACTCAGTGCGCCATGAAGGCGGCCAGCAAGTCGGCCCCGACCAGGCCTTCCAACTGCGTCAGCACCCGGAGCCGCGCGATGGCGGCGGCACCGGTAGAGTCAGCGTCTGGGCCTGGTGGGACCAACTGGGAAGCCTCCCAGCCAGCGCGCCGGCCTCGTCGGGCGGCAGGTTGACCCGGTCGCCTTCCGCGGTGACGTTCTTCACATAGAAGTACGACCGCTGCCACATCTTCACCGACTTGATCAGCACGATGGGGGGGAATGGGTTGTCGGCGGTCGACCTGCGCATTGCGATGAAGGCGCCGCACTGAGCCGGAACGCCGGCGACGTGCGTGCCGAGCTTGGATTGAAAGAGCTCTCCCCACAGCTCGATAGTGGGGAGAACGCCAAGGAAACCCTCGCACAGGGTGGCAAAGGCGGCCAGCAGCACCACCATGTTTGGAGTGAGGTGGTGCGGCTGGAGTCCGTTGAACTCCAAGAAGGAGCGGAGGAAGCCGCTCGCCGGCAGGCCCAGGCCGCGCATAAGGTGCGAGCGGAATATTACCCGCTCGCCCTCCTGCGGCGCCGGCCTTATTTCCCCCGCCGGCGGTGCGCGAGCTCGCACCAAGTTCGCGCCGGGGAGCCGGCGTGTCTTGCGGAGGTGCTCGATGGCGTCGTCGTCCACTTCGGAGCCGTCCCAAACACCGGAACGAATGACAGGAGCCGCGGCGGAGGAGGAGCTCATCGCTGCGGTGCGGTGTGGTGTGGTGCGGCGAAGGTAGGAAGAAGGAGGAAGCGGGGGAAGCAGGGAAGAACGAGCGCGCGCTTCGCCATCCCTCTCCCCCGCCTATTTATAAGCCCGTAGGTTGAGAAGCCGATGGGGAACCGAAGTTACTGCGCGCGAGACCCCACGCCCCCCACGATTAAACCCACGAAGTTACTGCGCGCAGTAACGACGTGGGGAACCGAACCGCCCGCACGGCCACAGCGGATCCGTTCGCGTGCCGAGGCGCGGTAGTGGCGGGCCCCGCCTGACGGCCCGTCCCGTCGCGCGCGTGGGCAGGCAGACTGCCCCTGCCATGTGGCGCCGCGCGACGGGGCCACGACGGGCGACCCCGGGAAGCGTATCAGACACGCCGCCTGGTTGCTGCCGCAATGTTCGAAACTCCTCAAGGGGCAGGACGGCCCACGGTGAATCTGACTCCAGCTAGTCGGCTTCAGCAAGACGACCCTCGGCGAATCTGACTCCAGCTAGTCGATTTGATGCAGGACGGTCCTCTGTGAGTCCGACTCCGGCCAGTCGGCTCGAAGGAAGACGGCGAGCAAGGCCAAAAATCCTACCACTAGAAGAAAGAAACTGTTGAGGCCCACGACTTATCATCCTCGGAGCCTCACCAGCTTCGGGGACAACTGTCGGAGTAATGGGCCACGGGTAGGCTAACCCGAGCCGCAGAACCTTTCAAGACGTCGGGACAGACTGCGCCCCTCAAGCACCTGCGGCGACTCCAAGATAAGCCGAGTCCCAGAAGACGACTCCAAGACGAGCCGAGTCCCAGAAGGCGACTCCAAGACGAGCCGAGTCCCAGAGGCGACTCCAAGACGAGCCGAGTCCCAGAGGCGACTCCAAGACAAGCTGAGTCCCGAAGGCGACTCCAAGAGGGCCGACTACGGAAGTCGGCCTGCGACTCCAACCACCCTGCTATTTAAGGGCAGGTATGGCCACAGTGCGCCGTACCCATGGAGATCTCCGCCCGGCGCGGCACTGTTGCCATGCCGGCCCTGACATCAGCTCCTGGGGGTGGGGCCCTGTGCCCACGATGGTCTGTCTGTACGGCCCGGAGACGGCGGCCCCACCAGTCAGCGAAGGTACCGAAGACGGTGAGAGCACCAAGAGACGGACCCGCTGGGAGTCGGCCCCCAGGAGTCGGCCGGCCCCTCCCACGGGCCCCACAAGCCATTAACCAGACGCGACAGGGGAATGGCAACAGTGATCGCCCGACAGGCGGCGGCACTGTTGCCATGACCCCATGACCAAGCCAGCGTCATTAGAAGCACGGCTACAATAATCTGCAGCCGGCACGACCCGCCCGCGACGGACAAGTGCTGACGCCCTCGTACCAGGCCAGTTGGCGGCACCCACCAGTCGGCGGGCCCCAGGAGTCGGCAGAGAAGATGGCGCCTGAGAGACAGACGGCTGGGACCCGCGCCCAGCCGGTTTTACCATTGTACCCCTAGGGGGTAGGCCTATATAAACCCCCAGGGCACCCATGCAAAGGGTTCACATCCATTAGCATTAGACATACCCCATAGGAAGGAGAGAGCTAGCCTTGCCCTCTCCTGCCTCCAGAGACAGCTCTAGGAGCAACCTTGTATTCACTTTGCCATAGTGACCATGCGGAGACCCCGCAGAGCAGCAGTAGGGGTGTTATCTCCTCGGAGAGCCCTGAAGCTGGGTAAGATCCGCCGACGTGCATGTCTTCGCCTCATTCCGTTTCCAGGCACCAGCGACGTTCTACTCACCCCCACCATGATAAGCCATCCTTTGGCATATGTCGCTCCCAACCCCCGACAAATCAAGTTAGTTTTGGTAGGTTTTGATCCCTAGTATCCATTATGTTCTGAGATTGATGTTGCTATGACTTTGCTATGCTTAATGCTTGTCACTAGGGCCCGAGTGCCATGATTTCAGATCTGAACCTATTATGTTTTCATGAATATATGTGAGTTCTTGATCCTATCTTGCAAGTCTATAGTCACCTCTTATGTGTTATGATCCGACAACCCCGAAGTGACAATAATCAGGATACTTCTCGGTGATGACCATAGTTTGAGGAGTTCATGTATTCACTATGTGTTAATGCTTTGGTCCGGTACTCTATTAAAAGGAGGCCTTAATATCCCTTAGTTTCCACTAGGACCCCGCTGCCACGGGAGGGTAGGACAAAAGATGTCATGCAAGTTCTTTTCCATAAGCACGTATGACTATATTCGGAATACATGCCTACATTACATTGATGAACTGGAGCTAGTTCTATGTCACCCTAGGTTATAACTATTACATGAGGAATCACATCCGACATAATTATCCATCACCGATCCGATGCCTACGAGCTTTTCGCATATTGTGCTTTGCTTATTTACTTTTCCGTTGCTACTGTTACAATCACTACAAAACTGCTATCGTTACTTTTATCACTATTACCATTACTATCATACTACTTTGCTACTAAATACTTTGCTGCAGATACTAAGTTATCCAGGTGTGGTTGAATTGACAACTCAACTGCTAATACTTGAGAATATTCTTTGGCTCCCCTTGTGTCGAATCAATAAATTTGGGTTGAATACTCTACCCTCGAAAACTGTTGCGATCCCTTATACTTGTGGGTTATCAAGACTATTTTCTAGAGCCGTTGCCGGGGAGCATAGCTCTATTCTTTGAGTCACTTGGGATTTATATCTGCTGATCACTATGAGGAACTTGAAAGACGAAAGAACAAAGATTTTCCCTCAACTATGAGGGGAGGTAAGGAACTTCCATCTGGCTCTACACTAGATTCTCCTTCTGTTTTTAGTAAGCTTGCGACACCTAAACCTGCTACTGCTATGAATTCTGATATGTCGCATGTTATTGGTGATGCCACTTCTTCTATGCATGATACTTATGATGAAACTACTTCTATGCTTGATACTACTGTGCCATTAGGTGAATATCTTGATGAATAACTTGCTAGGGTTAGAGAGAATGAAATTGTTGAAGATGAAATTATTGATGATAGTGATGATGAAGGTTCTCCCCCTAAGGATGAATTGCCTATTGTTCCTGAGGGTTATGTTATGGATGAAGAAGCTGCTAGAGCTATTTTTGCTTGCAATGATAGATATGATCTTAAGAAGTTATTAGCTAAATGGAAGCAGCAATCTCTTAATGCTAGAATGAAACATGACCCTGCTTTTGCTACTTCACCTATCTGTGTTACTGATAAGGATTATGAATTATCTATTGATCCTGAAATTATTACTTTGGTTGAATCTGGTCCTTTTTATGGCAATGAATCTGAAACTGCTGTGGCACATCTTACCAAGTTAAATGATATAGCCATCTTGTTTACTAATGATGAGAAGTCTCGCTGTTATTATATCCTTAAGATATTTCCATTCTCATTAAAGGGTTATGCTAAAACTTGGTTTAATTCTCTTGATCCTAGTTGTGTGCGTGGTCCCCAGGATATGATTTATTACTTCTCTGCTAAATATTTCCCTGCTCATAAGAAACAAGCTGCCTTGCGGGAAATATATAATTTTGTGCAAATCGAAGAAGAGAGTCTCCCACAAGCTTGGGGGAGGCTTCTCTGATTACTTAATGCTTTGCCTGATCATCCTCTTAAGAAAAATGAAATACTTGATATCTTTTATAATGGACTAACCGATGTTTCCAAGGACCACTTGGATAGTTGTGCTGGTTGTGTTTTCAGGGAAAGAACAGTCAACCAAGCTGAATTACTATTGAATAATATGTTGACTAATGAAAATAATTGGAATCTTACCGAGCCAATTCCCGAGCCAATTGAGCCAACTCCTGAGCCTACTCCTAAACCAACTCCGAAGAAGAGGGGAGTTCTATTTCTCAGTCCTGAAGATATGCAAGAGGCAAAGAAATCAATGAAAGAAAAAGGTATTAAAGCTAAAGATGTTAAGAATTTACCTCCTATTGAAGAAATACATGGTCTTAATATACCGCCTGTCGAAGAAACACATTTTCTTGATAACCCAACACAGGTAGTAGAGGTAAATTCTCTCTATAGATATGATAAAGTTGAAATTCCGTGTACTAAATTTCCTAGCCCATGTTTAGATGAATTTGATGACTTAATGGCTTGACAAGAAAGTTTTAATGCTTATGTTGGTAGAGAATTAAAGAGTAATGCTTTCATGATAGGACGCTTAATTGGTCATGGAAATAGTGGAAACTTCAGTGTTCCTGATATTATTCTTCTACTCCATGCCTTATTCGGTGATAACACTTTTAGTATGGGTGCCGTTATTGCTAAACGGCTAAGCCTAAACCGTACAAAGGGCCCCATCTTTGGAGGTATCTATGATGCATGCCTTGCTAAACATTTCGAGATACTTATTAGACATGATGAGAAAGAGGAGACACTGCTGCCTCTTACCTTTTTAGATTACAGGAGCATGGTAGCGCATGAATTTATTGTTGACAATGATGATAAGATGCTCCTGTATAACCTGAGATTTAATAAGAAACACAATGAAATTATTACCTTGCCTGTGCCTTCTTTGTTTGATTTAACTGCAGGCCATTACCTCATTTTGCCAAAGGCCGTGTACAAGCACCGAGGCCAGACATCAGCTCCAAAGCCTGAGCCGGAGCCACCACTGGACCCCTATCGTCCATCCTGTTATCAGTGGGATTCGGAGGAGATCGCTAGCTAGTGGTATCCAGATGACACTCCTCAGTACATCGGGGAGAGTAGCCGCGATCCTTAGGCATAGACCAACTTAGGCCAAAATCCTAAGCTTGGGTGAGTACATATTTCTCACCGACATTACATTCATGTTCACACACTTATTCTAGTTGTCGGTGCTCATAATCTTTCATTGTATTATCCATGCTAGTTTAATTTCTTTTTCTAGCTTTCTTCTTGTGTGTTTAATAAACCTTAAGAAAAACCAAAAAAAAATTAGTTAGTTTAATTTCCATGCTTGTAGTAGTAATTAAATGAAAACCCCAAAATATTTCTCATTCTTCTTTTACTTGTTGGGAGCTTTCCCGTGTAAATAGTTTTATTTTCTTTTCTTTCCTTTGGGGGTCGAGAGGAGAAGACCATAATGAAAATATTTAGTGGCTCTCATATGCATGATTGTTTATTTAACTTAGAGCCCATATTACTTTGTCTTCTCCCTTGAATTGAATGCTTGCAGATTCCAGCTTAGTCCAATGCACGTGCACTATTATTATTATACACACCATTTGGTCGTGCAAGTGAAAGGCAATAATGATGATATATGATGGACTGACTGAGATGAGAGAAGCTGGTATGAACTCGACCTCTCTTATTTTTGTAAATATGATGAGTTCATCGTTCCTGATTCAGCCTATTATGAATAAACATGTTTGCAATGACAAATAGAGATTATAGTTGCTTATGCTATGCTTAATTAGCTAGGAGCTTATAATGGTTTACCTTTCGTGCCAACATGCTATTAAAATGGTTGTGATGTGGTATGATAGGGTGGTATCCTCCTTTGAATGATTTGAGTGACTTGACTTGGCACATGTTCACGCATGTAGTTGAAAACAAATCAACATAGCCTTCACGATATTTATGTTCATGGTGGATTATATCCTACTCATGCTTGCACTCGGTGTTGATTAATTTTAATGCATGTTCATGACTGTTGTCACTCTCTCAGTTGGTCGCTTCCCAGTCTTTTGCTAGCTTTCACCTGTACTAAGCGGGAATACTGCTTGGGCATCCAAACTCCATAAACCCCAAAGTTATTCCATATGAGTCCACCATACCTTCCTATATGTGGTATTTACCTGCCGTTCCAAGTAAATTTGTATGTGCCAAACTCCAAACCTTCAAATAAAATTCTGTTTTGTATGCTCCAGCAGCTCATGTATCAACTAGGGCTATCTGTATCTTCCATGCTAGGTGGGTTATTCTCAAGAGGAGTGGACTCCGCTCCTCATTCACGAGAAAATGGCTGGTAACAGGGATGCCCAGTCCCATGATCAAAAAGATCAAAGCAAATCAAAATAATTAAACAAAACTCCCCCAGGGTTGTTGCTAGTTGGAGGCACTCGCTGTTTCGAGCAAGGCATGGATTGATGCTTGTGGGTGGTGGGGGAGTATAAACTTTACCATTCTGTTTGGGAACCGCCTATAATGTATGTAGCATGGAAGATATCGAGATCTCATAGTTGTTGCATTGACAGTGAAAGTATACCGCTCAAAATGTTATTCATCTCTATTTCAAAATTGAGCTCTGGCACCTCTACAAATCCCTGCTTCCCTCTGCAAAGGGCCTATCTATTTACTTTTATGTTGAGTCATCATCTTCTTATTATAAAGCACCCGCCGGAGAGCACGCTGTCATTTGCATGCATTACTATTAGTTTATATTGGGTATGACTTGACTGGTTCTCTTTTACCATGAATTACAACGTTTAGTCAGTCCTTGATCTTTAAAGGTGCTCTGCATTTATGTTTTGCAGTCTCAGAAAGGGCTAGCGGGATACCATCTTGTTATATCATATTATGATTGTTTTGAGAAAGTGTTGTCATCCGAGATTTATTATTATTGCTCGCTAGCTGATTATGCCATTGATATGAGTAAACATGAGACCTAAGTGTTATTGTGAATATGGTTAGTTCATAATCTTTGCTGAAAACTTGAATGCTGGATTTACATATTTACAACGACAAGAGCAAACCGAGTTTGTAAAAGTTTTTCTTTATCACTTTCAGTTTGTCAACTCAATTGCTTGAGGACAAGCAAAGGTTTGAGCTTGGGGGAGTTGATACGTCTCCAACGTATCTACTTTTCCAAACACTTTTGCCCTTGTTTTGGACTCTAAATTGCATGATTTGGATGAAACTAACCTGGATTGACGCTGTTTTCAGCAGAACTGCCATGGTGTTGTTTATTATGCAGAAAACAAAAGTTCTCGGAATGACCTGAAAATCCACGGAGATAACTTTTGGAAAATATAAAGAATACTGGTGAAAGAATCAAGGCCAGGGGGGCCACACCCTGTCCACGACGGTGGGGGCGCGCCCCCTCCCCCTGGGCGCGCCCCCCCTGTATCATGGGCCCCCTGTTGCTCCACCGACCTCATCTCCAACTCTATATATCCCGTTTCGCGGAAAGAAAAATCAGAGAGAAAGTTTCATCGCGTTTTACGATACGGAGCCGCTGCCAAGCCCTAATCTCTCTTGGGAGGGCTGATCTGGAGTCGGTTTGGGGCTCCGGAGAGGGGGATTCGTCGCCGTCGTCATCATCAACCATCCTCCATCACCAATTTCATGATGCTCACCACCGTGCATGAGTAATTCCATCGTAGGATTGCTGGACAGTGATGGGCTGGATGAGATTTACCATGTAATCAAGTTAGTTTTGTTAGGGTTTGATCCCTAGTTTCCACTATGTTCTAAGATTGATGTTGCTATGACTTTGCTATGCTTAATGCTTGTCACTAGGGCCCGAGTGCCATGATTTCAGATCTGAACCTATTATGTTTTCATGAATATATGCTAGTTCTTGATCCTATCTTGCAAGTCTATAGTCACCTATTTTGTGTTATGATCCGACAACCCCGAAGTGACAATAATCGGGATACTTCTCGGTGATGACCGTAGTTTTAGGAGTTCATGTATTCACTATGTGTTAATGCTTTGGTCCGGTACTCTATTAAAAGGAGGCCTTAATATCCCTTAGTTTCCACTAGGACCATGGTGCCACGAGAGGGTAGGACAAAAGATGTCATGCAAGTTCTTTTCCATAAGCACGTATGACTATATTCGGAATACATGCCTACATTACATTGATGAACTGGACCTAGTTCTGTTTCAACCTAGGTTATAAATATTACATGAGGAATCGCATCCGACATAATTATCCATCACTGATCCAGTGCCTACGAGCTTTTCACATATTGTGCTTTGCTTATTTACTTTTCTGTTGCTACTGTTACAATCACTACAAAACTGCTATTGTTACTTTTATCATTGTTACCATTACTATCATACTACTTTGCCACTAAATACTTTGCTATAGATACTAAGTTATCCAGGTGTGGTTGAATTGACAACTCAACTGCTAATACTTGAGAATATTCTTTGTCTCCCTTGTGTCGAATCAATAAATTTGGGTTGAATACTCTACCCTCGAAAACTGTTGTGATCCCCTATACTTGAGGGGTTATCAGATATAAGCAGTATAACCATGCCAAGTTAGAAGACACACCTCTGTGGGGGAATAGAACTGGTCATCTGTCTCTGAATCCATCTCTGAGGAGCTATCGGGACCCAGCAAGAGATCTGCTTCGATAGGTAGCACTGTCTGCTCCGAAGACCTTCTTTTCACTCCAGATTTTTCCATCACCCACTCAAATGGCTGATTCACAGGAAGAGTAGTTTAATGTACAAACATTGTGATGTAGGGTAGAACCCTAGCGGCCCAATCTTTCACGATTGGAGGGAATCCTACGAAGAACATGAAGAACACGAGGAGAAATCACGAGGGAAACACGAGAGAATCACTCAAACCAACAAGATATGGTCACACATGTGCTAGATCCTCGAAACACAAAGAGATACACGATTCAAATCCAACAAGGGACGATACAAGTAGGTAGTCAATCTCCATGAGGAGGTCTTGAGGGCCATCCCATGAATGGGATCTTGAATCCAAGATGGATCTTCTCCGAAAGGCCGCGGTCTCTCACGAGGAGTAGATCCGTATGGATGAGCAAAGCTCTATCTCAAATGAGCTAAAGCTATGCTAATCCTAACTAGGAGGAGGGGGTGTCCTATTTATAGTCATAGTGCAATTGGGAGTGAAGTGAAGGGGTACATGGGCCTCGGCCCGATACTCTGCACACAGACAGGCGTCAGACGTCTGACGTTTACTGGACGTCCGGTGGCTCGCGAGGGATCAGACGTCCGAGAAGTGTCGAAAGTCTGATGTTTCGGCTCGGGTGTGGATTTGTCAGTCATTCGGTCGGGGCCGATCGTCCGGGCGCTGGAGGATGTCAGACGTCCGGTCGGTGTCGTTCGTCCAACTACTGTAGGTTTCTCTGGCTGGGACTTGGGCTAGCTGGTGAAGACTCCAAGCGTCGGACGTTCGGAGATCGTCGGTCGTCCGGAGGTCGTCGGACGTCCGAGAGCTGTAGCTTCCCGGCAGCTCGTCCTCTTGTTCCTCGCGCTTGTTGTCCTTGCCGTCTTGTCCAATGCTCCTAGTTGTTCCATGGCCTTCCTCTTGGTTCCTAGTCATGCATAGCACATATGTTGGAGGTAGTATCCATGTCTCACATGTGGAAAGGGACGATTCAGAAAGGAGCGAGTTCACCTTGTGTCCAATGGCGTATGTTTGAGGTCTCGTCATATGTCCTCTTGGGGTTTTGAGAGTAGTCGGAGTGTACATGGGGATGAACGTGGGATTCTCTGCATCATCTCGCCCCCTTGGGAAAAATCTGACCTCGGATCGTGATCCTCATCACCATGGAAATAGTTGTCGTGGACGGACTTGTAGTTGGAAGGAGTTGAAGGCATGACGCAATCCAAGTACTCCAAGGTGTCTCCGGTATGTGGTACATGCAAAATGAGCAAACACAAGCGACACTCAGAAATACAACGGTTAGCACACACAAAGTGTCCATCATAGAAGAATGAGCCCGTGCGGCAAGATTGTTCGTGACAAAGCGCATGAAGCTTATCAAAATGATATAGAATGATATGCAAAGCATTCATAGGGTAATTATCATGGTGCACAAAGGGACAAATTCTACCATTGTGCAAAATGATGTCATAGAGTGACGGTTCATCAATAGCATGAATATGGCAATTGATGCTCAATATATGTATGCTATCATGCAATTGATGGTGGAAAATATGATCATGATGTATGAATATGCCATCAAGGAAGATCACAACAAATTTGCTAAGGAAATGCATAAGCTCATATATCAAGGATGACATGGGAATACAAGATGCAACAAGGCAAGCATAATATGAGTCAATCCATGCATAGGATGCAAATTTCTTATGGGCGGTGTTGTACCATAGCTCGATGTCGTGGCACTCCTTAACTTGAAGGTCCATAGGGTCCATCTCCCATGTCGTTTCTCCATCCAATAGATGTATCATGTAGACAACAAGAAGGAAACAACAATGAAAGAATGACCCATCCAATGTGCGTATTTGATGATGGCTCAAAGGGAAGGAGTTCACCTCATGAATGTTCCCGAAGATGTTGGAGTTGATCATCATGTATGCCTTCACATAACCAATATGTCTCATGATGGTGATGCCCTGTGAATCCCTCAAAACGAAAGAACATGACAAACACTCGGAAAAACAAATGAGGTTAGCGGAAGTGCAAAACCTATGATTCGTGTGGTAATATACCCAACAAGTGTATGCACCATGCTCATCATAAGAAAGGACAAGGGAGCATTTCATAGTATGGAGGCATATGACGCGATAACAACCAAAGGCATTAGGCTCAAACAAACAAACATGCATCACAAGTAATATGTCCAAGTCTCCACAATCAATAAGCATAACATGGTTGCACTCACTACAAGGTGATATGAGAGATGCAACTAATGGACACAAGAGACAATGATCAAGATATATCATGTGGGAGGCATGAACATATATGTCATCAACCCAAGAAAGTGAGTAAGAATGGAACATGGCTGATGCGACAAAGCAAGCGATCATAGTAAACAAGTCAACCAATCTAGTAGTGAGAAGATGCAACATACTAGAAGGAATCATGGCAAGCATGTCATGTGTGCAAAAAGTGGGCATGAATAATTCACATGTCATAGCGCAAGCAACAAAGCAAGATATAAGGAAAGTATCATCATTGTATTTGCAAGAAGTCCTATGTAAATAGCAATGGGACCTCATGACTCTCCCAACACAACAATCATCAACAGTATGGGGCACAAAGAAATCATGGTAATAGCTAGAAGTATCTCCACCAAGCATGCAAATACACATAGGAGTAGCATAATGGTGAATCATGGGTAGATGCAAGCAAGGGTCACAATTGCATGGAAAAATCATGTAAAGAGGCATAACATGCAAAGTGATCATGATAGTATGGGCATAAGGTAACAAGTGGTAAATAGCCCATAGCCGCGTGAGAGCCAAGTATAATAGAAAAGCATAGTCGTTGCTTGAAAAGAATGGTGGGAAGGACAATCCGCGGGATCCCAAATCATCGTTGCTCTCAAGAGCTCATTTCGTCAACTCTTGGGGTTGAGAGTTGACGAGTATAGAGAGTACCTACACAAAACAAAGACAAAGGGAAAATTGTGTGTGTGTGTGGTATATGTACACATCATCCATCATGATGTGCATGTGCTTGTGTTGGTTAGCACAAAATATCCAATGCTCAAGTAAATGAGATGTGTGATATAGAAATATGTCATCCATCATGATGGGTTTGTTGTTATGTATTTCATAATGGAGACTCAAAGGATGTAATGCATCATGAGAAATATCTAGAGCATTGTTATTCATGGAATGCATATGGTGCACGCAATTATGGGAATCATGCAAAGTGTGGAATGCATCAAAATCTCCTAATATGTATGAGGAAACTATGGGGGTCTCCTCATGAGCATTAGTAGAAACATCACATGGAGAATATTCACAACATCCAAAATAATGCATATTTGGAACAATGTGATCATGGCATGGCATAGTAGATGAATTGCGCAAATCATGTAAAGGAAGCATGGCAATATCATCACACGGAAAACAAAAGCCAATGACCATCATCTCGTCATCTATGCCATAAGTGAAAATGGGATTTATTTTAATGGGGCATGCATAGTTACTATGTTGAGATTGAAATGATGCAATATGGGAGATCTCAATCATAGCATATGACCAGCTTAAAGGGTTGTCGAACATGATGTGACCAAAAGAATTTACACATGATATCCTATGGAGCATAGCATCACAAGTAGGCAATTCAACATGTTCATCATCATATTCATCATAAATGGTGGCATATCAAAACAAGACATAGTATGTGATGAATCCATAGGGTGATCAACATCATGGGAGCAATCGATGTCAAGAGAGTCCACTAGTGGGACAAGAGAAGCACCATCACCTATGTTACCTTTGGAGCGTCGCTCACGTGTTTTAGGTGAGGTGTTGAAGATCAAGTCGTGGTCATCGTCATCTTGATGGAACCATGTGGGGGTGCATCATCGTCCACCATGGCCATCGTCGTCTCCATTGGAGGTATGGACTCGTCGATGATAGGCATGTCGTCATGTAGGAGAGCTAGCACCAAAGAAGAAAACACACTAGGAGTAGAGGTTAAGTCGTTAGAAATGATAGTGGCATCACATGCTGTGTCAACTACCTCACTTGCTAAGTGTTGTGGCTCACTCACTCCCTCAAGGATGCTCTCACTCATATGGTTGGTGGAGTCACTCAAATGACACTCAACCTCACATAGGATGTGTGGCATGCTCTCATGTGTGGGGCTAGTGGTGGTCACACTCATCCGCTCATAGGAAATGCTCTCAATGTCACGTATGGTGGAGTCACTCATGTCACTCATGTGGTAGTGCCTCTCCTTGATACATCTCCAACGTATCTGTAATTTTTGATTGTTCCATGCTATTATATTACCCGTTTTGGAAGTTTATGGGCTTTACTTTACACTTCTATATCATTTTTGGGACTAACCTACTAACCGAAGGCCCAACCTGAATTGCCGTTTTTTTGCCTATTTCAGTGTTTCGAAGAAAAGGTATATCAAACGGAGTCCAAACGGAATGAAACCTTTGGGAGCGATCTTTTCGGAACAAACGCAATCCAGGAGACTTGGAGTGGACGTCAAGCAGCAAATGAGGCGGCCACGAGGGTGCCCGGCGCGCCCCCACCCTCGTGGGCCCCTCGTGGCTCAACCGACCTACTTCTTCCTCCTATATATACTCCCGTACCCTGAACACATCCAGGAGCACCACGCAAAACTATTTCCATCGCCGCAACCTTCTGTATCCGCGAGATCCCATCTTGGAGCCTTCGCCGGCGCTCCGCCGGAGGGGGAATCAACCATGGAGGGCCTCTACATCATCTCCAAGGCCTCTCTGATGAGTTGTGAGTAGTTTACCACAGACCTTCGGGTCCATAGTTATTAGCTAGATGGCTTCTTCCCTCTCTTTGAATCTCAATACCAAGTTCTCCTCAATCTTCTTGGAGATCTATTCGATGTAACTCTTTTTGCGGTGTGTTTGTCGAGATCCGATGAATTGTGCGTTTATGATAAGTTTATCTATGAGAAATAATTTAATCTTTGCTTAATTCTTTTATGTGTGATTGGTTATCTTTGCAAGTCTCTTCGAATTATCAGTTTGGTTTGGCCTACTAGATTGGTCTTTCTTGCAATGGGAGAAGTGCTTAGCTTTGGGTTCCATCTTGCGGTGTCCTTTCCTAGTGATAGCAGGGGCAGCAAGGCACGTATTGTATTGTTGCCATCGAGGATAGAAAGATGGGGTTTATATCATACTGCATGAGTTTATCCCTCTACATCATGTCATGTTTCTTAATGCGTTACTCTGTTCTTCTTGAACTTAGTACTCTAGATGCAGGCAGGAGTCGGTCGATGTGTGGAGTAATAGTAGTAGATGCAGAATCGTTTCGATCTACTTGTTGCGGACATGATGCCTATATACATTATCACGCCTAAATACTCTCATAACTATGCACTTTTCTATTAATTGCTCGACAGTAATTTGTTCACCCACCGTAATACTTATGCTATCTTGAGAGAAGCCACTAGTGAAACCTATGGCCCCTGGGTCTATCTTTTATCATATAAGTTTCCGATCTACTTTTATTTGCATCTTTTACTTTCCAATCTATATCATAAAAATACCAAAAATATTTATCTTAATTTTTTTCTCTATCAGATCTCACTTTCGCAAGTTACCATGAAGGGATTGACAACCCCTTTATCGCGTTGGTTGCGAGGTTCTTGTTTGTTTGTTTAGGTGCGTGGGACTTTTGAGGAGCCTCCTACTGGATTGATACCTTGGTTCTCAAAAACTGAGGGAAATACTTACGCTACTTTGCTGCATCACCCTTTCCTCTTCAAGGGAAAACCAACGCAGTGCTCAAGAGGTAGCACTCCTCACATGACAAATGGGGCATCTCAACATATGTGGGTGTCGGAGAGATGTAGGTGCAAATGTCTCCATGCCCAACTCCTATTGTCGTGGTCGAAGGGGATGGCCCTTGCTCGACCTTCTTGTCACCATCTTGGTGTTGGAGCCCATATTATGTGGCACCACATAGCTCGTCTCCATGACCGAAGAGAATTTCCCATGCTCAGTCATCTTCCTTGAGGGGATTCCGAAGATGGAAGGGTCGCCCTCACTTGTAGGTGGTCGCCTTGTTGTTAAAGATGTCGATGTAGGCGAACTCGTGGGAAGTAGGCAAATATGTCGTACGTCCTAAGGCGAAGATGCCTTGATAACACTTGGCGAAGATGCCGAAGTGGTGGTGGTGGCCGTAGCTCCGTCTTGGCGGTGCTCGTCTCGCGGTCTTCTCTTTTGCTCATGAAGCTTGGACTTGGCATGAAGTAGGGATTGTTCGGACTTGTACGTTTGCTCTTGGCGAGCATCTTCATGATGATGGTGTCATTGTCATGCTTGAGCTCGTAGTAGATGTTGTTCATCGTTGTCGTTCACATGATGCTCGGAGGTGACTTGTCCGTCATGACGATGTGGATCATGAACATGATGGTGTTCATCATGTAGATGTGGACGTGGATGAGTTGCGCTTGCATCACTTGGGAGCTCTAAAGATGATCGACTTGGTCGTCACCTCCTTGAAGATGACGAAGGTGAAGTAGACTTGATTAAGGCCCGGATCTCCTCCATCCTTGCATCTTGCTCCTCCTTTTGTGCGGAAAGCTTGTTGTCGATGTAGTACCTTTTCCTTGCTTCAGAGTGACAAATATCGATGGAGAGGTTGTCGATGCGCTCTTGCAATCTTGATTGTGCGCCTTGCATTTGTCGTTGTAGATTGAAGATGGATGCTTTGGTGATGTAGTTGTTCACGCCATCGTTGTCGTTGAAGACCGGAGATTAAATGCCTTGCCTATCCATCATAAGACTCGAGCAAATATGAGTCAAAAAAAGAGAACTATACCAAATGTACCTTGATCGATGTTGAGAATGGATCAATGATCACTCAATGATGTAACAAGGAAATAGCACAATTGGTACCGATCTCGTCATTTTCTCACACAAATAAGGCTTATGGTGGAGCTTGGTGAGGACAGTGGCACAAAAAATTTGATGCAAAATGTTAGCAAGAGTCAATAATGTTGAAAGAGATTCACAAATTCACAAGTGAGACAAGTAGACCAATAGCAATGGGTGGCACACGGAAACACACACACGGATAGATAAATGGGGTCGTGCAACCAAGGAATGAACTCAAAATGTGGAACCCACAAAAAATGCTCTTGTTGCACAACTCTAGAGAGACGCTAGCACGATTGCTTAAAAGGCGGATACGACACTTGTGCACAACCTATAGGAGACAAAAGTGCAACGACTTCTATCCCAAGTATGCTATGTATATATGGTTCCCGGTGTTCTTCTCAAGATGATCCAAGATGATCAGATATGAAAATCTTATATGCAATGTGGTACGATACTATGGAACTTGCTTACAAGCTTCTTTGCTCTTTCGCTTTTGCTTGAAAGCTTATTATTATTTTTGTATGGCCACTTTTGCACAATGCACAAACCAAGATAGCACTTGTGTATATGTGGGAACAAACTTGTGACACAAGATATGATATGATAGCAAGATAATACCAATATGATATGGTATATATGCAATGGAATAGACCAATTATCACTAATGTGCACAAGTAACGTTGCCGACAATACTCAATGGCTAGTCTCAATAGGCAAGTTACACAAAATGGGCTAGGGGTTATCAATGCAATTGCAAGGGGAATATACAATGGTGTTGTCGAGGTTACCGTCCATGTCGATGATGAGAGGTGATGTTGTTGATGTCGACCCGTTCCTAGTTAGCCGAAACACCCTAGGAAACGGAAAAACCATAACTCAAAATCTCAAGGACAGAAGTCAAATGGTGGTAGCGGAAAGCATTGGTGGTGTTGCACTCGGCAATGCGGAAATGAAATGATGGGTTATGCGAGTCAAAGTTGAAGTTGCCATCCCTAAGTAGCCGAAACACCTTAGGAGACACAAGCCACAACTCAAACAAGCTCAAACAAAATTGGGTTAAGTTGGGTTGGCGAAATGTATGGTGGGAAAGGTTATGCGGAAGTGGTGGTGGTGGTTGATGAAGAATTAATCGTCCCTAAGTAGCCGAAACACCTTAGGAGACTCGAATCACTACTCAAGCAACCACTAATGCTATGGCAAGCAAAATTGGTTAGGTTGCGGAAGTCGGTGGTGGTGTAGCGGATGATATGGTGGAAGCCCTAGGCAAAGATGCCAAAGTTCCAAAAATTTGATGGAGTCAAATGTTGTTGGTGGTATTTTTGTGGGATGGGGGATGTCAAGAGCTTCAAAGCGAGCTAAATAACGTCAAAATCGGAGTTTGTATGAATTAGTTATGGCCGAAACGAAAATCAGCCAAAGTCAGTTTTCACAGGGGTCGAACATCCGATAAGGGTCGGACGACAGGTGGCTGGAGCGCAGGACGGACGCCCGGAAATGGCCGGAAATCCGATGTTTTGGTTCGGGATGGGTGGTATCGGACGTCCGGAAAGGGTCGAACATCTGGTGCTGCGGATGGGCCGGTAGTCCGATAAAGTGTCGGATGTTCGGTGGGTCTGGGTCAACTCGAGATCCAAGTTTCAGGACGCGATTTTGGGCAGAAAATGGAGATTTTGGGGTCAAAATTGACAAGATTTGGTGGATGAAAGATGGGGAAACTTGGGGAGATGCTAGATCCACTTGAAACCAAGCAAATCCATGATCAAAATCAACAAAACATCATCATACCAACAAATCACAAAAAAAGTTGGGGCTATCTTTAGTGGGGATTTTCAAAATTGGGGAAGAACACACCAAAATCGAGCTAGAAAAAGAGGGGTAGGGGCTCCAAATTCGTGATAAATGTGGCTCATGATACCAAGATGATGTAGCGTAGAAACCTAGCGGCCTGATCTTTCATGATTGGAGGGAATCCTACGAAGAACAGGAAGAAAACGAGATGAAATCACAAGGGATACACGAGAGAATCACTCAAACCAACAAGATATGGTCGCACATGTGCTAGATCCTCAAAACACAAAGAGATACACAATTCAAATCCAACAAGGGACGGTACAAGTAGCTAGTTCATCTCCATGAGGAGGTCTTGAGGGTCATCCCATGAATGGGGTCTTGAATCCAAAATGGATCTTCTCCGAAGAGGCCGCGGTCTCTCATGAGGAGTAGATCTATATGGATGAGCAAAGCTCTATCTCAAATGAGCTAAACCTATGCTAACCTAACTAGGAGGAGGGGGTGTCCTATTTATAGTCATAGTGCAATTGGGGGCGACATGAAGGGCTACATGGGCCTCGGCCCGATACTCTACACACAGACATGCATCGGACGTCCGACGGTTACCGGACGTTCGGTGGCTCGTGAGGGACCGGACGTCCGAGAAGCGTCGGAAGTCCGATGTTCTGCTCAGGTGTGGATTTGTCGGTCGTCCGGTCGGGGCCGGTCTTTCGGGCGCTGGAGGATGTCGGACATTCGGAGATCATCGGACGTCCGAGAGCTGTAGCTTCCTGGCAGCTCTTCCACTTGTTCCTTGCACTTGATGTCCTCACCGGCTTGTACAATGCTCCGAGTTGTTCCATGGCCTTCCTCTTGGTTCTTGGTCATGCATAGCACATATGTTGGCGGTAGTAGCCATGTCTCACATGTGGAAAGTGACAATTCAGAGAGGAGCGAGTTCACCTTGTGTCCAATGGCGTATGTTCGAGGTCTCGTCATATGTCCTCTTGGGGTTTGGAGAGTAGTCGGAGTGTACATGGGGACGAACGTGGCATGCTCCACATCACATTGTCAACAAATGGAAATGTAATGAAGAAAAGGATGGGCAAGATATCATTCAAATATATGATGTTTGGTTAAACATGATGCATTACATATTTCGCATATATTATGGCTGGCTAAAAGAGATGAGACTGCATAATTCCCATATATGATATAGAAACTGAACATGTGGCATTACAGAACATGTCTAAACAAAGCAGATGACATATATGATGTCAAAAGTAGGCACTGCAAGGCCAAATATGCATGATATGACTAACATCATCATGCCAAGTTAGAGCAAACACCTTGGGGGCTAAATAGGAGTGGTCAGCTGCGTCTGAATCCGCCTCAGAACAGATATCTTCCTCTAGATTACTGTAGCGACCCGACCTCAGACGGTCAAGTCTCTGTGCTTACGTGTCATCCCTGGATCGGTATGCTGACACACACAGTACTCGAGGATTTATAACAGAGGTAAATCACATGTATAAAGTAGCATAAATACCAATACCTCAATCCAAATAGCGGAAGCAACAAGGTTGTGGATTCCCATCAACACCAACGGCAAAGTTGAGTATAGGAAATCGTAACCCTAATGTATCACTTACTCGTCATAAGATCCTGCAACATGAGACGTTGCAGCCACAGAGGGTCAGTACATTGAATGTACTGCCAAATTCACACCATAGAGCAATGATGAATAAAGGCTAATACTACATGCATATTTGGCTGGTGGAAAAGCTCTACGGTTATAATGTTTTTTCGAAAAGCCAATTTTTCCCTACTGCAAAGGAATAAATTCATTTAACTGTCATGGTGGTTGTTAAACATTGAGAATGGTTGACAGCATTCTCAATCCCAATTAAAAGTACTCATTAAAACCCAACAATATTAATTAAAGTAACATGATGAGATTCACATGATAAACAAGTACTAGATACTCAAGATGTCCATAACCGGGGACACGGCTAATCATGATTAGTTTGTACACTCTGCAGAGGTTTGCGCACTTTTCCCACATGACTCGATCGCCTCCGTTTGATTTCTCGCACTACATGGTGTTTGAGAAACGGATGACCGAGACATAGTCTTTCAGAAGCGCTAGCACCTTACATGTGGGGTAGACCGTACCAACCTACATCCCCTACATTTGCTAGTCCACCCCGTAAGAGTTCGCACAACTTAGTCAACTATGCTAGAGCCCATAATAGCATGTGGCTGCACACGGAAGTTTCTAGTTTGAATAATCTCATGATCCATTTGAGCCTGGGTGGCGGTCCTTAGAAATACAGGCAAGTCCTGCTAGAAAACAGGTGCCTCAATCCACCCAGATGTGTGTTTAAGTTGCCACCTTAAATAAACCATTAATTAACAATCTCACATCTATCATGGAAAATCACTCACCCAGTCCACGCCTACTAGCATAGCATGGCATAAAAGCAAACGTAGAAGTAACTCCCAAGGGTTTGATAATAAAACAGGTAATAGGTACTACCTCATCTACTTCCCAAAACCCACAATTTAATTCAGATCCTAATCATGCAATTGTTTGAGGATTGAAACTAATGCATAAAAACTGGGTAATAAGGAAGTATGATCAAAGTGTGAACTTGCCTGCAGGGTTGATGAAGATGATTCGCACTCAAAACTCTTGATAGTTCTACTCGTCACACTCCGGTCAATCTATCGTGAGCAAGCAATGGTAACCACACATAAGCAATCACTCAAAAGATCGGAAAGATCAAAGAGAACAACTCGGGAAACATCAAATCCAAGCAAATAACTCTTGTAACACAAAACAATTTCTAACAGTACCAAAATTAAGTGAATTTGGCCTTATCGGAAATTTTAGGTCAAGAGCTTCGAGATGCAAAAAGAATCACTCAATTCGGAGTTATAAAACTCAAGTTATGAGCAAACGAAGTTCAAATACTAAACTACTTGAAATTCAAATTTATACTTTCAAAAACATGTTTAAGTTGTTTTACTGGATAGAGGAGATCGTAACAAAGAAGTGGGCATTGGTTTCGTTGGATTTGGATAAACGAGTAAAAAGTTGTGTGCATTTGAAGTACAGGGACTAATTTGTGAAGAAAATATTCACGGATGGGTCCCTGGCCGAAAAATAACAGAAAAAGAAAAAAACTAAATGACGAACACTCGTTTATAAGACCTAAACAGTGGACGTTCATTGCATAACTAAACTAAATAAATAATAAAACGGGTTATCTAAAGAAAACTGAACCTTTAAAATAAAACCGGTTCGGACCGGGGTGGTTTTACCGGACCGTAAGAAAACAGGCGGTTGGATCGGGATCGGACGCCGGCGAGTCGACGAGTCCGTGCGGCGGCGGCGGTTTGGATCGGCTCCGGCGAGCTCCGGCGATGGCAACGGCGAGGCGGCACGGCGCTGCGGGCGGCAGTGGCTGCGAGGTTGGCGGTGGTGCGGCTCGGCGGCGCGGGCGGAGTGCGGCGGCGGCGGATCTCACCGGGGCGGTGACGATGACGTGATGCGGCCCGAGGCGGCGGCGAAAACGGGATCCAGGAGGGTCCCGGGGCGCTTTATAGGAGGGGGAGGCGTGGAGGAGGGGCAAGGGAAGGCGGCGCGGAGGCGGACTCCGGGAAGGAGACGACGGCAGCAGCGGTCATGCGGGGTTCGGTCTCCCGCTGGAGATTGGGGACGACCCGGGGTGGGCCGGTGTGGTGCTGGGCCGGCTGGGCTTCGGCCCAGTCGGTGCACAGACAACAAAATAGCAAAAACCCAAAATAAACTAAAATATTATATAGGCATATAATATATCAAAATTTGCAGAAAAAGATATCCTACAAGTTGAACATTTTTCTAGAGTCAAATAAAATACACACAAATTCAAATAAAACAAACAGTGCTACTGCTCTAATAAAATCCAATAAAATCATTTTAAAAAATACCAAAATGATTCAAATTTATTTCTCTCCAATTTTCTGTTGTAGGGAATCATGTTACCCTATTTTCCATATATTTTATTTTTGGAGAAAAATAATTTGAATAAAACTCAAATAACTCCAAATTGAAAAATAAATTCAAAAGAACTTTGAATTTAGTTCTTTGAAACTCCCAACTCATATTTCATATGTTTTTGAAGAAGTCATTTTATCTTCGCTCGTGAAAATCATTGAGTTGCATAAAGTTCCAGAATTGGAAATATTTTCCTAACGAAATTCAAATATTTTCAACACCCCTTGTCATTTAATTAAATGGAAGAAGTCATGTCATCTTCTCTCCAGGGTTTTGTGGTGAAAAGAATTTGAATTCACGAAGATCAGAAAAGAAAATGAAAGTTTGGGAAAGTCCTTTTATTCCCTCTCATTTAACTTTCAAAAAGTTTCGAATTTCACTCAATCAATCGAATCTATCTATTTATTATAACATTCCAAAATTTAGAATTTTGGGATGTTACAAACCTACCACCCTTAAAATGAATCTCGTCCTCGAGATTCGAAGAGGCTAGCAAGAAATAGGTTAGGGTAGGGGGTCTTCTCAAAATCCATCGATCATCACTGGGGTCTCGGGTGCTGCCACCCTTAGAAGCATGGTTACGACTCCATCAAAACTCATATACTCCATTCTTAATCCTGACAGTGTCGGTCTCTTCAGATCTCGGGAAAATTCATTCTCTGGCTCTTCCGGTAGTGGCATAACCTTTACCGCAATTTCTCTGTCCTTTCATCTTGGTACGGTTATTCCGAGAATGGGTCTTCTTAGCTGACGGGTCTGGCGCCAATAGTAATTAGCTATCGATATCTCATGGTGGTCAAAAATTTATGGTTTCTCCTGCAGAAAACGGGTCTGGGCTAAACCTCACCGTATATCCTACGATTGGCAACAACTACCTTGTACAAGGGAAAATACTTATACCATTCTAAGGTTTAAACAAGGTTTTGATCGTCGTCTCTCTACTATAGGTAAGTCACTCAGATTTACCATCCCATATAGCAAGGCGAATAATAAGAGTAAGTCGGTATGGTGATCAACCCATCCCGCACCCAAGTCATTATCTTGTATATGGTTTTGCGAATCTCGCATGCTAACACTAGGTCATCCTCACAAGCATTGCAGAATTTCTCTTGTCAACGAACCAAGTTCAGATAAATCCATTTATTCTGCAAGCCAAACAAACATCTATCGTTCCTTCACAACTCTCAGGTTTTGCGTAAACTCCTATAGGATCGTCGGTTGGTAAAATCGTAACTTCTTCCAGGGTTTTTCCTTCAGCAGGAGTGTGCTTGTTTCTTGGCAGGTCCTGGGGCCTGTGGGTTATGGCCCATCTCATCACTTGTAGTCCTTGAACTTATCATCGCGGGAAACTGATCGTTATTCCAACATTCAACTTCCATCTTCCTAGCATACTCAAAATCCATCCGATTGTAATGTCTTCCTTCCTTCTATTTGCACCAAACTAGGACATGATTACTCAGACTCATCATGGAATTTCCATTGATCCATATTTCCAACATCATACCATCCTTTATATCCAATAATACTTCTTTCCTTCATGCTCTTGGGGTATCCAACATATCGAGATAAAACTCATGCTTGTTTAGTCCGAAATCCACTTCGTGGAATATCATTATCCTTTCCAGGGTCAAGCATCCTTACAGGGAAATATTGGCCATCTCTGCATGGCACTTCTTCAATTGGGAAACGTGAAACACATCATGAACTCCTAACAGTCCTTCGGGTGACTCCAACTTGTTGGCCACTTCTCCCATACGCTCCAAAACTCGGTATGGTCCAACAATTCTCGGGGCTAACTTTCCCTTAACTCCAAATCTTTTAACTCCTCATAGAGGGGACACACGAAGACATGCTCTGTCTCCAATTTCATAGACTACCTCCTTGCGTTTTTGAGTCTGCAATACTCTTCTGCCTGGACTGAGCTACCTTCAGTCTATCTCGATCAACTTAACATTCTCTTCTGAATCTTTGATCACATTTGATCCAAACAACTGACAGTCTCCAACTTCATCCCACATCAACGGTGTCTGGCTCCTTCTCCCGTACAAAGCTTCAAAAGGGGCCATCTTCAAACTGGCTTGGTAACTGTTGTTGTATGAGAACTCAGCGTAAGGTAGATTATCATCACTACTAGATCCATAATTTAGCGCACACGCTCTCAACATGTCCTCCAGAATCTGTTTGACTCTCTCGGTCTATCCGTCTGTCTGTGGATGGAAGGCTGTGCTGAACTATAGCCTGGTACCCAAAGTGTGGTGCAGCTGATTCCAAAACTTTGAGGTAACCGTGTTCCTCTATCAATGGTCCTCGGAACTCCATGCAGACATACATCCTGGTCAAATATATCTTGGCCAACTTAGCACTTGTATAGGTGGTTTTCACTGGGATAAAGTGAGCCACTTTGATTAAGCGAATCAACTATTACCCAGATAGAATCATATCCCAATTGGGTTCTGGGAAATCCGGTAATGAAATCCATGCCAAGCTTATCCCCACTTTCATTCGGGTATCGGCATAGGCGGTAGTAATCCTGCTAGCTTCTGATGCTCTGCTTTTACTCTCTCTGGCATACATCACCTACGACTACATACTCCGCAATATCCTTCTTCATACCGGTCCACCGGAAATACTCCTTCAAATCCAAATACATCTTGGTGTTTCCAGGGCGAATCGAGTATGGTGAGTCATGAGCCTCTTGAAGTATTTACTTCCTGATCCTTACATTATTGGGAACATATACACGGTCCTCGAACCATAAGATGTCGTGCTCATCCTTACGAAAACCTTTGGCCCTTCCTTTTCTCATCCTCTCTTTTATCTCAGAAATCTCTTTGTCATCCTTCCAAGCTTTACGGATCTTTCCCAGTAATGTAGGCTGAACTTCCATTGCTGCAACAAAACCTTTGGGAACAATCTCCAACCGAAGTTCCCTGAAAATCCTCGACTAACTCCTTTGGTAATCTTCTGATTATGAGGGTATTCATCCTTGTTGTCTTTATTGTTGTGTCCTTATTTCTCCACAAAGCTTGCATGCACAAGGTTTCTTCATATCCTTTCCATAAGGCTTCAACTTCTGGGACACAAAACGAGATCTTTGCAGAGTCAACTTAAATTCCTTCCAAGTGGTTATTCCTTGCCATCCATTGATGGTTTGGTACATCCTCCACCAAGTAGCAGCACCTCTTTCAAAACACTGAAGAGCATGCTGGGTCATATCCTTTCCAGTTATAGGGTTATTCTCCATGTTCTGAATCCATTGGTCTGTCTCCAATTGACTCACTGGTCCAGAAAATACGAGCTCATCTCTATTCATCCTCTATGGGGTCCATGGGTTTTGGGGTG
Organism: Triticum timopheevii; assembly: GCA_963921465.1. Taxonomy (NCBI): domain Eukaryota; kingdom Viridiplantae; phylum Streptophyta; class Magnoliopsida; order Poales; family Poaceae; genus Triticum; species Triticum timopheevii. Next base: position 192,942,985 of record OY997272.1, on the reverse strand, counting down.
GGATAGGAGATATCGAGAGGGATGCACACAATACAAACAAAAGTTTTGAAAAGGCAGATTTTATTGTGGCTATCGGAAAAACAACAAACAAATGACAGCTCACAATCGTCGCATCTAACGTAAATATATAACAGGGGTTGGGTCTTCTAATGGTCTATAGATCTCAATGTCATCAAGCTCTTCAAGTCTTGGTCATGTCTCCGATGGCATCTTCTGATCATGCTTGTCCTTCTCAAGTTCTTTTTCCAAATCATCTCTATTAACACGAAGTCTCTCATGACGTCCTTCAATATTTCTGGAGTTGCTTTTCCAAGATTCTGGATCTCAACATCCTTGGCATGAACCATGCCCTTCTGCCCTTCAGTTCCAGACGAATCTCCTGTATCTCGAGGTTTTGCTCCTCCAGCTTGGCTACTCTCATCTTCAGGGTCCTGAGTTGTTCACGAATTGCTTCCTTATCAAATACAGCTTCCCGAAGGTCCATCTAAAATTTCCTGATGTAATACTCCAGATCCTAGTGACACACCAGCTAAGGTTAAAACTTGATCTCTTGCTGGCAGGTGCTCCATTAGCTTTCTACCATCCAATCCTTCCATGCATTTGCATGCTTAAGTCAGCCCGGTGATAATAGCATAGGCGAACGATAACATCATGAATGTCCATGTTTCTGCTCTTGTCATCTCCATGAGCTATCATTCCATAGTTAATATCTCCTGCCTTAGGGTTTTCTTGACAAAACTTTGAGTTCTAATGCTCCATGTTCAGGTCCTTCTCCGATACACCTTGATCTCGGGTATTGACAGCTTCAATAGCATTACAAGTTCCATAAGGGTAGCCTTCCTTGGTCATACCAAATCTGGAAATTCTTCATATTCTCCTAGTCTTCGAAGTCTTTATCCGTCGTAGTTTCCATCATTATAATGCTCGGTAAAATCTTCTTCACTCCGAAGTGGTCTTAGTTGTCCGATATCTTGTACTCCTTGGAGTGGTCTCATCAGTCGAATCTTCGAGTGGTCAAAAGGGGAAAAGGGGTATGATCTCACTAAAAGGGAATATTTGAATAAGCTCAGAAGAGAAGAGAGGTAAAAGATTCTTTTGAAAAGAAAGTTGTAGAGAAAAATCTTTCCTATGGGCTTGCCATTTTCTAGGGTCACATCCTACAGTCAACATGTGCTCTGATACCATCTTGTAGCGACTCGACCTCAGACGGTCAAGTCTCTGTGCTTACGTGTCATCCCTGGATCGGTATGCTGACACACACAATACTCGAGGATTTATAACAGAGGTAAATCACATGTATAAAGTAGCATAAATACCAATACCTCAATCCAAATAGCGGAAGCAACAAGGTTGTGGATTCCCATCAACACCAACGACAAAGTTGAGTATAGGAAATCGTAACCCTAACGTATCACTTACTCGTCGTAAGATCCTGCAACATGAGACGTTGCAGCCACAGAGGGTCAGTACATTGAATGTACTGGCAAATTCACACCATAGAGCAATGATGAATAAAGGCTATCACTACATGCATATTTGGCTGGTGGAAAAGCTCTACGGTTATAATGTTTTTGCGAAAAGCCAATTTTTCCCTATTGCAAAAGAATAAATTCATTTAACTATCATGGTGGTTGTTAAACATTGAGAATGGTTGACAACATTCTCAATCCCAATTAAAAGTACTCATTAAAACTCAACAATATTAATTAAAGTAACATGATGAGATTCACATGATAAACAAGTACTAGATACTCAAGATGTCCATAACCGGGGACACGGCTAATCATGATTAGTTTGTACACTCTGCAGAGGTTTGCGCACTTTTCCCACATGACTCGATCGCCTCCGTTTGGTTTCTCGCACTACATGGTGTTTGAGAAATGGATGACCGAGACATAGTCTTTCAGAAGCGCTAGCACCTTACATGTGGGGTAGACCGTACCAACCTACATCCCCTACATCTGCTAGTCCACCCCGTAAGAGTTCGCACAACTTAGTCAACTATGCTAGAGCCCATAATAGCATGTGGCTGCACACGGAAGTTTCTAGTTTGAATAATCTCATGATCCCTTTGAGCCTGGGTGGCGGTCCTTAGAAATACAGGCAAGTCCTGCTAGAAAACAGGTGCTTCAATCCACCCAGATGTGTGTTTAAGTTGCCACCTTAAATAAACCATTAATTAACAATCTCACATCTATCATGGAAAATCACTCACCCAATCCACGTCTACTAGCATAGCATGGCATAAAAGCAAACGTAGAAGTAACTCCCAAGGGTTTGATAATAAAACAGGTAATAGGTACTACCTCATCTACTTCCCAAAACCCACAATTTAATTCAGATCCTAATCATGCAATTGTTTGAGGATTGAAACTAATGCATAAAAACTGGGTAATAAGGAAGTATGATCAAAGTGTGAACCTGCCTGCAGGGTTGATGAAGATGATTCGCACTCAAAACTCTTGATAGTTCTACTCGTCACACTCCGGTCAATCTATCGTGTGCAAGCAATGGTAACCACACATAAGCAATCACTCAAAAGATCGGAAAGATCAAAGAGAACAACTCGGAAAACATCAAATCCAAGCAAATAACTCTTGTAACACAAAACAATTTCTAACAGTACCAAAATTAAGTGAATTTGGCCTTCTCAGAAAGTTTAGGTCAAGAGCTTCGAGATGCAAAAAGAATCACTCAATTCGGAGTTATAAAACTCAAGTTATGAGCAAACGAAGTTCAAATACTAAACTACTTGAAATTCAAATTTTCAACTTTCAAAAACATGTTTAAGTTGTTTTACTGGATAGAGGAGATCGTAACAAAGAAGTGGGCGTTGGTTTCGTTGGATTTGGATAAACGAGTAAAAAGTTGTGAGCGTTCGAAGTACAGGGACTAATCTGTGAAGAAAATATTCACAGATGGGTCCCTGGCCGAAAAATAACAGAAAAAGAAAAGAACTAAATGACGAACGCTCGTTTATAAGACCTAAACGGTGGACATTCATTACATAACTAAACTAAACAAATAATAAAATGGGTTATCTAAAGAAAACCGAACCTTTAAAATAAAACCGGTTCGGACCAGGGCGGTTTTACCGGACCGGAAGAAAACCGGCGGTTGGATCGGGATCGGACGCCGGCGAGTCGACGAGTCCGGGCGGCGGCGGCGGTTTGGATCGGCTCCGGCGAGCTCCGGCGATGGCAACGGCGAGGCGGCACGGCGCTGCGGGCGGCGGTGGCTGCGAGGGTGGCGGTGGTGCGGCTCGGCGGCGCGGGCGAAGTGCGGCGGCGGCGGATCTCACCGGGGCGGCGATGGTGACGCGATGCGGCCCGAGGTGGCGGCGAAAACGGGATCCAGGAGGGTCCCGGGGCGCTTTATAGGAGGAGGAGGCATGGAGGAGGGGCAAGGGAAGGCGGCGCGGAGGCGGACTCCGGGAAGGAGACGGCGGCGGCAGTGGTCGTGCGGGGTTCGGTCTCCCGCTGGAGATCGGGGACGACCCGGGGTGGGCCGGTGCGGTGCTGGGCCGGCTTGTCTTTGGCCCAGTCGGTGCACCGAGAGTTTTAAAAAAAACATTTTGCACAGACAACAAAATAACAGAAACCCAAAATAAACTAAAATATTATATAGGCATATAATATATCAAAATTTTCAGAAAAAGATTTCCTACAAGTTGAACATTTTTCTAGAGTCAAATAAAATACACACAAATTCAAATAAAACAAACAGTGCTACTGCTCTAATAAAATCCAATAAAATCATTTTAAAAAATACCAAAATGATTCAAATTTATTTCTCTCCAATTTTCTGTTGTAGGGAATCATGTTACCCTATTTTCCATATATTTTATTTTTGGAGAAAAATAATTTGAATAAAACTCAAATAACTCCAAATTGAAAAATAAATTCAAAAGAACTTTGAATTTAGTTCTTTGAAACTCCCAACTCATATTTCATATGTTTTTGAAGAAGTTATTTTATCTTCGCTCGTGAAAATCATTGAGTTGCATAAAGTTCCAGAATTGGAAATATTTTCCAAACGAAATTCAAATATTTTCAACACCCCTTGTCATTTAATTAAATGGAAGAAGTCATGTCATCTTCTCTCCAGGGTTTTGTGGTGAAAAGAATTTGAATTCACGAAGATCAGAAAAGAAAATGAAAGTTTGGGAAAGTCCTTTTATTCCCTCTCATTTAACTTTCAAAAAGTTTCGAATTTCACTCAATCAATCAAACAATCTATCAAATCTATCTATTTATTATAACATTCCAAAATTTAGAATTTTGGGATGTTACAATTACAATCTAGGGAGGGGGAGGGTTTGCCATTGAACCCACCATGGAGCGATGTCTGCATGACATTGTATTGCCGCGCAAAACTCTTCTATTTTTCTCTACATGTTCAGCATGACTGTGTAAAATATCTGACATGCATACGAAAAAAATATAGTGAGATTATGTAAGGAGAGCATGCAGAAATCTAGAGTGATGTTAACAACTAGTGGATGGATCCAAAAATAATGAGAGCATGCTGATGATAGCTTTAATTTACTAAAAAGACAGATGATGATTGCTTTACTATTTTTTCCCACCCAAGATGAAAAACATAGGCAGATATACTATTCATTGATCCCTCAATATGTGCCAGATAATAGACAGAGATACTATTCATTTTTGCCTCGATATGTGCCCCACAACTAATTTTAAAACTCAAGTTTGAACATTAATTTGGACCTGACTTGGAGTCTAAGAGGTGAACAGGACGATAAAGTAGAAGGTAATATTAAGCAATGCATAATATAAGCAGAAACAAAAGAGTGCGACCTCTCTTGTCGACCCGTGTCTCCTCAGGTTCATCTGCTGAGTCGATGATGGTGATGCCGTTGCGGTGGGTGTCGGCGGCAGGGAAGGAGATATGAGGTGGCGAAAGACGGTCAGGAGTCGTGATGTTTGGTTTGGTGGATGCTTTTGTCGATGGAGAAGCTCAGGTGAGGTGGATGACGTCGCGGCAGGAGCAGGACAAACCACACAAAGTTTTCTTCGACACCTATGTGTAACTGAAGTAATTTTGTAAGGGCTCCTTTGGCTTGCAGGATTCTAAAAACGCAGGGATAGGAAAAACATCGGAATAGGATAGAAATGCACGTGGGAAATAGAGCATTTGTAAACATAGGATTTCTGTCAACTTGGTTGTTTGGTTCACGGGAATTGGAAGAGTAGAGGAATGCAAAGAAACATGGCCAAATTAACGTGAAACCATGTGAAAGCGTGTACAGTTAGAATCTTATTCTGCCACTAATGCACTTGGTCTTGTTTTGATGCATCGGATTTTGAAAAAGTAGGTCCAGGTGGATGTTTTGCTCCATTCCTTTCAACAAAATGCATGAATAATTGGATAGTAGAGTGCCATAGGAAAATTTCCTATTGCTATGTTTTTCCTTTGAACCAAAATAGCCCTAATGGATGGACATGAATGTAGAGTAATAAGTGCGACAAGTGCACAACCTCTTTGTCATAGCCGTGTCGACCTTGGCATCATTGGGTTGGTCACTGAAGAAGTTGACGCAGAGGTGTCTGTCGGAGGTGTGGAGGAAGATCTGAGGAATCAGTAGATGGCGTCCAGGGCACTGTTCCGTTGTTATGGATGGTTCCATCGCTGGAGCAGCTGCGGGGAGCCGTAAGACGTCGAGGCTGAAGCCGTACAAGACAGGCATCGTTAATCTCAAGTGGGATTCTAATAGCATCTCCAATAGATGATGTAAAATACATTACCAAAAAGTGATAGATGTAAAATTTACATCACCAAAAAACACCTAACTACAACAGATGAGTTTAAAACTGTTGACTCTAGACTTAACTGTCGAAACTAAAATTTACTGTGGAATCTGAATGTAACTGTCGAAACTGAATGCACTGGTAGCAGAGAGGCACTTCACATGTAGTTTAGGCCACTCGAGCACTAGTAGTAGAGAAACAGTGATCTAAATCAACAGACGATCAATGGGGAACACAGTAGCAGATAGCAGCCGGAGTAGCAGCATCTGGAGGAGCAGCGCGAACTAGAGCGAGAGCAGCAACTCATGTAGCTGCAGTAGTCCGTGTACCAGCATCAGCAGCACGAGCGAGAGCAAGGGCAGAGTAGCAGCACGAGCGAGGGTGAGAGCAGAGCAGCAGCGCGAGCAAGCGAGCAAGGGCCGGATCAGCAGCAGCAGCACGAGTGAGCAAGCAAGCGCCAGAGCAGCAGCAGCAGCGCGAGCGAGCGATCGAGAGCCGGAGCAGCAGCAGCAGATCCGGCTGGTATGGACGCTACCGCCGAAGGGGCCTCGTGCTGGGGGAGAGCCGCCGTGGAGATGTCGCCCACGGCGCCGGCTACGAGGTAGCCATACCATGGGGTGCGGGATGGAGTACCATTGGCGCCGGGATGTCAAGTTAAGGAGAAGGTGCCATGTGATGAATTTACAACCTCTTTGGTGGCTGAGGGAGTCCTGGATTAGGGGGTATCCGAACAGCCGGACTGTATACATCGTCCGGACTATCAAAGCATGAAGATACAAGACTCAAGACTTCGGCCCGTGTCCGGATGGGAATCTCCTTTACGTGGAAGACAAGCTTGGCGATCCGGATATTGTGTTTCCTTCATTGTAACCAACTCCATGTAAACCCTATCCCTCTCCGGTGTCTATATAAACCGGACAGGTTGGTCCTTAGAAGGCCAATCACAATTACAATCATACCATCATAGGCTAGCTCTTAGGGTTTAGCCTCTACGATCTCGTGGTAGATCTACTCTTGTACTACCCATATCTTCAATATTAATCAAGCAGGAAGTAGGGCTTTACCTCCATCGAGAGGGCCCGAACCTGGGTAAACATCTAGGTCCCTTGCTTCCTGTTACCATCAGCCTAGACGCACAGATCGGGACCCCCTACCCGAGATCCGCCGGTTTTGACACCGACATTGGTGCTTTCATTGAGAGTTCCTCTGTGTCGTCGCCGCAAGGCTCGATGGCTCGTCTCATCGTTAAGGACAACATTACCTCAGGGGGATCTCTGGCTGTAGGCCAAACTCTCCGACTTGGCGGCTTTATCATGGCTGCCCCATCGGCGGTTGCGCCGACGATGGCTTCTCGGTCATCAAGCATAACCTTCGCGTCAGTTCAGAACTCACCGAACAGATGGATCCGATGGAGCTCTACTCCCTCAATGAGCTCTTGGATCGCATCGCCGCTCTGGAAGTCGCTACAGACTATGGCCGGATCCGGGCTTAAACCCGACCAAAGGGACATCAGATCCCCGTCGGCCACCCATGAGATAGCGGTAGTGGAAGAACCACACACGGGTCGACCCTCAACTTTGAGGATGAATTATGTTCTGATCACCGAACTCCTTGAGCCGAATGCCTGCTCAAAGGAAGACATGGCCTGGGTCCCGGACTTAGAATTGGCCATTGGGCCGAAGAAACTGGGCAGCATTACGGACCCCGAGCTATCAGGTTCGGAACCTCCCATGCCCCTGGGTGCTGGATCAGATCAGAATCCGGATTCAGCTAACAACACCCACCTGGACTTAAACCGTCTCTCCTGCATTAGGCAAGAGACCCAGGAGACAGTACATCGCTACTGGGCCAGATTCCTCCTTGTGTTAAACAAGGTCAAGGATTGCCACGAGGAGGACGTTGTCTCACTCTTCTGCAAAAACTGCACGGACAAAGGAATCCTTAATGCTATAAGTCGCCATGACGTAGTACACTTTGCGGACTTGGCAACCATAGTACAAAAGTACTGTGCGATGGAGAGTGCCTGGAAAACCCGAACAGAATTTTGGGATAGTACGACTCTCACCAAAACCTTTGTCCGAACTAAACGGGCGAACTCTCGTAAGTCGGCCGATCTAATCCCCAAGAAACCAAGGCCCGCTCCGGGGCGGGGAACCGTATTGGAAGGATGGCTCAATGGGCCATGTAAACTCCACAACACTCCAGACATAAAACCAACTCATAGCCTTAGGGCATGTTGGATACTCCGGCAGGTTGCAAAAAGTGGCGAGGATCTTCTTGTAAGCCATAAAGCAGAACAACATCCCGCCAATGAACACAATACGGTACTAACAGTCTTCGAGACTTTTGCCTCAAACAATAGGCGCAAGCGGGCTCATCGAAGCTCCGCTGAAATTTGCCATGTGGCAAAAATAAACCCCTGGAACGACACTGCTATAACTTTCAACGCCAGTGATGAACCTCGATTCCAGACTATCTGGGTACCAGCCGCTCTGGTCCTTAGCCCAATCATGGACGGCTTTCGGCTCACTAAAGTACTCATGGATGGCGGAAGCGGATTGAACTTGATCTACGAAGAAACACTCGACAAGATGGAAATTGAAAAAGGCCACATTGAACAAAGCGGCAAGACCTTCAGGGGAATCATTCCTAGTCGGGAAGCGCGGTGTGCGGGAAAAATCACACTCGATGTGGTATTCGGCACCCCGGAAAATTACAGGTCCGAAGAAATCACATTCCAAGTGGCTCCTTTTAGCACCAAATACCACGCCCTTCTAGGGCGGGACGCGTTTACAAGCTTTCAAGCTGTACCCCATTACGGGTACATGAAGGTTAAAATGCCCGGACCCAATGGAATCATCACTCTAGCTAGTGATCCGGACGTGGCACTTCGCACCGAAAATAAAACTGCAACACTTGCCCTTGAAGCATTATCCGATGCCCTAGCAGCCGAAGAGTTAACAACACTGCAGGCCACCGTGGACAGGGACGACGTGATACTCGACAAGCGACCCAAGTCCACCTCATTTAAACCCGCAGACGAGATAGTCAAATTCCTAGTCCATCCAACGGACCCGACGAAGATAGCTTCCATTGGGACACAGTTGAGCCCCGTGATGGACGCCGCGCTACGAGACTTCTTACACGAGAATTGGGACATTTTCACCTGGCACCCATCGGACATGCCGGGCATCCCACGCAGATTGGCCGAACACAACCTCAATATACTAAAAGGATACAAACCGGTCAATCAGACTCTAAGACGGTTTTCAGAGCCCAAAAGGCAAGCCATGGGGGAAGAGCTAGCCAAACTACTTGAGGCCGGATTCATCAGAGATATTAAATATCCGGATTGGCTGGAAAACTTGGTAATAGTACCAAAGAAGGACAAATCCTGGTGCCTACGCGTCGACTTCAAAGACCTCAACAAGGCTTGCCCCAAGGATCCCTTTCCCTCCCTCGCATCGATCAAATCATCGATGCCACAGCTGGACATGACTCACTGTGTTTTCTTGACGCATACTCTGGATACCATCAAATAAAGATGGCAGAGTCTGACCAAGCTCCAACAGCTTTCATAACGCCATATGGCCCTTTTTTGCTTCAACACTATGCCTTTCGGGCTTAAGAATGCCGGTGCAACCTATCAACGCATGATTCAAACATGCCTGGAAAAACAAATCGGCAAAATAGTGGAAGCATATGTAGACGACGTGGTCATAAAAACTAGACACGTCGAAACCCTGATAGATGACTTCAGGCTTACACTCGATAACCTCCGGACATACGACATCAAGTTGAATCCGGAAAAATGCGTCTTCGGCGTCCCCTCGGGGAAACTGCTGGGCTTCATTGTTTCCAATAGAGGAATTGAAGCGAATCCGGCAAAAATCCGAGCTCTGTCGCAGTTGGCTATACCAACGGACCTCAAGCACATCCAGAAACTAGCTGGATGCGTGGCCGCTTTGAGCCGCTTTATCTCCAGGTTAGGAAAAAAGGCATTACCTCTTTACCTCCTCCTTCGGCGCACCAACACTTCATATGGACGGATGCAGCCGCGGTCGGACTCGATGAAATAAAGATCTTACTGGCCAGTAATCCAGTCCTAACAGCGGAAAAATATCGCCGAACCAATGCTATTGTACATAGCTGCAACACATCAAGTGGTAAGCGCAGTGCTTGTCGTCGAACGAGAGGTGGATGGATACAAATTCCCGCTTCAAAAGCCGGTTTATTACGTATCCACGGTCCTCAATCCATGCAAATCCCGATACCCACACTATCAAAAAATAGCATACGTGGTCTTCATGGCATCCCGGAAGCTGCGACACTACTTTCAAGAGTGTTCGATTATGGTGGCCTCCGAAGTACCACTCAATGACATAATAAATAACCGCGAGGCTACGGGCCGGATTGCTAAATGGGCTATCGAGCTCCTTCCGTTCGACATAATATACAAACCACGGCAAGCCATTAAGTCGCAAGTACTGGCTGACTTTGTCACCGAATGGACAGAAGCCGAACTCCCTAAAGAGTATGATGCGTACTCCAACTGGATCATGCACTTCGACGGCTCCAAAATGCTGGCCGGATTGGAGCAGGTGTAGTCCTGACGTCTCCCACTGGAGACACGGTCCAGTACGTCCTCCAAATATTATACACAGACTCCAACAATGCAGCCGAATACAAGGCACTGTTGCACGGTCTTTGGATGGCAATCTCTATGGGCATCCAACGCCTAGAAGTGCGTGGGGATTCGAACCTCACAATATCACAAATAAACGGAGACTTTGATGCCAAGGATCCAAAAATGGCGGCCTACCATAATGCCGTCCTCAAAATGTCAGCTTGGTTCGAGGGGCTCGAATTCCACCATGTGGCTCGAGAAAACAATCAAGCGGCGGACGTCCTCGCCCGCATCAGCGCTAAATGCGACCCTGTCCGACCTAACATATTCCTGGAAAGGTTGTTCAAGCCATCCGTAGTATGGGAAGGGGAGTCCGGCAATACTAGCACGGATCCGAACACACCGCCAGATTCCGAGCCATCAGACACAATCGGAGGCTCTGCCACCGAAATAACATCTTCGGCCCATGAAACCATGGCCGTAATCGCCCCGTGGACTGAGCCTTTCTTGGCCTACCTAAATAGGCAGGAGTTCCCCGAAGGCCAAAATGAAGCACGCTGCATTGTCCGACGTTCTAAAGCTTACAGTCATGAAGGGGAACTCTATAAGAAAAGCGCGACTGGAGTGCTCCAAAGGTGCATCTCCGAAGAGGAAGGGCGGCAACTCTTGGTGGAAAACCATGCCGGACTGGGTGGACACCACGCCGCGGCTCGAGTGCTAGTCAGCAAGGCCTTCCGTATAGGCTTCTATTGGCCGACGGCCCGAGAAGACGCACAGGACCTTGTCCAACATTGCGTCGGTTGCCAGCTCTTCGCCAATCAGAGTCATATGCCCCCTATCCCTCTCCAAACAATCCCCATAACTTGACCCTTCGCGGTCTGGGGGCTGGATATGGTTGGACCTCTTAAAGGGGGAAGCCATAAGAAAAAATACTTATTGGTCATGGTGGACAAGTTCACCAAATGGATAAAAGCCAAACCAGTCAAAACGGCCGAATCCGGACCAGTAATAGACTTCATATCCGGGGTTGTACACCGATATGGCGTCCCACACAGCATCATCACTGATAATGGATCAAATTTCACAGCCGATGAAGTGAAAACTTGGTGCGGAAAAATGGGCATTAAGCTCGACTACGCTTCCGTCTACCATCCCCAAACAAACGGCCAGGTCGAACGGGCAAATGGTCTCATCATGAGCGGCATCAAACCCAGACTAGTGCGATCTTTGACAGAATCAGATACGCACTGGGTGGAGGAGCTCGACTCCGTACTCTGGGGTCTGCGGACCACACCGAATCACACCACCGGATATACACCATTTTTTATGGTGTACGGTGCGGAAGCAGTACTACCCTGCGACATAATACATGATTTGCCACGCGTACGCATGTACGAAGAGAAGGAAGCCGAGTTAGATCGGCAGGACAACTTGGATGCCCTGGAGGAGGAGCACGATGTCGTAAAAGCCCGTTCCGCATTCTATTAGCAGCAGGGTCGACGATATCAAAGCAGAGAAGTGTGGGCCAAAACTTACAATATTGGCGAACTCGTTCTACGCCTACCAGAGAAGAAGAAAGACAAACTCAAACCCAAGTGGGAAGGTCCCTTCGTCATTGACAAAGTTCTCACCGAAGGAGCGTACCGCTTATGTAATGCATCCGATAACAGACTCGAGCTGAACCCATGGAACGCGGCCAGACTCCGGAGATTCTACGCCTAACACCGAACTCAGTGTTCGTCTCCTTACCCCTCCTTTTTAAGTATGCTCCACCCTTTTTCCTTTCTCGATCTTTTTTCTCTTCACACAAAGTATTTAATACAGTGTGGACTCCCGGATTAACCTGGCCGCACTATTTGTGTAAGCAATACCTGGGGGCTTCCTATTCAGAAGCTAAACATAATTAATTTAAATGGCTTCTTGCCCATCACATATGCGTTCTTTTTCCATATGTGCCTTTTCTTCACCATTATATGCATCGACATGACTTAAGATGTGGCCAAGCTGGGTTGCCTGGCTCTTGTATTTATGCCCTATGTTCCCGTTAATTTGGCTAGGGCATAAGGGGAGCACCTCTGCGATTGTTACTGCCGGTTCAGCCGGATGTGTACCTCATACTGGGTGAAGCCGAAAGCTAGTTTCCTTAAGAGAATATTTGGTCGTAACAAAAGATGTACTCGTTTATTACAACGTAAATCCCCAGAAGTCTTGTATCCTGCGTCATTGTTCGCAGTCCGGACATGTGCATTGTCGCATGCGTACCTAGGGAAAGGAACCCCTAATGGAACTATTCTCCCTCGAAGATGTTTCTTACTATCCATGTAATATAACAAGACTAGTTGGGTACTTGTCTATTCAACCACTTATGACCCCTACACCTTGTCTCCACGCATACCCCGGTCTTGTATAACTGAGCGGGTATTCGGACACACCCCAGACTATAGGATCCGGGGGCTGAAGCGAAAAGGTCCGCCATGACAAATGATTTTAATTCGGCTAGGGACTAATCATGTCCATTAAATTACATAGTCACTTGGACTGACTATATTCTTCCTCTATTCTATCCAAAAGGCTGTCTAGCTTACAATCCTGTTGAGAATACTTGGCGGCTAACGCTACCTGGTCATATACCAGGCTCACGGGAATTTCTTGCCCATCGGGCCCCGCCGGTCCTACTTCGGCCATATGGTTCGGGTCCAGCTTGGTGTAGCGTGTCTTCACCATAGCCCAGGATTCTCTGGCACCTTGCCGACAAGCTGACATCTTCCACAATCGGAAGCGCCGCCGTGCTCCTTGAAGCACATCCACAAGCTCCCCCATGCCGTTCGGCAATAAGCTTGATGGCCACAAGGCCTGAGCAACACCCTGCATCACTTGTCGAGCTCGCTCGTGCAGTTGCAAGAGGTCTTGCAGTAAATCACTTGCAGATGAGGGAATCTCCTCTTCAGGGCGACCCATTAACATTCCTGCAAGCAAAATTCTTTCAATATACTTCCTCGCTAAACTATCATACAGTTCGTCTGGGCACTCACCATAAATGCCGCGTCGAAGCCTTTTGTTCTCCTTCACGGAGTCCGCTAGTTGAGCGCGGACGTCTTTTAATTCCACGTCTAGCCGAATATTGGCATCTTGAAGATTGTTCTTCTCTTGCTTAACTTGCGTAAGGATGCGCTCGCCAGCCTTTAGCTGCCTTTTAAGATGCGAGTCGTCATCCGTTATGCCCTCCGGATTCACCCTGGGATTGTCTGCAGAATTCTCTGTTAGACTAGTCATACCAGCTGAGGGAGTCCTGGACTAGGGGGTGTCCGGACAGCCGGACTATCATTATCCGCCGGACTCCAAGACTACGAAGATACAAGATTGAAGACTCCATCCCGTGTCCGGATGGGACTTTCCTTGGCATGGAAGGCAAGCTTGGCGATACGGATATGTAGATCTCCTACCATTGTAACCGACTCTGTGTAACCCTAGCCTCCTCCGGTGTCTATATAAACCGGAGGGCTTTAGTCCGTAGGACAATATACATTACAACAATCATACCATAGGCTAGCTTCTAGGGTTTAGCCTCCTTGATCTCGTGGTAGATCCACTCTTGTACTACCCATATCATCAATATTAATCAAGCAGGACGTAGGGTTTTACCTCCATCGAGAGGGCCCGAACCTGGGTAAAAACATCGTGTCCCTCGTCTCCTGTTACCATCCGCCTAGACGCACAGTTCGGGACCCCCTACCCGAGATCCGCCGGTTTTGACACCGACATTGGTGCTTTCATTGAGAGTTCCTCTGTGTCGTCACCGATAGGCTTGATGGCATCTTCAACCAACAACGCTGTCCAGGGTGAGACTTTTCTCCCCGGACAGATCTTCGTATTCGGCGGCTTCGCACTACGGGCTAATTCACTTGGCCATCTAGAGCAGATCGAAAGCTACGCCCCTAGCCGTCAGGTCAGATTCGGAAGCCTAAACTTCACGGCCGATGTCCGCGGAGACTTGATCTTCGACAGATTCGAGCCGCAGCCAAGCGCGCCGCACTGTGACGATGGGCATGATCTAGCTCTGCCACCGAACAGTGCCTTGGAGGCCACACACGGATCCGCTTCGGCCATTGGTCCGGAGCCGATCGCCCAGATCGAGGGCCGGTGGATAGACGCCGCCCTGGGGGCTTCAACATCCACTGCGATGGAGCCGAACACTAATCTTGTCCCCTGCGAAACTCGTGATTCCGAGGCGCCGGACTCCTTGCCGGACTCCGAACCTCCCGCGCCCCTACCAATCGATTCAGATTGGGCGCCGGTTATGGAATTCACCGCCGTGGACATCTTCCAATACTCGCCTTTTGGCGATATCCTGAATTCACTAAAGCATCTCTCGTTATCAGGAGAGTCCTGGCCGGACTATGGCCAGGATGGTTGGGGTACGGACGACGAAGAAATTCAGAGCCCACCCACCACCCACTTTGTAGCCACCGTCGACGATCTAAATGACATGCTAGACTACGACTCCGATGACATCGACGCCATGGACGACGATGCCGGAGACGAACAGGAACCAGCGCCTACAGGGCACTGGAAGACCACCTCGTCATATGACATATACATGGTGGATACCCCAAAAGATGGGGACGGCGAAGAAACAGCGGAGGCAGACTCTTTAAAGAAGCAGCCCAAACGCCGGCGTCAGCGGCGCCGCTCTAAATCCTGCCACAGCAAGAATGGAGATTCCGGCACAGGAGATAATAATACCCCAGTGAGTGCCGAGGACAATCCCCTCCAGCAAGACTCAGCGCAGGAGGATGCAGAAGCAAGCCCTCACGAGAGGGCAGCAGATGAAGAGGTTGAGGATCATAACTATATGCCTCCCTCCAAAGACGAAGCAAGCCTCAACGATGACGAATTCGTCATACCTGAGGATCCCATCGAACAAGAGTGTTTCAAGCACAGGCTTATCGCCACAACAAACAGCCTAAAGAAAAAGCAGCAACAGCTTCAAGCTGATCAGGACCTGCTGGCCGATTGATGGACCGAGGTTCTCGCGGCCGAAGAGTATAAACTCGAATGCCCCTCCAAAACCTACCCAAGACGCAAGATGCTCCCCCGATTAGAGGAGGAAGCATACATACCTCCATCACCAGCGCACGATATGGCTGACCGACCACCCCGTGGTCGTGACAAAGAGGCATCCAGGGCCCCAGCCAAAACCGTACCCCGGCATCGCTCCAAAAGTACGAAGCCAAGAGGGAACGCACCGGACTTGCGAGATATATTGGAGGACAAAGCAAGGCAATCCAGATCCATCTATGGATCACGTGGGCGCCCCACGACCCATGATGAATACCGTCACGCCGGATACAATAACCCTGGCCGGGCCGAGCACAGCAGACAGCGCTCTCTCGAGCTGCGTCGCAATATTGCTCAATACAGAGGTGCCGCACACCCACTATGCTTCACTGACGAAGTAATGGATCATCAAATCCCTGAAGGGTTTAAACCCGTAAACATTGAATCCTACGATGGCACAACAGACCCCGCGGTTTGGATAGAAGATTATCTTCTCCACATCCATATGGCCCGCGACGACGATCTCCACGCCATCAAGTACCTCCCACTCAAGCTTAAAGGACCAGCTCGGCATTGGCTTAACAGCCTGCCCGCAGAGTCAATTGGGTGTTGGGAAGAACTGGAGGCCGCATTCCTTGATAACTTCCAAGGCACGTATGTGCGACCACCAGACGCCGATGACCTAAGCCACATCATTCAGCAGCCAGACGAATCGGCCAGACAATTCTGGACACGGTTCTTGGCGAAGAAAAATCAAATCGTCGATTGTCCGGATGCAGAGGCCCTTGCAGCCTTCAAACATAACATCCGGGACGAATGGCTAGCCTGGCACCTGGGGCAGGAAAAGCCGAAATCCATGGCAGCCCTCACATCGTTAATGACCCGCTTTTGCGCGGGAGAGGACAGCTGGCTAGCTTGCAGCAACAATCTCCGTAAAAATTCTGGCAGTCCGGATACTAAGGACAACAACGGCAGGTCACGCCGAAACAAAAACAAATGCCGCATTAACGGCGACGATAAGGAGGATACAGCAGTCAACGCCGGATTCCGAGGCTCTAAACCCGGCCAGCGGAAGAAGCCATTCAAAAGAACCACTCCGGGTCCGTCCAATCTGGACCGAATACTCGACCGCTTATGCCAGATACATGGCACCTCTGAAAAGCCAGCTAACCACACTAATAGAGATTGCTGGGTGTTCAAGCAGGCAGGCAAGTTAATTGCTGAAAACAACAACAAGGGGCTGAACAGCGACAACGAGGAAGAGACCCGACCGCCGAACAATAGAGGACAGAAGGGTTTTCCCCCACAAGTGCGGATGGTGAACATGATTTGCGCGACCCATATACCCAAGAGGGAGAGGAAACGCGCACTAAGGGACGTCTATGCGATGGAGCCAGTCGCCCCGAAGTTCAATCCATGGTCCTCTTGTCCGATCACTTTCGATCGAAGAGACCATCCGACCAGCATACGCCGTTGCGGATTCGCCGCATTGGTTTTAGACCCAATTGTCGATGGATTTTACCACACGAGAGTCCTGATGGACGGCGGCAGTAGCCTGAACCTGCTTTATCAGGATACAGTGCACAAAATGGGCAAAGACCCCTCAAGGATTAAACCTACAAAGACAACCTTTAAAGGTGTCATACCAGGAGTGGAAGCCAACTGTACAGGCTCAGTCACACTGGAAGTGGTCTTCGGATCCCCGGATAATTTCCGGAGCGAAGAGTTAATCTTCGACATAGGCCCGTTTCGCAGCGGCTATCACGCTCTGCTCGGACGAACCGCGTTTGCAAAATTCAACGCGGTGCCGCATTATGCATACCTAAAGCTCAAGATGCCAGGACCTCGTGGAGTCATGACGGTCAATGGGAATACGGAACGCTCCCTCCGAACGGAGGAACATACAGCGGCTCTCGCGGCAGAAGTACAGAGTAGCCTCTTAAGGCAATTCTACAGTCCGGCCGTTAAACAGCCGGATACAGCAAAATGCGCCCGAAGCAATACCAACCAAGACCACCTGGCGCGATCAGAGCATGCGTAGCAATGCGGCCCCAACCCTCGCCCGCGCATGATCGCAATAATAACACTCCGCGTACATCATTACGCTTTGGAGATACCATGGGCACAGGAAGGGGGCACGATCGCAACGGACCCAGAGTGCGGTTCGACCACACCGGGGGCTCGCAAGTGTGCCCCTCTTTTTTATTTTATTTTTTATTTCCCTTCTTTGTGTACACAGGACTCCGTTAACCAGAGGCCCTTTCCGGCGATGAACCTGCCGAACTCATGATGCAACAGTCAAGGACGAAAGAAGGCTGCGACGAACACTCAGGTGGTCTCAATTACGAGCATTAAATTCGATTATATACACCAAGTCCGCAGCTCACCCCTAGAGGGGGACATGTTTACTTAGTCCAAATCCCTTGCTTACCGCACTATTTGTATCAGTCCGCTCTACTAGTAGACTTTCTTTCATAAATAATGCAACACCTTTTTGATTGCAATTGCATTACCTTTTATATATATATGCTCATTATATGACATCTTGCGCCCGTATATTTTGGTATGGCCTAATACGCCAGGGGCTTATGTTCCCCACTCTATGGTGTGATAAGTCCGAACACTTTCACAAGTGCGGCACCCCGAACTTATAGCATTATATGAATCGGCTCCGAATCATGTCTTGGGTCAATAGTTGGGTTTGCCCGGCTCCCACGTTTTGGTGCCTTACGTTCCGTTCTGTCGGCTAAGGTGGCACTGGGAGAACCACTGCGATTGCGCCCCGGTTGAGCCAGGCGAGCGCCTCAGTGGAGAAAGCTAAAACTGACCGGCATGATAAGGCGAGAGACTGGTCGCTGTTCGAGAGGTTTTTTCGGGTCCTTAAAGACTCACGCCGCTTCGAGCGAAGTTCCGGACAATGTCCGACGAAGGCGTGAATAGCGCCCCGGATTCGGTCTTCCGAATACCAGGGGCTTCGCCGAAATTTAAAATTATAGAATTCTATGGCTAAGTGAGAGTGTTCAAGCATTATAAGTCCGGTTTCCTGGTTCGTTGTGTTGAGCGCCTCCCTCGATGGACCCAACAATGGGAACAAGAGTGCTCAAGTTTATCCCGAACACCCCAGCACTCGTGGCTTGGGGGCTGAAGCCAACGACTTGCCATCTCTCAGATTTTATAAACGGCCGCACAGAAGGTAATATTTTAAATTAAACAAGCGTTGCTTAAACGCGCACATGAACAAAGTTTCAGCGCGTAGGATAATGCATAACAAGTTTACTCAAAGATTACATTTCGGGGGCACTCATCCACAATATCGCGGGCTCCCTTCAGGACAGTTTTATAATACATCTCGGGCGTGCGATACTCCTTGCCCGGTGGTGGTGGGTCCGTGAGAAGCTTCTCCGCATCCAACCTGCCCCAATGCACCTTTGTGCGGGCAAGGGCCCGACGAGCACCTTCAATACAAGCGGAGCGCTTGATAACCTCCACCCAGGGGCACGCATCCACCAGCCGCCGCACAAGGCCGAAGTAGCTTCCAGGCATGGCCTGTCCAGGCCACAGCCGGACTATAAGGCCCTTCATGGCCTCCTCAGCTACCTTGTGGAGTTCGACCAGCTGCTTCAGCTGGTCGCTTGGGGGCACCGGATGGCCGGCCTCAGCATACTGAGACCAGAAGACCTTCTTCGTCGAGCGCCCCTCCTCGCCACGATAGAATGCGGCGGCATCGGACGCACTACGCGGCAGATCTGCAAACGCCCCTGGAGAGCTCCGAACGCGGGTAAGTGTAAGGTAGTTTACATTAACATGCCTGCTTTGCATGAAAAATGCCTTACCCGCCGCTATTTTCTTTACATCTTCAACCTCCTGAAGGGCCTTATGGGCTTCAGCCTTGGCGGACTTGGCACTTTCGAGAGGCAAGCTCGGACTCTCGAGTCTTGGAGTCACGCTCCAAACTCTCATGTTTCTCCATGAGAGCCTGGAGCTCTTGCCGTATTTCCGCCACCCGTGCCTCCTGCTTTTCTCGCTCTGCCCGTTTTGCGGCCGCACTGCGTTCGGCCGCGGACACAGCCTCCTTCAGGGCCGCCACCTCGTTAGTGGCCCCTGCAATACACATATTATCCTTGTTAATTTTATTGCAACCAAAATCCTTTTCTGTAAGGTAACCATTCAAAGTGGTGTTACTCACCTTCTTTGTCCTCGAGCTGCTTCTTGGCATGGCCGAGCTCTTGCTCGGACCGCTCGAGATCCTTTTTCAGCACATCGACCTCCGCCGTTAGTGCGGCAGAGGTCAGCAGCGCAGCCTGCAAACCCATATTGACATATTTTAAGCAACCCTGCGTATATCTTGTTAGATCCTCAGTCCGGCTTTTCCTTTCCGAACACCGAACTGAGCATCAGGGGCTACTGTCTATGCGGTATTACATTACATTATTTTAACTTCTTACCTCAAAGCCTGTTAGAAGGCTGCTGCAGGCTTCGGTCAGCCCGCTTTTGGCGAGCTGAACCTTTTGAATCACCGCACTCATGATAGTGCGGTGTTCTTCCTCGATGGAAGCGCCTTTAAGCGCCTCCAACAAGTTATCCGGCGCCTCCGGTTGGACGGAGGCCGCCGGCGTCACGGTCTTGCCCTTCTTTCGAAGGGGCCGCTTGCCGGACTCTGGAACCACTGCGGGTTCCAATGTAGAGTCCGGCGCAAAGTCCGGGAGACTGCCTGACGGCGCCTCCGAAGCCTCCTCCTGATGGGTTCCTCTCTGGGATCCCACCTCGGCGTCCTCGTCGGCGCGTGGGGTAGAGGCGGTTGGAAGTGAATCCACATCCGATGGGGCCAACGACCCGCTCGATGAGTCGGGGAGATCGTCATCGGCCGAACTACGGACAGAACGCGGCATTAGAAGGACACTACGCGACATAAAATATATTGCATATCAAGGATCCGGATACTTACGATCTCGCCGGACGCCTGGCCCTTGGAGGCCACTCATCCTCGCCAATGCTGGTGTTGGCGAAACTGTCCGGGGGGATAGTTCTCCCCCTCTTGGACCCTTCGGCCTCCCCTACTGGGGAAGCCTTCCTCTTCTTCTCTCCCCCCTCCGGGAGAGAGTACTCCTCCTCCTCCTCGTCTTCGGGGGAGGAGTCCGCATTGTCGTCAGACGCCTGATTGCGGGAACTCTTTCGAGTCCCTGGGGCCACCTTCTTGGCCTTCTTCTCCGGCACCACGTGCGGTGCCGGAACCAGCAGCCCTGCTAAACGGGCGTCCACTGGGTCTTCTGGCATGGGAGCCGGGCTGATAAGCTGCCTAGCCTTCTCCATCCATTCCTCTCA
This sequence comes from Triticum timopheevii, assembly GCA_963921465.1. Taxonomy (NCBI): domain Eukaryota; kingdom Viridiplantae; phylum Streptophyta; class Magnoliopsida; order Poales; family Poaceae; genus Triticum; species Triticum timopheevii. The sequence continues at coordinate 192,922,207 of OY997272.1, read as the reverse complement.
AAGGAAAGGAAGGGATGAAACCCTCTTATAATCAATTCGATTACTACAAAGTGTCCCGTAATGGGGTTGAATCACCTACCTCATCAGTTGGATGCTGTGAGCTGAATCCATGATCTTCCGTCGCGGATACGGGGGCTTCGGCGCCCTTAAACAGCACCCTCCAGGCGCCTTCGTATGTCGTATCGAAGAGCCCGCTCAGCGCCTGGTGCTATTCCGGATTGAACTCCCACAGATTGAATGCCCGTTCTTGGCATGGGAGAATCCGGCGGATGAGCATGACTTGGACCACGTCGACGAGCCTGAGCTTATTGCTCACCAGCTTCTGGATGCAGGCTCGGAGTCCAGTCACCTCCTTCGGATCGCCCCACAGCAAGCCCTTCTCTTTCCAGGAGGTGAGCTGCGTGGGGACGCCAGATCTAAACTCGGGGGCCGCCGCCCATGTAGGCTTGCGCGGCTCGGTGATGTAGAACCACCCCGATTGCCACCCCTTGACGGAGTCCACGAAGGCCCCTTCGAGCCAAAGGACGTTGGGTAATTTACCCAACATGGCGCCTCCGCATTCCGCTTGCGTGCCCTTCACAACCTTCGGCTTGACGTTGAAGGTCTTGAACCACAGGCCGAAGTGGGGCCGGATGCAGAGGAAGGCCTCGCACACGACGATGAACGCCGAGATGTTGAGGATGAAGTTCGGCGCCAGATCGTGGAAATCCAAGCCGTAATAGAACATGAGCCCCCGGACGAATGGATGGAGCAGAAAGCCTAGTCCGCGGAGGAAGTGGGGAAGGAAGACGACCCTCTCGTGAGGCCCAGGGGTGGGGATGAGCTGCCCCTCGTCGGGCAGCCGATGCGCGATATCGCCGGAGAGGTATCCGGCGCTGTGCAGCTTGGTGATGTGCTCCTCCTTAACGGTGGAGGCCAACCACTTGCCTCCCCCTCCGGACATATTCGGAGAAGGTCGAGGCGAGATGCGCGAGCTTGGGCGTTGGAGCTTGAGTGCGCGGAGATGTATAAGCAAAGGAGGAAGAAGGCGTAGGTGAGAAGGTAAATCCTTATCCCTTATATATAGGCGGACGAAACTGTGCGTCCCCCACCGGCCTGGTAAAACTCGCTTATCTCCCAAGCGCCACCATCAATGGCGCGGTTGGGTTACCCACGTCCGTATTGATGAGAATCCCGGAATAAGGGGAACACGATCTCTGCTTCGACAAGATGTGCCAAGGAAACCGCTTCGCTAAACGTGCTGAGGTGGTATAGTAAACAATGATTCAAACAGTGGCTTGGTAGCGGTGTGATGTCACGCCGCATAATACATCAGCAGATTGAACTAAGTGTACATTTTATTCTCTCTACGGTAGAATGTGGAATTTATTTTGCAGAGCTGGACACTATCCTGGTGTTCATGATCTTCTCTGGATTATTCAAGGGAGGAACCCGCCTTGCAATGCCGAACATTATGCGCGCCGGACTTATTGTCATTGAAGCCTGGTTCAGGGGCTACTGAGGGAGTCCTGCACTAGGGGGTGTCCGGACAGCCGGACTATCATTATCCGCCGGACTCCAAGACTACGAAGATACAAGATTGAAGACTCCGTCCCGTGTCTGGATGGGACTTTCCTTGGCGTGGAAGGCAAGCTTGGCGATACGGATATGTAGATCTCCTACCATTGTAACCGACTCTGTGTAACCCTAGCCTCCTCCGGTGTCTATATAAACCGGAGGGCTTTAGTCCGTAGGACAATATACATTACAACAATCATACCATAGGCTAGCTTCTAGGGTTTAGCCTCCTTGATCTCGTGGTAGATCCACTCTTGTACTACCCATATCATCAATATTAATCAAGCAGGACGTAGGGTTTTACCTCCATCGAGAGGGCCCGAACCTGGGTAAAAACATCGTGTCCCTCGTCTCCTGTTACCATCCGCCTAGACGCACAGTTCAGGACCCCCTACCCGAGATCCGCCGGTTTTGACACCGACACCAGCCATTTACTACCTGGTGTATTTTCGTAAAATTGAGACAAATATTACCAGATGAGGCCTTCTGGGATTCCTCTAACTTGGCAACCATGTCCCTCAGCTGGGCCTTGCATTCCTCCAGCTCTCGAGCCAATTGTTCATTCTTCTCTACAAGGACCTGTGCATAAATTGATCCTTCAAACAGTTGTTCCACCTATTTCAAGTCTCAGGGGCTACTGTTATACATACTTATCAAAGCTTCTTACCCGTATATCTTTGGTATACTGGTTCGTCGGTCGGGCAAGCCCGCCTTGAGCAGCTCGGATGTATGCATCTGTCGAATTGAAGGCATTAAATGCCTCTTCGGAAAAGATGTTGTTCCGAAGCACGGTCCTCAAGCACCGGTGATTTATGGCGCTCTCCTCTTTGGAGTTTGTGGCCAAAAACATATCCGCATCCTCTGTCGGAGAACTATGCGGAACTGGCCCCATGTCCGCCTCCGCCCTCGAAGCTGGTTCTGGAACCCGGCTGGTGGAGGCGTGATTGGCGGGATCCCCTGATATAGTCCAGCTGCTTCTCCTCCTGCCAGACACAAAGGGCGCTGTTATATTTCAAATACTATAATCGCAGGACAGGTTATTACTTTACCTCTACAACAGTGTGTCGACCCTCACTGCCTTCCTCTTGAGCCTGCCCGATACGGACGCCCGTGGTCGACGAGTCCCTAGGGGCTTGGCCCCGCGCTTCGACTGTCGTCTCTGCAAATAGCATGACGCCTCAAGGGTAAAGCATAATACCTGAAGGGAGTCCTTCGGAGGATAGGGTTTTTTAGTTCGGCTTACACGCGATACAGGGAGCAGTCCGGGATAGTCGGCCGTAATGGCCACTGAGGCACCATCCCAGCTCGCTTGATAAAATATCCCGTTGACAAGCTCCACGGTAATATCTGGATCTTCTTTGAGTCCTGGATCTAGGGCCCTTCCGGGGTCCTCTAGCTGCGGGGAGGGGCTGAAGATTCCTTCTACAGCCCTCCTCAGTTCCTGCTCGGAAACATCGATGCAGGTAATCTTAGCAGAAGAACGTTAAAGTAAGTAAAACAGGGAAAGGAAAGACGACTTACCCACTCTGGGGGGTTGTACATGGAGAATCCGTCTCGCGGTTTAATGCGAAGGAATTCCTCCTCTTCCCCTTTGTGTAAATCAGACAATATCCTTGCCAATGCAGTGGCGGAGTTCGGACCCTTACGGCCGCAACGGGTGGCATCGTCTTCCCCGTTGAAGTGCCACATGGGCTTCCCCCGATATTGAAGCAGTTGCACTCCCAGCATTATGCATATTGCCATGACCTCGACTATTGTCAGTCCGGATTTGGCCAGTAACTTTATCCTGCTCATCAGGAAGTGTATTTCCCTCGTATCCTCTTCCTGAGGGCCCCGGGGGCACCAGCTTAGGCGTGCCCTCGGCGGGGCATTACTGAACTTGGAGAGACCTGTTCAGACTGGATCCGGAAGGGGAACGTCATCAATGTAGAACCACTCTGAAGGCTAGTTTTCTGCTGCCTTCTTAGGAGTGCCGGACAGGTATCCGGTCTCGGCAATGCGCCATACTTCGGCCCGCCCACTTGACATAGGGATTCTCCCTGGGTGCGGGGGACAAGGCAGAACAACTTCCTCCATAATCCGAAGTGAGGTTCGCAGCCTAAAAACAGCTCGCAAAGGGCGACGTACCCCGCTATATGCAGAATGGAGGCAGCGGCAAGGTTGTGCAACTGGAGGCCGTAGAACTCCAGGAGCCCGCAAAGAAACGGGTGGATGGGAAACCCGATGCCCCTTAGCACATGCGGGATGAGGCATATACGCTCCTCTGGAGATGGATTTGGAGATCCCTTCGCTTGTTCCCCTCCGTCATAAGTGGCTATTCGGGCTCGGACAGGGACCATGAACGCCGGTGGGACAAACCCTTGGGTTTGTAACTCTATCAAACGGCTATGAGGAATTGAACACTCTCCCCAATCTCCTAACTTGGAACGAGGAGGGCGAGCAGAAGTGCTGCGATGGCCGGCCATGTTGGAATGGTTTTTTGCAGAGCGCTCTGTTGGATGCTAGCTCTAGGAGGGAGAGTGAGGTTTGGATCTAAGAATCCCCGTCCCTTCAAATAGACGGTCAACCCGGAGGATTGAGGGTGGCAAATGCAAAAATGCCTCGGCTCTTGCATTCGCTCGACACGTGGAGATGGTTATTATTGAGACACTGAAGCCGAGGAGTACAACATTGATGGGAAGCCGGACACTATTTGTCGTAACAGATACTTTGGAGTATTCGGAGATGGAACCCGCCTTGCAATGCTGAAGACAAGACTGCGTGCCGGACTATCGTCATGGTTCAGGGGCTACGGAGGGAGTCCTGGATTAGGGGGTATCCGGACAGCCGGACTGTATACATCGTCCGGACTATCGAAGCGTGAAGATATAAGACTCAAGACTTCGGCCCGTGTCCGGATGGGACTCTCCTTTGCGTGGAAGACAAGCTTGGCGATCCGGATATTGTGTTTCCTTCCTTGTAACCGACTCCATGTAAACCCTAGCCCTCTCCGGTGTCTATATAAACCGGAGAGGTTGGTCCTTAGAAGGCCAATCGCAATTACAATCATACCATCATATGCTAGCTCTTAGGGTTTAGCCTCTATGATCTCGTGGTAGATCTCTTGTACTACCCATATCTTCAATATTAATCAAGCAGGAAGTAGGGTTTTACCTCCATCGAGAGGGCCCGAACTTGGGTAAACATCTGTGTCCCTTGCTTCCTATTACCATCAGCCTAGACGCACAGATCGGGACCCCCTACCTGAGATCCGCCGGTTTTGACACCGACAGTGGCACCGAATAGGCCTTGGCTTCGTCCGAGGAGTCAGTGAGGATGTTGCGGTTCAGGTGGAGTAGATTAAGGCGGTGTTGTGGGGGATGGAGCAGCCATGATAGAAGAGGTGATCATCGGAGCAGCTCCTTGGAGGTGGAGGATGGGGCGGCTGAACCGGCGGGACGACAGATCCTCATCTGGGGAGGTGGATGAGGGACGTCGAGCTGTTACGGTGGACGACGTCGTCGGGGAAGAGGCTCCGGCTAGGCAGCGGTGAGGTGGCGGACGGGGGAGGGTCGGGTTTTGCGGCTGGAGCAGAGAGGTTATGGCGGCCTTGGATCTCAAATGGCGAAAAGGAGGCGATGGGAGGGGAACCATGACTTAGGGACGCGCTTGTCCAAAATGTAGGGTGTGTTACAAAAGTACCCTCACCGATTTGAACTATCAGCCCTTTCAGCTTAGGGTTAGAAGGGGGATTTCGCATGTCGGGATTTGGCAGCTGGACGGAGTTTTCACACGCGCTATGATTTCGGGATAACAAGGCACGATGATTGAAGGCGCGCGTTTTGGGAGCATGATATCTAAATTTTTGGGATATAACAAGGCGCAGGTTGAATTTTTGGGACAGGCCTAATGTGTAGTATTGTACATACCAAATCAATTTGCACTTCCCTCAACGAAAAAAATGAAAAAAATAAAGCTATTCACACCACACAAAGAGAGAGTCTTGTCCTGTTTTACTGTACAAATGCTATTCAAAGCTACGTATGAATCCATGTTATGTCCAATTAATTTTTTTTGCTGTCTGTATAAGGCATGTAACCTACTCATACCAACATTTTAGTGCATTCCAAATGTCTATACTACCGCTGCAATTCGAACTAGATTTGAATTCGTTTCTCTATTTGAATAAGAATCTACAATCATGATTGTTGCCAACTTAAACCATTATTCGTGTATTATCTTAACAACACACCACATGATTACTATAGAGATAGATATGAACTCGAATTCAAATTTTTGAACACACTTAATGTTGATTCCAAATAATATTACATTTGATGTACTAACTAGATACTCATGATCTAAACCATGTTCCATACATACACCATGTTTATCACACAAGGTATAGAGCCCCGCCCCCTACATTATGACAAGTATTTAGCCTTGAGCTGCAAAAGCCACACATTATCCCAAATTATAATCAATATTCTATATATTATATGTAGTATAACATGTTGATAACCACACCATGCGTATCACCGTTATATATATTCACGCATGCATTGGTTTAAAACACTATGATAAATTCTTCAAATATCTGAATTCACTTTTTACAATGAATTATGATCTCTATTCGTCTTCTACACCCACAAAATCCTCTTATCTTCGTAGTTAGTGCTAACTTTCTCTCATGCATGCACACGCCCGCCTCCCTCTCACCCTTCCTCTGCATTCTCTATCTCCATGGCGCAAATTCATCCTTTCACTTTAGGTCGTTCACCCATGGTGTTTGTAGGCCCCCAGCTCCTTCTTCTCGGCACACACTGATCGATATGCCTCTCTAGCCAGGTGTGCCTACCACAAACACAAGCTTTCCCTCTTGTCTTCTCACCGTCCATGTCTCACTCCCACCCCTCTTTTCATCGATATCGTACTCGCACACTCCTCCCCCTTGATATAGTATGCCTCTCGCACCACCTCCTAGTTGCATCCCTCCCTCTGCCCTTCTCTCCGGGCCTTATTTGCTTCTAACACATACATGCATGTATATTGATCAATCTCCCTAATATACCTAGGTCGACTTTAACAATTTTCCCCATGCATCGATCGACGTACCTCACAAGTTATCTCTCTCCTTCCTCCGACAAAGGATGATTGATCTTCCTATGTAGTTACGTCTGCTTACCACAACTATATCTCCCCCCTCATCATTCGCGCATGCCTCCTGACCCGTCTCTCAATGCATGTGCACATACAGGCAGGCATCCCCTCTCTTAATTATATTGCAGGCGCGCCCTCCGTTTGTCTATCAAGCCTCTCCCACCATTTGTGAGAAGCAACTCCACCACCAACCCCTCTGACAATCTAGCTCTGTCTCTCTCCCAACCTTATTCCTCTCCTACACATATGCATGGATGCCGATCGATCTCCCTCAATACATAAGATAGGTCTCTCTCCTCCTCCACACATGTACCAGCCATTGTACCTCTATAGTTAGGTCTCTGCCCCCCACACCCCACACATCGATAGTCAAGTGTTGTAGGTAGGTATCCAAGCCACAGAGACAAACTGCTCCTGTACCCTCTCACCTTCCAGTAGGCCAGCCACCCCATATCTTTGATGTGGGCACACAAAAAATCAATGACACTCTTTATCGATCGCGTACGCACACACACATCATCCCTCCCTTTGATTCTATGGATAGCACACGCCGATGATACCTCCACTCTCTTGTCGTGGATAGGCCCCTCTATATATATGTTCTATCCAGGCCTCTGTTTCACACACATCGCATATGTTACATTTTTTGATTGAAATATCATCGACACATAATCCCAGTCTATCTCTCATGCCCCTCCCCTCCACACACGCACACTGATAGTCGAGCATTGTAGGTAGCTATCCATGCTAAAGAGACAAACTGCACCTGTCCCCTCTCACGTTCTAGTAGGCCAGCCACCCAATATCTTTACCATGGGCGCACACAAATTCGATGGCACTCTTTATCGATCGTGTGTGCACATACACACACAACATCCCTCTCTTCAATTCTATGGATACCTCACACTGATGATACCTCCACGAAGAGAATAGGTGCATGCACCCATGCTCCATGCACAGCCACACCCATGCGGGTACACAGTGGAGCTCATTTCTATACGAAATGGCAGCCCACGTGCTAATTTGAGCGCGTGTAGCGGTTGTTTACCTACGGAGGTCGTGTACCACGCATGCACGAAACAAAGTTCGACTTGATGCGTCGGCGCGCTATTTTTAAATAAAGTTATATCGCTCAATGCCCACGTACGCAGAATATAAATCAATTTTTATGGAGAAAAAGGTAGTCCTCTCCACTATATACAATGGAGCCTATCTGTCAGGATTTGTCCCTCTTCAGAGTAACTCACACAAGGCGGCGGTGGCCTCTCTCTCTCTCTCTCTCTCTCTCTCTCTCTCTCTCTCTCCCTGTCTCACCGTTGGTCACTGACCCGGACGCTTCCCGCCCGCCAGCGGAAAGGGAGGATAAGCATCATTTCTCCGTTCAACTGCGTTGAGGCAGCACGTCCTGATCTGCAGTACCCGCCGTTCTCTCTGACCAAGCTCCGACGTGGTAGGGCCTACACCACTTGCTCGCTGCCGCAGTATGGGCAGATCCCGCCCGCCGCCGCTCTCCTAGTTACATCCCGATGACCCCCAGGTATCCCCTCCGGCCTTGCTCCACTGCCCATCTTCCTACGTTGCTGCATGTGGAAAATCTTGCATGTAGATCTTTCCTAGTTCTTTGCCCAAAACGTAGCTCATCTAGCGTACTTTCCATATTGCAATCTCGTCCTCACACCATTTTAGATAAACACAACTGTGATGTTATCTTCTCTTAGGACAAGGAATATGCTTCTTTTTTGTCGTCGTATGTGTCATCAACTGTTATTGAACAGTAATTGTTTCCTTTCTACCTTTTTTGCAAACAGGGCTATCAATTTCACCTTGTTGCTATTGCGTCCTTTTGGTGAACTGCACAAATCACTTTTTTCTTAAGAGTGTTTTGTGCAGTTCTACTAAAATGTCACACAGGCAACGTGTCTAGATTTTAGTGCGACTGCACAAAAGGAGATTGGTTTTGCTCTATCCTCCTCATCCAACTCCGAGCCTAATCTTCTCCAACTATTTGCTTAATCTTCTCCAACTAGTTAGTCTTAAGAGAGACTGCAAAGGTGATCGGCTTCTATTTGTGTGTTTATTGTTTCATCAATAGTCCTCTATTATTGTAATCACACTTAATATCTTTGGAAAAGGGACGATCAGCTCTATTTTAGTGGAACTTCACAAAATGATCGGAATGTTGCATGCTCCTGTCAGCTACTTTTTTCGCCAACATGCCTTGTTGATTTAGACAGAGCTGGGGGAAAGTTGCTGCCAATGAAAGCATGGATCAATTTTAGTTTAACACCTTCTCAAAAGTTTGTCTTCAGTTGTGATGTAAATATTAGCTCTAATATGCTAATCATTGAGATGCATTAGCAAGGAAGTTAGTTTTTTTCGAAAGAGCAGGCATGGCAAGACACGCGAAACAAAAGCTGAAAGCTCAGAGCATTGTACAATTTCATGTCGCTGGAAAATTATTTGTATAGTACGTCCATTATGTTGCTGGAAGCTTGATATAATTGCCAAAAGCCTCTTCAGCATTCGGGTCCATGTGCCATGCACAAAATTATACTCCCTCCGTTCCTAAATATTTGTCTTTTAGAAATTCCAGATGGATACATTTTAGTGTGGATTCACTCATTTTGCTTCGTATGTAGTCACTCGTTGAAATCTCTAGAAAGACAAGTATTTAAGAACGGAGGGAGTAGTGCACAACCGCATGGGAGACTCAGCCCAGTCGTTGCACCGCACCTAATAGTGAGTAATGAGCAGTCAAATCATAAGCCCCACCTTTGCCACTGTAAGTTGCTCGGAAGAAGCAACCATCAATACGCTCTTCTTTGAATCCGCTCATACTACTCCCTCCATCACTGTTTTCTTCAACAATCTTTGGGACCAAGGCGGCTAGCGATCGGCCTGAAAAATAGCATGTCTATTACTAGAGGAAATATACGTACACTCATGCATGCAGTGCTTCCATCCCGGGTACACACATGCATGCACTTACTCCACTTCGCGTACACACCTACATCGAGAGAAAATTATGGACTTGATTGCGGTGACCACGCCCTAATTAATTGAGCATTAATACAAACGCACCTAAAATCTCTCTGGTGGTGGAAATGCATGGAGAGAAATGCATGAGAATGAAGTGCGCCCTATAAACTGTGACGGAGAGAGGAGTAGTATGAAGGTGCAAAACCAACTACGCATATGGCCAGTCGGTCAACGCACTTCCTCTTGGCATAGCACTGACATGTGGGACCGGAGTGTGAGCAAAACGATCTCAATTGAAGGCTAAATGGCCAACCCGCCATTCCTTGAGAGAGACAAGGAGTGAGAACACACAGACAGGCTCGCACGGAGGCCAAGATATATTCGAGCATGGTTGATCGATATCATCATTACATGTTCGATGTTTTTTAGTCGTGCTATTGGGCTGCCGTTTTTTCGCACTTCACCCAAAAAAATGTGTACTTTATCAGAGATTAAAATAAAATAACACTACAGACGCTCCAGCATGCGGTTCCTAGTACCTGTATACTAGTCGTAGTACTACTCGTACTACTAAACCTTGCGCTTGGCTCTTTGCCTCTTCGTGAAGTCGAACAATGATGTTACTACAGTGTATGCCTCTGGCAATCTGACACCGAATGAACTGTTGCACGTCCACCGCCTGGGCGAGAGTAGGTTGCATTAGTCAAAAGCTTCTCGTCGTCTTGCGAGCCACCAAGCTTGAGGTAGATGGAGAGGTCGTATGCGAGCTTCACCTTGTCCTGCAGGCTTCTCCTCGTTCTGCGAGTTGACAGGACACACCACAAAGTAGTGCTAGTCCATACTCCCTCCTTTCTAGTTAATATGGATTTATATTTTTTGTGGGTAAATGAGAGAGCTTTATTCATATATAAGCATTCTTAGGACAATCAGCCAAGAGACTGGTCACTAGCAAGCGAGGTACCCCGCAAAAAAGAAGGAAGCGAGGTGTTTCATCAAGCCAGCTCGTGGTCACATTGAAAGTGCGGCAAGCACAGTTCGCACAAAGATGTGCCGCAAGGTTTGCTGGTTTGTTTACATGCTGAATAACAAAAAAAAGAAAATATAACCGAGGGCTCCTATTTCTAACAGGATATAGGAGCCAGAATTGAGCGAGAATTGTGGCGAGTGTTCCATGCAATCAACTTTCATTATCACATGCGAGAACCCTTGAAGAGAACCAAATGTGTTGAAGATTGCTTTAACACGAATTAAAATAAAATAAGAGTGCAGACGCTCCACCATTGGTTCCTAGTAGTACATACCTATATAGTAGTAGTACTAGTAGTAAACTTTGCACTTGGCTGTTCGCCTATTCGGGAAGTCGAACAATAATGGCACTAGTACAGTGTATGCTTCTGGCAAACTGACACCGAATTAACTGTTGCACGTCAACCGCCTAAGCGAAGGAGAGCTTGCATTAGTCAAAAGTTTCTCCTTGTCCTGCGAGCCACTGCGTGCAAGCTCCTCCCGTCCTGCAAGCTTCTCCACCTTCGGCAAGTTAATGGGACACAACAAAGTAATGCTTGTTCATACTGCCTCCTTTCCGGTTAATATGGCTCAATTTGGAACGAGATAAATACACAGTCTGTAACTATATATTTGTAAAAATACGGTCAGTGGACTTCATAATATGCTCATTGCACTCAATATATACATTTTCCGGTGTTTATACGGTCACTAGCTCACCCTGGCTGAGTATGTGTGTGCATGCATGTGTAGGTTGAGCACTTGAGCGTGACCGTGTGTGTTCCGCCGTGTGCTCGGAGATGCATGCATTAGGGCGTCATGCGTGTGTTTTGCGTCCATGTGTACGTGTGACCTTTGCATGCATGCACGAGGTTGTAGTCCCTCACATTCACATGTTCATAAGTCAATGCTTTGTCAAAACATTGCATGCAAGGTTTAATCATTCGTTGTTCACGCATGCATTCTCGATATTAATATGTTGATAAAGACAATTTCTTGAGGAAAACAAGCCCATGTATTTAGTAAAAAGGGGACCAATAAGCTAGAACGGAGGGAGTACTAGTTGTGAACCGCAAGGAGGGAGTAGGTACTAGTAGTACTATGTAACAACGTGCAGTAACAAAATTCCTCTATGCGCATCCTGTCTATGTGTCATGCAAGAAAATAGGAATAAGTACAAGTGAGACTCAGGAACGTTCATACACGTAGGGGGAGTACGTGTAGGGGCCACTCAGGAGCAGTCAGATCACATAGTAAGTTAGTCGGAAGAAGTAACCATCATTTCACTCTTCAATGCCACGTACGCAATATAAAATGGTTGATATGGAGAGAAAAAGAAAACCACTCCACTATATATACACTAGTAGGAGCCTAAGCTACAAGCCTGCTTGCTTGGGGTGGTCCCTTCACAAGCATAGAACAACGGCAGCCACACCGCCGGTCATAGATCAGGCCTGATCCCGTCCTGGGGGAAGGGGACGATGTTTCGCATAGACGCGGTCGACAGCGGCGAGCGAGAAACCCACTGTTGGTGCGTCCCAATCGGGGGTCCCCGTGGTATGGGCTGATACCGCCTCCCAACCGCCCTTCTAGCTACACCCCGACGTCCCAGGTACAACTTCCTTTTGGAGGTGGCTTGCTCCACTGCCGCAGCTCCCCACGTAGCTCCTTCTCCATGTGTATATTTCTCTACTTCTATCGGCTTCTATTTGTGATGAGTTTATGTCTCATGAACTAGTGCTAGTACTATACGATAACTTTCCCGCTTACTTGTCGATGGATCGCGCCATGGAGTACTAGCACTACTGGAAGAGATTGACAAGGAGGGGGAGGACAGCTAGATGTAGCATGGACTACCAATAACTTCTTACATGCATGTTGTGGCCGACCATGGCGACCTTCGAACGCGGAGTAGTCGCGAGCACCGGGAAGCGGCGCGGGCGGCGCTCTCTCGGCCGGCGTGCCGCTTCAATGCTGGTGCGAGTGAGAGGTCGCGTCCTCTCTGGCCAGGTATGAATGTGGCACTGACCATTTCGGGCGGGAAGCACACACGGGTGATGAAGAGGGTTCGGGTTGGTCAGGAGTGGGCGTGGCAGCCGTCCGAACGCCTGCAAACAAGAGATGTTGTACGTAAATATTGGTGCGTATATAATTAATAACATAAATAATGTGCCCGTTGGACAAATATGATTGGAGATGGAGATGGTGATGGAAATTTACGTAAACATGGATATGCATGTCTATGTCTATGTGTGTGTGCGCGACAACTCTCGTGACTACCCGTACACACCATCGATGTCTCATTCTCCCTACACACACAAACTTAGTATCGCCTCATTTTATTCCTAGGATAGGAATATCATGGGAGTGGGGAACAACGACGTATAAGAAGAAATGTACTCACACTCACTCTGCCTCTGAGATACCCGCGAGTACATGGTGGAGCGCATTTGTACATAAAGAGGCAGCTTACGTACGTAATAATTTTACCCTTTAATTTGTTCACTTAATAATGGAGGGTCGGGGACCACACGTGAGTGATACAAACTTTGACCTGGAATTGGGGGCGTGTTTTTGATCGAGTTTTCTTTCTTGGTACGTTAAAAAAAGTTTTGTCCGCCAATTTTTGTTTCTTATTTCCGGGAAGGCGCGTATTCTATTTAAAACCACTACTATGGAGAGATTTTTTTACTCCGTTATATATATAGCCTCTTGTTTGATAGGGTTTCTCGCGTCTCACTCTCTCACCCTCTCCATATATAAACAAGATGACAGTGTCCACTCTATCTCTCTCCTCACCGGTGCTCACAGATCCGGCCGAATCCTATACACTGTGGATGGTGAGGAGGTGCAGCATTAACGTTGTCGCTGTCAGTGATGGAGGAAGCCGATACGCATCGTCCTCTCAGAGCCGGCACTGGCGCGGATGAAGGTCCTCCGTGCCCTTGTTCGTTGTTGTCGTGTGGGCAAATCCCGCCCGCCTGCCTAAGTGACATCTCGCCCATATGAGGATAACTTCATTTGGATTTCATGCTTCATTGTACTGGTCCAGCTCCCCAGGTCGCTTCATGCGGGTTTTCATCTATGCCATTACTCCCTACCTCCCCATGTACAGTATCTAGGGTTCGTCGGCTAGTCAAACATCACCTATTTTTTTACTATTGTAGAGGAAAGGCCACCGGTACGCGTCAGTGATATACAAACGGTTTTAAACCCCTTTCCGCGATGGCATTTGGAACCGTCGCCTAGTGAGTGTGGGCGATTAGGGGGTCCTTCGCACATGACCCAGAAACCGTTGAGGATATGCCCTCCTGGCACACACGCTTGGAAAAATGAGGTCGTGTGCGACCGGCAAGCGAGCAAATACGGTTATATGTATAGTAGTGCTAAAAAATACAATTATACAGGCGAAATCATTTCCGGTCGTAAGTTCATCCCACACAGTCAGTCCCTGCGAAACGTTTCCGTTCATACATACATCCCACATAGTCGCTGCAAGGAAAACGTTTCCGTTGGAGGTACATCACACACAATTTTCCCCGTTAAATTGTTTGTGATGGCCTTCCCATCGCACACAATATTAATAATTTATCGTTTGCATTATTGAATGCATCACACACAATGCATAGAAGAAACTGTGTGTGTTGCCTTAGGTCATCGCCCACGGTATTTTCTCAATAACCGTTTGCAATAGCAAAAACCAATTTGCAGACTAATTGCCCTATTATTAATAATCCATTTATTAATCTAATTGACATTCATATTAAACACATAATATATTTCATTCCCATATTAAGGAAGCAGGATTTCATAATTGAAATACATCAGAGTACAACATGATATAGCTTCAGCACTCAGCTACCCCATTACACAACTGCACTAGCACCAAGTTTCACGTGCAACATCTAGAACCTTTCGAAATTAGCATCATAGACGGTACATAGACATATGCATCTCATCGAGAAAACTGCTGAAGCGGAAGGCGAATATTGAGCATTCATTGATGTTGACGGTCTGCAACTTTAGGCCGGTGCCTGTGGATGATTGACCGTCCATCCTTCGTCCTCTTCAGGAACACTTTAATATTGAACGTGGGTGTTGTATGAAAACCTCCCTCACCTCCTGTCCATACAGGTGGTTTGAGAGGTAATCATCAATGAATTGTTTAGGAAAGGCCTGAAAACAAGGATGTGCACAAATATCTTCTCTATATTGGAAATGGGGCAAAGGAATAAAAAAGACAAGGTATAATAGTATACAATAACAGAATGCAGCCACAACAATTGAACATCGCATTGCACAATTGAACCAAGATGTTAACTAAACACCACAACAAATGAACCAACCGTTAACTGAGCACCACATTGCACAGATATAGCATACTCCTAATAGAAGATCAGACAGTTAGCCAAACCAAGCATGCTTAACATCTTGGAAATATAGCAATTGTATTTGTTTCCTATGTATTTAGTACAACCAAATTCGATTTATTTCTCACATGGTATACAATAACAGAATGCAGCCACAACAATTGAACATCGCATTGCATAATTGAACCAAGCAGTTAACTAAACACCACAACAAATGAACCAACCGATAAATGAGCACCACATTGCACAAATATAACATACTCCTAATAGAAGATCGGACAGTTGACCAAACCAAGCATGCTTAACAACTTGGAAATATAGCAATTGTATTTGTTTCTCATGTATTTAGTATAGCCACATTCGATTTATTTCTCACTTGGTATACAATAATAGAATGCACACACAACAATTGAACATCGCATTGCAGAATTGAACCAAACAGTTAACTAAACACCACAACAAATGAACCAAACATTAACTGAGCACCACATTGAACAATATAACATACTCCTAATAGAAGATCAGACAGTTAACCAAACCAAGCATGCTTGACAACTTGGAAAATTGCACCCTAAAGAATTGAACATCACATTTGCAGAACTGAACCAAACAGTTTACTCAACACCACATTGCACGACATATAGAACATATACACTAGAGAAGAAGATTGCATGGTAAAAGTAGATAGCACAATTCACTAAAATTTGTTAAGGAAAGGCAGTAGCTAGCAAACTGAACATGGGTCCTTATAGTGAGCTAATAAGACAAGCTAATAATTGTTGAAGATATCGATGATGATTGGCTCCTTGGACATGGAAGAGGGTGAGGTCTCCGCAATGTGGGTGCCCTCATCGTAGTAGTGAGTTGCCTGAGCTGCTCTGGGCACCAACCTGCTGGCTCTCGAGATGAGGTAAGCACGTGCACGCTGGGGAAACACCTCGTAGTCTTCATCGAGGGCATCGATGGTGGTCTTGAGAAAACGCCACGAACTGTCGTTTAAAGCAGCCAACCGTGCCGCAGCGTCAGTGCGTGAGGCGTCAACGGTGGCCTCGACGGCGAGGTGCTCCTCCAAGATCTGGGGGTCGGCACGAAGGGCAGCCATCGCGACCTCGTCCGCGCGTGCAGCCGCGATTTGCTTCTCCGCTGCCAAATGCTCCTTGAGATCGTGGCTATACTGCCTTCACCATGGCTTAGGTGGCGCTTATTTGGTTGAGGGGTCGGTGATTTGGGTGGAAGGTGTCGCACTCGCACCGGCGGTCGGGGCATGTGGGATGTGGAAGGAGGAGGAGGACGGAGTTCGGGTGTGGATTATCTGCCTCGATAGGCGAGGCCGAGCAGCGGGAAGGAGGCGGCGCTGCAAGCAAGGAGTGAAGGTTTCAACTTGGAAAGGAAGGCGGAAACAAGGGAAATGTGGCTTTTGGTAAGGGGGAGGGGGCGGGGAGGTAGATATTTCCGCGGAAGCCAAAAATTTGGAATAACTTCAGCGAAAAAACTGGTGTGCAAAGTATCATCAGACACGGTCCCTTATTTAGAGCGGGCTGTGGACTGTAGCCGACAAACCTTCTCGAGTAAGCCATAGGCATACTATACACCGACGGTGCTCCAGGATATTTTGTACTGCATCTCACACGGTTGGTGATAGTAAACTGTGTGGGATCTACTTGATTTTTCATCTTGATTTGAATTACATAATGGGGTCACAACTTCAAAGGATGCTGTTTGAATTGCTAGAACTTCTATCTGTAGTGAACATGCAACTATAGGTGTGTCATAAAAAAATTTGGAATTATTCAGCGTTCGTTTGGACATTTTTATGCGATAACTTGGTTTTCTAGGAATTATAGGTGCACAATTCAAAATTAAACCATATGCACATGCTCCGGTGCACCAAAATGGGTTGTAAAATGATATATGTGTCCATGGACTGATGATTACTTCCCATTCAAGAAATGGGGATGAATTTGAAACACCACGACACCGTGGCTCTCCGGCAAATGTTGAAGTTCTTGCTTTTGTAATTCTAGTAAATACAAAACTCGTCTAAAATTCATGAACCTTGGCATGCTATCATGGAACGGCATCAAGATGCTGGGGTAAAAAATGTTGTCCCATTTGGGCCAGGTGATGGTATAAGCTTCTCGCAAACCAGAGGTTCTCTCACGACAAGCATGATGGTTTCGGTAGGGAACATTTCACCTTTCTGGACGAAACGATATCCATTGGATCTTCTCGATTTCAATTTTTTTCCTAGCGTCAACATAGAACAACAGGGGTGTTGTGTCAATTTTTGGGATTTTTCGGGGTTCAATTGGACATCTTTATACATTAACTTAGTTCTCTATGAATTCATGTGCATAATTCATTTGAACTACATGCACATGCTCTAATGCATATAAATTAGTTGAAAATTCAAATATGTGTCCTTGATTACATGCTTAATTAGGTCCCATGCAAGGAATGAGAATGAATGTCAAACACCATGCCACCGTCACTCGGCCGCAAACATTGAGATATATACCTGGTTTTTAAATTCTAGTAAATCCAAAGCTTGTCTGAAATTCATGAAACTTTCCATGGTAAAAAATAATGCGTTAGCAGCATCCTGCTATGATGGAGCAGCATCAACATAAAAAATTTGTCCCATTTGTGGCAGGTTTGGGTATATGCTTCTCACAAACTAGAGCTTCTCACAACAAGCATGATGGTTTTGGTTTGGAACGCCCCACCTTTGGGGACAAAACGATATCCATTGCCTCTTATTGCTTTCAAAATTTTTCTCATGTGAACATAGAACAACAGGAGTGTTGTGTTAATTTTTGTGATTTTTCGGGGTTCGTTTGGACATTTTAATGCATTAACTGAGTTTTCAATGCATTTATGCGCATAATTCAAATTTTAACTACATGCACATGCTCCAGTGCGTATAAATTGGTTGAAAAATCAAATCTATGTCCTTGGGTGCATGCTTAGGTCCCATGCAAGAAATGAGAATGAATTTCAAACACCCTGCCACCGTTGATTGCTGGCAAAACGTTGAGATACCTGGTTTTTCAATTCTAGAAATCCAAAACTCGTCTGAAATTCATTAAACTTGGCATGGTATCATGGAGTGGCATGAACATGCCGTGGTAAAAAAATTGTCCCATTTGGGCTAGGTTTGGGTATAAGCTTCTCACAAACCAGAGCTTATCACAACAAGCATGATGGTTTCGATAGGGAACGTCTCACCTTTGGGGACGAAACGATATCCATTGCCTCTTACTGCTTTCAAATTTTTTCTCGTGTCAACATAGAACAATAGGAGTGTTGTGTCAATTTTTGTGATTTTTCGGGGTTCGTTTGGACTTTTAATGCATTAGCTGAGTTTTCAATGCATTTATGTGCATAATTCAAATTTGAACAACATGCACATGCTCCAGTGCATATAAATTGGTTGAAAAATCAAATTTATGTCCTTGGGTGCATGCTTAGGTCCCATGCAAGAAATGGGAATGAATTTCAAACGCCCTGCCACCGTTGATTGCTGGCAAAATGTTGAGATACCTGGTTTTTAAATTCTAGTAGATCCAAAACTCGTCTGAAATTCATGAAACTTGGCATGGTATCATGGAGGGCCATCAACATGTCGTGGTAAAATTTTTATCCCATTTGGGGCAGGTTTGCGTATAAGCTTCTCACAAACTAGAGCTTATCACAACAAGCATGATGGTTTCGATAGGGAACGTCCTACCTTTGGGGACAAAATGATATCCATTGCCTCTTATTGCTTTCAAATTTTTTCTCGTGTCAACATAGAACAACAGGAGTGTTGTGTCAATTTTTGTGATTTTTCGGGGTTCGTTTGGACATTTTTATGCATTAACTGAGTTTTCAATGCATTTATGTGCATAACTCAAATTTGAACTACATGCACATGCTCTAGTGCATATAAATTGGTTGAAAAATCAAATTTGTGTCCTTGGGTGCATGCTTAGGTCCCATGCAAGAAATGGGAATGAATTTCAAACACCAGGGCACCGTTGATTCCCGGCAAAATGTTGAGATACTTTGTTTTTAAATTCTAGTAAATCCAAAACTTGTGTAAAATTCATGAAACTTGGCATGGTATTATGGAGCGGCATGAACATGCCGTGGTTAAAAATTTGTCCCATTTGGGGCAGGTTTGGCTATAAGCTTCTCACAAACCATAGCTTATCACAACAAGAATGATGGTTTCGATAGGGAACGTCCCACCTTTGGGGACGAAACGATATCCATTGCCTCTTATTGCTTTCAATTTTTTTTCTCGTGTCAACATAGAACAACAGGAGTGTTGTGTCAATTTTTGTGATTTTTCGGGGTTCGTTTGGACATTTTTATGCATTAACTGAGTTTTCAATGCATTTATGTGCATAATTCAAATTTGAACTACATGCACATGCTCCAGTGCATATAAATTGGTTGAAAAATCAAATTTATGTCCTTCGGTGCACGCTTAGGTCCCATGATACAGCGAGAGACTGGTCAACCACTCGATTGACCACTGGAATGTTTAGAATTCCTCCGCTTTGACAAAGGACCGTTTCCCGGCCAGGCACACACGCGCCCCGAATTCGGAGAACGCGGTGCCCCCAGGGGCTATATCGTAGCCCCACCCTCGAACTCCAATGGCTAAGTGAAAGTGATAAAGCATTATAGTCCGGTTGCCTCGTTTGCTACGCTACCACCTCCTTAACAGGACCGAGACGTCGGATTAAGTGTGAAAATGCGCTATTATTGCGAACACCCCCGCACCTTGTGCGTGGGGGCTGAAGCCGATGAATGCCATCTTTCAGGTTATACACATGTATACAAAAACGGCCGCATAGGAGATATTTCAATACTTGAAACACACAAGTATAAAAAGCAATTTCATCATAACCATTGTTTTACAAAATAAAACGTTCATTTGAACATGACATTTTTCGAGCACTGCGACTCTATTACACGAGCACCACGTAGAACTTCCCCAAAATAGTGCTCGACGGGTAACCGGCTTTCGTCCGAACCCTGGGTTGCAACAGCGGTGGCATCCATCTCTGTCCAATGTGTCTTCACACGGGCAAGGGCCATCCGCGCACCCTCTATGCAGGCCGACCGCTTCATCAACTTGAGATGCGGCACCGCCCCAAGAAATTGCTGCAATAAGCCAAAATAGCTCGTCGCCTTGGGCCTATCCGGCTAGACATGAGTCACGATATCCGTCATGGCAAGTTTGGGCAACCTATTCAGCTCAGCCCATTTGGCCAACCGATCGGTCAGCGGAAGTGAACGATCCGGACTATGGAATTGAGACCAAAACATCTCTTCCGTCTTGTGATCCTTCTAACTTCGGAAGTGCACAACGGCATCCTCCGCACTCGCCGCTAAGTCCATATATGGATCCTCCGGACCCCACAGCTGGCCAAGCTGGGCATACTTTGGATCTGTAAACCTGCAGCGCAGCAGAAAAAGCTTGCCAGCCACAATGTCTTCGGCCTGACGCAGCTCCTCCTTTATAGCCCGCATTGCAGAACGGGCATCCTTGGCTTCGGCGGTGGCCTTCCCCAGGTCCTCTCGCTCCGATAGGTGCTCCTTTTCAAGAGCCTCATTGCGGGCAGTAGCTCCTCTATTTTCCCCTTCGCCTTCTTCTAAAGGCGCAACCTCCAACATCCTGACCAGCACGGGATCCGGCGCGGTCTCTGGGAGGGGGGCCGGACACCGTATCAGCTTTGCTTGCGCTATCCACTCCTGTTGCAGGATAACGGGTTAAAAGGCGAATTGTAGAAAAGCAAACAAATGGTACGTCCGAACACGGGGCTACTTACTTGAGTATCCGGGCGATTGCAGCTTAGGCCGGCATGCTCGGTCAATTCCGGACACGCCGCTTGTGGTCCGAAGAACAACTTGTACATCTCCACGGGTGTCGTACCCATAAAGTGTTGGAGAATCCGTGGTCCCTCCGGATTGAACTCCCATAGCCGGAGAGGACGGCGTTTGCAGGGCAGGAGACGCCTAATCAGCATAACCTGCATCACCACGACCAGATCGATCTCCCTCGCCTGGAGGTCTCGAATCCGGCCCTGCAATAGGGGCACGTCTTTTGACGGCCCCCAGTTGAGCCCTTGGTTGACCCACGACATCAACCATCGAGGAGGTCCCGAGCGGAATATGGGCGGCGGCTTCTGCCTGCTGCCCGTCGGAGCGGTGATATAGAACCACTCCTGCTGCCACAAGCCGAGCTCCTCTTGGAAGGAGCCCTCGGGCCACGAGGCATCGGCCCTCCTACTTATGGCCGCCCCGCCGCACTCTGCTTGACGCCCCCCAATCATCTTCGGCTCCACATTGAAGGTCTTCAGCCACAGGCCGAAGTGGGGGGTGACGCGGAGGAAGGCTTCGTAGACGACAATAAATGCGGAAATATGGAGGATGGACTCCGGAGCCAAGTCATGGAAATCGAGCCCGTAGTAGAACATGAGCCCCCTCACGAAAGGATCCGTCGGGAAGCCTAAACCCCGACAGAGGTGGGATACAAAGACGACGTACTCGCCGGGCTCGGGGGTGGGTATAGCCTGCCCTACGGCGGGCAGCCTGTGCGAAATCTCGTAAGACAGGTACTTGGCCTCTCGCAGCTTTAGCACGTCCTCCTCCGTGACAGAGGAGGGCATCCACCGGCCCTGAAGGTTGGAGCCGGACATTGTTGAAGGTCCGAAGCACATGAATCTGGGACTCTGGGTGTTGGAACTTGGAGCGAGGAGAAGATTCGATGGAGGATTGAAGAAAAGAAACGAGCCTTGGTCCTATTATATAGAGGGAGAATACCAAGAGCCGTCTCCGTGACCGTTCGGGACTCGCCTTCGATAGAGGGGGCGTGGCGATGGGCGCGGTTGGGTTACCCACGTCCGTATTGATGAGGATCCCGGAATAAGGGGAACACGATCTCTGCTTCGACAAGACGTGACAAGGAAACCGCTTCGCTAAACGCGCTGAGGTGGTATAATAAAAAACGGTTCAAGTAAAGGCTTGGTAGTGGCGTGATGTCATGCTACAAGATACGTCAGCAGATTGAACCTGTGTACATGATATTCTCTCTACGGTGGAATGTGGAAATTATTTTGCAGAGCCGGACACTATCCTGGTGTTCACAATCTTCTATGGATTATTCGGAGGAGGAACCCGCCTTGCAATGCCGAACATTATGCGCGCCGGACTCATCATCATTGAAGCCAGGTTCAGGGGCTACTGAGGGAGTCCTGGACTAGGGGGTGTCCGGACAGCCAGACTATCATCGTCCGCCGGACTCCAAGACTACGAAGATACAAGATTGAAGACTCCGTCCCGTGTCCGGATGGGACTTTCCTTGGCGTGGAAGGCAAGCTTGGCGATACGGATATGTAGATCTCCTACCATTGTAACCGACTCTGTGTAACCCTAGCTGTCGGTGTCAAAACCGGCGGATCTCAGGTAGGGGGTCCCGAACTGTGCGTCTAGGCGGATGGTAACAGGAGACGAGGGACACGATGTTTTACCCAGGTTCGGGCCCTCTCGATGGAGGTAAAACCCTACGTCCTGCTTGATTAATATTGATGATATGGGCAGTACAAGTGTGGACCTACCACGAGATCAAGGAGGCTAAACCCTAAAGCTAGCCTATGGTATGATTGTTGTAATGTATGTTGTCCTACGGACTAAATCCCTCCGGTTTATATAGACACCGGAGGAGGCTAGTGTTACACAGAGTCGGTTACAATGGTAGGAGATCTACATATCCGTATCGCCAAGCTTGCCTTCCACGCCAGGGAAAGTCCCATACGGACACGGGACGGAGTCTTCAATCTTGTATCTTCGTAGTCTTGGAGTCCGGCGGACGATGATAGTCCGGCTGTCCGGACACCCCCTAGTCCAGGACTCCCTCAGTAGCCCCTGAACCAGGCTTCAATGACGATAAGTCCGGCGCGAATAATGTTCGGCATTGCAAAGCGGGTTCCTCCCTTGAATAATCCAGAGAAGATCATGAACACCAGGATAGTGTCTGGCTCTGCAAAATAAATTCCACATTCCACCGTAGAGAGAATAAAATGTACACCAGTCCAATCTGCTGACGTATTATGCGGCGTGACATCACACCACTACCAAGCCTTTGTTTGAATCATTTTTTACTATACCACCTCAGCACGTTTAGCGAAGCGGTTTCCTTGGCACGTCTTGTCGAAGCAGAGATCGTGTTCCCCTTATTCCGGGATTCTCATCAATACGGACATGGGTAACCCAACCGCGCCATTGATGGTGGCGCTTGGGAGATAAGCGAGTTTTATCAGGCCGGTGGGGACGTATAGTTTTCGTCCGCCTATATATAAGGGATAAGGATTTACCTTCTCACCTACGCCTTCCTCCTCCTTTGCTTATCCATCCCCGCGTACTCAAGCTCCAACGCCTGAGCTCGCGCATCTCGCCCCGTCCTTCTCCGAATATGTCCGAAGCGGGAGGTAAATGGTTGGCCTCCACCTTTAAGGAGGAGCACATCACCAAACTGCGCAGCGCCGGATACCTTTCCGGCGATATCGCGCATCGGCTGCCCGACGAGGGGCAGCTCATCCCTACCCCTGGGCCCCATGAGAGGGTCGTCTTCCTTCCCCACTTCCTCCGCGCACTGGGCTTTCCACTGCACCCATTCGTCCGGGGGATCATGTTTTACTACGGCCTGGATTTCCACGATCTGGCGCCGAACTTCATCCTCAACATCTCGGCGTTTATCGTCGTGTGCGAGGCCTTCCTCTGCATCCGGCCCCACTTCGGCCTGTGGCTCAAGACCTTCAACGTCAAGCCGAAGGTTGTGAAGGGTACGCAAGCGGAATGCGGAGGCGCCATGTTGGGCAAGTTGTCCAACATCCTTTGGTTCGAAGGGGCCTTCGTGGACTCCGTCAAGGGGTGGCAATCGGGGTGGTTCTACATCACCGAGCCGTGCAAGCCCACATGGGCAGCGGCCCCCGAATTTTGATCTGGCATCCCCACGCAGCTCACCTCCTGGAAAGAGAAGGGCTTGCAGTGGGGCAATCCGAAGGAGGTGACGGGACTCCGAGCCTGCATCCAGAAGCTGGTGAGCAATAAGCTCAGGCTCGTCGACATGGTCCAAGTCATGCTCATCCGCCGGATTCTCCCATGCCAAGAATGGGCATTCAATTTGTGGGAGTTCAATCCGGAACAGCACCAGGCGCTAAGCGGGCTCTTCGATACGACATACGAAGGCGCCTGGAGGGTGCTGTTTAAGGGCCCCAAAGCCCCCACATCCGCGACGGAAGATCGCGGATTTCGCTCGTAGCATCCAGCTGACGAGGTAAGTGATTCAACCCCGTTACGGGACACTTGTGGTAATTAAACTGATTCTAAGAGGGTTTCAATCTCTCTTTTCCTTTGACAGGAATGGATGGAGAAGGCCAAGCAGCTCATCAGCCCGGCCCCCATGCCAGAAGACCCAGAGAACGCCCGTTTAGCAGGGCTGCTGGTTCCGGCACCGCATGTGGTGCCGGAGAAGAAGGCCAAGAAGGTGGTCGCGGGGACTCGAAAGAGTTCCCGCAATCAGGCGTCCGACAACGAGGTGGACTCCTCCCCTGAAGACGAGGAGGAGGAGGAGGACTCTCTCCCGGAGGAGGGAGAGAAGAAGAGGAAGGCTTCCCCAATAGGGGAGGCCGAATGGTCCAAGAGGGGGAGGACTATCCCCCCGGACAGTTTCGCCAACACCACCGTTGGCGAGGATGAGTGGCCTCCAAGGGCCAGGCGTCTGGCAAGATCGTAAGTATCTGGATCCTTGATGTGCAATTTCTTTCGTGTCGCGTAGTGTCCTTCTAATGCCGTGTTCTGTCCATAGCCCGGCCGATGATGATCTCCCCGCTTCATCGAGCGGGTCGCTGGCCCCGTCGGATGTGGATTCACTTCCGACCGCCTCTACCCCCAGCACCAATGAGGACGCCGAGGTGGGATCCCAGAGAAGGACCCATCAGGAGGAGGCTCCGGAGGCGCCGTCAGGCTGCCTCCCGGACTTTGTGTCGGACTCTACATTGGGACCCGCAGTGGTTCCAGAGTCCGGCGGGCAGCCCCTTCGAAAGAAGGGCAAGACCGTGACACCGGCGACCTCCGTCCAACCGAAGGCGCCGGATAACTTGTTGGAGGCGCTTAAAGGCGCTTCCATCGAGGAAGAACACCGCCCTATCATGAGTGCGGTGATTCAAAAGGTTCAGCGCGCCAAAAGCGGGCTTACCGAAGCCTGCAGCAGCCTTCTAACAGGCTTTGAGGTAAGAAGTTAAAAATATGTAATGTAATACCGCATAGACAGTAGCCCCTGATGCTCAGTTCGGTGTTCGGAAAGAAAAGGCGGACTGAGGATCTAACAAGATATACGCAGGGTTGCTTAAAATATGTCAATATGGGTTTGCAGGCTGCTCTGCTGACCTCTGCCGCACTCTCGGCGGAGGTCAATGTGTTGAAGAAGGATCTCGAGCGGTCCGAGCAAGAGCTCGGCCATGCCAAGAAGCAGCTCGAGGACAAAGAAGGTGAGTCACACCACTTTGAATAGTTACCTTACAGAAAAGGATTTTGGTTGCAATAAAATTAACAAGGATAATATGGGTATTGCAGGGGCCACGAACGAGGTGGCAACCCTGAAGGAGGCTGTGTCCGCGGCCGAAGGCAGTGCGGCCGTGGAGTGGGAAGAGCGAGAGAAGCAAGAGGCGCGGGTGGCGGAAGTGCGGCAAGAGCTCCAGGCTCTCCTGGAGAAGCATGAGAGCTTGGAGCGTGACTCCAAGACTCGAGAGTCCGAGCTTGCCTCGGCTCTCGAAAGTGCCAAGTCCACCAAGGCCGAGGCCCGTAAGGCCCTTCAGGAGGTTGAAGATGTGAAGAAGATAGCGGCGGGTAAGGCATTTTTCATGCAAAGCAAGCATGTTAATGTAAAATACCTGACACTTACCCGCATTCGGAGCTCTCCAGGGGCGTTTGTAGATCTGCCGCGTAGTGTGTCCGATGCCGCCGCATTCTATCGTGGCGAGGAGGGGAGCTCGACGGAAAAAGTCTTCTGGTCTCAGTACGCTGAGGCCGGACACCCGGTGCCCCCAAGCGACCAGCTGAAGCAGCTGGTCGAACTCCACAAGGTAGCTGAGGAGGCCATGAAGGGCCTTATAGTCCGGCTGTGGCCTGGACATGCCATGCCTGGGAGCTACTTTGGCCTCGTGCGGCGGCTGGTGGATGCATGCCCCCGGGTGGAGGTCGTCAAGCACTCCGCCTGTATTGAAGGTGCTCGTAGGGCCCTTGCCCGCACAAAGGTGCATTGGGGCAAGTTGGATGCATAGAAGCTTCTCACGGACCCACCGCCACCGGGCAAGGAGTATCGCTGCCTGAAATGTATTATAAAACTGTCCTGAAGGGAGCCCGCGATATTGCGGATGAGTGCCCCAGAAATGTAATCTTTGAGTAAACTCGCGGTGTATTATCCTGTGCGCTGAAAACTGCGTTCATATGCGCCTTGAGCAACGCTTGTTCTAATTTAAAATATTACCTTCTGTTCGGCCGGTTATAAAATCTGAGAGATGGCAAGTCGTTGGCTTCAGCCCCCGAGCCACGAGTGCCGGGGTGTTCGGGATAACCTTGAGCACTCTTGTTCCCATTTTTGGGTCCATCTAGGGAGGCGCTCAACACGGCGAACAAGGCGACCGGACTTATAATGCTTGAACACTCTCACTTAGCCATAGAATTCTATAATTTTAAATTTCGGCGAAGCCCCTGGTATTCGGAAGGCCGAATCCGGGGCGCTATCCACGCCTTCGTCGGACATGGTCCGGAACTTCGCTCGAAGTGGCGTGAGTCTTTAAGGACCCGAAGAAACCTCTCGAACAGCGACCAGTCTCTCGCCTTATCATGCCGGTCAGTTTTAGCTTTCTCCACTGAGGCGCTCACCCGGCTCAACCGGGGCGCAATCGCAGTGGTTCTCCCAGTGCCACCTTAGCCGACAGAACGGAACGTAAGGCACCAAAACGTGGGAGCCGGGCAAACCCAACTATTGACCCAAGACATGATTCGGAGCTGACTCATATAGTGCTATAAGTTCGGGGTGCCGCACTTATGAAAGTGTTCGGACTTATCACACCACAATGTGGGGAACAAATGCCCCTGGTGTATTAGGCCGTACCAAAATATACGGGTGCAAGATGTCATGTAATGAACATATATATATATATATATATATATATATATATATATATATATATATATATATATATATATATATATAAGGTAATGTAATTGCAGTTGAAAAGTGCTGCATTATTTATTAAAGGAAGTCTGCTATGAGTGCGGACTGATACAAATAGTGCGGTAAGCAAGGGATTTGGACTAAGTAAACATGTCCCCCTCCAGGGGTGAGCTGCGGACTTGGTGTATATAATCGAATTTAATGCTCGTAATTGAGACCACCTGAGTGTTCGTCGCAGCCTTCTTTCGTCCCTGACTGTTGCATCACGAGTTCGGCAGGTTTGCCGCCGGACAGGGCCTCTGGTTACTGGAGTCCTGTGTACACAAAGAAGGAAAATAATGAATAATAAAAAAAAGGGGGGCACACTTGCGAGCCCCTGGTGTGGTCGAACCGCACTCTGGGTTCATTGCGATCGTGCCCCTTCCCCTGCGCCCATAGTATCTCCAAAGCATAATGATGTACGCGGAGTGTTATTCTTGCGATCATGCGCGGGCGGGGGTTGGGGCCGCATTGCTACGCGTGCTCTGATCGCGCCAAGTGGTCTTGTTTGGTATTACTTCGGGCGCGTTTTGCTGTATCCGGTCGTTTAACAGCTGGACTCGAGAATTGCCTGAAGAGGCTGCTCTGTACTTCTGCCGCGAGAGTCGCTGTATGTTCCTCCGTTCGGAGGGAGCGTTCCGTATTCCCGTTGACCGTGATGACTCCACGAGGGCCTGGCATCTTGAGCTTGAGGTATGCATAATGCGGCACCGCGTTGAATTTTGCAAACGCTATTCGTCCGAGCAGAGCGTGATAGCCGCTGCGAAACGGGACTATGTCGAAGATTAACTCCTCGCTCCGGAAATTGTCCGGGGATCCGAAGACCACTTCCAGTGTTATTGAGCCTGTACAGTTGGCTTCCACACCTGGTATGTCACCTTTAAAGGTTGTCTTTGTAGGTTTAATCCTTGAGGGGTCTATGCCCATTTTGCGCACTATATCCTGATAAAGCAGGTTCAGGCTACTACCGCCATCCATCAGGACTCTCGTGAGGTGAAATCCATCGATGATTGGGTCTAAAACCAATGCGGCAAATCTGCCATGGCGTATGCTGGTCGGATGGTCTCTTCGATCGAAAGTGATCGGACAAGAGGACCATGGATTGAACTTCGGGGCGACTGGCTCCATCGCGTAGACGTCCCTTAGTGCGCGCTTCCTCTCCCTCTTGGGTATATGGGTTGCGTAAATCATGTTCACCGTCCTCACTTGTGGGGGAAAACCCTTCTGTCCTCTATTGTTTGGCGGTCGGGTCTCCTCCTCGTCATCGCTATTTAGCCCCTTGTCGTTGCTTTCGGCAATTAACTTGCCTGCCTGCTTGAACACCCAGCAATCTCTATTAGTGTGATTGGCTGGTTTTTCAGGGGTGCCATGTATCTGGCATAAGCGGTCGAGTATTCGGTCCAAATTGGACGGACCCGGAGTGGTTCTTTTGAAAGGCTTCTTCCGTTGACCGGGTTTAGAGCCTCGGAATCCAGCGTTGACTGCCGTATCCTCCTTGTCGTCACCGTTAATGCGGCGTTTGTTTTTGTTTCGACGTGACCTGCCGTTGTTGTCCTTAGTATCCGAACTGCCAGAATTTTTGTGGAGATTGTTACTGCGAGCTAGCCAGCTATCCTCTCCCGCACAGAAGCGGGTCATTAATGATGTGAGGGCTGCCATAGATTTCGGATTTTCCTGTCCCAGGTGCCGGGCTAGCCATTCGTCGCGGATGTTATGATTGAAGGCTGCAAGGGCTTCTGCATCTGGACAGTCGACAATTTGATTTTTCTTCGTCAAGAACCGTGTCCAGAATTGTCTGGCCGATTCGTCTGGCTGCTGAATGATGTGGCTTAGGTCATCGGCGTCTGGTGGTCGCACATACGTGCCCTGGAAGTTATCAAGGAATGCGGCTTCCAGGTCTTCCCAACACCCAATTGACTCTGCGGGCAAGCTGTTAAGCCAATGCCGAGCTGGTCCTTTAAGCTTGAGTGGGAGATACTTGATGGCGTGGAGATCGTCGCCGCGGGCCATATGGATGTGGAGAAGATAATCTTCGATCCAAACCGCGGGGTCTGTTGTGCCATCGTAGGATTCAATGTTTACGGGTTTAAACCCTTCAGGGATTTGATGATCCATTACTTCGGCAGTGAAGCATAGCGGGTGTGCGGCGCCTCTGTATTGAGCAATATCACGACGCAGCTCGAGAGAGTGCTGTCTGTCGTGTTCGGCCCGGCCGGGGTTATTATATCCGGTGCGACGGTATTCGTCATGGGTTGTGGGGCGCCCACGTGATCCGAAGATGGATCTGGATTGCCTTGCTTTGTCCTCCAATATATCTCGCAAGTCCGGCGCGTTCCCTCTTGGCTTCGTACTTTTGGAGCGATGCCGGGGTACGGTCTTGGTTGGGGGCCTCGATGCCTCTCTGTCACGACCGCGGGGTGGTCGGTCAGCCGTATCGTGCACTGGTGATGGAGGTATGTATGCTTCCTCCTCTAATCGGGGGAGCAGCTTGCGTCTTGGATAGCTTTTGGAGGGGCGTTCGAGTTTATACTCTTCGGCCGCGAGGACCTCGGTCCATCGATCGGCCAGCAGGTCCTGATCAGCTTGAGGCTGCTGCTGCTTTTTCTTTAGGCTGTTTGCCGTGGCGATAAGCCTGTGTTTAAAAAACTCTTGTTCGACGGGATCCTCGGGCACGACGAATTCGTCATCGTTGAGGCTTGCCTCGTCTTTGAGGGAGGCATATAGTTGTAATCCTCAACCTCTTCGTCTGCCGCCCTCTCGTGAGGGCTTGCTTCTGCGTCCTCCTGCGCTGAGTCTTGCTGGAGGGGGTTGTCTTCGGCACTTTCTGGGGTATTATTATCTCCTGTGCCGGAATCTCCATTCTTGCTGTGGCGGGATTTAGAGCGACGCTGCTGACGCTGGCGCTTGGGCTGTTTCTTTAAAGAATCTGCCTCCGCTGTTTCTTCGCCGTCCCCGTCTTTCGGGGTATCCACCATGTATATGTCATATGACGAGGTGGTCTTCCAGTGCCCTGTAGGCGCTGGTTCCTGTTCGTCTCCGGCATCGTCGTCCATAGCATCGATGTCTTTGGAGTCGTATTCTAGCATGTCGGTTAGATCGTCGATAGTGGCTACAAAGTGGGTGGTGGGTGGGCTCTGAATTTCTTCGTCGTCCGTATCCCAACCATCCAGGCCATAGTTCGGCCAGGGCTCTCCTGATAACGAGAGATGCTTTAGTGAATTCAGGATGTCGCCAAAAGGCGAGTATTGGAAGATGTCCGCGGCAGTGAATTCCATAACCGGCGCCCAATCCGATTTGGTTGGTAGGGGCGTGGGAGGTTCGGAGTCCGGCAAGGAGTCCGGCACCTCGGAATCACGAGTTTTGCGAGGGACAAGATCTGTGTTCGGCTCCATCGCCGTGGAAGTTGAAGCCCCTGAGGCGGTGTCCATCCACCGATCCTCTACCTGGGCAATCGGCTCTGGACTAATGGCCGGAGCGGATTCGTGTGCGGCCACCAAGGCACTGTTCGGCGGCAGAGCTAGATCATCCCCATCGCAATAGTGCGGCGCGCTTGGCTGTGGCTCGGGTCCGTCGAAGATCAAGTCTCCGCGGACATCGGCCGTGAAGTTTAGGCTTCCGAATCTGACCTGACGGCCAGGGGCGTAGCTTTCGATATGCTCCAGATGGCCAAGAGAATTAGCCCGCAGTGCGAAGCCGCCGAATACGAAGATCTGTCCGAGGAGAAAAGTCTCACCCTGGACAGCGTCGTTGGTTGCAGATGCCATCAAGCCTATTGGTGACGACACAGAGGAACTCTCAATGAAAGCACCAATGTCGGTGTCAAAACCGGCGGATCTCGGGTAGGGGGTCCCGAACTGTGCGTCTAGGCGGATGGTAATAGGAGACGAGGGACACAACACTACTAGAAAAAGGGCTATAGATGGTATTGACACTAATGGCGCACCAGACAAGTGGTGCGCCATTAGTATATACTAATGGCGCACCACCTTCTGATGCGCCATTAGTGTTGAAACTACTAATGGCGCACCAGGCCCACGGTGCGCCATTAGTACCAATTTTTTTTTGAACTAGTGCGCCTGTCCAAACATACTAATGGCACATCCGCAGTTAGTGCGCCATTACTAGTTGTAACTAGTAATGGCGCACCAGCCAGAAAGTGCGCCACTAATGTTATTTTTTTTTATTTTTTTCCTTTTTTTGCAAAATTACTAATGGCGCACTCGCACGCGGTGCGCCATTACTAGTTCAAACTAGTAATGGCGCACCGTGGCAGGGTGCGCCATTAGTATGTTTTTTTTGCAAAACTACTAATGGCGCACCACCAGGGGGTCCGCCATTAGTAACCTGGATTACTAATGGCGCATTTGTTGATGGTGCGCCATTAGTAAGTGGGCAGCAACAAGATATTTTGGACAACCTCTCCTCCCACACTCACTTTCTCCCTACTTCATTCTCTCCACCCCCTCCTCCTTGTCTCGGGTGCCTCCTCTTTTTCACCTCATTTCCACCATAGATTCATTCAAATTAAGTGGTTAAGTTACCTTATTTTGCTAGGTAAGTAAGGGGGGAAGCTATACTTATGTTGTTCTCCCTACAACAATGTGCACATGCACTTTTTATGGCCTAGCTAGATCTATGTATGTTCGTGGTGTTGCATATGTTTGTGGTGTTGCATATGTGTTTGTGTTTGGAGGTGTACCGGTATTTGAAATGCGATAGTTGCCAATATTTTGCCGGAATGTTGATTCATTTCCGTTTCGGCGAGAATTTTGGCATTAAGCATTCTTTTTGGTCCTATTTTTAGGGAAAGTCATGCCAAATTATTTCTTGGTTCTAAAATATCGTTTTGCTCTACCCCGCAGGCGACCATGGTCCGCACGATGACCGAAGGCATCGTGAATAGGTTTTTGAGTTCCGCGAAGGCCGAGATGCTTCAAAAGAACGAGACGGAGATAAGATGTCTGTGTCGAAGATGCATGCTGAATAGCCTTATTGCGGACCCGGATTCCGGGCAGGTGCGGGACCACCTGCTCTTGTGTGGTTTCATGGATGGCTATCGGTGGCAAGGTGATGAAGATGACTACGAAGTCGTCCATGGGGGCCGGGCAAGAAATGAGGAAGGGCAGCAAGACAACCACCGCGGCTCGGGCAGGCGAGAAGACGAAGAATCCCCAGGAGATGATCACGACGGTTATGCTGTACACAGTCATCATGTAGAAGATGCAGGACATGATGATGATGCCGGCAGAGTAGACGACGCTGGACCATCGATGGGCTGGGTGCAGGACCCTCATATTCAAGAGCTGCTTCTCAAGCAGACGGATAACGCAAGAGCTGCCGCCCGAGAGAAAGCCAAGATGGATCAACTTGAGTTAGACGCGGTTACTCCATTGTATGAAGGATGCAGGCCCGAGAATACCCGCCTGAAAGTAACGCTCATGGCTCTGGAGATGAAGGTAAAACACAAAATGACCGACGCATGCTTCGACGAGAACATGTCATTCTGGCACGAACGTCTTCCCAAGGGGAACAAGTGCCCGACCAGTTCGGAGGAGGTGAAGAAAATCGTGTGTCCTCTGGATTTACCGCACGTGAAATACCATGTGTGCATGAACAATTGCATCATTTATCAGGATGAGCACGCGGAGTCTACCATATGTCCAGTGTGCGGTGTCACTCGATACAAGAAGAGGAAGAAAGCTCCTTGAAAAGTGGTGTGGTACTTTCCGATCACTCCTCGTATGCAGCGGTATTTCGTGGACCCTAAGGTAGCAAAGCTCCTGCGTTGGCACGCGGATAGGGAGGAGAAGAAGCGAGAAGATGACGCAAATGATCCGGAGATAGATAAAAAAGACAAGATGCTGAGTCACCCTAAGGATGCCAGTGGCAAGCGTTGAACTTCGAATACCCAGAATTTGGGAACGATCCAAGGAACATCGTGCTGGGCGCGAGCACCGATGGAGTCAATCCGTTTGGCAGCCAGAGAAGCACACATAGCACCTGGCCTGTGTTTGTGTGGATGTACAACCTTCCCCCCTGGTTGTGCATGAAGAGGAAGTACATTCACATGAGTATGCTAATTGAAGGGCCGAAACAACCAGGGAACGACATCAATCTGTATCTGGGGCTGCTGAAAGAGGAGCTTGACACGCTGTGGAAAATGCCAGCCAATACGTGGGACGCCGCAGAGAAAGAATATTTCCCTATGAGAGCCGCACTGCTCACCACAGTGCACGACTATCTCGGTTACGGATATCTTGCGGGGCAGGTAGTCCACGGATTTTCTGGATGCGTAAGGTGCATGGATGACACAACGTATCGCCAGCTAGATAGAGATCCCGGGTCTTCGAAAACCGTGTTCATGGGACATCGAAGGTGGCTTCGCAACGATGACCCGTGGAGGAAACACAAGGATCTGTTAGATGGTGAAACCGAACCCCGAAAACGCCCGTGTACGAGGAGCGGCGAGGAAATAGACAAGCTGTTGAAAAATTGGAAAGACTGCCCACTACCGGGAAAGAAGCAAAAGGCACCAGAGCCGGGAAAGAAGCGAAAGGCGCCAGAGCCGCTACTGAAGGTATGGAAAACGAGGTCTGTTTTCTGGGACTTGCCGT
This sequence comes from Triticum timopheevii, assembly GCA_963921465.1. Lineage (NCBI taxonomy): Eukaryota > Viridiplantae > Streptophyta > Magnoliopsida > Poales > Poaceae > Triticum > Triticum timopheevii. Next base: position 192,888,269 of record OY997272.1, on the reverse strand, counting down.
ACTGGAAGATCCACCGTGTGCCTCACAGCCTTGATGTCATGCATATCACGAAGAACGTGTGCGAGAGTCTGCTTGGTACCCTGCTCAACATGCCAGAGAGGACCAAAGATGGGCCGAAAGCAAGGGCAGACTTGAAATCAATGGGCATCAGGCAGGAGCTTCACGCTATATATGATGACGATGATGATGATGACGATGATGATGATGATGATGATGAGGCGAAGCAGGACACAGAAAGTCGTCGCAAAGGCAAAAAGGCCAAGAAGACCAGAAATGACTACCCTCCCGCGTGCTTCACTCTAAGTCAGGAGGAGATCGAGCAGTTTTTCACCTGCCTCCTAGGAGTAAAACTTCCTTACGGTTACGCAGGGAAGATAAGCAGATACCTAGACCCAGCGAAGCAGAAGTTCAGAGGGATGAAGTCTCTCGACTGTCACGTGCTGATGACGCAGATACTTCCAGTTGCAATCCGTGGGATCATGGATGCACACGTCTGTGAAACGCTATTTGGCCTATGCAACTTCTTCGACGTCATCTCTCGGAAGTCGATTGGCGTGAGGCAACTCAGAAGGCTACAGGAAGAGATCGTGGTGATACTATGCGAGCTTGAGATGTACTTCCCGCCCGCATTCTTCGACGTTATGGTGCATCTGCTGGTCCATATAGTGGAGGATATCATCCAACTCGGGCCGACGTTCCTGCACAGCATGATGTCATTCGAAAGGATGAATGGTGTCATCAAAGGATACGTTCGCAACATGTCACGTCCAGAAGGAAGCATAGCCAGGGGCTTTCTGACCGAAGAGTGCATCTCCTACTACATGAACTATCTAGGCATCGAGAACCCCGTTGGTCTGCCCGTCAACAGGCACCTCGGCAGGCTCGCTGGATGGGGTCACCGTGAGGGTCGCCGCGAAATGCATGTCGACTTCGAAGGTCGACTCGCCGACTTTGAAAGAGCAAACCTAGTCGCGCTACAACACATAGACGTGGTCGATCCTTGGGTGGTAGAGCACAAAACCTTTATTAAGAAGACGTACAATGACCGAGGCCAACAGAGGACGGATGTAGATATACTCAAAGAGCACAACTCATGTTTCACGCGTTGGTTCAAGCAGAAGCTTCTGTCGTACCCTTTACATGAGGATTCTTCCACGGAAGAACAACTCATATTCGCCTTGTCACAGGGCACCGAACACAACCTGATGACCTATGAGGCTACACATTCTACACCGAGGCCAAGGACATGAAGAGTGATGGTTATCAGAACTCCGGGGTAACGATGGGATCCTACACCGGTAACGACAAGGACAGATACTACGGAAGGATCGAGGAGATCTGGGAGCTGAGCTACGCTGGAGAGAAGGTCCCGATGTTCCGTGTCAGATGGGCCAAGAATGTCATAAAAGAAGACCGGTATTTCACCACCATGGTTATACCCGAAGCCAAATCCAAGACTGTGGGCGCAAACGTCACCGCGAAAAATGAGCCATGGGTACTGGCTTCCCAAATGGACCAATGCTTCTTCATTACCGACCCGCCAAAGCCCAGTCGTGTTGTCGTGAGGAGATGCAAAAGGAAGATCATCAGAATGGATGGAGTAGCCAATGAGCAAGACTTCGACAAGTACGGCGACCCGAGGATCGAACATGACGACGATGATGAAGTAGCAGCATACACCACAAGAAGAAGCAGGACCACCCTACCTAAAGGACGTCCGTTCCACAGAAGAACTCCATTTGCGAAAAATAAGGGCAAGAAGAATGTGAACAGATAGCTAGCTAAGATTGATTGTATTTAAATCGTAGCCTTCATTTCTCGATTGTATTTCATGGGTACTTTTTGAACTATCATGAATATTTTTAAATTTCATGGACACTCGATCTCGATCCCGCTCCATCTCGATCGCTATCCCACCTCGCCAGATCCGGTCCCCATCGCCGCCGAGCACCCCCCAGTCCACCGGCCGCCGCCGCCGACCCCCCGCACCCTCGATTCCCCTACTCAACCGCCGCCGCCGACCCCCCGCACCCCGCGCACCCTCCCCCGCTCCACCGGCATTACTGTTTGATGATATTTTTTAAAAAATTATTACTGTCTTATAAAAAAATATTACTGTTATGATTTAAACAAGTTTGAACATATTTAAACACAAATAAGTATCAAACAGCTTTTTAAATGCTTAAAAAAATTTGTGGAGCCTGGGAGTCGAACCCAGGACCTCCTGGTGTGAGAACTGACTGCTGACCAGTCGAGCTAGTAGAGGGTACTTGATCTGGATCAGTTCTGGTGGTAGATAACCTATTGGCCCGAGCAGAAATAAAAAAATACTAATGGCGCACCACGGTGAGTGCGCCATTAGTATGGATGTACTTATGGCGCACCGAGGGGTGGTGCGCCATTAGTATTGTGCCCGGCCCCACCCATATTCCCTCCCCGGCCCCTCTCTCTCCCTCGCCCTCGCCCTCGATCCCCTTCCCCTCTCCTCTCCCGACGCCGCCGCCGCCCTCGCCCTCTGCCCCGCCGCCCCGACGCCGCCTCGACGCGGCCCTGCCGCCCCGACGCCGCCCCGACGCCGCCTCGACCCCGCCCCTCTCGCCGCACCGCGCTTCCGCCGACCGCCCTCGCTGAATCCAGGTGCGCCGCCTCCCCCTCCTTCGGGAGGCCTTCCCCTCCCCGGCCGCGCGGCGTGTGGTGTCTTCCGCCGGGGTCGATTCTCCCGCGGAGTTCAGGTGCGCCGCCTCCCCTGCCCCTCCTCCGCCCCTCTCTCTCCCTCATCTCTTCCCCGCGACCCCGCGCCGCCTCCTCTGCAAAAAAATTCCCAATGTCTCTTTGTTGACCGGCAAAAGAAATCCCCATCGACGGAGCATCTATCTGGCTTGTTCCCAAACCTAATTTGTTTCAACAGGTTCCGTGTTGAGAGTAGTTCTCGACTCAAATCGTTTTGTTTTTGTGCAGAATCTTAGGTTTTTCAAGATACGTGGGCTTGGGACGCGTCGGGAACACCAAGAAATTCAGATTTAGGTAAATCCAGTAGTCATTGCCTTGCCACACCAAAGTTTTCCATTGGTCATTATTGGTGATATTGTTTCATGATGAGATTTATGCTCTGTTCTATGCACATTCCAGTGGTTAAGTCGAGGGCAAAGAAAGGAAACTGGATTAACAACATACATTCCTAAATGTCGATACATCTTTACTTATGCACTACTAGAACGCAAGTAGAGGAGGGTAGGGCACTTCGGAAAGTGGTGTTTCTCCCCGTGTTGCTATTGTTGCATATATCACATATCATTCAGTATATGTGTACTGTAAGGGAAATCTTGTTAAAAGAAGTTCCAATAGATGTTCTTGTTATCGTACATAAAGGGGGCGATGACAGGGAGAGGCCTGGCATCTCTTGATTATGGTGGTTTCAAAGTACATTTTGTTGATAGCCTATGACCTTTTTGTTAACTGCTTGTAGATTTTGTCTATGCCTTTAGATACATGATCAAAGGCTTCCATGAACAGCTCATACCTTCTTGGCTTGACAGAGTTACACTTGTCAGCTGCCACATGAATTAATTATTAGACCAGATTGAAGTGCTTCATATTGGTCCAGTGCTTTTAAGTTTGGGGTTGTGCGTTCAATCTCAGCCATGCATTAGTGTACCTATTTGCTGCTATCTGCGAGTTGTTGCTGCTAGTTGTGATTTTGTCAAGTGATGCTGCTGCTACTTGTGATCTTCTAAAATAACCCCTTTCTCCTGAAACGTTGATTAATTTCCGTTTCGGTTGAGAAATGGGGCACTCCTAGGTCAAGAAAATTAGCAAAGGTCATGCCCAATTTTCTTGACCTAGAAGGTGCCTGATTCTCAACCGAAATAAAAATTAATTTGCTTTAGTGGTTGGATTAGTTTAGTATTTTATTCACAACCGAACCTGAAAATACTAGCTAGATAGCTTTTGTTTTTCAGGACCAACCGAACAATACATACATATACCTGTAGGCACCAACTTAATTTCCAAGGCAGGACAATTACTTGCTTCATTATATTCATCCATCCATCCATTTTGCATCATGTATAGAACCAAAAATAATCGGAGTTTCTGTCTGGCTTCAGAAGTCATAACACATGCATTTGGGTAACCCTAAATGTCAAAATTGCACAAGTCTAGACCCCTTTATGCCATATACTTTCTATTTTTCTTCATCGGAGTTCGACTGCGCATTAACCCAACGTGTGCATGACTCGATGGTCCAGGAAGGAAATCATTTCCTTTCATCAGCTAGAAAAACTGCCAACGTTTCAAAACTGCAACTTGATGAAGATTGGAGTATATCTTAATAAGTTTACCCTGTTGGGGCACATCACATACACACATTTGCTCAAGTCCACTCTGGCCCATGTAGAGCTGAAACCCAGTTTAGTTCCTTGTATCACTTGTCGCTGAAAACCGTTTGATTGTTTTCACGGAAATGATTTACAAGTTCAGCAAGTGATGAGCTGTGAGAATAACATATTCATTAGGGTAGGCGTCTCCTGCCCTATGCTGAATGTGGTGCAATTTTCGATGCAGATTCATAATTTGCAGCTTAGCTTATCTCTTGGCCCTCCAATTAAAATATAGGGGTTGACCTTCACCACGGCCGAAGCTTCTCTGCATCTATATATAATGGACATTCCCTAGCTTCTGAACAATCAACACAAAGCAGCAGGCCTGAGTGTCTCCAATAGTCATCCTTGTGTTTGTGTAGGTTTTCTTTCCTTGGTCCATTGAGCCTTCATTCATGGTTATGAATGATATGCAATGATCAGCCTGCTAGCGTTTATCCTCTCCGCGTGTTTGAACACCCTGCGGTGTAGTAAAAAGTAATTACAGATACACTCACCCACATAAGTATTCAACACAATGAAAAAATAGTACAAATTAAGGAAAGGCAATACCATTTCAGACGCTTGTCTTCTAAAAAGAAGAGTGAACTTTCTATACACACCCCTCAAGAACTAGGTTACCCTGAGAACATGGACTTGGACCTTAGCAACAACACACTAACAGGTTCTATCCCAAAACACCTAGGCAATATCACAAACATCTCTCAATTGTTCCTTGACAATAACCAACTTTTTGGCGACATTCCTTGAGAATTAGGTTATTTGGTCAACTTAGAGATCTTGTTCCTTGACAATAACCAACTTTTTGACCAAACTTTGTTTCTATTTAGAGAGAAACATGGCCCACAACGATGAGGCCGGGGGTTCGGGCGGCAAGGCATTCTGGGAGCTGTCCCAGGAGATGGAGGAACAACCTCACTTGTATGAGGCCGCTGCCTTCCCCACCGATCCTGAGACCACTGATGGTGCCGCCGAGGATGACCACACTGATGCCATCACTGATGGTGCCGCCGAGGATGCCACCACTGATGATGGCGGCGCCCGCACAGATGGCAGCCAACCGAAGAGGCAACGGAAGGACCAGCGCCCGATAGTGCTCCTCACCCTCAAGGAGGAAGTTACTGAAGTGGACTCCAACGGGTATCCAACGGCGCCCGAACGAATAGTCAAGGGGTACTCGCTTCAGCTCGGGTGCATTGTCCGGAGCACCGTCTCGATCAACACCGAGAACCTGAGGCATCCTGACCGAGGGAATTTGCGCCACCTCCTCTTCACGAAGCTGCACGAACGATACAAGTTCCCCGCTGAATTTGCAAACACAAGCCTCAAAGGGAATAAAGTGAACAATGCTGCCCTCACGAAGATGAGCAAGGCCCTGTCTACTTGGAAAAGCAATGTGAAGAAAATGATCGAGAAAGGTGAGAGTTATCAGAAGATCAAGGAGAAAAATCCTTCGATCACCGAAGATGACTACAATGACTTCAAGATCAATTGCTCGAGCACCGCAAGCTCCCAATCAAGTGAGTGGGGGAAACAAATGGGAGCTGAACATAGGGGAACACACACTCGGTCCCGGCGGTTACAGAGTGGCGGAGCCTATATGGGACAAGGAGGAGGCGGACCGTGCCGAGCAAGGCCTACCGCCCCTCTTCGAGAAATACAGCGGTAACAAGCAGACCAGGAACTTTGTCAGGGCCCGGTACAAGAAGGACCCGAAAACAAAGGAGCTTACCACGGATCCGAAGACCAGGCAGCTTGAGCTTGTTCTGGTAAGGAATACACCCCTGCGTAATTAGCTCCATATGGTTGCATTCTAATTAATGAAGCCAAATTTCTAAATGGTTCACATTCCTTCCGCAGGCGACTGAAAGCAGTAGCGTGGGGTCGACTAAGAGCAACCCTTGGGACACCACTCTAAATAGGGCGTTGAATGTAATGAAGAACAAGGATAAGCTCAGTAAGCCGACGTCAGCTGGTCGTGTGGCCGGCAAAGGCTTGTCGACAAAATGGGGGTCATACTATACCGCTGGTGTGCGCAAGGAGAAAAAGACCAGCTCAGAAAGCCAGGCGTGAGAGGTTCAAGAACTCAAGGCATAGGTGGCGCGGATTCCGGAGATTGTCCAAGAGCAAGTGGAACAACGACTCGGAGCGATGATCACCGCCATTGTGCCTACCTTGATCTCGGGGTTGAGTGCGTGGATTGCGGGCGGCCAACAGGGGTCGCCCCCGATTCCTAGCTTCACGGCCAGCAACTCACATAATGCGATGGCGGGGCCATTGGTGCCTCCGGCGGAGGCGGCATTGGTGTCTCCGACGCCGGCACGGGAGCTTAATGCACCCGCGTGTACACCGGCCGGCACCTCTGCAGCAAGCGGCACCTCCGTCAACTGCACGCCCGCCGTTGGCGGTGCGTCGACATTAGCCGAGCTCGACGCCATCATCACGGTAACTAATTAAGCCTCTCTCGGCCGAGGACTTCATCTCCTTGCCTTTGACTGGGCATCCCTGATGCCCTACATGTTTTCGCAGGGCGCCGGCGACGTTCCGTGCACTCTCCTCCACTTCGTGAACAACGAGTTGGTCGATGTCGCCAAGGGCAAAATCGTTCAACCGGGCAACCCCTTGTTCCACGGTACCCAGATGCCACCCAACTTGTTTAGGGTTCAACTGGTTCGGGTGCTGCCAGGCTGCGACGACTTGTTACCTCCGATTCGACCCATCGGGGCCGACGATGATGACGTGATGACCCTCAGCGCCTGCGTGAGCTGGCCCCTGGTTTGGCCGAAGAGCCAGATTCGTTTGGGGGTGGGGGACACCACCCCAAAGACAACACCGCCAGTCGTGCCGGCGCCAAGTCGGCCCCATGGCAAGACCGCCGTAATGGTGCCGGACATCCCTATGCCACTGGATCCAAACATGCATATGGCATAGGATCAGAACGACGACGACGACGACGACGATACATTTGCCAACGTCGATCAGTACTTTGCCAATCATGGGTACGATGGCGACTTCATGGGGCCTCCTTCTCAAGAACCAAACCCAACAAAAGACGTGTGCGATCTAGTTGGTACCGCAGAGAAGCCAAGTTGCAACAGGCGCCGTCTGGCATTCAGCTCTCAGGAGACGCCTCCAGCTGCCGACTTCACCGAGCCTCAGATAGGCGAGGTGCGAAATATTATCAGCCCCAACACACTCAAGAAGGCGGTCTGTGAGCAGAACTCGGTCCCATTATAGGAGAAGAAGAAGGCACGCAAAAGAAAGAGTAAGAAGGGTGCGAGCCAGCCGGCACCGAGTACGATCCGTGCTCAGGACGGGCCACCTTCACTGCAAGATATCTCGAGGAGGGTGCATGTGGCGGGTAGGGCGATGCTACCGACAAATATGCTCAATGCTGCAACCGATGCTATGCAGAGTCTGCATGACAGTGTTCTTGCTTTGGAGAAGCGGTGTCTCAGAGAGAAGGATGTGGCATACCCGGTTTTCGTGGCTAAGGTGCCAGAGGGCAAGGGCTTTATGGATAACTCCATCGGGCGTACGATCGTCCTGCGTTTTGATGACATCCACGCTATGTTGAACCTTCATCCGCTGCACTACACCTTCGTTCGGCTATTTTCGCTGAGTATGGAGATGCGGATCATTCGCGACAAGACCCTGGACATCGTGATAGTCGACCCCTTCTACATGCGTGCCAAGATCTTGGGCAGCGCTGGGGACCGGCAAGTCGCGAGTTCTTGCCTCGAAGGCGTCATTCTGGCAAACCAAGATAAGGATAACTTCCTCGTGCCTTACTTTCCCGAGTAAGTCCTCCCCTCAACCGCCCCGTAACATATGAATTCTTACATTTCGATCGTTTTTCTTTTAACATTCCGTGTTTTCTGCAGTGACACACAATGCACGCTCATCCTCCTAAGCCCCAAATATTCCATGGCCACGTATTTCGACCCGGACCGTAAGTCGAATGTAGACTACACAAATGTCAAGAAGGTTCTTGATGATGTTCTCCCCGGCTACGCCAAATCTGGAGGCACCTTCACTAGGCCTATTCATAAGTACGGCAAGCACGTGTTCTCCCACAATACGACGTTCTGCTGCGTCAAGCAGCCGCCTGGCGGTCAGAAGGGTGCCTACTATGCCATCCATCACATGCGGGCGATCGTACGGGACCATCATCAACTTCTGCTACCGAGTAAACTCAAAGATTGGGCAAAGAGCGTGTCGGCAATCCAGGACGCGGACCTCCGACAAGAATTCTTTCGCATCCAGTCGGAGTTTGCGGAAATCATCCATCAAGATGTCCTTCGTACCTCGGGGCAGTTCTACCTCAACAATCAACCGTCCAATAGTGACATCGACACAATGCTACAAATGCAGGCTGACAACGACCGTTATTTCATGACTCCCACGATAGACGGCGGCTTCATCCACGCTCCGGTCCCTTGAGTCGAGTCGAAAGCAGTGATGTTGTGTCTAGTTCTGAAACATCATTTGGCTCATGTTGTAATTAAACTTTAATGAACTTGTAGTATGTCTCTTTGGTTTCGAGAGTCGTTCAACTTAGATGTAATCGATGCTATTAATGTCTTGCTTTTCTCTTCCGATCGTTCTGTTGCATACTTATATATTGCTTATGTATTGTCTGTGAATTGGTACTAACGTTTCGTTTGGCTAGTGCATAGCGATGCCGACGTATGTCGTGTACAAGGGTAAGGTTCCCGGAGTCTACGATGACTGGGAGGAGTGTCGGAGACAGGTTCACCGATTCAGCGGTAACAGTTACAAAGGGTACACCACTAGGTCCGAGCCCGAATCTAGATACGCCCGCTATCTAGCGGGAGAGGGGAGGGAGCGTTGGAGGAACCGGATGAAGACGAGTTTCATCGTGATGATGCTCATCGTGATGACCGCAGCTCTCTTCTATGTGATGGTAGTTTAGATGATCGATATCGACTTGTAATGTGAAGACAAACTCGCTACTCGCGGTCTCGAGACTTGTAATATAATGTTCTATCTTTGTTCGGTCTTTTCAATTCGGAGACTAATATGATGAATTGTATTCGGAGACTAATATGATGAATTGTATTCAAAGACTAATCTTCTATTGTATTCGATGAATTTGTTGTTGATGTGTGCTGTCTATATTTTGTCAAATTATACATTTTCTAACCTGTGCAAAAAACAAAAAATAAAAAATAAAAAAAACCTAATATTCATCTAATGGCGCATCACATGACAGTGCGCCATTAGTATGACAGTGCATACTAATGGCGCATCACTGGCAGTGCGCCATTAGTATGCCGCGGTTACTAATGGCGCATCCAGTGGTGGTGCGCCATTAGTATGCCAAAGCACCTTGGTATACATGGCCCCTGGGAGGCATACTAATGGCGCACCCTGGCCTATACTAATGGCGCACCCGCAGTGCACCATTAGTATACCAGATACTAATGGCGCACCAAGTGGTGCGCCATTAGTAAAAATTACTAATGGCGTGCTATTAATGGCGCACCACAGATGCGCCATTAATGGCCATATTAGGTGCGCCATTAGTAGGGGTTTTTCTAGTAGTGCGATGTTTTACCCAGGTTCGGGCCCTCTCGATGGAGGTAAAACCCTACGTCCTGCTTGATTAATATTGATGATATGGGTAGTACAAGAGTGGACCTACCACGAGATCAAGGAGGCTAAACCCTAAAGCTAGCCTATGGTATGATTGTTGTAATGTATGTTGTCCTACGGACTAAAGCCCTCCGGTTTATATAGACACCGGAGGAGGCTAGGGTTACACAGAGTCGGTTACAATGGTAGGAGATCTACATATCCGTATCGCCAAGCTTGCCTTCCACGCCAAGGAAAGTCCCATCCGGACACGGGACGGAGTCTTCAATTTTGTATCTTCATAGTCTTGGAGTCCCCCGGATGATGATAGTCCGGCTGTCCGGACACCCCCTAGTCCAGGACTCCCTCACTAGCCCTCTCCGGTGTCTATATAAACCGGAGAGTTCTAGTCTGTAGGACACAACAACCATTACAACAACCATACCATAGGCTAGCTTCTAGGGTTTAGCCTCCTTGATCTCGTGGTAGATCCACTCTTGTACTACCCATATCATCAATATCAATCAAGTAGGAGTAGGGTTTTACCTCCATCGAGAGGGCCCGAACCTGGGTAAATACATCGTGTCCCTTGTCTCCTGTTACCATCCGCCTAGACGCACCGTTCGGGACCCCCTACCCGAGATCCGCCGGTTTTGACACCGACAAAGACTTATAGGTTAAGGGACTAATATGTTTGTGAGTGTACACATGCTCTATATTTTGATGGGGAGTTTGATATTTATGATAAAAGTCAACCCCTAAAAATGTATGTCTTCAGCTGAAGACTTTGGTTCTCCTGAAGATTTTGAAAGTGAAGAAATTGGTGTGAGCTTGAAGACTTGGATATCCATGCGAGGATTATGAAGCGTGAAGACTTCTGTTTTCGTAGTTTCATTTTCTATTTCTTGAGACATGGGAAACACCGTATTGTTAATGGTGGTCGAGGTAATACTAAGGAAACTAATTTCCAAGTGATGCTCATCTCAAAATCCTACACCTACCCAATCCTTTCGAGTTAGCCATTGAAAATCTCATATCAGCTTAGTCAATTTCTTCAGTGACAGAGACAAAGATCTTCTTGTCTCTTAGGAATTTGTTCTGACTGAAGAGTTAGGAATTCGCCAGTGCAGATTGCCTACACGGTGAGGAACATGATAGCCCTGAGGAATTCGAACCTCAAATATCCGATCGTGGTTGTGCTATGCGCCAGCTATCCAAACCACCTAACGGTCATATCATTCAAGGGCATTTATGTCTTATCATGTCGGGCTGCTCCCTAGGCTATAAATAGCCGCCCCCTACAATCACTAGCTGGTTGGCTGCTCCGCTAGAAACTAACACTTGTCAATGAGAGCATCCCATCCTCCGAGGACTTTGAGCGAAAATCATCAAGTGTGGAAAACCCAAAACCCAAACCCAAACACCTACAAACCCAAAGTGATTGAGCATCACTGAAGAGATTGTTCCTGTGGGGAACCGATGCTTTTTACCTTTGAGGACTGTGTATCCTCTAGACCGTTAGGCATCATGGTCTAAGCATCCAAGAGGAATTGTGGATCGCTGAGTGACCAAGTCTGTGAAGGTTTGGAAGTCACCTATGAAGACTTAAGATGAGTGTTGGGAGAGGTCTGTGTGACTTTAACTCAAGTAGAATACGATGAGGACTGTGTGTCCGGGACTGTGTGTCCTCGGGTTTAAATACTCAGCCGCTCCAACTAGACGTACAACTGTCACATCAATTGGAACTGGTCTACAAATCATTGTCTTCACCAAGCCAACTGGTTCTATTTCCTCAACCCTTTAATTTCCTCATTCTTGTGTTGATGAACCTGATCATTATTATCTGAAGACTTTGATTGAAGACTTTCTCTATTTCCTCAATCCAATTTCTTCAGTCACATAGTCTTCAGCCTGCTTATCCCGTTTTCACGCTATCTGTACTCTGTGCTTGTTTTCATTTCATCATGATGACTACGATATTTCTCTGTTATGCTTATACCTGAGTACTTATTCCGCTGCTAGTGTGTCATTGCTTAGGAATTTCTTCACCTAGAAATTCCTTAGTGATAATTTGTAAAAATCGCCTATTCACCCCCCTCTAGTCGACATAAGGCACTTTCAATTGGTATCAGAGCAAGGTATTCCCTTGTTCTATGTGATTTTGGTTTAACCACCTGGAGTGTTAGTTATGTCAACTACAGGAATGAAGAAAGTCGCATGTCCCATCTTTGATGGTCATGAGTATCCCAAGTGGAAGGCCATGATGAAGAAGCGGCTCATGGCAGTGAACATCGAACTATGGACCGTCACTCCGATTGGTCTTACTGATCTATGTAGGATGGTGGAGGGTGATGATATCCGCAAGTACACTCTACTTAACCTCACGGTGAAGGATATCATCTTCTCCTGTTTGTCCCAAAATCAGTTCAGGAACATCATGCATCTCAACCATGTGAAGCTTATCTGGGGCCGACTCTCTGAGGTCTATGAAGGTCAGCTAACTCATCATGACCCTTGGTTTGAGGATTTCAGGGAATCACTCAAGGAGATGACTTTCGCCCCAGAATCATCATCCACTGCACCATGCGTTATGGCAAAAGGTGCCTTGTAAATCAATGCTACCTTTCTGAATCTAGTGATGATGAATCTGGTGATGAATTTGGACCCAGCTACACTAAACTTGCTTCTCTTGCTGTTAAACAACAAAGAGCTCTTGAAAAAGTTCAAAACATGCTTGATGAAAGCGATGATATGTTGGGTGAGGAATTGAATCGAACTAAGACTTTGATTGATAATCTTTAGAGACTTCTGTCTAAGTTTGACAATCTTCAAAGTCATCATAACACTCTCTTATCTGAGCATGAGAAGCTTTCTTATGAATTTATTCAGAGAAAGCAAGATCTTGAGAAGTTAAAAGTGAGTTATGAAGATCTTCAGAAGGAAAACGATTCATTGCTTGCTCAACAGATCAGTTCCGCTCAGGAAGAATTTATTCCACCATGTCTGAAATGCATTGAGCGTGAATCTGCTAATTCTTCACCTGGATGTTCAAATGCTTCTATTGCTGCAAATTGTTCAACTGTCTCCGTGTGTCACAAATTCCTCATTTGAGGATACCACAAGTATCAGTAACGATAATGCAGGGTTGAAGGAATTGTATGTGACAGGCATATAGAAAAGCCTCGAAGGGCATCAGACTCTTTGTGATGTGCTCAAAAAGAAGATCTTGAACAAGAACCCTAGGAAAGAGGGTATTGCCTTTGAGAGGAAACTCAATGCTGATGGGACCTACTTGAAACCTGAGCAGTACCCCAAAACCTCATGGGTTGCTGCGAAAGAACCTTCCGTAGATCCATGCACATTATCTGGATTTACTTGTGAATCTTCATATTCCTCTGATGAGCCATTTGACTCCAACTATAAACTGTTCAAGAATCAGAATGGTGAAGTATTTGCTCGATATGTTGGAACTAACTGCAGGAATGGTCCCCCTATGAAGAAAATCTGGGTTCCCAAAAGGTGCCTCAAAAATCTTTAGGTGAATGTCATCATGACACCACCTATGAAGAATAGGAACCCCAGATCAAATTCTTCATATGGATCAAAATATTCATATGGATCCAAGTCCTCTTATGGATCGAATTCTTCATCTGGATCAAATTCCTGACGTGGATCCAAATCCTCATATGAACTTCATCGTGCTAACACTTCTGTTTCGCAGGGAAAGTCTAAAGGCTATGAATATGTTCATTATTATTCAAACCATTATGTTCATAAGTCCTCGAAGAATTTCTCTACTTATTCATATGCTTATCCTAACCCCTCTTCTGTGAAATGAAGTGCACTGGCTACAATGCCATCTTTTTCTAATGGAGCTTGCAGAATGATGAAATCTTTGCCACCCCTTCAAATGTGGGCGGTGAAGAAAAAGAACTAATCTCTCATGCAGGGTCAGGTCTCTGGACGAACATAATCGTTTGAAGAATTTGCTGGAGACCTGAATGTGCTTGAATGGACGCAAGATAATCATGAAGAAATGAATTACTCATTTCTCACATCCTCATAAATGCTATATTTGTTGCTTTTGATGAAATTGATATCATATTCTTCACTGATGAAGTATATGGGTTCGTAAGTTGCACTAATTCATCTGCAGGGTGAACAACCCAAAGCTACTGAGTGGGTCCTCGATAGTGGATGTACAAATCACATGACCGGTGACAAGAACTTATTGATGGACACTGCTTTATCTCCATCTCATCTGAAGCATATCACCTATGCTGACAAAGGCAAAAGCAATGTATTGGGTCTAGGTAGGGTTGCGATCTCAAAGGATAGACACATGGACAAAGTCATGGTTGTCGAGTCCTTAGGATTCAACCTCATGTCTGTCTCAATGCTTTGCGATCTTGATATGGTTGCTGTCATTGGCAAATATCGTTGCATTGTGCTAATGGAATCTGGCAATTCCAAAGTCTTCGAAGGCTTTAGAAAAGGAGGCTTGTATATTGTTGATTTCTCTGCAGGACCACGGCCTATCACATGTCTACTTGCAAAAGCTTCAGAAGGCTGGTTATGGCATCGACGACTTGGTCATGCTGGGATGAGGAACTTGCATACATTCGCTAAGAAGAAGCATGTCATTGGCATCGAGGGTGTCAAATTCCTCAAAAGATCATCTTTCTGGGGCTTGTGAGGTAGGAAAGATAACCAGAGCCAAGCATCCCTCGAAGACTATCATGACCACTTCTCATCCCTTTGAATTACTTCACATGGATTTCTTTGGCCCTACTCATTATGCCACGTTCACTAATAGCAATGCCATATATATATTTGAGTTTTCATGTCCTCTAAAACATTCACTTATAGCTAATTCTTCAAGTTGCTTTTTCATCTAAGTGAATGTGATCGGACCCGTTCCCCCTCTATGCTAAACTCAACCCAGTCTGTTCACAAATTCTTCATGTGCGTTCTATTTGAACCCCGTTCAAAATCTTCACTGTTGTCGGATTACGGGTTCCACAAACCCTTAAGAGGTTCGAACTCTGGGGCGCGTGCGGAGATCTCAACCTACCCAGCCTGCCTATTCGCGATCCTCCTAAGCCTAGCGCGACGACCTCGAAGAGACAAAGAGACACAACAGTTTATCCCGGTTTGGGACACCTTGCAGTGTAATACCCTACTCGAACATTTTGGTGGATTGCCTCGAAGGGCCGGGGATGAACTAGTAAAGTGGATGAGCTTGAGAGAGCTGTGGGGATCTAAACTAGATGCCCCTCTATGGTGGTGGCTAAGCCCTATTTATAGTGGCCTTGGTCCTCTTCCCAAATGTTGGCGGGAAGGGATCCCACAACGGCCGGATTTGAAAGGGGACAAGTAGTACAACTTATCCTTACAAAAGTAGTCTTCGCCTGGGAAAAGCCTCTGGTCATGACGCTGCGGTGGGCTCGATGATGACCTCCGTCCTGCCGTCCTGGCGGTCTTGGTCTTGTTGCACCACAATGGAAACCTTTGGCTGATTCCTCGGGACTCCGCGCCTATGGCTTGCCTCACTTGCACCAAAGAGCAAACCTGCGCTCTGCACCCGCTGGCACCGGCCTGGTGCCTGCTTGGCCTTGGTCGTCATGGCTCACGTCAGCTAAGCCTCATGAGGTATACCTTGCATAGAACTCTCCGCCCCTCGGGAGCCAGCCTGAGGAGGCCGATCCCCTCGGGGTTCTTGGCGTCCTTCCCCTCGCGAGGCTTGGCCCCTCGTGAAGGTCTTGAGCTGTTGATGTCGAAGCTGGGCCGTACCAGGCTGTCGATGGAGCGACATGGTGGGCTGTAGGCAGGCAGGGCTGGATACCCCCAAATCCATAACGCCGACAGTAGCCCCCGGGCCCAAGGCGCGCTCGGACTTGGCTTCTAGGCGAAGCCAAAGGGCAAGTGCGGAATGCCACGGGCCCTAACCGCCCGCGGCCATGATGACGCGTTGCGATGGTGGGACATGGGCGACTCCGCTTCTCCATGCTACCTCGGCAACTGTTTCCATCTGACAAAAGGGCTACCATCTACTGCTGGGCTTTCATTACCACTTCTTCGTCTTTCTCTAGATCCCGTTCTTCCAGCACCGGAAGAACTCACCAGATCTGCCGATTTGCCCCTCCAATCCTTCGCCCAATGGCTGCTGAGAAGACCTCGGCCTCAGCCTCGGCTGCGAGCTCTGCTTGGTACGAGCCGGTGCTGCTTGCGCCCTCCATGGCCGGGGAGAAGTTCCATACCGCGCTCCTCCTAACGGTGAGCGAGGACAACGAGTGGACGTGGAAGGCGCTCCTGGTCGCCGCCGCTGTGCTGGAGACCACGAACAATACCTTCTTCCCTTTCTTCTTGCACAACGTGTACTCAGGGCTGGTGCCCCCATTCTCCTGCTTCTTCTACGTGGTTCTTCACCATTATGGCCTCCACGCTCTCCATATTCATCCCAACTCCATCCTCCTCCTGTCCATTTTTTCCTTTTACTATGAAGCGTTCGTGGGGGTGATGCCCTCCGTCACCATGCTCCATCACTTCTTCTTCCTTGGCATGACTGGCGACCATCCTGCTGGGTGTGTCGGCTTCGTTACAGCCCGGGGCGGTAACGCGATCTCTCGCGCTGAGAAGGTGGAGGATGCCCTGAAGAGGTGGGTTCTGATGGATGCCAAGTGCTCCCAGGACTCGCTGGAGCTGCCGACAGAGCTCCCCTCCTCCGAGAAGGGGTGGCTCTCTGAAAAGATCACCACCCCTTCCCTGAAGCCGTTGGTGAAGAAGATGGAGGAGGACCTGAAGAGCGAGAAGCTGACGGGGGCCATGTTCATCAAGGAGTTCTTGACGCAGTGCTTAGCGCCGCTCCAAGATACCTCCCGCACCCTGTGGAGGATTGGGGGTGCCGACAACAAGATTCGCCTGCGCCAGGATGCTCTTCCTGAGGAGGAGTTGAGTAAGGTGTTACTTTACTTGACCGGGAAGGACCCGAGCAATCCTCCGGAGGATTGGCTCCTGTACTGTCGAGTTGACGGGGAGGAGGTTGCTGCTGCCATGCCGGTCTTCGATGAGTTAGGGTTCGTGTGGGCGGGGCCTCCCCCGCCGCCTACCTCCTTGGTAGACCTGTCCTCCAGCGATCAATCCTCCGAGGCCACTGAGGATGAGGTTGTTGAGGAATCCTCTGCCCCGCGGCAGAGGGAGCTCCTCCACAACTTTCCTGACGATGATGATGATGATGTGCCTCCGGTGGTGGAGGTGGCTCGCCCTTTTGGGGTCACCACAAGATCCGGGATGTCCTCCTCGAAGCAGCCCAAGCGGACGGCCGTGAAGAAGGGCAGGACCACACTGATTACTCCGGGCAGTGTTCCGCCTTCACCAGCGGCGTCTCGAGTGGCTCCAACCGCAAGTTCTCCTGCTCCCAAGAGTTCAGCTCCAGCTGCCCCGTCTCGGCTCCCGCTGCTGGGCCTGAAGAGGAGCTATGTCTTCACCGACCGGTAAGTCTTCTAATTGGTCTTGTTGTTAATTCTTGATGTGATGCTTAGCATCTTCATCTGTCATTAGGCAGCAGTTGTCGAAGAAGCAGAAGGAGGGCGCGGAAGTTGCCGTGGTCGAGCGCATCGAAGCGGCCACCGCGGCCCTGGCGAAGGAGAGTGTCGCGGCCCCTGCAGCTCCGGTAGTGATGCCGTCTCCCTAGGGCATGGAAGCCCGTCCTCAGGAGGTGCTGGCGCCTTCGGCGGGGCTGACCCCTCCAGCGCCCATCCTTGTTGCGGCTGCCAAGACCGCTCAGCCTCCGGAGGCCCAATACCTTTCTGTTGTAGCGGCTCCTCCTGTCCTAGCGCCGAGGATGTCTGCTCTTCTGCTTGTCGTGTAGCTGGGCCATGGCGCTCCTGCCACCTCTGGGACCCTGGAGGAGGCAATGGTAGTGCTGGACCTCCTCCGGGGTGAACTTCGGGGCCCGGACTGGCGCGTGGCGTTGGGACGTCCGTCCGCGCGGCTTGGGGCTCTGTGGAGGAAGCCCAGAAGGTGCTTGGGGTGGTTGCCACTGAGCGCGACCTGGAGCAGAAGGAGGCCACGGAAGCCAAGGATCGGTGCCGCGTGGTGGAGGCTGAACTAAAGGCTCTTCAGGATCAGTAAGCCGCCCAGGCCAGCCAGCTCCAGGAGCGTGAGGAGAAGCTGAAGGCCCAGGAGGCTTTCGTTGCCCATCGAGATGCCAAGCTGAAGAAGGCGGCCTTGGAGCAGGCTGCGGAGCGTGACCGCCTGACAAAACTAAAAGATGAGGCGGAGGCGGCCCAGGCGTCCCTTGCCGAGGCCAAGAAGGCGGCCGCCATGGAGCACAACACCCTTGCCTCCCTTAAGGCGAGGTTCCACAAGTCTATCAGTCATTCCTTGGGGAGGATTCCTTGAAGAAGGCTACGGCGACGACCCCGAGGGAGAGCCCTGCTGCTTTGCTCCCTGAAGTCTTGGCAGTGCTCGAGGATGATGTCGACCGGTTTGGCTCTTTGGTGGAAGGTGAGGCGTGCTCGCTTTCTTCCTTAGCCCTTATGTGCGTCTTCAGCTATCTCTATCTCCGGGACGCCGGCTTCGACTTCTCCTCCTTCCTTGCTCCTGTGGACTTCGACCCCCAGGACGCTGCTGCTACCGTCGTGAAGAGCTCCGTGGATGCCATGCTGAGCAAGTTCCTGGTCATCCGTCCTCCGACCGGGGCCGAGGGTACGGGCGACGCGCCTGGCAACGGGGCTCCGCTGGTGGGTGACGGCGGCACCCAGATCTGGAGAGGTGGCTTGGTGACGTTTGCTACGTCTTGAGCTTGCGTTGGTTTTCCTTGAAGAGGAAAGGGTGATGCAGCAATAGTAGCGTAAGTATTTCCCTCAGTTTTTGAGCACCAAGGTATCAATCCAGTAGGAGGCTCCTCAAAAGTCCCACGCACCTACACAAACAAACAAAGAACTCGCAACCAACGCAATAAAGGGGTTGTCAATCCCTTCACGGCCACTTGCGGAAGTGAGATCTAATAGAGATATTATGATAAGATAAATATATTTTTGGTATTTTATAATATAGATGCAAAATATAAAGATGCAAATAAAAGTAGGTTGCGAGCAAATATGATAAGAGATAGACCCGGGGGCCATAGGTTTCACTAGAGGCTTCTCTCAAGATAGCATAAGTATTACGATGGGTGAACAAATTACTGTTGAGCAATTTATAGAAAAGCAAATAATTATGAGATTATCTAGGCATGATCATGTATATATTCATCACGTCTGCAACTAGTAGACCGACTCCTGCCTGCATCTACTACTATTACTCTACACATCGACCGACTCCTGCCTGCATCTAGAGTATTAAGTTCATAAGAATAGAGTAACGCCTTAAGCAAAATGACATGATGTAGAGCGATAAACTCAAGCAATATGATATAAACCCCATCTTTTTATCCTCGATGGCAACAATACAGTACGTGCCTTGCAACCCCTGCTGTCACTGGGTAAGGACACCGCAAGATTGAACCCAAAGCTAAGCACTTCTCCCATGGCAAGAAAGATCAATCTAGTAGGCCGAACCAAACTGATAATTCGAAGAGACTTGCAAAGATAACTCAATCATACATAAAAGAATTCAGAGAACATTGAAATATTATTCATAGATAAACTTGATCATAAACCCACAATTCATCGAATCTCGACAAACACACTGCAAAAAGAGTTTACATCGAATAGATCTCCACAAGAGAGGGGGAGAACATTGTACTAAGATCCAAAAAGAGAGAAGAAGCCATCTAGCTAATAACTATGGACCCGTAGGTCTATGGTAAACTACTCACAACTCATCGGAGGGGCTTTGGTGTTGATGTAGAAGCCCTCTGTGGTCGAGTCCCCCTTCGGCAGAGTGCCGGCAAAGGCTCCAAGATGAGATCTCGCGGATACAGAAGGTTACGGCGGTGGAAATTGTGTTTCATTGGCTCCCTGGATGTTTTCGGGGTACGTAGGCTTATATAGGAGGAAGAAGTATGTCAGTGGACGCCCGAGGGGCCCACGAGACAAGGGGCGCGCCCTATAGTGGGGGGCGCACCCTCCTATCTCGTGGAAGCCTCGGCTGCTTCTTGACTTGCACTCCAAGTCCTCTAGATCACATTTGTTCCAAAAATCACACTCCCGAAGGTTTCATTCCGTTTGGACTCCGTTTGATATTCCTTTTCTTCGAAATACTGAAATAGGCAAAAAAAACAGCAATACGGGCTGGGCCTCCGGTTAGTAGGTTAGTCCCAGAAATGATATAAATGTGTAAAATAGAGCCCATAAACATCCAAAAGGGGTAATATAATAGCATGGAACAATCAAAAATTATAGATACGTTGGATACATATCAAGCATCCCCAAGCTTAATTCCTGCTCGTCCTCAAGTAGGTAAATGGTAAAAAAGAAATTTTTGATGTGGAATGCTACCTAGCATAATTCTCAATGTAATTTTCTTTATTGTGGCATGAATGTTTAGATCCAAATGATTCAAAATAAAAGTTCATATTGATAAAAGAAATAGTAACACTTCAAGCATACTAATCAAAGTAATCATGTCTTCTCAAAATAACATGGCAAAAGAAAGTTCATCCCTACAAAATCATATAGTTAGGCTATGCTTCATTTTTGTCACACAAAGATGTTCCCAA
This sequence comes from Triticum timopheevii, assembly GCA_963921465.1. NCBI lineage: Eukaryota > Viridiplantae > Streptophyta > Magnoliopsida > Poales > Poaceae > Triticum > Triticum timopheevii. The sequence continues at coordinate 192,867,626 of OY997272.1, read as the reverse complement.
CTTCTAAACCGCCGATGACAAGCCAAGCAATTGTTTCATACTTAAATAGTCTCAAACTTTTTCAACCTTCACACAATACATGAGCGTGAGCCATGGATATAGCACTATGGTTGGAATAGAATATGATGATGGGGATTGTGTGGAGAAGACAAAAAAGGAGAAAGTCTCACATTGATGAGGATAATCAACGGGCTATGGAGATGCCCATCAATTGATGTCAACATGAGGAGTAGGGATTGCCATGCAACGGATGCACTAGAGCTATAAATGAATGCTCAACAAAAGAAAACTAGTGGGTGTGCATCCAACTTGCTTGCTCACGAAGACGTAGGGCATTTGAGGAAGCCCATCGTAGGAATATACAAGCCAAGTTCTATAATGAAAATTCCCACTAGTATGAAAAAGACAACTTATGAGACTCACTATATGAAAAACATGGTGCTACTTTGAAGCACAATATATGAGACTCACTACATGAAGAACAAAGTGCTACTTTGAAGAACAAGTGTGGAAAAAGAGATAGTAACATTGCCCTTTTTATTTATTTATTTATTTTCTTCTTTTTTTTCTTTTTTTCTTTTGGGCCTTTCTTTTTTCTTTTTCTTTTGGCCTTTCTTCTTTTTTTTTTCTTTTTTTCTTTGGGCAATGCTCTAATAATGATGATCATCACACTTCTATTGATTACAACATATGAATTACAACTCGAAACTAGAAAAAGATATGACTCTATATGAATGCCTCCGGCGGTGTACTGGGATGGTGCAATGAATCAAGAGTGACATGTACGAAAAATAATGCATGGTGGCTTTGCCACAAATACGATGTCAACTACATGATCATGCAATGGCAATATGACAAAATTAAAGTATGTCATGATGATAAACGGAACGGTGGAAAGTTGCATGGCAATATATCTCGGAATGGCTATGGAAATGCCATAATAGGTAGGTATGGTGGATGTTTTGAGGAAGATATAAGAAGGTTTATGTGTGATAGAGCCTATCGTATCACGGGGTTTGGATGCACCGGGGAAGTTTACACCAACTCTCAAGGTGAGAAAGGGCAATGCACGGTACCGAAGAGGCTAGCAATGGTGGAAAGGTAAAAGTGCGTATAATCCATGGACTCAACATTAGTCAAAAGAACTCTTATACTTATTGCAAAAATTTAGAAGTCATCAAAAATCAAGTACTATGCGCATGATCCTAGGGGGATAGATTGGTAGGAAAAGACCATCGCTCGTCCCCGACCGCCACTCATAAGGATGCACAAGCCAGGTACACTTCATGTTTCAAATTTGTTACACAACTTTAACCATACGTGCAAGCTACGGGACTTGCTAACTTCAACACAAGCATTCTTTAAATTCATAATCACCCAACTAGCATGACTTTAATATCACTACCTCCCTATCTCAAAACAATTATCAAGTATCAAATTGATCATAGCATCCAATTCACTTCCTATGATAGTTTTTATTATACCCAACTTGGATGCCTACCATTCTAGGACCAATTTTATAACCAAAGCAAATACCATGCTGTTCTAAAAGACTCTCAAAAATATATAAGTGAAGCATGAGAGACTAGCAATTTCTACAAAAATAAGCCACCACCGTGCTCTAAAAGATATAAGTGAAGCACTAGAGCAAAAACTATCAAGCTCAAAAGATATAAGTGAAGCACATAGAGTATTCTAGCAAATTCTAATCAAATAGGCTTCTCCCAAAAGGTGCGTACAGCAAGGATGATTGTGGTAAACTAAAAATCAAAGACTAGTATAATACACGACGCTCCAAGCAAAACACATATCATGTGGTGAATAATAATATAGCTCCAAGTAAAGTTACCAATGAACGAAGACGAAAGAGGGGATGCCTTCTCGGGGCATCCCCAAGCTTAGGCTTTTTGCTATCCTTGAATATCTTGGGGTGCCATGGGCATCCCCAAGCTTAGGCTCTTGCCACTCCTTATTCCATAGTCCATAAAAGCTTTACCCAAAACTTGAAAACTTCACAACACAAAACTCAACAGGAAATCTTATAAGCTCCGTTAGTGAAAGAAAACAAAACCACCACATAAGTTACTTTAATGAACTCATTCTTTATTTACTTTGGTGTTAAACCTACTGTATTCCAACTTCTCTATTGTTTATAAACTATTTTACTAGCCATAGATGCATCGAAATAAGCAAACAACACACGAAAAACAGAATCTGTCAAAAACAGAACAGTCTGTAGAAATCTGTAACTAACGCAAACTTATGGAACTCTAAAAATCCTACCAAAATAGGAATCCCTGTAAAATTTGTTTATTGATCATAATCAAAAAGAATCAACGCAAAAGAATGTTTCTGTGATTTAACAAAACTAAATTCGTGCGCGCAAAGTTTCTGTTTTTCAGCAGAATCAAATCAACTATCATCATAGGTTATCCTATGGGTTCTACTTGGCACAAACACTAATTAAAAGATAAAAACACATCTAAACAGAGGGTAGATGGAAAATTTATTACTAAACAGGAAAAAAACAAAAAACATAAAGAAAATTGGTTGCCTCCCAACTAGCGCTATCGCTTAACGCCCCTAGCTAGGCATAAAAGCGAAGATAGATTTAACAAGTGCCATCTTTGGCACTAAATTCATAAGTAGCCCGCATGATAGATTCATAAGGTAATTTGACTTTATTTCTTGGAAAGTGCTCCATGCCTTTCTTTAACGGAAATTGGAATCTAATATTCCCTTCCTTCATATCAATAATCGCGCCAATCGTTCTAAGGAAAGGTCTACCAAGAATAATAGGGCAAGAAAGATTGCAATCTATATCAAGAACGATAAAAATCTACGGGCACCAAATTTCTATTTGCAACAATGAGAACATCATTGATCCTTCCCATTGGATTTCTAATGGTGGAATCCACAAGGTGCAAATTTAAAGAGCAATCATCAAGATCATGGGAACCTAGAATATCACATAAAGTTTTCGGAATCGTGGAAACACTAGCACCCAAATCACACAAAGCAAAACACTCATGATCTTTAATTCTAATCTTTATAGTAGGTTCCCACTCATCATTAAGTTTTCTAGGTATAGAAACTTCCAAATTAAGTTTTTCATCATAAGATTGCATCAAGGCATCAACAATGTGTTTGGTAAAAGCTTTATTTTGACTATAAGCATGAGGAGAATTAACAACGGATTGCAACAAGGAAATACAACCTTCTAAAGAGCAATTATCATAATCAAATTCCTTGAAATCTGAGAGATTGGGTTCAATGCTATTTAAAGTTGTGACTCTCCAATCCCACTTTTACCAAATTTAGCATCAAGATCTAAAAACTCCGAATTCTTGGGACGCCTTCTAGGTAAAGTTGACTCATCATCAGTCCCATAATTATCAAGATTCATATTGCAAAACATAGATCTAATAGGAGACGCATCAATAACTTTAAGATCTTCATCATTATTTTCATGGAAACTAGAACACGCCTTTACAAAGCAATCTTTCTTAGCACGCAATCTAGCGGTTCTTTCCTTGCACTCATCAATGGAAATTCTCATGCCTTTGAGAGACTCATTGATATAATGCTTAGGAGGAGAAGACCTAAGTTTAAGAGAATCAACATCAAGCGAAAGTCTATCAACGTTCCTAGCCAAATCATCAACTTTGAGCAATTTTTCTTCAAGCAAAGCATTAAAATTCTGTTGAGAAATCATAAATTCTTTCACACTATTCTCAAAATCAGAGGGCATCTTATTAAAATTACCATAAGAATTATTGTAGGAATTTCCATAATTATTAGAGGAATTACTAGGGAACGGTCTAGCATTAAAGTTTCCTCTATAAGCATTGTTTCCAAAACTATTCCTACCAACAAAATTCACATCCATAGATTCATTATTGTTCTCAATCAAAGTAGATAAAGGCATATCATTGGGATCAAGAGGAGTATTTTTAGTAGCAAACAACTTCATAAGTTCATCCATCTTTCCACTCAAAACATTGATTTTTTCTATAGCATGCACTTTTTTACTAGAAGATCTTTCGGTGTGCCATTGAGAATAATTATCCATAATATTATCAAGAAGTTTTGTAGCATCTCCTAACGTGATTTCCATAAACGTGCCTCCCACGGCCGAATCTAAGAGATTTCTAGAAGCAAAGTTCAAACCGGCGTAAAATATTTGTATGATCATCCATAAATTCAAAACATGAGTAGGGCAATTGCAAAGCATCAATTTCATTCTTTCCCAAGATTGGGCAACATGCTCATGATCAAGTTGTTTAAAATTCATAATATCGTTCCTAAGAGTGATAATCTTAGCGGAAGGAAAATACTTGGAGATAAAAGCATCTTCGCACTTGTTCCAAGAATCAATACTATTTTTAGGCAAAGACGAAAACCAAATTTAAGCTAAGTGAAAACGGAAATAACTTTAATTTAACAATATTGTTATCCATATCTTTCTTCTTTTGCATATCACACAAATCAACAAAGTTGTTTAGATGAGTAGCGGCATCTTCACTTGGAAGGCCGGCGAATTGATCTTTCATAACAAGATTCAGCAAAGCAGTATTGATTTCACAAGACTCAACATCGTTAAGAGGAACAATCGGAGTACTAGGGAAATCATTATTATTGGTATTCGAGAAATCACACAATTTGGTATTATCTTGCGCCATGGCAACAAGTAATCCAACACACAAGCAAACAGAAAAAGGCAAGCGAAAAGAGAGGAGGAGATTGGGAAAGAGAGGGCGAATAAAACGGCAAGGGTGAAGTGGGGGAGAGGAAAACGAGAGGCAAATGTAAAATAATGTAAATGCGAGGGAGATGGGTTTGTGATGGGTACTTGGTATGTCTTGACTTGAGCAAAGACCTCCCTGGCAACGGCGCCAAAAATCCTTCTTGCTACGTCTTGAGCTTGCGTTAGTTTTCCTTGAAGAGGAAAGGGTGATGCAGCAATAGTAGCGCAAGTATTTCCCTCATTTTTTGAGAACCAAGGTATCAATCCAGTAGGAGGCTCCTCAAAAGTCCCACGCACCTACACAAACAAACAAAGAACTCGCAACCAACGCAATGAAGGGGTTGTCAATCCCTTCATGGCCACTTGCGAAAGTGAGAACTAATAGAGATAGTATGATAAGATAAATATATTTTTTGTATTTTATAATATAGATGCAAAAAGTAAAGATGCAAATCAAAGTAGATTGGGAGCAAATACGATAAGAGATATACCCGGGGGCCATAGGTTTCACTAGAGGCTTCTCTCAAGATAGCATAAGTATTACGGTGGGTGAACAAATTACTGTCGAGCAATTAACAGAAAAGAAAAATAATTATGAGTTTATCTAGGCATGATCATGTATATAGGCATCACTTCCGCAACAAGTAGACTGACTCCTGCCTGGATCTACTACTATTACTCAACACATCGACCGACTCCTGCCTGCATCTAGAGTACTAAGTTCATAAGAACAGAGTAACGCCTTAAGCAAGATGACATGATGTAGAGGGATAAACTCAAGCAATATGATATAAACCCCATCTTTTTATCCTCGATGGCAACAATACATTACATGCCTTGCAACCCCTGTTGTCACTGGTTAAGGACACCGCAGGATTGAACCCAAAGCTAAGCACTTCTCCCATGGCAAGAAAGATCGATCTAGTAGGCCAAACCAAACTGATAATTCGAAGAGACTTGCAAAGATAACTCAATCATACATAAAAGAATTCAGAGAAGATTCAAATATTATTCAGAGAAGATTCAAACACACCGCAAAAAGAGTTTACATCGAATAGATCTCCACAAGAGAGGGGGAGAACATTGCATTGAGATCCAAAAAGAGAGAAGAAGCCATCTAGCTAATAACTATGGACCCGTAGGTCTGTGGTAAACTACTCACAACTCATCGGAGGGGCTATGGTGTTGATGTAGAAGCCCTCCATGGTCGATTCCCCCTCCGGCAGAGTGCCGGCGAAGGCTCCAAGATGAGATCTCGCGGATACAGAAGGTTACGACGGTGGAAATTGTGTTTCGTTGGCTCCCTGAATGTTTTCAGGGTACGTAGGCTTATATAGGAGGAAGAAGTACGTCGGCGGATGCCCGAGGAGCCCACGAGACAGGGGGCGCGCCCTATAGGGGGGGCACCCTCCTATCTCGTGGAGGCCTCGGCTGCTTCTAGACTTGCACTCCAAGTCCTCTGGATCATGTTCATTCCAAAAATCACGCTCCCGAAGGTTTCATTCCGTTTGGACTCCGTTTGATATTCCTTTTCTTCAAAATACTGAAATAGGCAAAAAAACAGCAATACGGGCTGGGCCTCCGGTTGGTAGGTTAGTCCCAAAAATGATATAAATGTGTAAAATAGAGCCCATAAACATCCAAAAGGGGTAATATAATAGCATGGAACAATCAAAAATTATAGATACATTGGAGACGTATCAACGTTGCTCTTTCTTGTTCGTCCTGTATCATGTAGCATGCCTCGGAGGGGCGTTTAAAACTGTTTGCTTGGAACAATATGTTTTGTAATAATTAGATTATGGTCCCTGGACTTTTCTGTTTGCTTTGTTGTTCTGCGTCGTCATAGCCCGGCCCCGCGCATACCTCAGCCGCCGTTGTGTCGTCCGGATCGCTAGGACGAGTCCAAGGGGTGAGGGGCTACGTGACCAGTTAGCCTCCTAAGACGCGAAAAGGTGCGGAGGCAAGCCTTGACGTTCTGTGTCGGCAGGGCCTGGCCCCGCGCATGCCTCAGCCGCCGTTAGGTCGTCCGGATCGCCAGGACGAGACCAAGGGGTGAGGGGCTACGTGACCAGTTAGGCTCCTGAGGCACGATGCTCAGGAGCCCCCCTTGACGTACGAACGGCTTGAAAAGGCAAAAGTTAGGCCTAGGCATTCTGCGTCGGCAGGGCCCAGCCCTGTGCATGCCTCAGCCGCTGTTGGGTCGTCGGGATCGCCAGGACGAGCCCAAGGGGTGAGGGGCTATGTAGCCAGTTAGGTGATAACCTACAAGTATAGGGGATCGCAATAGCTTTCGAGGGTAGAGTATTCAACCCAAATTTATTGATTCGACACAAGGGGAGCCAAAGAATATTCTTGAGTATTAGCAGTTGAGTTGTCAATTCAACCACACCTGGATAACTTAGTGTCTGCAGCAAAGTGGTTAGTAGCAAAAGTGGTATGATAATAATAGTAGCAGTAGCAAAAGTAAAGATAAATGTTTTTGGGTTTTTGTAGTAGTTGTAACAGTAGCAACGGAAAAGTAAATAAGCGAAGAACTATGTGAAAAGCTCGTAGGCAATGGATCAATGATGGATAATTATGCCGGATGCGATTCGTCATGCAATAGTTATAACATAGGGTGATATAGAACTAGCTCCATATCATCAATGTAATGTAGGCATGTATTCCGTAAATAGTCATATGTGCTTATGGAAAAGAACTTGCATGACATCTTTTGTCCTACCCTCCCGTGTTCAGCGGGGTCCTTACGAGAACTAAGGGATATTAAGGCCTCCTTTTAATAGAGAACTGGAACAAAGCTTTAGCACATAGTGAATACATGAACTCCTCAAACTACGGTCATCACCGAGAAGTATCCAGATTATTGTCACTTCGGGGTTGTCAGATCATAACACATAATAGGTGACTATAGACTTGCAAGAGAGGATCAAGAACACACATATATTCATGAAAACATAATAGGTTCAAATCTGAAATCATGGCACTCGGGCCCTAGTGACAAGCATTAAGCATAGCAAAGTCATAGCAACATCAATCTCAGAACATAGTGGATACTAGGGATCAAACCCTAACAAAACTAACTTGATTACATGGTAAATCTCATCCAACCCTTCACCGTCCAGCAAGCCTACGATGGAATTACTCACGCACGGCGGTGAGCATCATGAAATTGGTGATGGAGGATGGTTGATGATGACGACGGCGACGAATCCCCCTCTCCGGAGCCCCGAACGGACTCCAGATCAGCCCTCCCGAGAGAGATTAGGGCTTGGCGGCGGCTCCGTGTCATGAAACACGAAGAAACTTTCTCCCTGATTTTTTTTCTCCCCGAGACGGTATATATGGAGTTGGAGTTGAGGTCGGGAGGTGTCCAGGGGGCCCATGAGATAGGAGGGCACGCCCTAGGGGGGGCGCCCCCTGTCTCGTGGACAGCCCGTGGGCCCCCTGGCCTTGATTCTTTCGCCAAAAAATATTATTAATTCTGAGCCTCCGTGGATTTCCAGGACATTCCGAGAACTTTTCTTTTCTACACATAAAACAACATCATGGTAGTTCTGCTGAAAACAGCGTCAGTCCGGGTTAGTTTCATTCAAATCATGCAAGTTAGAGTCCAAAACAAGGGCAAAAGTGTTTGGAAAAGTAGATACGTTGGAGACGTATCAACTCCCCCAAGCTTAAACCTTTGCTTGTCCTCAAGCAATTCAGTTGATAGACTAAAAGTGATAAAGAAAAACTTTTACAAACTCTGTTTGCTCTTGTTGTTGTAACATGAAAAGCCAGCATTCAAGTTTCAGCAAATATTATGAACTAACCATACTAACAATAACACATATCTCACAATTACTCATATCAATAACATAATCACCTAGCGAGCTATAATAATAAAACTCGGATGATATAATCATAACATGATAATCATAACATGATATAACAAAATAATCATAACATGATATAACAAAATGGTATCTCGCTAGCCCTTTCTGAGACTGCAAAACATAAATGTAGAGCACCTTTAAAGATCAAGGACTGACTAAACATTGTAATTCATGGTAAAAGAGATCCAGTCAAGTCATACCCAATATAAACCAATAATAATGAATGCAAATGACAGTGTGCTCTCCAGCGGGTGCCTTTTAATAAGAAGGATGATGACTCAACATAAAAGTAAATAGATAGGCCCTTCGCAGAGGGAAGCAGGGATTTGTAGAGGTGCCAGAGCTCAATTTTAAAATAGAGATTGAATAACATTTTGAACGGCATACTTTTGCTGTCAACGCAACAACTATGAGATGGCTGTATCTTCCATACTATATGCATTATAGGCAGTTCCCAAACAGAATGGTAAAGGTTTATACTCCCCAAACCACCAACAAGCATCAATCCATGGCTTGCTCGAAACAACGAGTGCCTCCAACATACAACAACCCTGGGGGAATTTTGTTTAATTATTTTGATTTGCTTTGATCTTTTTGGATCATGGGACGCGGCATCCCTGTTACCGGCCCTTTCTCGTGAATGAGGAGCGGAGTCCACTCCTCTTGAGAATAACCCACCTAGCATGGAAGATATAGGCAGCCGTTGAAACATGAGCTGTTTGAGCATACAAAACAGAATTTCATTTGAAGGTTTGGAGTTTGGCACATACAAATTTACTTGGAACGGTAGGTAAATACCGCATATAGGAAGCTATAGTGGACTCATATGGAACAACTTTGGGGTTTAAGGAGTTTGGATGCACAAGCAGTATTCCCGCTTATTATAGGTGAAGCCTAGTAAAAGACTGGGGAGCGACCAACTGAGAGAGCGACAATAGTCGTAAACATGCATTAAAATTAATTTACACCGAGTATAAGCATGAGTAGGATATAATCTACCATGAACATAAATATCATAAAGGCTATGTTGATTTGATTCAACTACATGCGTGAACATGTGCCAAGTCGAGTCACTTAATACATTCAAAGGAGGATACCATCCCATCATACCACATCATAATCATTCTAATAGCATGTTGGCACGCAAGGTAAACCATTATAACTCATAGCTAATCAAGCATGGCACAAGTAACTATAATCTCTAGATGTCATTGCAAATATGTTTACTTCATAATAGCTGACTCAGGAACGATGAATCATCATATTTACAAAAACAAGAGAGGTTGAGTTCATACCAGCTTTTGTCATCCCAATAAGTCCATCATATATCGCCATTATTGCCTTTCACTTGTACGACTAAACGATGTGTATAATAATAAGAGTTCACATGTATTGGACTAAGCTGGAATCTGCAAGCATTCAACTCAAGAGAGAGAAGACAAGTAATATGGGATCTAAGTTAAATAAACAATCATGCATATAAGAGCCACTAAGCATTTTCAATATAGTCTTCTTGACCCCCAAAAGTAAGAAAAGAAAATAAAACTATTTACACGGGAAAGCTCCCAACAAGTAAAAAAAGAACGAGAAATCTTTTTGGGTTTTTCATTTTAATTTCTACTACAAGAAAGGAAATTAAACTAACTAATTTTTTGGTTTTTCTTAAGGTTAACAAACACACAAGAAGAAAACTAGAAAAAGAAATTTAAACTAACATGGATAATACAATGAAAGAGTGTGAGCACCGATGACTAGTGTGTGAACATGAATGTAAAGTCGGTGAGAAATACGTACTCCCCCAAGCTTAGGCTTTTGGCCTAAGTTGGTCTAATACCAATGACCGCCTGGCTGATATCCATAAGAGTAGCCGGGGTAGTACTGAGATGAAGAGGCGACCGCCTCCTGAGCAGAAGCGTGTTGGCGAGCTGCCTCCATTCCCCTCTCATATTCAGTGGCTTCTTCCCTGGTGAAAACATATCTTCCTTTTGTCTGATAATCAAAAAGGTAGGGAGCAGGAAGAGTAACAGGGACGACGTTGCGTCTGTTACAGGTTAGTCGATAATGGAGGAATTGTTCATTCCTCTCAAGAAAATGATAATCAAACATAGCTTCTTTATCCAAATAAACACAAGGTACAATCATATCCCCCTCTCGTGGGGCTATATTAAGAAAATTAGCCACACGGGTTGCATAAATTCCTCCAAAGAAATCTCCCCTTCTATTATTATTATGCAACCTACGTGCAACTATTGCCCCCAAGTTATAACCTCTATAACTTGACACAGCACTCTTGAGGACACAAAGATCAGGGGCACACATGTGACATACTTCGTCCTTACCGTTAATGCATCTACCAATAAAGAGAGCAAAGTAATGTATAGCAGGAAAATGAATGCTCCCTATGGTAGCTTGTGTTACGTCCCTAGATTCTCCCACAGTAATACTAGCAAGAAAATCTCTAACTTCAGATTTGGGAGGATCATTAATATTACCCCACTGCGGGAGTTTGCAAGCAATTGTGAAATCCTCTAAATCCATGGTATAAGATGTATCATAAATATCAAACATAACACTAGGAGAATTACGCGAAGAAATATATTCGAACCTCCGCACAAAGGAATCAGTCAACTGATAATATTGGGGACACTTATCTTGTAAGAAGTCCTCAAGCTCAGCATTACGCACATACGCGTCAAATTCCCCCTTGAGGCCAACTTCAACCATAAAATCATCGGATGGCCACTCACAAGGCCGTACATTTGCGTCCCTTGGTAAATTAACATCTTGTTCACGTATAGCAATTCTTGGCCCTTTCTTTGCCGAGGAACCACCTTGGTACATTCTTCTAAGCAAATTTCTTTTTCTGAAAATTTCTAAAATTTTAGTAACTTCAAAATAAAAGTGAATAAAACTAAACAAGATTGATAGCAACTACTCCTACAAGTGCCTAGAGCCTATATCATGCATTGGAATTGCTTCGGACCTCAAAAATTTAACATGCAAGCTCAAGAACATGGTCACCTATGTAGCACAAATTTGCAATGAATAAAGCACTAGAACAAAAACTATTTGGACCAATGGAGGAGTCACATACCAAGCAACAATCTCCCAAAGCAGTTTCGCGAATGGAGCTTTGAGCTAGGAGATCGAAAATCGCAGCAAAACGAGCTAGAACTCGGGTTTGAGCTGGATGGGGATTTTTTTTGTAGAAGATGAAGTGTGTGGGTGCTGGCATAAGTGGAGGGGAGCCACCAGGGGCCCACGAGACAGGGGCGCGCCCTACAAGGGGGGCGCACCCTCCTCTCTTGGCCTGGTGCTTGCTCCTTTTGCAGTGTTTTCAGTGCCTAAAATCCTCAAATATTCCAGAAAAAATCATACTAAATTTGCAGGGCATTTGGAGCACTTTTATTTTCGGACAAGTTTTTATGCACGGATAATTCAAAAAACAGACGGATAATACTATTTTTGCTTTATTAATCTAAATAACAGAAAGTAAAAAGAGGGTATAGAAGGTTGTGCCTTCTAGTTTCATCCATCTCGTGATCATCAACATGAACCCACTAACAAGGTTGATCAAGTCTTGTTAACAAACTCATTCCGAATAACACGGAACCGGAGAAATTTCGAATAACACTAAGTTACCTCAACGGGGATATGGAAATCCCCAACAATAAGAATATCATACTTTTTCTTGACAGTAGGGAGAGGAAATTCAAAACCTCCAAAAATGATAGTTGGAACTTTTTCAATAGAATTGATGCTATGAACTTGAGATTGTTTCCTCGAAAAGTGTACCGTGTGCTCATTACCATTAACATGAAAAGTGACATTGCCTTTGTTGCAATCAATAACAGCCCCTGCAGTATTAAGAAAAGGTCTACCAAGGATAATAGACATACTATCGTCCTCAAGAATATCAAGAATAACAAAGTCCGTTAAGATAGTGACATTTGCAACCACAACAGGCACATCCTCACAAATACCGACAGGTATGGCAGTTGATTTATCGGCCATTTGCAAAGATATTTCAGTAGGTGTCAACTTATTCAATTCAAGTCTACGATATAAAGAGAGAGGCATAACACTAACACCGGCTCCAAGATCACATAAAGAAGTTCTAACATAATTTCTTTTAATAGAGCATGGTATAGTTGGTACACCCGGATCTCCATGTTTCTTTGGTATTCCGCCCTTAAAAGTGTAATTAGCAAGCATGGTGGAAATTTCAGCTTCCGGTATCTTTCTTTTATTTGTGATGATATCCTTCATATACTTAGCATAAGGATTTACTTTAAGCATATCAGTTAAGCGCATACGTAAGAAAATAGGTCTAATCATTTCAGCAAAGCGCTCGAAATCCTCATCATCCTTTGACTTGGATGGTTTTGGAGGAAAGGGCATGGGTTTCTGAACCCATGGTTCTCTTTCTTTACCTTGCTTCCTAGCAACAAAATCTCTCTTATCATAACATTGATTCTTTGATTGTGGGTTATCAAGATCAACAGCAGGTTCAATCTCTACATCATTGTCTTTACTAGGTTGAGCATCAACATGAACATTATCATTAACATTATCACTAGGTTCATGTTCATCACCTGATTGTGTTTCAGCATCAGAAATAGAAATATCATTGGGATTCTCAGGTGTGTCTACAGTAGGTTCACTAGAAGCATGCAAAGCTCTACCATTTTTCTTTTTCTTCTTTTTAGAAGAACTAGGTGCCTCTAAATTATTTCTCTGAGAATCTTGCTCGATTCTCTTAGGGTGGCCTTCAGGATACAAACGTTCCTGAGTCATTCTACTAGTTCTAGTAGCTATTCTAACAGCAAAGTCATTTTTATTATTTAATTCATCAAGCAAATCATTTTGAGCTTTAAGTACTTGTTCAGCTTGAGTAGCAACCATAGAAGCATATTTGCTAACGCGGTGAAGTTCATCTTTAACTCTAGCCAGATTATCACCTACGCGTCCTATCTCTAAAGCATTATTCTTTAACTCTCTACCAACATAAGCATTAAAAATTTCTTGTCTAGCCATAAAGTCATCAAATTCATCTAAGCATGGGCTATGAAATTTAGTAGAGGGTATTTCAACTTTATCATATCTATAGAGAGAATTTACCTTTACTACCTGTGTCGGGTTATCAAGACAATGTGGTTCTTCAGGCGGTAAATTAAGACCATGTATTTCTTCAATAGGAGGTAAATTCTTAACATCTTCAGCTTTAATACCTTTTTCTTTCATTGATTTCTTTGCCTCTTGCATATCTTCAGGACTGGGAAATAAAACACCTCTCTTCTTCGGAGTGGGTTTAGGAATAGGCTTAGGAATTGGCTCAATTGGTTCAGGAATTACTTCAGGAACTGGCTCAGGAAGAGTCCAATTATTTTCATTAGTCAACATATTATTCAATAATATTTCAGCTTCGTCGACTGTTCTTTCCCTGAAAACACAACCAGCACAACTATCCAAGTAGTCCTCGGAAGCATCGGTTAGTCCATTATAAAAGATATCAAGTATTTCATTTTTCTTAAGAGGATGATCAGGCAAAGCATTAAGTAACCGAAGAAGCCTCCCCAAGCTTGTGGGAGACTCTCTTCTTTTATTTGCAAAAAAATATATATTTCCCGCAAGGCAGCTTGTTTCTTATGAGCAGGGAAATATTTAGTAGAGAAGTAATAAATCATATCCTGGGGACTACGCACACAACCAGGAGCAAGAGAATTATACCAAGTCTTAGCTTCACCCTTTAATGAGAAATGAAATATCTTAAGGATATATAAATAGCGAGACTTCTCATCATGAGTAAATAGGGTGGCTATATCATTCAACTTAGTAAGATGTGCCACAACAGTTTCAGATTCAAGGCCATAAAAAGGATCAGATTCAACTAAAGTAATAATATTAGGATCAACAAAGAATTCATAATCCTTATCAATAACACAGATAGGTGATGTAGCAAAAGTAGGATTGGGTTTCATTCTAGCATTAAGAGACTGCTGCTTCCATTTAGCTAATAATTTCTTAAGATCATTTCTATCACTGCAAGCAAGAATTTCCATAGCAGCTGTTTCATGCATAACATAACCCTTAGGAACAACAGGTAAAACATAATCATTGGAGGGACCTTCATCATCACTATCATCAATAATAGGTTCTTCAATATTTTCATTCCCCCTAAATCTAGCAAGTTGTTCATCTAGAAATTCACCTAATGGCACAGTAGTATCAAGCACAGAAGTAGTTTCATCATGCATAGCAGAAGTGGCATCATCAATAACATGCGACATATCAGAATTCAAAGCAGTAGCAGGTTTAGGTGTCGCAAGCTTACTCAAAACAGAAGGAGAATCTAGTGCAGAGCTAGACTGCAGTTCCTTACCTCCCCTCGTAGCAAGCTTACTTATAACGGAAGGAGAATCTAGTGTAGAGCTAGATGGCAGTTCCTTACCTCCCCTCATAGTTGGGGGCAAAATAGTAGTTCGATCGTCTTTCAAGTTCTTCATAGTGATCAACAGATATAAATCCCAAGTGACTCAGAGAATAGAGCTATGCTCCCCGGCAACGACGCCAGAAATTAGTCTTGATAACCCACAAGTATAGGGGATCGCAACAGCTTTCGAGGGTAGAGTATTCAACCCAAATTTATTGATTCGACACAAGGGGAGCCAAAGAATATTCTTGAGTATTAGCAGTTGAGTTGTCAATTCAACCACACTTGGATAACTTAGTATCTGCAGCAAAGTGTTTAGTAGCAAAAGTGGTATGATAATAATAGTAGCGGTAGCAAAAGTAATGATAAATGTTTTTGGATTTTTGTAGTAGTTGTAACAGTAGCAACGGAAAAGTAAATAAGCGAAGAACAATATGTCAAAAGCTCGTAGACAATGGATCAATGATGGATAATTATGCCGGATGCGATTCCTCATGCAATAGTTATAACATAGGGTGATATAGAACTAGCTCCAATTAATCAATGTAATGTAGGCATGTATTCCGTAAATAGTCATACGTGCTTATGGAAAAGAACTTGCATGACATCTTTTGTCCTACCCTCTCGGGTTCAGCGGGGTCCTTATGGAAACTAAGGGATATTAAGGCCTCCTTTTAATTGAGAACCGGAAGAAAGCTTTAGCACATAGTGAATACATGAACTCCTCAAAACTACGGTCATCACCGAGAAGTGTCCCGATTATTTTCACTTCGGGGTTGTCGGATCATAACACATAATAGGTGACTATAGACTTGCAAGATAGGATCAAGAACACACATATATTTATGAATACATAATAGGTTCAGATTTGAAATCATGGCACTCGGGCCCTAGTGACAAGCATTAAGCATAGAAAAGTCATAGCAACATCAATATCAGAACATAGTGGATACTAGGGATCAAACCCTAACAAAACTAACTTGATTACATGGTAAATCTCATCCAACCCATCACCGTCTAGCAAGCCTACGATGGAATTACGCATGCACGACAGTGAGCATCATGAAATTGGTGATGGAGGATGGTTGATGATGACGACGGCGAAGAATCCCCCTCTCCGGAGCCCCGAACGGACTCCAGATCAGCCCTCCCGAGAGAGATTAGGGCTTGGCGGCGGCTCCGTGTCGCGAAACGCGATGAAACTTTCTCCCTGATTTTTTTCTCCCCGAGACAGTATATATGGAGTTGGAGTTGAGGTCGGGAGGTGTCCAGGGGGCCCACGAGATAGGAGGGCGTGCCCTGGGGGGGCGCCCCCCTGTCTCGTGGACAGCCCGTGGGCCCCCTGTCCTTGATTCTTTCGCCAAAAATTCTTACTAATTCTGAAAAGTGCCTCCGTGGATTTCCAGGACATTCCGAGAACTTTTCTTTTCTACACATAAAACAACATCATGGCAGTTCTGCTGAAAACAACGTCAGTCCGGGTTAGTTTCATTCAAATCATGCAAGTTAGAGTCCAAAACAAGGGCAAAAGTGTTTGGAAAAGTAGATACGTTGGAGACATATCATTAGGCTCTTGAGACGTGATGCTCAGGAGTGCCCCTTGACATATGAACCAACCATCATACCTTTTCCTTGCCGAGCTCTCACTCGGGAGGGGCGTGCGAAGACCAGGCCCGTGGGGCCTGGTGAGGTGGGGTATGCCAGGCGTGACCTGAGTGTAGCCCCCATGCCCAGCCCCCTCGCACTACCCCCCCCCCCCCCGAGGGAGAGCAGCAAGGTGAGGCTGGTCACCAAGCCCGGAAGCTCCTTGAGGTTAATGTGGCCGCGAGGCCACCCTCAGTTGTTTATCACCAGCACTGAGCATAGGGCTTCCGCTGTTGCACGGGCGTAGCCGCTGCTCGGTAGTGTCAATGGCCAGCGCGGAGCATGGTGCTTCCACTGGTGCGTGGGAGGGGGCTCCCTCTGAGGAGAGACCCCGGGGCGTGTACAGCCCCGCCCTAACACGTGGCTTGCACGACAGGGCTGGAGGAGGTGTATATGGGCACCCGTGAGCCAGCGCGGGACTCACGAGGCCCTACCTCAAGGCGGGTTGCGCCTGGTCTTGATTGGGGATGCTCGTATTAGTCCTGCGAGATGGTTAGGCAGCCTGCGCTGAATGAGTCTCCTGAGGTTATTGCATGAGAAGGCCAGACACCAACGACCCCAGGAGATGACGTGAATGGGGCCGGCCCGCCAGACAGAGCTCAGCCGTTGGGTTTATCGACGCTGTAGGGACGGACCCAAGCACAGACGCCGTGCCTAGTCTTCTCATGCAAAGATCTAGAGGAAAAACAACAGGCGTGCGGTTCCCATGGCCACTGGGGCACCAGGTCGCGTGCCCTTACTCATCCACCACGATTAGCTCATGCGAGAACAAGGCACCAAGGGCAATGGGAGGTGACGTACATGGGGACTGGCCCGTGAGCCAGAGCTCAGCCTCTTGGATTTAGCGACGCTGCAGGGACGGACCCGAGCACAGACGCTGTGCCAATCCTTAATCATGAGGCGGTCGCGGGAGGGCTCGCAAGGGCGCGAGACGTTCTTAGCGATGAAGCGCCGGTCAGGCAATTGATAATTTAAAGGTAGCTTGCAAAGGTGGGTAAACTAGCACTGATAGATGCAAAAGGGATACTTGCTGCAGGGATGGTCCCACGCGACCTGGGGATGATGCACCCCGAGGGGCGCCCCCAAACTGAACAAACTAGAGAGATGTTACCTGGTACCATCGCTGAAGAGGTGTTGAGGTAGCCAAAAACGCGCGCTACTGGAGTTGTTCCTCATGAGACTCTCTGGTGCTGAGCCTCGGGAGGCCCAAAGGGCCCGGGAGGCTCCTGGAGGTGCTCCTCCATCTACGCCAGGATCGCCTGATGCCTGGCATCGCGAGCTGCCAGGGCATCCCTCATGCTGCACTAGAACACCATAGCCATGCCAGGCAGGCCGAAGGGCATGCAGACATAGCTGTGGGGTGGACCCTCGCATCGGCCGACACGAGATGGCCAGATGAGCTGCCGAGAGGTGGCCCTTTTGAGTCCGGGGATGTTGATGTAGACACGGAACTCCTTACCCTCGCCAGGGCAGTGAGTCGCGCCTCGTGGCCGGCGACGAACGCCTTGCAGAACCCTTGCCTCTTGAATCTCCTCGATTGCCTTGCAGATGAACTGTCATTTAAAGCAACCAACCGTGCCGCAGCATCGGCGCGCGAGGCGTCGACGGTGGCCTCGACGGCGAGGTGCTCCTCCAAGATCTGGGGGTCGGCACGAATGGCAGCCATCGCGACCTCGTCCACGCGTGCGGCCGCGATTTGCTTCTCCGCTGCCAAATGCTCCTTGAGATCCTAGCTATACTTCCTGTGGCTTAGGAGGCGCTTATTTGGTGGAGGGGTCGGTGATTTGGGTGGAAGGTGTCGCGCTCGCACCGGCGGTCGGGGCATGTGGGATGTGGAAGGAGGAGGAGGACGAGTTCGGGTGTGGATTATCTGCCTCGATAGGCGAGGCCAAGCAGCGTGAAGGAGGGCCGCCGGCGAGGAGGCGGCGCTGCAAGCAAGGAGTGAAGGTTTCAACTTGGAAAGGAAGGCGGAAACAGGGGAAATGTGGCTTTTGGTAAGGGGGAGGGGGCGGGGAGGTAGATATTTCTGCGGAAGCCAAAAATTTGGAATCACTTCAGCGAAAGAACTGGCGCGCAAAGTGTCGTCAGACACGGTCCCTTATTCAGAGCGGGTTGTGTACTGTAGCTGACGAACCTTCTCTAGTAAGCCATAGGCATACTATACACCGACGGTGCTCCAGGATATTTTGTAGTGCATCTCACACGGTTGGTGATAGTAAACTGTGTGGGATCTACTTGATTTTTCATCTTGATTTGAACTACATAATGGGGTCACAACTACAAAGGATGGTGTTTGAATTGCTATAACTTCTATCTGTAGTGAACATGCAACTATAGGTGTGTCATAAAAAAATTTGGAATTATTCAGGGTTCGTTTGGACATTTTTATACGATAACTTGGATTTCTAGTAATTATAGGTGCACAATTCAAAATTAAACCACATGCACATGCTCCGGTGCACCAAAATGGGTTGTAAAATGATATATGTGTCCATGGATTGATGATTACTTACCATTCAAGAAATGGGGATGAATTTCAAACACCATGACACCGTGGCTCTCCGGCAAATGTTGAAGTTCTTGCTTTTGTAATTCTAGTAAATACAAAACTTGTCTAAAATTCATGAACCTTGGCATGCTATCATGGAACGGCATCAAGATGCTGGGGTAAAAAAATGTTGTCCCATTTGGGCCAGGTGATGGTATAAGCTTCTCGCAAACCAGAGCTTCTCTCACAACAAGCATGATGGTTTCGGTAGGGAACATTTCACCTTTCTGGACGAAACGATATCCATTGGATCTTCTCGATTTCAATTTTTTTCCTAGTGTCAACATAGAACAACAGGGGTGTTGTGTCAATTTTTGGGATTTTTCGGGGTTCAATTGGACATCTTTATACATTAACTGAGTTTTCTATGCATTCATGTGCATAATTCATTTGAACTACATGCACATGCTCTAATGCATATAAATTAGTTGAAAATTCAAATCTGAATGAGAATGAATGTCCTTGATTGCATGCTTAATTAGGTCCCATGCAAGGAATGAGAATGAATGTCAAACACCATGCCACCATCACTCGGCCGCAAACATTGAGATATATACCTGGTTTTTAAATTCTAGTAAATGCAAAGCTCATTTGAAATTCATGAAATTGCCATGGTAAAAAATAATGCTTTAGCAACATCCTCCTATCATGGAGCGGCATCAACATGCCATGGTAAAATTTTTATCCCATTTGTGGCAGGTTTGGGTATATGCTTCTCACAAACTAGAGCTTCTCACAAAGAGCATGATGGTTTCAGTTTGGAACGCCCCACCTTTGCGGACAAAACGATATCCATTGCCTCTTATTGCTTTCAAAAAAATTCTCATGTCAACATAGAATAACAGGAGTGTTGTGTTAATTTTTGTGATTTTTTGGGGTTTGTTTGGACATTTTTAAGCATTAACTGATTTTTCAATGCATTTATGTGCATAATTCAAATTTGAACGCACATGCTCTAGTGCGTATAAATTGGTTGAAAAATCTAATCTATGTCCTTGGGTGCATGCTTAGGTCCCATGCAAGAAATGGGAATGAATTTCAAACACCCTACCACTGTTGATTGCCGGCAAAACATTGAGATACCTGGTTTTTAAGTTCTAGTAAATCCAAAACTCGTTTGAAATTCATGAAACTTGGCATGGTATTATGGAGTGGCATGAACATGTCGTGGTAAAAAAATTGTTCCATTTGTGGCAGGTTTGGGTATAAGCTTCTCACAAACCAGAGTTTATCACAACAAGCATGATGGTTTCGATAGGGAACGCCCCACCTTTCGGGACAAAACGATATCCATTGCCTCTTATTGCTTTCAAATTTTTTCTTGTGTCAACATAGAACAACAGGAGTGTTGTGTCAATTTTTGCGATTTTCAGGGTTCATTTGGACATTTTTATGCATTAACTGAGTTTTCAATGCATTTATGTGCATAATTCAAATTTGAACTACATGCACATGCTCCAGTGCATATAAATTGGTTGAAAAATCCAATTTATGTCCTTGGGTGCATGCTTAGGTCCCATGCAAGAAATGGGAATGAATTTCAAACACCCTACCACCGTTGATTGCTGGCAAAATGTTGAGATACCTGGTTTTTAAATTCTAGTAAATCCAAAACTCGTCTGAAATTCATGAAACTTGGCATGGTATCATGGAGCGGCATCAACATGCCGTGGTAAAATTCTTGTCCCGTTTGGGGCAGGTTTGGGTATAAGCTTCTCACAAACCAGAGCTTATCACAACAAGCATGATGGTTTGGATAGGGAACGTCCCAACTTTGGGGACGAAATGATATCCATTGCCTTTTATTGGTTTCAATTTTTTTTCTTGTGTCAAGATAGAACAACAGGAGTGTTGTGTCAATTTTTTTGATTTTTCGGGGTTCGTTTGGACATTTTTATGCATTAACTGAGTTTTCAATGCATTTATGTGCATAATTCAAATTTGAACTACATGCACATGCTCCACTGCATATAAATTGGTTCAAAAATCAAATATGTGTCCTTGGGTGCATGCTTAGGTCCCATGCAAGAAACGGGAATGAATTTCAAACACCAGGGCACCGTTGATTCCCGGCAAAATGTTGAGATACTTTGTTTTTTAAATTCTAGTAAATCCAAAACTTGACTAAAATTCATGAAACTTGGCATGGTATCATGGAGTGGCATGAACATGCCATGGTAAAAAATCTGTCCCATTTGGGGCACGTTTGGGTATAAGCTTCTCACAAACCAGAGCTTATCACAACAAGCATGATGGTTTCGATAGGGAACGTCCCACCTTTGGGGACGAAACGATATCCATTGCCTCTTATTGCTTTCAAATTTTTTCTCATGTCAACATAGAATAACAGGAGTGTTGTGTCAATTTTTGTGATTTTTCGGGGTTCCTTTGGACATTTTTATGCATTAACTGAGTTTTGAATGCATTTATGTGCATAATTCAAATTTGAACTACATGGACATGCTCTAGTGCATATAAATTGGTTGAAAAATCAAATTTATGTCCTTGGGTGCATGCTTATGTCCCATGCAAGAAATGGGAATGAATTTCAAACACCCTGCCAACCTTGATTGCTGGCAAAACATTGAGATACCTGGTTTTTAAATTCTAGTAAATCCAAAACTCGTCTGAAATTCATGAAGCTTGGCATGGTATCATGGAGCGGCATCAACATGTCGTGGTAAAATTGTTGTCCCATTTTGGGCCAGGTTTGGGTATAAGCTTCTCACAAACCAGAGCATATCACAACAAGCATGATGGTTTCGATAGGGAACGTCCCACCTTTGGGGACAAAACGATATCTATTCCCTCTTATTGCTTTCAAAAATTTTCTCGTGTCAACATAGAACAACAGGAGTGTTGTGTCATTTTTTGTGATTTTTTGGTGTTCGTTTGGACATTTTTATGCATTAACTGAGTTTTCATTGCATTTATGTGCATAATTCAAATTTGAACTACATGAACATGCTCCAGTGCATATAAATTATTTGAAAAATCAAATTTGTGTCCTTGGGTGCATGCTTAGGTCCCATGCAAGAAATGGGAATGAATTTCAAAGACTAGGGCACCGTTGATTCCCGGCAAAACATTGAGATAGCTTGTTTTTAAATTCTAGTAAATCCAAAACTCGTATAAAATTCATGAAACTTGGCATGGTATCTTGGAGCGGCATCAACATGCCGTGGTGAAAAAATTGTCCCATTTGGGGTAGGTTTGGGTATGTGCTTCTCACAAACCATAGCTTATCACAACAAGCATGATGGTTTCGATAGGGAACGTCCGACCTTTGGGGCCGAAACAATATCCATTGTCTCTTATTGCTTTCAAATTTTTTCTCGTGTGAACATAGAACAACAGAACTGTTGTGTCAATTTTTGTGATTTTCGGGGTTTGTTTGGACATTCTTATGCATTATCTGAGTTTTCAATGCATTTATGTGCATAATTCAAATTTGAACTACATCCACATGATCCAGTGCATATAGATTGGTTGAAAAATCAAATATGTGTCCTTGGGTGCATGCTTAGGTCCCATGCAAGAAATGGGAATGAATTTCAAACACCAGGGCACCGTTGATTCCCGGCAAAACATTGAGATACTTCCTTTTTAAATTCTAGTAAATCTAAAACTCGTCTGAAATTCATGAAACTTGGCATGCTATCATGGAATGGCACCCGACATGCCGTGGTATTTTTTGTGTCCATTCTGAGAGAAGGCGCACTCGAATAATGATAACCAACAAAGGCATTTTGAAATAATAGCTACCACTTTAATATCTCAAACGTTTGTATAATTCAAACCGTGTGCGTTCTGTTAACCATTCGCGTGACGCCATGTGTCTTGGTTTTAATGGCAATAGGAGGTGCCATGTGGACAACTGCTTGACTGAAAGGGAGGCGTGCGAGCATAGTCCGGTGCGCAGGCTCACCGAGAAGTGTACAAGTTGTTCAACACAGGATCTGTGCATCTCTTCAACGCAAACGGTTTAGATTATAGTATGCAAATTAAAGCCAGACTTCGGCGTTAAGCCCAGAGACACTGGGATTTGTCAAAATATGCAGCTAAAAATCAATAGCACTATCTATTTTTTGCAACTAAAATTCAGTAATTAAGCATAGATTTCATTCATACTAGAGATTAAGCAGTCGTTCTCACTAGGAAGCGAGACAACCTTGGACTGCCGCCAGCTAACTGGTCCATATTAATGGCGCCGCCGAGCGGCCGCACCCCTCCCCCCCGCTCCTTGCCACACACACAATTCCTCTCTCTCCGCCCACATCCTCGACGCCGCTCTGAGTCCTCAAAGCCGTCAGTGTACGAGGATGCCGCTGAAGCGCTCCATCAGAGGGAGTGGTGACACCGGGGCTGCTGAAGCACCGGAGCACGACGTGAATATGGAGATAGAGGTTTCCATCGCCGCCAAGGTGGAGAATGAGGCTGCCAACAAGCGGAGGCTGGTCGAGAAAGAACCGCAAGCGACTCCAGCAGGCCTAGACTTCATCAACAAACTCCCTGATGATATGTTGATAGTCATCATATCCCTCCTCCCAATCAAATATCGGGCGAGGACAGCAGCCCTTTCCCGGTAGTGGTGCCCCCTATGGCTCCTCACCCCTGTCGACCTCCTCCCACAAGCTTGGATGCGTTCTCCCAGATCCTCGGCAGTCACCATGGCCCAATCAAAGGCGTTATCACGAGCAAGTTCCGTTCCAGTGGCAAGGACCGAGCCAAGCTTGATGAGTGGTTCCGATCCCCCACCGTAGATCAGCTCGAGAAGCTCAGTTTTAATTATGGGCATATGCGCTTGCTGCTAACGTCCGCGCTCTGCTTCGCACCCACGCTGCGCCTCGCCAAGTTCATGAACCGCCATCACCCCCCCTTAATGACGCGCCCGCTCTTTTTCTACCACGACTGAAGCACCTAGAGCTCGTCGTCGTCCGCATCTCAAAGGATGACATGGAGCGCCTGCTCCGTGGCTGTACTACACTCGAGTTCCTTCGTCTTCAGGCGATGAATTGGTCAAGTACCTTGCACATCACCTCCAGGACTCTCTGGACTATTTATGTTTGTTGCTGCTGCTGCAACAAGAGATCACAAAAGGTGGACCACAATATGGTAATCCAGGAACCACCTTCACTTGAGAGATTACTTGTAGTTGATCAACATGGTCCAACAAGAATCAATGTCATTTTTGTGCCGAAATTGAAAGTGGTGGGCTACTCGTCTGTCAAATACTACAACTTTCAAGTACAATAGTCGCCTTATACCTCTCCTTCTTGATATCAACGTTATTTCTAGTTTTGAAGATGTATGTTTGTCTGTCATCCAGCGAAGCTTCACCCAGACTCTGGGCACAGTGAAGGTCTTGGCACTAGAATCTGTTGGCCCCAACCTAGACCAAGTTGTCAGTTGCCTAAGATGCTTTTCGTGCCTAAAGAAGCTGTATATCGAGGTGATGTTCCTTTCCTGTTAAATGTTAACCATAAGGGAGTTCAATTTTTTGCACCTTTTCCCAAGTTTACAATGACAATGTACTATGATTTCTGAAGGAATTTTGGAGTTTAGGACATACACCCCCACCCCATATTGGTTGCTTCATTCATATGGTTACAATCGTCCATAAGCATTTCTCCTTTGGATTCATCTGTACTAGTTTTCATAGGGATTTTTTCATCCAATCCAACCTCTTGTGAAGAAGGCTACATGTTTCTAGATTGTAATCAAATGGCCGTGTTAATCATGCCAGATCGAAGATGGCATGTTGGTGCATTTTACAAATCCTGCAAACCAAATGGGCGTGTAGAAGTGTTCAAAACTGCATGTAGGCACTAACACGTTCTCTTCTTTTGCAGATAATAATAGGCTTGGAGGTGGATAATGTTTATAACGACAATCACATCGAATGCCTGGATCCGCATCTCTCAAATATTACTTTGAACTCCTACCGAGGGACCTTATCGGAGATTACACTCGCCAGGTCCTTTCTTGCTAGAGCAAAGGTGCTGAGGGTACTGAGGTTGAACACGCACTTAATTAGGAAAGATGAATGGTATGATTATCATAGACGACAGGTACTGCGGAATGGAAGTGCCTCCAAAAATGCCAAACTTCGTATTGGAAGAGCATATGGCAAAGCAATTGGAAGTCATTGTGTCAAACCCATACATGACTTGTCAATGGCTGATCCCTTTTCAGAAATGACGCGGTTTGCAATGTTTGAATTTGGGCGTTGTAATATTTGAATTTGAACCTTGCAATATTTATGGTATTTGTTATATTGAACCGTTCCTGTTCATTTGTCTCAACGCAAACAGTTCATCCGAGTGAACCGCATGCCGTATATCGCACACACCTTGATCTGGCTGACCGTTTCTTTTGTGTTGCCTAATCACAAACGGTTCATCCGAGTGAACTGTATGCTGTACATCGCACACACCTTGATCTAGCTGACCATTTTTTGTGTGTTGCCTAATAACAAAAAGTTCATCCGAGTGAACCGTATGTTGTACATTGCGCACACCTTCATCTGGCTGCCCGTTTGTTTTGTTCCTCCTCATCGCAAACAGCTCGTTGAACTGAACCGTATGTCGTGCATCGCACACGCAACTAAAATCTGAACCGTGTTTGATGCATCCGTCATCGCAAATGTTTTGGACATTTTTTACGGTTCTCTGACACCACCGTTTGCAATTATTGCATCGCACACAGTTTCTCGAAGGGTCTTTGATCGTAGTGTCGCGTTAGTAGCATCCCACAGTAGTGGGCCACTCAAAAAGTTGTCATGGTTTATGCCTCGGTGGAGTATACATTTTTTTTACAAAAAGTACATGGTGGTTGTGCGGTCATTGTCCATATGCTCCTATTGCTGCTACTAATCTAATACTATCACTGCTTAAATGAAGCAATTCCCATGGTAAAGTGATGTCCCTTTTAAGTAATGTAAGTGTATCTAGTACCCCATAGTGATTTTGGTGTATTGAAGACTTATGGGTTAAGGGACTAATATGTTTGTGAGTGTACACATGCTCTATATGTCAATGGGGAGTTTGATATTTACGATAAAAGTCGACCCCTAAAAATGTATGTCTTCAGCTGAAGAATTTGGTTCTCTTGAAGATTTTGAAAGTGAAGAAATTGGTGTGACCTTGAAGACTTGGATATCCATGCGAGGATTATGAAGCGTGAAGACTTTTGTTTTTGTAGTTTCATTTTCTCTTTCTTGAGTCATAGGAAACACCGTATTGTTAAAGGTGGTCGAGGTAATACTAAGGAAACTGATTTCCAAGTGATGCTCATCTCAAAATCCTACACCTACCCAATCCTTTCAAGTGAAGCCATTGAAAATCTCATATCAGCTCAGTCAATTTCTTCAGTGACAGAGACGAAGATCTTCTTGTCTCTGAGGAATTTGTTCTGAC
The DNA here is from genome assembly GCA_963921465.1 of Triticum timopheevii. NCBI lineage: Eukaryota > Viridiplantae > Streptophyta > Magnoliopsida > Poales > Poaceae > Triticum > Triticum timopheevii. The sequence continues at coordinate 192,840,958 of OY997272.1, read as the reverse complement.
TAAGGAGTTAGGAATTCGCCAGTGCGGATTGCCTACACGGTGAGGAACATGATAGTCCTGAGGAATTCAAACCTCAAATATTCGATCATTGTTGTGCTATGCGCTAGCTATCCAACCCACCTAACGGTCATATCATTGAAGGGCATTTATGTCTTATCATGTCGGGCTGCTCCCTAGGCTATAAATAGCCGCCCCCTACAACCACTAGCTGGTTGGCTGCTCCACTAGAAACTGACACTAGTCATTGAGAGCATCCCATCCTCCGAGGACTTTGAGCGAAAATCATCAAGTGAGGAAAACCCAAAACCCAAACCCAAACACCTACAAACCCAAAGTTATTGAGCATCACTTAAGAGATTGTTCCTGTGTGGAACTGATGACCCATAAGTTTAGGGGATCTATCGTAGTCCTTACGATAAGTAAGTGTGTCGAACCCAACGAGGAGCAGAAGGAAATGATAAGCGGTTTTCAGTAAGGTTTTCTCTGCAAGCACTAAAATTGTAGGTAATAGATAGTTTTGTGATAAGATAAATTGTAACGAGTAACAAGTAAATAAAGTAAATAAAGTGCAGCAAGGTGTACCAAACCTTTTTGTAGCAAAGGATATGCCTGGACAATTTCTTATAATGAGAAAAGATCTCCCGAGGACACATGGGAATTATCATCAAGCTAGTTTTCATCACGCTCATATGATTCGCGTTCGGTACTTTGATAAATTGATATGTGGGTGGACCTGTGCTTGGGTACTGCCCTTACTTGGACAAGCATCCCACTTATGATTAACCCCTATTGCAAGCATCCGCAACTACAAAAGAAGTATTAAGGTAAACCTAACCACAACATTAAACATATGGATCCAAATCAGCCCCTTACGAAGCAACGCATAAACTAGGGTTTAAGCTTCTATCACTCTAGCAACCCATCATCTACTTATTACTTCCCAATGCCTTCCTCTAGGCCCAAATAATGGTGAAGTGTCATGTAGTCGACGTTCACATAACACCACTAGAGGAAAGACAACATACATCTCATCAAAATATCGAACGAATACCAAATTCACCTGACTACTAATAACAAGAGACTTCACCCATGTCCTCAGGAACAAACGTAGCTACTCACAAAGCATATTCATGTTCATAATCAGAGGGGTAATAATATGCATTAAGGATCTGAACATATGATCTTCCACCAAGTAAACCAATTAGAATCAACTACAAGGAGTAATCAACACTACTAGCAACCCACAGGTACCAATTTGTGGTTTGGATACAAGATTGGATACAAGAGATGAACTAGGGTTTTGAGAGGAGATGGTGCTGGTGAAGATGTTGATGGAGATTGACCCCCTCCCAATGAGAGGATCGTTGGTGATGATTTCCCCCTCCCGGAGGGAAGTGTCCCCGGCAGAACAGCTCCGCCGGAGCCCTAGATTGGTTCCGCCAAGGTTCCGCCTCGTGGCGGCGGAGTTTCGTCCCGTAAGCTTGCCGACGATTTTTTCCAGGGTAAAAGCCTTCATATAGCAGAAGATGGACACCGGAGGGCCACCAGGGGGCCCAGGACACAGGGGGCGCGCCCACTAGGGGTGGGCGCGCCCCCCACCCTCCTGGCCAGGGTGTGGGCCCTCTGAGGTGTTTCTTCCGCTCAATAATTTTATTAATTCCAAAAATATGTTTCGTGGAGTTTCAGGATTTTTGGAGTTGTGCAGAATAGGTTTCCAATGTTTGCTCCTTTTCCAGCCAGAATTCCAGCTGCCGACATTCCCCCTCTTCATGGTAAACCTTGTAAAATAAGAGAGAATAGCCATAAGTATTGAGATATAATGTGTAATAACAACCCATAATGCAATAAATATTGATATAAAAGCATGATGCAAAATGGACGTATCAGGAACCGATGCTTGTTACCTTTGAGGAATGTGTATCCTCCAGACGGTTACGTGTCATGGTCTGAGCATCCAAGAGGAATTATGGATCGCTGAGTGACCAAGTCTGTGAAGGTTTGGAAGTCACCTGTGAAGACTTACCACGAGTGTTGGGCGAGGTCTGTGTGACTTTAGTTCAAGGAGAATATGGTGAGGACTGTGTGTCCTTGGGTTTAAATACTCAGCCGCTCCAACTAGACGTACAACTGTCACATCAGTTGGAAGTGGTCTACCAAATCATTGTCTTCACTAAGCCAACTGGTTCTATTTCCTCAACCCTTTCATTTCCTCATTCATATGTTGATGAACCTGATCATTATTGTTTGAGGACTTTGATTGAAGACTTTCTCCATTTCCTCAATCCAATTTCTTCGGTCACATAGTCTTCAGCCTGCTTATCCCGTTTTCACGCTATCTGTACTCTGTGCTTGTTTTCATTTCATCATGATGACTATGCTATTGCTCTGTTATGCTTATACCTGAGTACTTATTCCGCTGCTAGTGTGTCATTGCTTAGGAATTTCTTCACCTAGAAATTCCTCAGTGATGACTTTGTAAAAATCGCCTATTCACCCGCCGCCCTCTAGTCAACATAACCCACTTTCAATTGGTACCAGAGCAAGGTACTCCCTTGTTCTGTGTGATTTTGGTTTAACCACCTGGAGTTTTAGTTATGTCGACTACAGGAATGAAGAAAGTCGCATGCCCCATCTTTGACGGTCATGAGTATCCCAAGTGGAAGGCCATGATGAAGAAGCGACTCATGGCGATGAACAGCGAACTATGGACCGTCACTCCGATTGGTCTTACTGATATATGTAAGATGGCGGAGGGTGATGGTATCCGCAAGTAACTCTACTTAACCTCACGGCGAAGGATATCATCTGCTCTTTTTTGTCCCAAAATCAGTTTAGGAATATCATGCATCTCAACCATGCGAAGCTTATCTGGGGCCGACTCTCTGAGGTCTATGAAGGTCATCTAACTCGTCATGACCCTTGGTTTGAGGATTTCAGGGAATCACTCAAGGAGATGACTTCCGCCCCAGAATCATCATCCACTGCACCATGCATTATGGCAAAAGGTGCCTTGTAACTGAATGCTACCTTTATGAATCTAGTGATGATGAATCTGGTGACGAATTTGGACCCAGCTACACTAAACTTGCTTCTCTTGCTGTTAAACAACAAAGAGCTCTTGCAAAAGTTCAAAACATGCTTGATGAAAGCGATGATATGTTGGCTGAGGAATTGAATCGAACTAAGACTTTGACTGATAATCTTCAGAGACTTCTGTCTAAGTTTGAAAATCTTCAAAGTCATCATAACACTCTCTTATCTGATCATGAGAAGCTTTCTTATGAATTTATTCAGAGAAAGCAAGATCTTGAGAAATTAAAAGTGAGTTATGAAGATCTTCAGAAGGAAAAAGATTCATTGCTTGCTCAACAGATCAGTTCCTCTCAGGAAGAATTTATTCCACCACGTCTGAAATGCATTGAGCGTGAATATGCTAATTCTTCACCTGAATGTTCAAATGCTTCTATTGCTGCAAATTCTTCAACTGTCTCCGTGGTCACAAATTCCTCATCTGAGGATACCACAAGTATCAGTAACGATAATGCAGAATTGAAGGAATTGTAAGTGACATGCATATACAAAAGCCTCAAAGGGCATCAGACTCTTTGTGATGTGCTCAAAAAGCAGATCTTGAACGGGAACCCTAGGAAAGAGGGTATTGCCTTTGAGAGGAAACTCAATGCTGATGGGACCTACTTGAAACCTGAGCAGTACCCCAAAACCTCATGGGTTGCTGTGAAAGGACCTTCCGTAGATCCATGCACATTATCTGGCTTTACTTGTGAATCTTCATATTCCTCTGATGAGTCATTTGACTCCAACTATAAACTGTTCAAGAATCAAAATGGTGAAGTATTTGCTCCATATGTTGGAACTAACTGCAGGAATGGTCCCCCTATGAAGAATATCTGGGTTCCCAAAAGGTGCCTCAAAAATCTTCAGGTGAATGTCATCATGACACAACCTATGAAGAATAGGAACCCCATATCAAATTCTTCATATGGATCCAAGTCCTCTTATGGACCGAATTCTTCATCTGGATCAAATTCTTGACGCGAATCCAAATCCTCATATGAACTTCATCATGCTAACACTTCTGTTTCATAGGGAAAGTCTAAAGGCTATGAATATGTGCATTGTTCTACAAACCATTATGTTCATAAGTCCTCGAAGAATTTCTTTGCTTATTCATATGCTTATCCTAACCCCTCTTCTGTGAAATGAAGTGCACTGGCTTCAATGCCATCTTTTTCTTATGGAGCTCACAGAATGATGAACTCTTTGTCACCCCTTCAAATGTGGGTGATGAAGAAGAAGAACTAACCTCTCATGCAGGGTCAGGTCTCCAGACGAACTTAATCATTTGATGAATTTGCTGGAGACCTGAATGTGCTTGAATGGACACAAGCTAATCATGAAGAAATGAATTACTCATTTCTCATGTCCTCATAATTGCTATATTTGTTACTATTGATGAAATTGATATCATATTCTTCACGGATGTAGTATATGGGTACATAAGTTGCACTAATTCATCTACAGGATGAACAACCCAAAGCTATTGAGTGGGTCCTCGACAGTGGATGTACAAATCACATGACCGGTGACAGGAACTTATTGATGGACACTGCTTTATCACCATCTCATCTGAAGCATATCACCTATGTTGACAAAGGCAAAAGCAAGGTATTGGGTCTAGGTAGGGTTGTGATCTCAAAGGATAGACACATGGACAAAGTCATGCTTGTCGAGTCCTTAGGATTCAACCTCATGTCTGTCTCAATGCTTTGTGATCTTGATATGGTTCCCGTCTTTGGAAAATATCGTTGCATTGTGCTAATGGAATATGGCAATCCCAAAGTCTTCGAAGGCTTTAGGAAAGGAGGCTTGTATATTGTTGATTTCTCTGCAGGACCACAGCCTGCCACATGTCTAGTTGCAAAAACTTCAGAAGGCTGGTTATGGCATCGACGACTTGGTCATGCTGGGATGACGAACTTGCATACACTCACTAAGAAGAAGCATGTCATTGGCATCGAGGGTGTCAAATTCCTCAAAAGATCATCTTTGTGGGGCTTGTGAGGCAGGAAAGATCACCAGATCCAAGCATCCCTCAAAGACTACCATGACCATTTCTCGTCCCTTTGAATTACTTCACATGGATCTCTTTGGCCCTACTCATTATGCCACATTCATTAATAGAAATGCCATATATATTTGAGTTTTTCATGTCCTCTTCAGCATTCACTTATAGCTAATTCTTCAAGTTGCTTCTTCATCTAAGTGAATGTGATCGGACCCGTTCCCCCTCTATGCTAAACTCAACCCAGTCTGTACACAAATTCTTCATGTGCGTTCTATTTGAATCCCGTTGAAAATCTTCACTGTTGTCGGATTATGAGTTCCACAAACCCTTAAGAGGTTCGAACTCTGGGGCGCATGCGGAGATCTCAACCTACCCAGCCTGCCTACTCGCGATCCTCCTAAGCCTAGCGCGACGAGCTCGAAGAGACAAAGAGACACAATAGTTTATCCTGGTTTGGGCCACCTTGCGGTGTAATACCCTACTCTAGCGTTTTTGGTAGATTGGCTCGGAGGGATGGGGATGAACTAGTACAGTGGATGAACTGGCCTCAGGAGGTGAGGTGTTCTTGAGCTTGAGAGAGCTGTGGGGATCTGAACTAGATGCCCCTCTATGGTGGTGGCTAAGCCCTATTTATAGTGCCCTTGGTCCTCTTCCCAAATGTTGGCGGGAAGGGATCCCACAACGGCCGGATTTGGAAGGGGACAAGTAGTATAGCTTATCCTAACAAAAGTAGTCTTCGCCTGCGAAAAGCCTTTGGTCATGACGTTGCGGTGGGCTCGGCGATGACCTCCGTCCTGCCGTCCTGGCGGTCTTGGTCTTGTTGCACCAGAATGGAAACCTTTGGCCGATTCCTCAGGACTCCGCGCCTATGGCTTGCCTCCCTTGCACCAAAGAGGAAACATGCGCTCTACACCCGCTGGCGCCGGCCTGGCGCCCGCCTGGCTTTGGTCGTCATGGCTCACGTCAATTGAGCCTCATGAGGTATACCTTGCATAGAACTCTCCGCCCCTCGGGAGCCACCCCAAGGAGGCCGATCCCATCGGGGGTCTTGGCGTCCTCCGCCTTACGAGGCTTAGCCCCTCGCGAAGGTCTTGAGCTGTTGATGTCGAAAGCTGGGCCGTACCAGGCCATCGATGGAGCCACGTGGTGGGCCGCAGGCAGGCAGGGCTGGATACCCCCATATCCAGAATGCCGACAGTAGCCACCGGGCCCAAGGCGCGCTCGGACTTGGCTTCTAGGAGAAGCCAAAGGGCAAGTGCGGAACACCGCGGGCCCTAACCGCCTGCGTCCTTGATGACGCGTGGCGATTGATGGGACATGGGTGACTCCACTTCCCCATGCTGCCTCGACAACTGTTTCCATCTTACAAAAGGGCTGCCATCTACCGCCGGGCTTTCATTGCCTCTTCTTCATCTTGCTCCAGATCCCCTTCTCCCAGCACCGGAAGAACTCACCAGATCTGCCGATTTTCCCCTCCAATCCTTCGCCCAATGACTGCTGAGAAGACCTCGGCCTCAGCCTCGGCTGCCGGCTCCACCTGGTATGAGCCGGTGCTGCTTGCACCCTTCGTGGCCGGGGAGAAGCTCCAGACCACGCTCCTCCTGACGGTGAGCGAGGAAGACGAGTGGAAGGGGACGGCGCGCCGGGTCGCCGCCGCTGCACCGCAGCTTGCAAGCAGTACCTTCTTCCCTTTCTTCCTGCACAACGTCTACTCGGGGCTGGTGCCCCCATTCTCCCGCTTCTTCTACACCACTCTTCACCATTATGGCCTCCACGCGCTCCTTATTCATCCCAACTCCATCCTCCTCCTGTCCATTTTTGCCTTGTACTATGAGGCGTTCGTGGGGGTGATGCCCTCTGTCACCATGCTCCATCACTTCTTCCTCCGCATGACTGGCGACCATCCCGCTGGGTGTGTCGGCTTTGTTGCAACCCGGGGCAGTAGCGCGATCTCTCGTACCGGGAAGAACGTGGAGGATGCCCTGAAGAGGTGGGTTCTGATGGATGCCAAGTGCTCCCAGGACTCACTGGAGCTGCCGACCGAGCTCCCCTCCTCCGAGAAGGGGTGGCTCTCTGAAAAGATCACCACCCCTTCCCTGAAGCCGTTCGTGAAGAAGATGGAGGAGGAACTGAAGAGCGAGAAGCTGACGGGGGCCATGTTCATCAAGGAGTTATTGATGCAGCACTTAGTGCCGCTCCAAGATCGCTCCCGCCCCCTGTGGAGGCTTGGGGGTGCCGATGACAAGATTGGCCTGTGCCAGGACACTCTTCTCGAGGAGGAGCTGAGTAAGGTGTTGCTTTACTTGATCGGGAAGGACCCGAGCAATCCTCCGGAGGATTGGCTCCCTTTGTACTGTCGAGTCGACGGGGAGGAGGTTGCCGCTGCCATGCCGGTCTTCGATGAGTTTGGGTTCATGTGGGCGGGGCCTCCCCCGCCGCCTACCTCCTTGGTAGACCTGTCCTTCGCTGATCAATCCTCCAAGGCCACCGAGTACGAGGTTGTGGAGGAATCCTCTGCCCCGCGGCAAAGGGAGCTCCTCCGCGACTTTCCTGACGATGATGATGATGCGCCTCCGGTGGTGGAGGTGGCTCGCCCTTCTGGGGTCACCACGAGATCCAGGGTCTCTTCCATGAAGCAGCCCAAGCGGACGGTCGTGAAGAAGGGCAGGACCGCGCTAATTCCTCCGGGCAGCATTCCGCCTTCACCAGCGGCGTCTCGAGTGACGCCAACTGCGAGTTCTCCTGCTCCCAAGAGTTCACCTCCAGCTGCACCGTCTCGGCTCCCACTGCTGGGCCTGAAGAGGAGCTATGTCTTCGCCGACCAGTAAGTCTTCTCCCTGGTCTTGTTGTTGATTCTTGATGCGATTATTAGCGTCTTCATCAGTCATTAGGCAGCAGTCGTCGAAGAAGCAGAAGGAAGGCGCGGAAGTTGCCGTGGTCGAGCGCGTCGAAGCGGCTGCCGCGGCCCTGGCAAAGGAGAGTGTCGCGGCCCCTGCAGCTCCGGTAGTGATGCCGTCTCCCCGAGGAGTGGAAGCCCGTCCTCAGGAGGTGCCAGCGCCTTCGGTGGGGCTGATTTCTGGTTGGCTCCAAGCCAATGTGTCTGTCCGCGCAGCTTGGGGCTCTGCGGAGGAAGCCTAGAAGGTGCTTGGGGTGGTTGCCACCGAGCGTGACCTGGCGCGAAAGGAGGCCACGGAAGCCGAGAATCGGTGCCGCATGTTGGAGGCTGAACTAAAGGCTCTTAAGGATCAGCAGGCCGCCCTGGCCAGCCAGCTCCAGGAGCATGAGGAGAAGCTGAAGGCCCAGGAGGCTGCCGTTGCCGATCGAGATGCCGAGCTGAAGAAGGCGGCCTTGGAGCAGGCTACAGAGTGCGACCGCCTGACAAAGCTGAAGGATGAGGCGGAGGCGGCCCAGGCATCCTTGCCGAGGCCAAGAAGGCGGCCGCCATGGAGCGCAACACCCTTGCCTCCCTCAAGGCAAGGTTCCACAAGGCTAGCGGTGGCTCTTTGGGGAGGATTCCTTGAAGAAGGCAACAACGACGACCCCGAGGGAGAGCCCTGCTGCTTTGCTCCCTGAAGTCTTGGCAGTGCTCGAGGATGCTGCCGACAAGTTTGGCTCTTTGGTGGAAGGTGAGGCGCGCTCGCTTTCTTCCTCAGCCCTTAGGTGCGTCTTCAGCCATCTCTATCTCCGGGACGCTGGCTTCGACTTCTCCTCCTTCCTTGATCCCGTGGACTTCGACTCCCAGGACGCTTCTGCTACTGCCGTGAAGAGCTCCCTGGATGCCATGCTGAGCAAGTTCCTGGACATCCGTCCTCCGGCCGGGGCCGAGGGTACGGGCGACGCGCCTGGCGACGGGGCTCCGCTGGTGGGTGACGGCGGCACCCAGGTCTGGAGAGGTGGCTTGGTGACGCTGCTCTTTCTTGTTCGTCCTGTATCATGTAGCATGCCTCGGGGAGGCGTTCAAAACTGTTTGCTTGGAACAATATGTTTTGTAATAATTAGATTATGGTCCCTCAACTTTTCTGTTTGCTTTGTTGTTCTGCATCGGCAGAGCCCGGCCCCGCGCATACTCTCGGTGTCAAAACCGGCGGATATCGAGTAGGAGGTCCCGATCTGTGCATCTTAGGCTGATGGTAACAGGAAGAAAGGGACACAATGTTTACCCAGGTTCAGGCCCTCTCGATGGAGGTAAAACCCTACTTCCTGCTTGATTAATATTGAAGATATGAGTAGTACAAGAGTAGATCTACTACGAGATCATAGAGGCTAAGCCCTAAGAGCTAGCCTATGATGGTATGATTGTAATTGTGCTCGGCCTTCTAAGGACCAACCTCTCCGATTTATATAGACACCGGAGAGGGCTAGGGTTTACATGGAGTCAGTTACAAGGAAGGAAACACAATATCCGGATCGCCAAGCTTGCCTTCCACGCAAAGGATAGTCCCATCCGGACACGGGCCGAAGTCCTGAGTCTTGTATCTTCACGCTTCAATAGTCCGGACGATGTATATAGTCCGGCTGTCTGGATACCCCCTAATCCAGGACTCCCACAGTAGCCCCTGAACCAGGCTTCAATGACGATGAGTCCGGTGCGCAGTATTGTTTTTGGCATTGCAAGGCGGGTTCCTTCTCCGAATACTCCAAGGTAATTATCGAACACTTCAACCATGTCCGGATCTGCAAGATGATCTTCACATACCATTGTAGGGAACATAGCGTAAATCTAATCTGCTGGCAACCTTCGTACGTCGTGCCCATACATCGTGGCCTGGTCCAACACGAACAGGCGTCTCTTGCCCCATTGAGGGAGTCCTAGACTAGGGGGTGTCCGGATAGCCGGACTATCACCATCGGCCGGACTCCAAGACTATGAAGATACAAGATTGAAGACTTCGTCCCGTGTCCGGATGGGACTTTCCTTGGCGTGGAAGGCAAGCTTGGCGATACGGATATGTAGATCTCCTACCATTGTAACCGACTCTGTGTAACCCTAGCCCTCTCCGGTGTCTATATAAACTAGAGGGTTTTAGTCCGTAAGACGAACAACCATTACAACAATCATACCATAGGCTAGCTTCTAGGGTTTAGCCTCCTTGATCTCGCGGTAGATCCACTCTTGTACTACCCATATCATCAATATCAATCAAGCAGGAGTAGGGTTTTACCTCCATCGAGAGGGCTTGAACCTGGGTAAAAACATCGTGTCCCTTGTCTCCTGTTACCATCCGCCTAGACGCACAGTTCAGGACCCCCTACCCGAGATCCGCCGGTTTTGACACCGACATTGGTGCTTTCATTGAGAGTTCCTCTGTGTCGTCACCGATAGGCTTGATGGCTTCTTCAATCAACAACAACGCAGTCTAGGGTGAGACTTTTCTCCCCGGACAGATCTTCGTGTTCGGCGGCTTTGCACTGCGGGCCTATTCGCTTGGCCGTCTGGAGTAGATTGAAAGCTACGCCCCTGGCCATCAGGTCAGGTTTGGGAGCCTAAACTTCATGGCTGACATCCACGGAGACTTGATCTTCGATGGATTCGAGCCACAGCCGAGCGCGCCGCACTGTCACGATGGGCATGACTTAGCTCTGCCACCGGACAGTACCCTGGCGGCCGCACATGAGTCCGCTCTGACCCATAGTTCGAAGCCAACCGCGCAGATCGAGGACAGGTGGCTGGACACCGCCTCGGGAGCCGCAACTTCTATGATGATGGAGCCGAATACTGACCTTGTCCTTTGCAAAGCTCATGACTCCGAGGTGCCGGACTCCTTGCCGGACTCCGAACCTCCTGCACCCCTGCCAATCGAATCCGATTGGGCGCCGATCATGGAGTTCGCCGCTGCGGACATCTTTCAGCACTCACCCTTTGGCAACATCCTGAATTCGCTAAAGTATCTCTCGTTATCAGGAGAGCCCTGGCCGGACTTCGGTCAGGATGGTTGGGATGCGGACGACAAAGAAATTCAAAGCCCACCCACCACCCACTTTGTAGCCACTGTCGACGATCTAACCGACATGCTAGACTACGACTCCGAAGACATCGACGGTATGGACGACGATGCCGGAGACGACCAAGAACCAGCGCCTACGGGGCACTGGAAGACCACCTCGTCATACGACATATACATGGTGGACATCCCAAAGGATGGTAACGGCGAAGAATCAGCGGAGGCAGATTCCTCTAAGAAATAGCCCAAGCGCCGACGTCAGCGGCGCCGCTCTAAATCCCGCCACAGCAAGAATGGAGATTGCGGCACCGGAGATAATAACACCCCAGAGAGTGCCGAAGACAACCCCCTCTAGCAAGATTCAGCACAGGAGGACGGAGTAGCCAGCCCTCAAGAGAGAGTGGCAGACGAGGAAGTAGAGGATGATAATTACATGCCCCTCCTCCGGAGACGAGGCAAGCCTCAACGACGACGAATTCGTCGTGCCCGAGGATCCCATCGAACAAGAGCGTTTTAAACGCAGGCTAATGGCGACGGCAAACAGCCTAAAGAAAAAGCAGCAACAGCTTCGAGCTGATCAAGACCTGCTGGCCGACAGATGGACTGAGGTCCTCGCGGCCGAAGAGCATGAACTCGAACGTCTCTCCAGAAGCTACCCAAAGCGCAAGTTGCTCCCCCGATTAGAGGAGGAGGCATATAAACCTTCATCACCAGCGCACAATACGGCAGACCGACCACCTCGTGGCCGCGACAGAGAGGCATCTAGGCCCTCCGCCAGAACCGTACCCCGGCACCGCTCGAAAAGCGCGAAGCCACGGGGGAATGTGTCGGACTTGCGAGATATATTGGAGGACAAGGCAAAACAATCAAGATCTATCTACGGATCACGTGGGCGCCCCACGATCCACGATGACTACCGCCGCGCCGGATACAGCAACTCCGGCCAGGCCAAACACAGCAGACAAAGCTCTCTTGAGCTACGTCGTGACATTCCCCAGTATAGAGGCGCCGCACACCCACTATGCTTCACAGATGAAGTAATGGATCATCAAATCCCTAAAGGGTTTAAACCCGTGAACATTGAGTCCTACGACGGCACAACAGACCCCGCGGTTTGGATCGAAGATTATCTTCTTCATATCCATATGGCCCACGGTGACGATCTCCATTCCATCAAGTATCTCCCACTCAAGCTTAAAGGACTAGCTCGGCATCAAGTATCTCCCACTCAAGCTTAACAAGGGTTTCCCCCACAAGTGCGGACGGTAAACATGATATACGCAACCCACATACCCAAGAGGGAGCGGAAGCGTGCACTTAGGGATGTATATGCGATGGAGCCAGTCGCCCCGAAGTTCAATCCATGGTCCTCTTGCCCGATCACTTTCGATCGAAGGGACCACCCCAGCAGTATCCGCCATGGCGGATTCGCTGCATTGGTTTTAGACCCAATTGTCGATGGATTTCACCTCACCAGAGTCCTGATGGACGGTGGTAGCAACCTGAACCTGCTTTATCAGGATACAGTGCGCAAGATGGGCATAGACCCCTCAAGGATTAAACCTACAAAGACGACCTTCAAAGGCGTCATACCAGGTGTAGAGGCCAATTGTACAGGCTCAATCACACTGGAAGTGGTCTTCGGATCCCTGGATAATTTCCGAAGCGAGGAGTTAATCTTCAACATAGTCCCGTTCCGCAGTGGCTATCACTTTGCTCGGACGAACCGTGTTTGCAAAGTTCAACGTGGTGCCGCATTATGCATACCTTAAGCTCAAGATGCCAGGCCCTCATGGAGTCATCACGGTCAACGGAAACACTGAACGCTCCCTCCGAACGGAGGAACACACAGCGGCCCTCGCGGCAGAAGTACAGAGCAGCCTCTTAAGGCAATTTTCGAGTCCGGCCCTTAAACGACCGGACATGGCCAAATGCTCCCGGAGTAACATACATCAAGATCACCTAGCACATTCCGAGCACGCGTAGCAATGCGGCCCCAACCCCAGCCCCTGCATGATTGCAAGACTAGCCCTTCGCGTACATCATTACGCTCTGGAGATACCATGGGCATAGGGGGAGGGGCACGACCACGACAGGCCCAGAGTGCGGCTTAACCACACCGGGGGCTCCCACGTGTGGCGCTCTTTTTTTTTTCTTTTTTTCCACAGGACTCCATTCACCAGAGGCCCTGTCCGGCAGTGGACCTGCCGAACTCACGGTGCAATAGCCAGGGAAGGACAATGGCTACGACGAATACTCAGGTGGTCTCCATTATGAGCATTTAATCTGTTTAATACACCATTCCGCAGCCTACCCCTGGAGGGGGACATGTCTATTAGTCCAATCCCTTGCTTACCGCACTATTTGTATCGTTCTGCACTCATGACAGAATTCCTTGAATAAACAATGCGTCACTTTTCGCTTATAATTGCATTTCTTTTTTACATATATGTTCATGACATTTTGCATCTGTACACTTTGGTACGGCCGAATACACCAGGGGCTTATGTTCCCCGCATTATGGTGTGATAAGTCCGAACACTTTCACAAGTGCGGCACCCCGAACTTATAGCGCTATATGCATCGGCTCCGAATCATGTCTTGGGTCAATAGTTGGGTTTGCCCGGCTCCCATGTTTTGGTACCTTACGTTCCGTTCTATCGGCTAAGGTAGCACTGGGAGAACCACTGCGATTGCGCCCCGGTTGAGCTGGGCGAGCGCCTCAGTGGAGAAAGCTAAAACTGACCGTCATGATAACGCGAGAGTTGGTCGCTGTTCGAGAGGTCTTTTCGAGTCCCTAAAGACTTATGCCGCTTAGAGCAAGGAACCGGCTTTGTCCGGCCCAGGCATGGATAGCGCCCCGAACTCGGTCTTCCAAACACTAGGGGCTTCGCCGAAATTTAAAATTATAGAATTCTATGGCTAAGTGAGAGTGTTCAAGCATTATAAGTCCGGTTGCCTTGTTCGTCGTGTTGAGCGCCTCCCTAGATGGACCCAAAAATGGGAACAAGAGCGCTCAATTTTATACCGAACACCCCAGCACTCGTGGCATGGGGGCTGAAGCCGACGACTTGCCATCTCTCAGATTTGATAAACGGCCGCACAGAAGGTAATATTTTAAATTAATAAGCGTTGCTTAGCGCATATGAACAAAGTTTTCAGCGCACAGGATAACACATTGCGAGTCTACTCAAATATTACATCTTTGGGGCACTCATCCGTAATCTTGCGGGCACCCTTCAGGACACTCTTATAATACGTTTCAGGCGTGCAATACTCCTTGCCCGCCGGCGGCGCATCCGTCAGAAGCTTTTCAGCATCCAGCCTGCCCCAGTTCACTTTTGCGCGGGCAAGGGCCCGACGGGCACCTTCAATGCAGGCGGAGTGCTTGATGACTTCCACCCAGGGACACGCATCCACCAGCCACCGCACTAGACCGAAGTAGCTCCCAGGCATGGCCTCTTCGGGCCACAGCCAAACTATGAGGCCCTTCATGGCCTGCTCGGCTACCTTGTGGAGCTCGATCAGCTGCTTCAGCTGGTCGCTAAGGGGCACTGGATGTCCGGCCTCAGCATACTGAGACCAGAAGACCTTCTCCGTTGAGCTCCCCTCCTCGGCCTGGTAGAATGCGGCAGCATCAGACACGCTGCGAGGCAGATCTGCAAATGCTCCTGGAGAGCTCCGAATTCGGGTAAGTAACAGGTAATTCACATTCACATGCTTGCTTTGCATGAAAAATGCCTTACCCGCCGCTATTTTCTTCACCGCCTCAATCTCCTGGAGGGCCTTATGGGCTTCGGCCTTCGCGGCTTTGGCACTCTCAAGAGCCGAGGCAAGCTCGGACTCTCGAGTCTTCGAGTCGCGCTCCAAACTCTCATGCTTTTCCACGAGAGCCTGGAGCTCTTGCTGCACCTCCGCCACCCACGCCTCCTGCTTCTCTCGCTCCGCTCGCTCCGCGGCCACATTACGCTCGGCCGCGGACACGGCCTCCTTCAGGGTCGCCACCTCGTTCTTGGCCCCTGCCGTGCCCACATTATCCTTGTTATTTCTCTTGCAACCAAAATCCTTTTCTGTAAGGTACAAATTTAATACGGTGTTACTCACCTTCTTTGTCCTCGAGCTGCCTCTTGGCAAGGCGGAGCTCGTTCTCGGACCGCTCGAGGTCCTGCTTCAAAGCATCGACCTCTGCAGTCAGTGTGGCAGAGGTCAGCAGCGCAGCCTGCAATCCCATATTGACATAATTTTTAGAACTCCTGCGTATATCTTTTTAGATCCTCAGTCCGACTTTTCTTTCCGAACACCGAACCGAGCATCAGGGGCTACTATCTATGCGGTATTACATTACGTATTTTAAAATTTCTTACCTCAAAGCCTGTTAGAAGGCTGCTATAGGCTTCGGTCAGCCGGCTCTTGGCGAGCTGAACCTTCTTAATCACCGCACTCATGATAGTGCGGTGTTCTTCCTCGATGGAAGCGCCGTTGAGCGCCTCCAACAAGTTGACCGGCGCCTCCGGTTGGACGAAGGCTGCCGGTGTCACGGTCTTGCCCTTCTTATGAAGGGGCCGCCTGCCGGACTCCGGAACCACTGCGGGTTCCGGTGCGGAGTCCGGTGCGAAGTCCGGGAGGTTGCCCTGTGGCACCTCCGGAGCCTCCCCCTCCTGGCGGGTCCCCTCCTGGGATCCCACCTCGGCGTCCTCAGCGTCACGAGGGTTGGAGGCGGTCGGAATGGAATCCACATCCGACGGAGCCAAGGACCCGCTCGAAGAAGCGGGAAGATCGTCCTCGGCCGGACTACAGGTTGTATGCGGCATTAGAAGGACACCATGTGGCAAAAAAGAGAAATTATAAATCATTTAGGAATCTGGATACTTACGATCTTGCCGGGGGCTTGGCCCTTGAGGGCCACCCCTCGTCGTTGTCGTCGGTGTTGGTGGAGCTGTCCGGAGGAAGGGTCCTTCCCCTCTTGGACCCTTCGGCCTCCCTCGTTGGGGAAGCCTTCCTCTTCCTCTCTCCCCCCTCCTGGGGAGAGTCCTCTTTCTCCTCCTCGTCTTCGGGGTTGGAGTCCGCCTCGGAGCCATCGGATGATGAGTCCGATACCACCTGGAGCCGGGAACTCCTTCGGGTTCCCGTGGCCTTCTTCTTGGCCTTCTTCTCCGGCACCATGTAAAGGGCCGGAACCAGCAGCCCCGTCAAACGGGTGTCTGCTGGGTCTTCGGGAAGGGGAGCCGGACAGTCAACCTGTCCGGACGTCTTCTGCCAGTCCTGTGAAAGGCATTGGGAGTTTTAGATCCCACATAGAGTCAAACTATGAAAGAAATAAGTGTCCCATAAAGGATAGCAAAGCTTACCTCGCCGACCGGGCGCTTCGTGCTGAATCCGCGATCTTCAGTTGCGGATGCAGGGGCTTCTCCGCCCTTGAACAGCACCCTCCAGGCAGCTTCGTACGTCGTGTTGAAGAGCCCGCTCAGGGTCCAGTGCTACGCCGGATCAAACTCCCACAAATTGAAGGCCCGTTGCTGGCAGGGGAGAATCCGGTGGACGAGCATGACCTGGATCATGTTGACAAGCTTAAGCTTCTTGTTCACCAAGGTCTGGAGACAGGACTGGAGTCCGGTCAGCTCCTCCGAACTACCCCATAGCAAGCCCTTCTCTTTCCAGGAGGTGAGCTGCATAGGGGTACCAGATCTGAATTCAGGGGCCGCCGCCCATTTAGGGTCACGCGGCTCGGTGATGTAGAACCACCCCGATTGCCACCCTTTGACGGACTCCACGAAGGCACCCTCGAGCCAGATGACGTTGGGCATTTTGCCCACCATGGCGCCTCCGCACTCTGCCTGGACGCCCTTCACCACCTTCGGCTTGACATTGAAGGTTTTTAGCCACAAGCCGAAGCGGGGCTGGATGCAGAGGAAGGCCTCGCACACGATGATAAACGCCGAGATGTTGAGGATGAAGTTTGGCTCCAGATCGTGGAAGTCCAGGACGTAGTAGTACATGAGCCCCCGGACGAAGGGATGAAGTGGGAAGCCCAGTCCGCGGAGGAAGTGGGGAAGGAATACGACCCTCTCATGAGGCCTGGGGGTGGGGATGAGCTGCCCCTCGTCGGGCAGCCGGTGCGCGATATCGCTGGATAGGTATCCGGCGCCGCGCAGCTTCTTGATGTGCCCCTCCGTAACGGAGGAGGCCATCCACTTGCCTCCCGCTCCGGACATGGCTGGAGAAGGTTGAGACGAGATGTGCGGACTTGGGCGCTGGAGCTCGAGTGCGCGGAGATGGATAAGCAAAGGAGGAAGAAGGCGTAGGTAAAAAAGGTGGATCCTTATCCCCTTATATATAGGCGGAGGAAGACTATGCGTCCCCACCGACCTGGTAAAACTCGCTTATCTCCCAAGCGCCACAATGAATGACGCGGTTGGGTTACCCACGTCCGTATTGATGGGAATCCCGGAATAAGGGGAACACGATCTCTGCTTCGACAAGACGTGCCAAGGAAACCACTTCGCTAAACGCGCTGAGGTGGTATAATAAAAACGATTCAAGTAAAGGCTTGGCAGTGGCGTGATGTCATGCCATGAAATACGTCAGCAGATTGAACTTGTGTACATATTATTCTCTCTACGGTGGTATGTGGAATTTATTTTGCAGAGCTGGACACTAACCTGGTGTTCACAATCTTCTATGAATTATTCGGAGGAGGAACCCGCCTTGCAATGCCGAACAATATGCGCGCCGGACTCATCGTCATTGAAGCCTGGTTCGGGGGCTACTGAGGGAGTCCTGGACTAGGGGGTGTCCGGATAGCAGGACTATCATCATCGGCCAGACTCCAAGACTATGAAGATACAAGATTGAAGACTTCGTCCTATGTCCGGATGGGACTTTCCTTGGCGTGGAAGGCAAGCTTGGCGATACGGATATGTAGATCTCCTACCATTGTAACCGACTCTGTGTAACCCTATCCCTCTCCGGTGTCTATATAAACCGAAGGGTTTTAGTCCGTAGGACGAACAACCATTACAACAATCATACCATAGGCTAGCTTCTAGGGTTTAGCCTCCTTGATCTCGCGGTAGATCCACTCTTGTACTACCCATATCATCAATATCAATCAAGCAGGAGTAGGGTTTTACCTCCATCGAGAGGGCCCGAACCTGGGTAAAAACATCGTGTCCCTTGTCTCCTGTTACCATCCGCCTAGACCCACAGTTCGGGACCCCCTACCCAAGATCCGCCGGTTTTTACACCGACACCCACCTTGACTCGTGTTGCGAGGCGGGTTTTATTGGCACGTCCTGCCAAAGCAGAGATCGTGTTCCTCTTATTACGGGATCTTTCATCAATAAGGGCGTGCGTGACCCCACGACGACCGTTGGTATGACTCCGTGTGTTTTTAGATAAGCCTCAAGTGGTCACGCTGAGGACTCTTGATATTCACCCCCTTTATAAAGGGCCGAGGCCTATGCCTCTTTTCCACCTCCCTCGCGCATTCTCGCACCTCGATCTCTAACACCCGAGATCTAAGCCCAAACACCCCAGATCCTCCAATATGTCCAGATCCAACCCTCAAGGCCGGTGGGTGGCCTCCTCGATCCAAGAGGAGGACATTGCGAGGCTTAGGGAGGTCGGATACCTGACCGCCGATATCCAGCACAGGCTTCCTACTCCAGGGCAGGTCATCCCTACACCAGAGCCCAATGAGAGCATCGTGTTTGTTCCTCACTTCCTCCGCGGCTTGGGCCTCATCCTCGATCCCTTTGTGAGGGGGCTCATGTTTTACTATGGGTTGGATTTTCATGATCTGGCTCCGGATGCTATCCTCCATATCTCGTCGTTCATCATTGTATGCGAGGCCTTTCTCCACGTCACTCCACACTTCGGCTTATGGCTCAAGACCTTTGATGTGAAGCCAAAGATGATCGAGGGGCCACATGCAGAGTGCGGAGGTGCCATAATAAGCAGGAACGTCGATGCCCCATGGCCAGAGGGTTCTTTCCCAGAAGTATCCGATGTATGGCAGCGGAGGTGGTTTTATGCCACAGCTCCTAGAGGCACAAAGTGGGTAGACGCTCCCAAGTTCCGCTCGGGCCCTCCGTCACAACTAGCATCTTGGACCGACGTAGGACTGAATTAGGGGCCCGCTGGCGATGTACCAGTACTGCAAAATCGCATCCGGGAGCTTCTTGAGAGGGACATTAATGTTATCAGCATAATTCAAGTAATGCTAATCCGACGGATGTTGCCGTGCAAACGTCGACCTCTCCGGATGTGGGAGTTCAATACGGAGGGTCCGCAGACTATTAAGCACTTCTTCGGCCTGAAGCTCGAAGGGATGTGTAAATTATTCTTCGGACCACAAGTAAAGTGTCCGGACACCACCGAGGATGCGGGCCTAAGCTGCAATCGCCTAGATACCCAAGTAAGTAACCTTAAAGCCGGACACTCTGTTTATATTTGCCATAACCATTGTTCTGAAAACCCTCTGTGGCCAGGAATGGCTCAACAAAGTGGAGAGAATCAGGTGTCCGGCGCCACTTCCCGAAGGCTCGCCGGGTCCAACCATTGCCAAGATGCTCGACCAGGTGCTTAGCAAAATGCCCTTAGGGAAAGGCGGAGGAAAGGGCAGCGAAGCCGAACTTCACACACTACGCATACGAACTGGGGGAATTGATTCCTCCCCACAGGAGGATAGTCGGGGAGGGGAATCCGAGGCCACCTCCCCACGCGGGAAGAAAAGGGCCGCCTCCGAAAACTTTGAGACAGAGATGCCCAAGCAAGGGAAGAAGGTATCACCTGGGGGCTCTGCCACGACAGGCACCCTCACCGCGCCGTGCCCACCAATGGGCCAGCCCTCCACCGAGCTGTAAGTAAATCGTTAATTCGAAGGTACTGTGTTCCTCCGAGGACCATAACCAAGATTCGTCTTTTGCAGTCCGGCTAGCAGCTCTTCTCAACAGAGCTTGTCTTCGGGGGATCTTCCTCCGGAGATGATGGAGAGCGAGACTCCACCCTCCTTCCGACTCATGAAGCGGGCGACACCAAGGTGTCGTCATGGAGGAGTCGGGATCTTCCGAAGCCGGAGGCTAATACGTCAGCCGCCCTGAGCCCGGAGTGTTTGGCTCCCACGGGGGGCAATGAGAAGGGTTCAACACAGTTCAATATCCGGCCGGATATACTGACAGGCCTTCTGGAGCGAGCTGCGCTGTCGGAGGAGCACCGCTCACTAATGAGCGCGGTGCTTAAGAAGATTTCATCCGCTACAAGCGGTTTGAATGAGGCATTTA
Organism: Triticum timopheevii; assembly: GCA_963921465.1. Classification (NCBI taxonomy): domain Eukaryota; kingdom Viridiplantae; phylum Streptophyta; class Magnoliopsida; order Poales; family Poaceae; genus Triticum; species Triticum timopheevii. The sequence goes on along the minus strand of OY997272.1, from coordinate 192,820,649 downwards.
CGAGCCTGCTCAGAGGCTTTGAGGTATGTAGTGAAAATAACACAACTTTTTGGCAGTGAGGCACGCACTAGGTGTGCTCCATATGGATAATAGCCCCTGAGACTCTGGTTGGCCGCCCTAGGCGGCAAACGGAGGATCATATTATGCAAGTACTAATTGCGCTATACATATGCGCAGGTATCTAAGGATCCGGCTGCCGAATAGTCCATTGAAGTTGCCGAACTAAGGAGGCAAATTGGATCTATTGATGCCGATATCATGCTGGTGAATGAGCGGCTCAATGAGTCACAAGGTATGTGCTCTTGTTTCCTTATATATATATAGGAAAATATGAGGGTGGCATAATATTAATGCAATGTGCTTGAACTGCAAACGGTGCTGCTGCCGTGGAAGCCCTGAGGGCGGAACTTGCCCATGCCAAGGAACAAGCTCGGGTTAGCAATGCGGCTGCCCTAAAGGTGGCTGAGGAATTGGGAGCCGAACAGGCCGCTCATCGCCGAAGTGAGGAAAAGATAGCCGAAATGGCTATGTAGTTAAGAAATGCCACTAACCGATATGAGCTCCTTAGAAAGCAGCATAAGGATGGTTCGGCCGAACTGAATAAGGCACTTAATGCCACCAAGGAGATACAGACCGAGCTGAGGGGTGCGCGGGAGGAGCTTCAACAGGCCTGTAAAATCGCGGCTGGGGGCTCCTACTTACTGCGGACGACGCTTTTGGATCCGAAGTATGCTCCCCTGGATGGACACTGGAGTCCGGCAGATGCGTATGCGGATTTGGCAAAGAATACAGCTGATGCTGCCAAGTTCTTCGAGGGTCAAGATGATAAGGAAGTGGAGAAGCTTTTCTGGTCGCAATTCAATGCTCCCACTCGCCCGCTGCCGTTAAGTGAGAAGATGGCTGCTGTAGCGGAGCTTCACAAGCTGTCCGGGCTTGCAATGCGGTTTGTAATATACCATCTTTGGCCGAAGGGGCCTAAGCTGGACAGTTACTTCGGTCTGGTGCAACAATTCCTTGGCGTCGTGCCTCGGATCGATGCCATGAGGAGGTAAGCGTGCATAGAGGGTGCACGAATGGCTCTTGCCCACGCTAAAGCTTATTGGACGGAGATGGAGGCCACCATTGTAGTGTCCCATGATCCGGCGGGAGGCCAGTATCCGGCCGAGCACTACTTGGTGCAGGTCACCGAAGGTGCCCGCCTAATAGAGGTGCAATGCTCGAAAAATGTCTTATTCGAGTGACAAATCGAATAATTGTAAAAACAATGTTATTTTGGTTATATGGCTATATTTATACTTTTTGCCCGAAAGTATTGTTGTGTCTCCCGTGTGGCCGTTATATATATATATATATATATATATATATATATATATATATATATATATATATATATATATATATATATATGTACTCCGAAAGTTAGCAGTCGTTGGCTTCAGCCCCCACGCATACAATGCGGGGGTGTTCGTGAAAAATATGCGTAATCACACTTGATCCAACATCTTCACTACTAGGAAAAGGGCTATAGATGGGATGGACACTAATAGCGCACTGTACATGTGGTGCGCCATTACTAAATACTAATGGCGCACCATGTGTTGGTGCGCCATAAGTGTTCAAATACTAATGGCGCACCACATCCCACAGTGCGCCATTAGTAATTTCTTTTTTGAAAACTACTAATGGCGCACCGTGGGAGTGGTGCATCATTACTAGTTGACATAGTAATGGCGCACCACACCCACCGTCCGCCATTAGTAGTTTTGAAAAAAATAAAATAAAAAATTTTTGTTAGTAATGGCGCACCTGTGGACAGTGCGCCATTACTAGTTTTTAACTAGTAATGGCGCACTGTCCACTGGTGCACCATTACTAAGTTTTTTTAAAAAAAAATCAATTTTTTTCTTTTTTTCTTTTCAAAACTAGTAATGGCGCATCGTGGGTGTGGTGCGCCATTACTAGTTTAACTAGTAATGGTGCACCACCCCACGGTGCGCCATTACTAACTTGGCCCAAAAGTTCCCGAATGCACTCCCACTTGGACCGCCTTTTCAATTTAAAAAAAATAAAATGATAAAAATGTCAAAAAAATAAAAGAAAATAAGTTTCCCATGTGATATGTGGTCTAGTTGTTGGAAAAATCTACAAATATGAATTTCGACTTTATTTGCAAAATCTCTCTGGAAATTTGTTAAATGGCGATAACTTTTGCATACGAACTCGGATTAAAAAGTTTTTTATATGAAAAATCATCTACTTGAAATCCCCAAAAACCCCGTTAAACATTTTCAAAATCCCGAAAAACCTAACAGAAAAAAGTTACGGGGCTTTCAAGATCTAGAGGCAAAAAAATTCAAAAAATTTCAAACTTACTAGTGGCGCACCATGGATGTGGTGCGCCACTAGTAATAGAAAAAAATGGTTTTGAATTTTTTTGAATTGTTTTTCAAAAAATGATACGTAATATGACCGGGAAGTTTGAAATATTTTTCAAAATTTCATCATAGTCATGAACATGAACAAAGTCCTAGACATCAACAAGGTATAATAGGATTGATATGCTAGATATATCAACAAGTGCCTGTGAAGTGAGATGTTGCTGGGGTTGGATAGAACTCTAAAGTTAAGCGTGCTTGGGCTGGAGTAGTGTGAGGATGGGTGACCTTTCGGGAAATTTGACCACGGAGTGCGATTTGACCCGAGATTAAGCCATAGTGACCTGAGATTAAGAAAAATTGCGATTTGACCCGAGATTAAGCCATAGTGACCTGAGATTAAGAAAATTTTGAAAAAAAAAATTGATTTTTTTTACTAATGGCGCACTTCTATGTGGTGCGCCATTAGTATACCACATACTAATGGCGCACCAGTGGTGCACCATTAGTATACCAGATACTAATGGTGCACGACTGGTGCGTCATTAGTAAAAAATACTAGTGGTGTGATACTAATGGAGCACCAGTAGTGCGCCATTAGTAGGCAAAACTGGTGCGCCATTAGTAGGCCTTTTCCTAGTAGTGCTTGGTCCATTAAGGAGGTGATCGCACGTCGAACTAGGCAACCGGACTATATAGCTATAACACTTTCACTTAGCCATGGGAGTCTAATGGTGGGGCTACTATGTAGCCCCTGGTACCTTCGCGTGCATCCGAGTACGGGCGCGTATGTACATGGCCGGGAAACGGCCCTTCGTTAATGCAGAGGAATCCTAAAGATTCCAGTGAGTCTTCGAGTGGTTGAACAGTCTCTCACTGTATCATGACAGTCAGTTTTCAGCTTTCTCTACTGAGGTGCTCATCCGGAATAACCAGGGCACAATCGCAGTAGTTCTCCTTTGGCTGCCTTAGCTGATAAGAACGGAACGTAAGCTGGCAAACCCAGGAGCCGGACAAACCCAACATTTGACCAAAGACATGATTCGGAGCTGATGCATATAAAGCCAAACTCGTGACGCCGAACACTCCCGAAGGTATTCGGACTTTATAATAGAAGATGGGCTCAAGAATGCCCATTCATTATAAACCCTGTGTTTCCAGGTATGTGTGTTAATCTGTCGTGGCGAAATGCCAATAACGGCAGTATCCTTTGTGGGTATGTAACCCATGGGATGGTTAAACAACAAGAGGCAATAGAAAAGGTTTACACAGGGGCTTAATCTAAAAAGAAACCTTTTGAACGGGGCCCTGCTGCACGTTTGCGCCTTTGTCTCCGTTGTGCCGTATCCTGGAAGGGTATCGCGTGAACGTTGTCTGTGGAAAAAAGAAAACTCATAGGAGAGTACAACATAAGTATGCGATGGATAGTAGAAGTGTAAGATGTTGGCCTGCCAATAAGGTGCCCTGGTTCAATTTTGTCCGGGCTACCGGAATCGTCGAACCGTGTCTGTGGTCTTAATGACCAGTTATGTTTTCTGATATTGGAGGCCGCTTATAGTCCGGCCGCCAGGGCCGTCGCGTGTTCCTCTGCGCGTGAAGAGCACTCTGTGATTCCGTTAACGGTGATGACGCCACGTGGACCGGGAATCTTGAGTATAAGGTAGCCATAGTGCGGTAATGCGTTGAAGCGGGCGAAGGCTGTTCTTCCAAGCAATGCATGATAGCCGCTTTGGAAGGGTGCGATGGTGAAGAGTAGCTCTTCGCTTCTGGAATTTCCTGGGGAGCCAAATGTTACCTCCAGTACAACGGAGCCCCTGCCGTAGGCTTCAACGCCTGGTATCACCCCTTCAAAGGTGGTGTTGCTTTGGCTAATTCTGGATGGGTTTATCCCCATCCTGCGGACAGTGTCCTCATATATTAAATTGAGACTACTGCCGCCGTCCATGAGGACACGGGTGAGACGGTATCCGTCAATTATTGGGTCAAGCATCAAGGCCTTTGATCCTCCGCGCCGAATACTAGTTTGGCCGACCAAGTGATCGAAGGTGATCGGATTAGACATCCAGTAGTTAAGTGTGGGTACGATGGGCTCTTTATCACGCGCGTCTCTATGCGCTCGTTCATGCTTTCTCATGGATGTGTGAGTCGCGTGGATCATGTTCACTGTTTGGACCTCTAGCGGGAACTTTTTCTGTCCCCCAGTGTTCGGCTGGCGAGGTTCATCCTCGTCTTCACTTGGTGTTTCCCTTCCCTTGTGTTCGGCATTTAATTTCCGGGCCTGCTTGAAGACACAGCACTCTCTGTGCGTGTGTTCGCAGGTTTGTCAAGGGTGCCATGAATTTGGCATAGTCTGTCTAGGACTCTATTCAGACCGGACGGTCCCTCTTTACTGCATTTAAATGGCTTCTTTTGCTGATCAGGTCGAGAGCCCCTAAATCCGGCATTGACCGTTGTGTTGTCCGGGCTCTCTTCCTTGTTTTGGTGTTTGTTTTTATTACGCCGTGGCTTCCCATTGCCATCCCTTATTTCAGATGTGCTGGGGTCGCTGGTGCCTTTACGGGCTAGCCAGCTATCTTCACCCGCGCAAAAGCGGGTCATAAGTCTTGTTAAGGCTGCCATTGTCCTTGGCTTTTCTTGGCCGAGGTGTCTGGCGAGCCACTCGTCGCAGATGCTCTGTTTGAATGCCGCTAAGGCTTCAGCGTCCAGACAATCGACAATTTGATTCTTCTTAGTGAGGAATCAATTCCAAAGCTTGCGGGCGGACTCTCCGGGCTGTTGGATTATGTGGCTTAAGTCATCCGCGTCCGGAGGCCGGACATAAGTCCCTTGAAAATTGGCCCTGAAAGCATCCTCGAGTTCCTCCCAACTCCCAATTGAATTTTCGGGGAGGCTTTTCAACCAGTGTTGAGCTGGTCCCTTCAACTTTAGGGGAAGGTATTTGATGGCGTGAAGGTCATCCCCATGAGCCATGTGAATATGTAGGATAAAATCCTCGATCTAGACCCTTGGGTCTGTCGTTCTGTCGTATGCCTCTATGTTCACTGGTTTGAAACCTTGTGGGCATTCATGGTCCAGTACTTCTTTGGTGAAGCACAGGGGGTGAGCATCCCCTCTGTATCTGGACGCGCTGTGGTATGCAGCCGGCTGTTGTTGTGTCCGGTGATTATTCCGAACTGGTATTTGGCTTGTATGATCGTTCTGGTGACCATAGTCCCTCACCGGGGTGTGTCTTTTAGATCCGTAGATGGACCTAGCCGCACCGGCTTGCTTATCCAGATGCTCACGTAGATCGTGCACGGCGTCAGTAGCCGTTCCGTTGCAGCTGTGAAGCGGTGCGTCTGGTCTCCTGGTCGTATTATTCTTTGGTTGAACGGCCTCGTCGTCGAATTCTAGCAGTAGCTTGCGTTTTGGATAGCTCTTTGTATCGTGATCGTCGCCATATCTTTCTTCAGTGTCTAGCACTTTATTCCATCTGTGATTGAGCGTTTCCTGTGTGGCTTTGAGCCGTTGCTTCTGCTTCTTTAGACTTCTCGCTGTGGCCATAAGCTTTCTGTGGAGGTTATCTCGTTCCACGCATTCTTCCGGAATGATGAATGCATCATCCTCCGGACTGTGTTCTTGTCCTGGGGCGGCTTGATGAACTCGTCCCTCTGGATCATTGTGATCGGGCATCTGCTCCGGACTTGGTTCGGCGTGACCTGGCACATCCTGCTCCATCGCTGGGTCCTCGTGGTCGTTATTGCCTTCGGAGTTTACTGGTATGTCGATCCTTCTTGCGCTCTTGTCGCTATTTTTGCTGTTACTGGACTTTGAGCGGCTTCTGCGTCGCCGTTTTGGCTTTTGCCCGAGGGTTTTATCTTCCGGATTGCTGTCGTCATCCTCCTTGGGCGTATCTACCATGTATATATATCGTGTGACGAGGTAGTAGTCCAGTGCCCTAGAGATTCTGAATCTTCTCCTGCATCGTCGTCCATACCATCGATGCCTTCAGAGTCGATGTCGAGCACGTCGGTTAAATCATCAACCGTGGCAATGAAGTGGGTGGTGGGTGGGCAACGAATTCCTTCATCGTCTGCTTCCCACTCGAGCCAGACATAGTTCGGCCGAGAGCCTCCTGACAAAGAGAGAGACTTTAAAGAGTTCATCATGTCGCCAAAAGGCGAGTGCTGGAAGATATCCTCAGCGGTAAACTCCGTTATCGGAGCCAAACCTGGCTCGGTTGACTCGAGAGTGCGCGGACTGGAACCAACAACCGAATATGAGTCCGGGGGTCTGGAGTCACAGGTTTCACAGAGGCGGGAACTGTGTTCGGCTCCATCGTCGATGAGTGTGCGGCCTGCAGGGCGGGGTCCACCCCTTCGTCCTTAGGCAACGCAACCTGCTCCGGATTTAGATCCGGGGCTACTGCTGGGGTGATATCCCGTGCATCATCCGACAGCAGGTCTAAGCCGTGCCCATCGTAACTGTTCGGTTCTCCTGGCGCAGGCCCAAATCCGTCGAAGATCAAGTCTTCGCGAATATCCGCCGTGTAGTTCAAGTTTCTGAACCTAACCTGGTGGCCAGGGGCGTAGCTATCGATCTGCTCCAGATGGCCAAGCGAATTGGCCTGCAGTGCGAAGCTGCCGAACATGAAGATCTGTTCGGGGAGAAAAGTCTCCCCCTGGACCGTGTTGTTGATGATTGAAGGCGCCATCAAGCCCTGCAGCGATGACACAGAGGAACTCTCAATGAAAGCACCAATGTCGGTGTCAAAACCGGCGGATCTCGGGTAGGGGGTCCCGATCTGTGCGTCTTAGGCTGATGGTAACAAGAAGCAAGGGACACAATGTTTACCCAGGTTCGGGCCCTCTTGATGGAGGTAAAACCCTACTTCCTGCTTGATTAATATTGAAGATATGAGTAGTACAAGAGTAGATCTACCACGAGATCGTAGAGGCTAAGCCCTAAGAGCTAGCCTATGATGGTATGATTGTAATTGTGATCGGCCTTCTAAGGACCAACATCTCCGGTTTATATAGACACCGGAGAGGGCTAGAGTTTACATGGAGTCGGTTACAAGGAAGGAAACACAATATCCGGATCGCCAAGGTTGCATTCCACGCAAAGGAGAGTCCCATCCGGACACGGGTCGAAGTCTTGAGTCTTGTATCTTCACGCTTCAATAGTCCGGATGATGTATATAGTCTGGCTGTCCTGATACCCCCTAATCCAGGACTCCCTCACATACCTCAGTCGCCGTTGTGTCGTCTGGATCGCCAGGATGAGCCCAAGGGGTGAGGGGCTACGTGACCAGTTAGGCTCCTGAGACGCGATGCTCAGGAGTCCTCCTTGACGTGCGAACAGCTTAGGAAAAGGTGCGGAGGCAAGCCTTGACGTTCTGTGTTGGCAGAGCCTAGCCCCGTGCATGCCTCAGCCGCCGTTGGGTCATCCGGATCGCCAGGACAAGACCAAGGGGTGAGGGGCTATGTGACCAGTTAGGCTCCTGAGGTGCGATGCTTAGGAGTCCCCCTTGACGTACGAATGGCTTGAAAAGGCAAAAGTCAGGCCTAGGCATTCTGCGTCGGCAGGCCCGGCCCCGCGCATGCCTCAGCCGCCGTTCGGTCGTCGGGATCGTCAGGACGAGCCCAAGGGGTGAGGGGCTACGTGGCCAGTTAGGCTCCTGAGAAGCGATGCTCAGCATTCCCCCTTAACGTATGAACCGACCATCATACCTTTTCCTCGTTGAGCTCTCGCTCGGGAGGGGCGCGCGAAGACAAGGCCCGTGGGGCCTGGTGAGGTGGGGTACGCCAGGCGTGACCTGAGTGTAGCCCCCATGCCCAGCCCCCTCGCGCTACCCTCCCGAGGGAGAGCAATGAGGTGATGCTGGTCACTGAGCCCGGAAGCTCCTTGAGGTTAATGTGGCCACTGCGGGAGTCCTAGACTACGGGGTATCCGGACAGCCGGACTATATACTTTGGCTGGACTGATGGACCGTTAAGATACAAGACTCAAGACTTCGTCCCGTGTCCGGATAGGACTCTCCTTTGCATGTAAGACAAGCTTGATGATCCGCATATTAGATCTCCTTCTTTGTAACCAACTCTGTGTAACCCTAGCCCCCTCCGGTGTCTATATGAACTGGAGGGTTTGGTCCATATAGGGACGATCATAACAATCATAATCGTCATAGGCTAGCTTATAGGGTTTAGCCTCTACGATCTCGTGGTAGATCAACTCTTGTAATACTCATATCATAAAGATCAATCAAGCAGGAAGTAGGGTTTTACCTCCATCGAGAGGGCCCGAACCTGGGTAAAACATTGTGTCCTTTGCCTCCTGTTACCATTAGCCTTAGACGCACAGATCATGACACCCTACCCGAGATCCGCCGGTTTTTACACCGACATTGGTGCTTTCATCGAGAGTTCCTCTGTGTCATCGCTGCAAAGGCTCGATGGCTCCTTCAATCATCAACAACAATGTGGTCCAGGGTGAGACTTTTCTCCCCAGACAGATCTTCGTGTTCGGCGGCTTTGCATTGCGGGCCAATTCGCTTGGCCATCTGGAGCATATCGACAGCTATGCCCCTAGCCATCAGGTCAGGTTTGGAAACTTGAACTACACGGCCGATATCCGTGGAGACTTGATCTTCGACGGATTCGGGCCTGCGCCAGGTGAGGGAGTCCTGGATTAGGGGGTATCCGGACAACCGGACTGTGTACAACGTCCAGACTATTTAAGCCTGAAGATACAAGACTCAAGACTTCGGCCCGTGTCCGGATCCGGATATTGTGTTTCCTTTCTTGTAACCGACTCCAGGTAAACCCTAGACCTCTCCGGTGTCTATATAAACCAGAGAGGTTGGTCCTTAGAAGGCCGATCACAATTACAATCATACCATCATAGGCTAGCTCTTAGGGTTTAGCCTCTACGATCTCGTGGTAGATCTACTCTTGTACTACCCATATCATCAATATTAATCAAGCAGGAAGTAGGGCTTTACCTCCATCGAGAGGGCCCGAACCTGGGTAAACATCTGTGTCCCTTGCTTCCTGTTACCATCAGCCTTGACGCACAGATCGGGACCCCCTACCCGAGATCCGCCGGTTTTGAAACTGACATTGGTGCTTTTATTGAGAGTTCCTCTGTGACGTTGCCGCAAGGCTTGATGGATCCTTCAATCATCATCAATGACACTGTCCAGAGTGAGACTTTCCTCCCCAGACAGATCTTCGTGTTCGGCGGCTTCACACTGCGGACCGATTCACTTGGCCATCTGGAGAAGATCGTGCCAGGAGCGCCGAATAGTCATGATGAGCATGGCATAGACCTGCTGTCAGACGATGCGCAGGATATCACCCCGGCAGAAGCCTCGGATCTAAATCCGGGGCAGGTTGCGTTGCCTAAGGATGGAGGGCTGGACCCCGCCCCGCAGGCCATACCCTCATTGGCGATGGATCCAAACACAGGCCCCACTTCTGGGAAAGCCTGTGACTCCGGACCCCGGACTCGTATCCGGTTGTAGGATCCAGTCCGCGCGTTCCCGAGCCTGGTTGGGCTCCGGTAATGGAGTTTGCCATTGCTGACATCTTTCAGCGCTCGCCCTTTGGCGACATGCTGAGCTCATTAAAGTCTCTCTCTTTGTCAAGAGGCTCCCGGCCGAACTATGTCCGGCTCGAGTGGGAGGCAGGCGATGAAGGAATTCGCCGCACACCCACCACCCACTTCATTGCCACGATCGATGATCTAACCGACGTGCTTGACTTCGACTCCGAAGACATCGACGGTATGGACGACGATGATGGAGAATTACAGGAGCCATCGCTTACATGGCGGTGGACGGCCACCTCCTCATACAATATATATATATGGTGGACACTCTGAATGAAACCAACGGCGATGAGGCAACGGAGGATAACCCCTCGGGAGGAAAACCAAAGCAGGGGCACTTTCAGTGCCGCTACAAGCCCCTCCATACCAACACCGGCCCCGGAGACGAAAGTAATACGGATGGTGCCAAAGAGGAATATAGCCCGGATCGGCCTACCTTCAAGCAGGCCGGACCGGTCACGATGGGATACTTGGAGAGGGACAACCATACACCCCCTTCCGATGACGAGGTAATCCTCGGCAATGACGAATTCGGCGTACAAGATGATCCTGTGGAACAACTTCGCTTCAAGCGACGGCTCATGGCCACGGCAAGGAGCCTGCAAAGGAAGCAAGAGCAGCTTAAAGCTAACCAAGACATGCTAACGGATAGGTGGACCAAAGTACTGGCCACCGAAAGGTACGGACTCGAAAGCCCCAGCAAAAGCCATGAACCACACAATTGGCTACCTCAGCCTAAGTAGGAGAACCCAAGGCACACACCCCGACGTCCACACATCATCACGGCCCAAGACAGCAAAAAGGATACACGAAGAGTCACCCTCAGGCCTCGGCACAATGGTCATAAACGGCAAGTAAAGGAAACTAGTGCCAAGTCCATCAACTCCCGGTCCGGTCAACGGATAAGGAGCAGCTCAAGCCTATTCGGCTTGGGCCACATACTCGATCAACCATGTGAAATTCATGGTACTCCTAGAAGGACGGCGAAGCATACCAGTAGAGAATGTCGGATCCTCCAAACAAAGCGGTTGGTCGTATGCCGGAAAGAATGATGGGAGGCGTCTAGTCAAAGAGACCCCCAGAGTATAAAAGTACGGCGGATCGCCCCCGATCACACCAAGCACAGCAATTCAATTGTTGTACCCCTAGACCTAGTAGTCCGGGGGCTCCATAATACATAAAGCCCTCGCTGCTATGAAACCAAAAATAAACATCTTTTCAAAAGATGCCAGGTGTAAAGGCCAAGTCTATGGGCCCACCATTCTAACGGTTGTCCTCGGATCAACAAAAAATGCCATGCCAAAGATTAATTCTTTGGCACCCTCCCCTCGTGCGGTAATTAACTGTGTGACAACGGGATGAACCATGTTGGCTAGATTCCACGTGGCAAACCATCAGGCCAACGCCGTGTGATATAATCACACCATAGGCAGGGCCGGACTACGCACTTAGAAGCGGAAACCACACAGCTGCCGGAGTAGCGAGTCGTGCATGCCTATCAAAATTTTGATATGACAGACAACTATCTGGACACCAACTGAGGAGTCCGCGCTATTTCACGGTATAACGGCTGGGTTCACCAGGGTCCGATCAGGAACCCTTAGACCAACCACAAGAGGACGCTCAGCTGCCTCATAGCATTTTCCTTTACAAACTAACTTTGACGCAGAACAGGATTGGCGGCGTGGATTCAGCCCGAACACTCGATGGCGGGAATATACAGGTAGAAGGAAGTTCAGATTCACCTTTGATCCACTCACAACCCCCTCCAGTCCGGCCATCACAAGTTCCGCCAAAAACACCTCCTTTCATACATCGTACCCATATGCATAGACTTATCATACTACTACAATGGGTAGACTAAAAAAACACTTATCAGCCAGCGTGTATCGCCAATGCCTCTTTGCCAAATACGGCAACCACGCTTCGTGTTAAGCCCGGTTATGCCAGGGGCTGCACAATACAACAATCAAGTCCGACCACCTTTTCAATCGCTCAGCACACCGAACTTATAGCAGTATATGCATCAGCTCCGAATCATGTCTTGGGTCATTGGTTGGGTTTGCCCGGCTCCCATGTTTTGGTACCTTACGTTCCGTTCCATCGGCTAAGGTAGCGCTGGGAGAACTACTGCGATTGTGTCCCGGTTCTGCTGGACGATCACCTCAGTAGAGAAAGCCGAAAACCGACTGTCACGATGCAGTGAGAGCTGGTCAGCTGTTCGAGAGGTTATAAAATCCTTAAAGATTTATTCTGCACAACGCCATTATAAATGCAGAGTGCGACGGATCGGTCCTCCGATCAGGTGCCAATAGAGCCCCTAGTTCGGCCTACTGAATACTAGGGGCTGCGCCGACCATACTCGAATTCCTATGCCTAAGTGGGAGTGATAAAGCCATATAGTCCGATTGTCTGGTTCGTGTTGAGAAACACCTCCTTCAAAGGACCCAACTATGGGATAAACAGCATTCAGATATACACCGAACACCCCCGTATTCTTTTCTGCGTGGGGACAGAAGCCGACGACTGGCCAACTCTCAGGATGTACCTACAATAAACAGCCGCACAGGAAGAACATATGTCCAAGCAAAACATGCAATATATAATAAAATTGCCATTATCCCACATTACAAAAAGTGGCACAAATGCCCTCAGGGAAATATAATGTCTTTGGCACACTTGTCTGCCGCAAGGCGGGCCCCTTTCAGTACACTTTCGGGCTTGCAGTGCTCCTTACCCTCCGGCGGCCCCCTTGGTCATCAGCTTCTCCGCGTCAGGCCTCCCCCAATGCACTTTTGCATGGGCAAATGCCATGCGCGCACCTTCTATACAGACTGATCGCTTGATAGCATCAAGTCGAGGACAGGCGTCCACAATCCGCTTGACGAGTCCGAAGTAACTGCTTGGAATCGGCTCCGCAGGCCACATCTGGACAACTAAGTCCTTCATGGCTAGTTCGGCTGCCTGGTGCAGTTCAACCAGCTGTTTCAGCTGATCGATAAATGGCACCGGATAGTTCAGCGCCAGATACTGCGACCAGAAATCCCTCTCTACAGACTTCTTCTCCTCGGTGCGATAGAATTGGGCGGCATCTGATATGCTGCGAGGAAGATCCACAAAAGGCCCTGGAAAAATAAGAATTCATCTTGCTGCTTAGGATTCTTCCCATTATCACATACAAAGGGCTAAGAATACGGAAGGCCTTAGCAGCCGCAACTTTCCGGGCCTCCTGAATGTTCCGCGCAGCACCTCGGGCTTCTTCCTGGGCACCTTCTGCAGCCTCGAGAGCTTGGGCGAGTTTAGATTTTTCCCTATTAGACTCTGCTCCAAGCCCTCGCTTTTCTTCACAGCTTCCTAGAGCTCTCGCTCAGCTGCGATAACCCTGGCCTCGTGTTTTTCACGAAGCGCCTGTTCGGCCTCAGCCTTCTTGTTGGCATCAGCCAAAGCTTTCTTTAGTGCCTCGTATTCGGCACCCGCTCCTAGAGCATACAATACACATATTTCTCATTATGCACAACTATTCGTTCGTGCCAACTTCAAGACAAATGTTTTCAACATACCTTGCTTGTCTTCCAGTTGCTTCTTTACATGGCTGAATTCTTCCTCGGACCGTGCAAGGCTATGCTTCAATTCGGACATTTCCGCATTATCAGCGGCCGTCCTCTCGGCAGAAGCCTGTTTTCACATAAAGGGGTATACGTCATTCACATAAGCTCCTGCGAAAGTAGAAGATTTGATCCCCTGCCCAGCTCTGTCTTCTCCGCCGGACAGTGTATCAAGGGCTACTACTCCTATTATGACAATTCCTCAAAGGTTTCTTAGGAAACATACCTCAAAGGCCTTTATAAGGCCAAAGCAGGACTCGTTCAGCCCGCTCTCGGCGGACTGAATCTTCTCAACCACCGCGCCCATGAGAGTGTGGTGCTCATCAACGATAGATGCGTTCTTCAATGCTATCGATAGACCGTCGGGCAGCTCTGCTCGAACAGAGGATGCTGGCGGGGCAGGCAGGCCCCCCACCATCGAAGGTGGTTGTCCGCTCGACTCTGGAACCTTAGAGGTCCCAGGGGCCTTATCCTCCCCCGTGTGTCTGGCAACGGGGATATGTCCTCCCTGGTCCGGGTCCGGTCGGGATGACACCTCAGTGTTGCGCCTGGACTTTGGGGAAGGGGCATGCGGAGGCGTCTCGCTCACCAAGGCATCTGAACCCAGTGAATCCTCCGATGAGGACTGTCCGGCACGAGACCTCGCTGGGCTATGCAAAATACAACAACAGTTAAAGCCGATAACCTGTTGTAGGGTCAAACCCTAGGAAGGATCTTTTCACACTTGGAGGGGGAAAAGGAGGAAAAGCTCAAGAACACCAAGAACAATTCTCTCAAACAAACCCAAGTATCACATCCTCTAGAGTAGCACACATAAGATCCACAAGATTACAAGATCAATACAAGGAGAGTAGCACTTGGTAGATTCTTCCCACTATGTGAGGTCTTGATGATCTTCTCCAAGAGGAGGCCTTGATAATCCTATGGATTCTTCCCAAGGTGGGGGATTGAGCTCCTAAGAGGAGGGGATACAAGGAGCAAAGGCTCACAATGTTTAGTCTAATCTTTGCTATCCTTACAAATGACCTAGGGGATGGATATATAAAGCTTAGGGACGAAATGTGTGAGAGAGGGGGGTACATGGGCCAAAAGGCCGAAAGCACACGGGCAGTTCCGGAGGTGTCCGGGCACCCGGGGCCAAGGGACCGGGCACCCGGACCGGTCAAAGGGGGTCACCCAGTTCGGCCGGGCACCCCGGGCAAGAGGGGTCGGGCACCCGGCCTGGACAGGGGCCGACTGGGAGGTGGCCGGGCACCCGGGGGTCCCAAGCCCGGGCACCCTGGGCTGCACTAGGAGGCCGGCTGGGATGGGCCGGGCGCCCGGGGGCCAAGGCCCGGGCACCCGAGGGTGCGGCTGGAGGCTGAGCTAGGGGGGCGGGCACCCGGAGGGAGAGGACCGGGCACCCGGGCCAGCCAGGGAGGCCGCGACCTTGGTGGTTGGAGGTGGCCGGGCACCCGGGTATTTTGGTGGCCGGGCACCCGGAGTGGTCCGTGCCCTCCGTTGCTCCGTTCTTCTCGTTCCCTCGCTGCCCCTCCTTCTCCATGGTTACTTGAATCTCCGTCCTCGCGTCCTCCCGGTCATCTCCTTGGTACCTAACAAGGCGCAACGTTTCCATTTGAGGTAGGCCCCGATTCTCATGTGAATTCGAATGATGTTCAAAGAGGAAAGAGTTCACCTCGTTCTTGATGGCGCGTGCGCGTGCTCTTGTCATTTGTCCTCTTGGTGTTTGCGGTGGTGATGGAGTGTCGGTGCGGGTAGTTGAGGGATGCTCTGCATCATCTCCCCCCCTTGGGAGAGATCCGACCTCGGATCGTGATCCTCATCACCACGGAAAAGGTTGTCGTGGATGGACTTGTAGTTGGACGAAGTGGAAGTCATGGCGCAATCCAAGTACTCCAAGGTGTCGCCGGAGGAGTATATGTGCAAAAAGAGCAAACACGAACGACACTCGGAAATACAATGGTTAGCGCATACAAAGTGTCCATTAAGGAAGAATAAGTCCGTGCGACAAGATTGTTCGTGGCAAAGCGCATGAAGCTTATCAAGATGATAAAGAATGAGATGCAAAGAGTTCATGGGAGCAAAAGCATTCATTGTGGACACAAATGTGTTGTGATTATGATCAATGCAACCATGGTGCAAAATGATGTCATAGTGAGACGGTTTATCAATAGCATGAATATGGCAATGGATGCTCAAAATGAAAAAGTTATCATGTAATTGATGGTAGGCAATAAGATCATGATGTATGAATATGCCATCAAGAAAGATCACAACAAATTTGCTAAGGAAATGCACGAGCTCAAATATCATGGGAATACGAGATGCAACAAGACAATCATAATGTGTGTCAATCCATGCATAGGGTGCAAACTTGCGGTGAGCATGAGATGTCCATCGAGCATGACATGTGGAAGCATAATCAAACATATGGAGGTTGTGGTACAAAAAGTCAAAGGAGTGTTGATGTACCAAAGCTCGATGTCGTCGCATGAGTGGGGTTCCGAAGGTGCATCCAATAAGTGCGAGCGCTCCTCAACTTGAAGGTCCATAGAGCCAATCTCCAATGTCGCTCCTCCATTTGCAAGATGTATCATGTAGAAAACAAGAAGGAAACAACAATGAAAGAGTGACCCATCCAACATGCGCATTTGAGGATGGCTCAAAGGTAAGGAGGTCACCTTTAGGAATTTCTCAAGGATGATGGAGTCGCGCATCTTGTATGCCTTCACATAACCAATATGTCTCGTGGTTGTACTACCTTGTAAATCCTTCAAAATGAAAGAACATGCCAAACACTTGGAAAAACAAATGAGGTTAGAGGAAGGGCCAAACCTATCATTCGTGTGGTAAGATACCCAACAAGTGTATGCATAATGCTCATCATAAGAAATGACAAGGTAGTATTGCATAGTATGGAGGCATATGATGCGAGAACACCCAAATGCAATAGGCTCAATCAAACAATCATGCATCACAAGTAAGGTGTCAAAGTCTCCAAGATCAAGAAGCATAGTATGGTTGCACTCAATACAAGTGGATATGAAAGAGGCATCTAATGGACACAAGAGACAATGATCAAGATATATCATGTGAGAGGAATGAACATATATGTCATCAACCCAAGAAAGAGAGTAAGAGTGGAACATGGGTGATGCAACCAAGCAAGCAATCATAGCAATCAAGTCAAGAAAGCTAGTAGTGCGAAGATGCAACATACTAGGAGGAATCATGGCAAGCATGTCATGGGTGCAAATAGTGGGCATATATAATGCACATGACATATCACAATCATGAAAACATGATATGAGGAAAGTAGGCTCATGGTGTTGGCAAGAAGTCCTATGTAAATAGCAATGTAACATCATGACGCTCCCAACACAAGAATCAACAATAGCATGAGGCACATGATAAACATGGCAAAAGCAACAACACTCTCCACCAAGCATGCAAATACACATAGGAATATCATAATGGTGCATCATGGGTAAATGCAAGCAAGGGTCACAATTGCATGGCAAAGTCATGTAAAGAGGCATAACATGCAAATTGAACATGATAGTATGGGCATAAGGTGACAAGTGGTAGATAGCCCATAGCCGTGTGAGAGCCAAGTAAAAGAGAAGCGTGTAGTCCTTGCGCGAAGGGAACGTTGGTAAGGGTAATCCACAGGATCCCAAATCGTTGTTGCTCTCAATAGCTCGTTTCGTCAACTTGTGGGATTGAGACGTTGACGAGTATACGTGAGTACCTACACACAACAAAGACAAAGGGAAAATTGTGTGTGCGTGGTATATGTACACATCACCCCTTATGATGCGCACGTGCGTGTGTTGGTTTGCACAAAATAGCCAATGCTCAAATAAATGAGATGCGTGATATAGAAACATGTCATCCATCATGAGAGGTTTGTTATTATGTATAGCATAATGGAGACTCAAATTGTGGAAAGCATCACTAGTGATATCTAGAGCATTGTCATGAATGGTATGCATATGATGCAAACAATTATGGGAGATCTCACCCATAGCATATGACAAGTTTAATGTATTGTCAAACATGATGTGACCTCTAGAATTTTCACAAGATATCCTATGGAGCATGGTATCACAACTAGGCAAATCAACATGATCATCATCATATTCATCATAAATAGGTGGCATATCTAAGCATGTAGAAGACATAGTATGTGGAGAATCCATAAGGTGATCATCATCATGTGAGCAATCAATGACAAGCGAGTCCACTAGTGGGACAAGAGAAACACCATCACCTATGTTACCTTTGAAGCGTCTCTCATGTGTTGTAGGTGATGTGTCGGAGATCCCCTTGTTGGCATCTACATCTTGATGGAACCATGTGGGAGGTGCATCATCGTCCACCATGGCCATCGTCGTCTCCATTGGAGGGATGGACTCGTCGATGATAGGCATGTCGTCATGTAGGAGACCTAGCACCAAAGAAGAAAACACACTCGGAGTAGAGGTTAAGTCGTGATAAATCAAAGTGGTCTCATGTGCCCTCTCAACTACCTCACTCACTAAGTGTTGTGGCTCACTCACTCCCTCTTGGATGCTCTCACTCGTATGGTTGGTGGAGTCACTC
Organism: Triticum timopheevii; assembly: GCA_963921465.1. Classification (NCBI taxonomy): domain Eukaryota; kingdom Viridiplantae; phylum Streptophyta; class Magnoliopsida; order Poales; family Poaceae; genus Triticum; species Triticum timopheevii. The sequence continues at coordinate 192,802,474 of OY997272.1, read as the reverse complement.
AAATGGCTCTCAACCTCACATAGGGTGTGTGGCATGCTCTCATGTGTGGGGCTAGTGGTGGTCACACTCATCCTCTCATAGGAAATGCACTCAAAGTCACATATGGTGGAGTCACTCATGTCACTCATGTGGTAGTGGCTCTCCTCACATGGGATTTGGGGCATCTCTTCATATGTTGGTGTCGGAGAGATGTTGGTGCCAATGTCTCCATGCTCAACGCCTATCGCCGCCTTGGTTGAAGGGATAGTCCCATGCTAAACCTTCTCGCCGTCGTCGCCGTGGATGAAGGCCAAAGGTGGCACATCATCACTCTTGCCTCCAAAGATGGAAGCATCCTCCTTGCTCGCCACCGTGTCACTCGCCTTCAAAGCTTGCTCCTTGACGGTCTCCACAGTTTTACTCGTCGCCGCACTTCTTGAAAAAGAGTCGAAGTAGACTCGGCGTCATCAATACCACAAAGAGGGATGGCGGTGGAGTCGAACTTGGGAGCATAGTCTTGGAGCTTGTTGGCCTTGGACAACGTGGTGGTACTAGCCTCACGCTCGCCGTCCTTGAGGTTGGTCTTCGATAAGTGTGCTTGGCGTGGAGAAGTCTTGGCCATCATAAGTTCTTGTTCCGCCTTGAGAGCACCAATGTAGTTGTCGTCGAGGGACTTGTAGTTCTCGAGGAAGATAATCTTGGAGATGTCGTTGTTCAATACCATCATGAAGTAGAACTTCATCCAAATGGGATCGTCCACACCGGCTCGTCGCAGGGCTGTCTTCATCTCGAGGAAGTACTCGTCGAGGGACTTGGATCCTTGGATGGTGTTCTCCAATTGGAGTTGAAGATGTTCCGTATAGCTTTCTTCATCTTCGGCCAACTCGTGATGAAGGTCATCGAAGGTGTATGAAGCCACCATGTCGATGCGTAATCGTGGAAGGTACTTGAGGTGCGCTTCACTTGGTATTCGGAATGGACTTGATGTAGCTTGAGGTAGTCGTCCATCTTGCACTCCCACTCGAGATACTCCTCGGGGTCTTGAGTTCCATAGAAAGGAAGCTCGTGGTCGGTGTCGAGGTCGTAGTAGCTCATGGAAGTCACGGACTTGAGCTTGGGGAGCTTCTCTTGATGTAGCGCTCGTTACGCGATGAAGAAGTGGTTCTTGGTGACGTAGCCGTTATCACCACCTTGCTCCTCGAGAAGTGGGTTCGCCGACGAGTGTGGCCTATCCATCATAACCAAGTGGGGTGAGTAGGAAAGTGAGAGAACAATACCAAAGTTATCTTCTCCAAGGATTGAGAATGTAACAAGTGTCACTCAATGTAATGCCACAATAGGAGAATTGGAACCGGGTTTGTTTCTCACACCTACAAGTAAGAGGCTTATGGAGTAGCTCGGTTAGGATGGTGGCAAAAATTTCAAGAAAATGTTTAGTCAAGATATCGATAAGGTTGAGAAGGTTCATGTCGGTGTCAAAACCGGCGGATCTCAGGTAGGGGGTCCCGAACTATGCGTCTAGGCGGATGGTAACAGGAGACGAGGGACACGATGTTTTACCCAGGTTCGGGCCCTCTCGATGGAGGTAAAACCCTACGTCCTGCTTGATTAATATTGATGATATGGGTAGTATAAGAGTGGATCTACCACGAGATCAAGGAGGCTAAACCCTAAAGCTAGCCTATGGTATGATTGTTGTAATGTATGTTGTGTCCTACAGACTAAAGCCCTCTGGTTTATATAGACACCGGAGGAGGCTAGGGTTACACAGATTCGGTTACAATGGTAGGAGATCTACATATCCGTATCGCCAAGATTGCCTTCCACGCCAAGGAAAGTCCCATCCGGACACGGGACGGAGTCTTCAATCTTGTATCTTCATAGTCTTGGAGTCCGACGGACGATGATAGTCCGGCTGTCCGGACACCCCCTAGTCCAGGACTCCCACAGTAGCCCCCGAACCAGGCTTCAATGAAGATAAGTCTAGCGCGTATATAGTCTTCGGCGTTGCAAGGTGGGTTCTCCCTTCAAGTTCCATGTACCTGCCGAACAGTGTTCGGCTTCATAATAAATACTGCGTTTCTCGGCTTCTACGCCCAATAATGGCCTTTTTCCATGCGTCGCACGAATGCGAAAAGCCAGGGTGTCTTTTACGTTTCACCCCCTAGTCGTGCGAGTCGTCCGCCTAAAAAAGAGGCAAAAATCCAGATCCAAACCACACCATCTTCCTCCCGCGAATACTTCATCGAAGCGCCTTTGACCTAAAAATCCATTCCATCATGGACCGTCGACGCGGCTCCTCTTCTCGCGCTCCCAGCCCACCGCCAGGGGATTGGAGGAGGTGCTCTGTTCTGCACAACGAGCTAGTGAAGCTCCAAGCGGGGGGATATCTCCCTCCGGCCTTCATGGTCCCGGTTCGAGCCGGGCTGGTCACTTATCAAGGTGGGAGGCAAGCGGAGGCTACCCCAAGCCCCAATAAGGGGGAGCGAGTATGCTTCGTCCCTTATCTGATAAGGGGACTCGGATTCCCAATACATCCGTTCCTCCGCGGGCTCCTGGAGTTCTATGGACTCCAGCTCCACCACCTCACGCCCGCCTCTGTCCTGCATATCGCGGGCTACGTAGCTCTTTGCGAGCTATTCCTGGGCATTGGGCTATTCCTGCGCCATTTTGCATTGTGGAAGAGGCTGTTCTTCCTCGTACCCCGTTCTCACGAGGGGTCCATATATCAAGTGGGCGACGCCGAAATATGGCGCATCGCCGGGACCGGATACCCATCCGGTACTCCCAAGAAGGCGTCCGAAGACTGGCCTTCAGAGTGGTTTTACATAGGAGACGCTCCGCTGCAGGACCCAGTCCGGATTGGCCTCCCGGAGTTTAGTGCTGCTCCTCTGAAGAAACGCCTCAGCTGGCGCCCACGGAGCCCCCGATTGGAGGAAGACAAGAGCGTCCATTACTTGATGGGCCGAATAAGATTACTGGCCCATTCTGGGTTGACCATGATTGGAGTCATGGCGACATGCATCATGCGGGGGGTACAGCCATTGCAGTACAGAGGCCACCCCATGTGGGATTTCAACGGGGAAGACGATGCCACCCGTCATGGCCGCGAAGGGCCGGATTCGACCGAGGAGCTGGTGGAGATCCTGTCCAGCCTGTATAAGGGGGAGAAGGAGGACTTCCTTCGAACGAACCCTTTGAATGGGTTTTCCATGAACAACCCTAGAGGCTGGGTAGGCGAACGCTTTTAAGGGCTCAACCCATGCTTTCGAAGTTTAGGCTTCTTACATTATGTCTTCGGCGCAGGATCTACGCCGGACTGTGGAGGACATGGTAAGTCCTGCTCCGCAATCCGAGGATCCAGGGAGATCCCTGGATCCGGCCTCCGAAGAGGATCCAGACATCAAGGTGGAGCTGATCGACGGGGTGTTTCACCAGCTCAGCATGGACAATGCTTTGGTCGCCATTACGGCGGACTACCCCGGACTGTATCCGGCTTCCCGGGTGACTATGACCAAGTTCTGGACACCATTATCTCTTCCTGGCCCATTTCTGACCTTCGCGAACGATGGTGTTTTACAGGAAGCGCCTTCAGGGCGGGAAGCCGAGCCCACGGCGGCTGACCAACAAAGGTCAGTCCGGACCAGCAGGCGGAAAAGGAGCGCGGCACGGACTGAAACGTCGCCGCAAAGGTATAGCTCGTATTTAAATTTTCAGAGCAACGTTCCTAGGAAGCGTCTGAGTGCTCATGATATTTATAGGAGAAAAAGCGCTCGCCGGACTGCGGGCGTGGAAGTTGCCGATCCAACCTATACCGGCCAGGCTCCAGTGCCCGGCCTGGAGGGGGAGGCAGGCGCAAGACGCGGGCCGGATCCTCCTCCAATGGAGGACACTGACAGACTGTCCGCCACCAAGTCTGAGGTGGAGAGCGCCATGAACCATAGGCGCTGCCGGACAGTGTTTCGTGAAGCGTGCTTCTCCCCTGAGGCATTGGACGCCTTTAACGCAGGGGACACGCACCTCCGTGCCGCTCAAGATGGTCTTACCAGAGCCACGGAGCAGTATGTGAAAGACATACGGGTAAGGGAATTTTAATGGTTATATACACCAGTAGCCCCCGAGACTTAAAGTAGTTATGTTAACTGATTTAAGGATCATTTGAAAAGCAGGCTCTTACCGAGAAGAATGCCCAGCTGTCCTAGGAGCTGCAAGAATGCAAGGCCCAACTTGAGGCCGCACTTGCTGCCGCAGGAGGAGACGCAGAGACCCCTCCTGGTAACACATTTTTATTAATAAATATAAGCGCTGTGCGGCGTGCGCGCAAGTCTAATAGTGACATTGCAGGTGCCGCCGGACAAGATCCAGACAGGCAAGAATTACTACGCCAGCTAAAGGCCGGCGAGAGGGTGCTGAATAGGGTGCAGCAAGAAAGGAACAAGCTCCAGGATGCCAACGCCAAGCTCGGAGAAGAGCTGAAAGGCGCTCGCGCCGGGCTGTCCAGCTCCGTGAAGGAGAATCAGCGGCTTCGTCGCGGCATTTATAGTAAGTGCTTGAGCGGACTCCTTTGAGAAGAAGAGTTCGGCGAGGAAGTAAATTGACATAATATGTCTTGTAGGTATACTCACAGGTCGCCCTGCGGAGGAGATGCCCATATCAACGGGTGATCAACTTCCCGAGCTGTTGCAACTGCTCGAACGAGTTCGGCAGGCAATGAGCGGCGTCGTCCAGGCTTTATGGCCAGCCCTCTCCCTACCCGAGGGCCTTGGGGAGCTTGCGGAGAAGCTTCAGGGAGTGCGGCAGCGCTTCCGTTTGTGGAAGATTTCGGCTTGCCGTCAAGGTGCCAGGGAGGCTTGGGCCATGGTGAAGACGCGTTACAAGAAGGCGGATCCCAACCACATGGCCGAAGTTGGACCGGTGGGGCCCGATGGGAAGGAGATCCCTGTGAGTTTAGTATACAGCCAGGTAGAGTTGGCTGCTAAATTTTCCCAACGGGACTGTAAGTTAGACAGCCTGTTAGACGGGATTGAGGAGGAATACAATCAGTAAATTTGACAATGTATATTTTCCTTTAAAGTGACATGTGAAATGCCTTCTAGCCGGATTGTAGATCGTTTGTCTTTGCCAACCTTTTCGCTTCAACCTCGGGACCCTAGAGTCCGGAGTGTGTCCGAATACCTTTTTGGTTAAGGAACAACCGGGGTATGCATGGAGACCAGGCGTAGGGGTCATTAGTGCTTTATCAGACAAGTGCCCAACTAGTTATGTTATATTACATGGTTAGTAAGAAACATCTTCCAGGGAGAATAGTTCCGTTAAGGGTTCCTTTCCCTTGGAGGCATGCCCTAAGTGCATGTCTGGACTGCGAAAAAAGCAGAAAAACATCTGGGGGCGGATAAATGAGTAGGTAAAAAAATCATCTTTTAGGTCACCGACCGAATATTCCCTTAAGAACGCTAGCTTTCGGCTTCACCCAGTCTGAGGTACACATCCGGCTGACCCGGCAGTAACAATCGCAGAGGTGCTCCCTTTACCTCCTAGCCGAACAATCGGGAACGTAGGGGTAAGCACAGGAGCCAGGTAACCCAGCTTGGCCAAAACTTAAGTCATATCGATGCATATAATGGTGAGTAAAAGGTACATGTGGAAGCTTGACACATGTGCTGGGCTTGAAACCCTTATAATTGAGCTTCTGGAAAAGAAGCCCCCAGGTATAATGAGTGCGGATGGCACATCAAGTGTATGCCAACGATGCGAAAGTAGGTCCTTAGGGGCTTTTTAGTAAAAAGGTTATGAAAAGAGAAACAAAAGACAGCCGAAGTGTAAAATTTTGAACGGAGGAAGGGGACGAACTCTTAGTCCGGCGCTAGGCATAGAATCTTCGGAGGCAGGCTGCGTTCCATGGGTTCGGCTCGAGTCGGTTATCCGACGCATTTCGTAGACGGTACGCTCTGGCAGTCAGGACTTGATCGATAATGAAGGGGCCCTCCCATTTGGGCTTGAGCTTGTCCTTTTTCTTTTCCGGCAGGCGTAGAACTAGTTCACCAACGTTGTAAGTCTTGGCCCGTACTTCTCTGCTTTGATATCTTCGGGCCTGCTGCTGATAGAATGCGGAACGAGCCTTGGCGACGTCGCGTTCTTCCTCCAATGTGTCCAAGCTGTCCTGCCGATCCAGCTTGGCCTCTCTTTCTTCATACATGCGCACTCGAGGTGAGTCATGAATAAAGTCGCAGGGCAGGACTGCCTCTGTGCCGTAGACCATAAAAAATGGTGTGAATCCGTTAGTGCGGTTAGGCGTTGTCCGCAGCCCCCAGAGTACGGTGTCGAGCTCCTCGACCCATTGCGTGTCAGATTTAGTAAGTGACCGCAGTAGTCTGGGTTTAATGCCGCTCATTATTAGACCATTCTATCGTTCCACTTGACCGTTGGTTTGAGGGTGATAGACTGAAGCGTACTCGAGCTTGATGCCCATATTTTTACACCATGACTTAACCTCGTCGGCTGTGAAGTTCGTGCCGTTGTCGGTGATGATGCTGTGGGGGACTCCGTAACGGTGTACTACCCCGGATATAAAGTCTATCACTGGTCCGGACTCTGCCGTTTTGACTGGTTTGGCCTCTATCCATTTGGTGAATTTATCCACCATGACCAATAGGTACCTTTGCTTGTGAGTTCCCCCTTTAAGGGGTCCAACCATATCAAGCCCCCAGACCGCGAACGGCCAGGTAATGGGTATAGTTTTGAGGGCGGAGGGCGGCATATGGCTCTGATTAGCAAAGAGCTGACAACCAATGCATCGCTGGACTAAGTCCTGGGCATCTGCCCGGGCCGTCGGCCAATAAAATCCTGTACGGAATGCCTTTCCTACAAGGGCCCGGGCTGCTGCGTGGTGTCTGCCTAGTCCGGCATGAATTTCAGCCAGGAGGTTTCGCCCTTCCTCTTCGGAGATACACCTTTGGAGGACTCCGGTTGTACTTTTCTTATAAAGTTCTCCCTCATGGACCTTGTAGGCTTTCGATCGCCGGACTATGCAGCGGGCCTCGTTTTGGTCTTCGAGAAGTTCCTGCCTAAGCAAGTAGGCTAGGAATGGTTCTGTCCACTGGGCGATTACTGCCATTATGTCGTGGGCTGAAGGTGTTATGTCATCGGCTGAATCGCGGATTGGCGCGGTTTTTTCCGATTTGTCACTTCTGGGCTCCTCTTCCCATAGTACGGATGGCTTGAAGAGCCATTCCAGGAAGATATTTGGAGGGACAGCATCACGTTTCACACTGATGCGTGCCAGTACGTCGACCGCTTGGTTATTATCTCGGGCTATGTGATGGAATTCGAGTCCTTCAAACCGAGCTGACATTTTTAGGACAGCATTGCGATATGCTGCCATTTTCGGATCCTTGGTGTCAAAGTCTCCGTTTATTTGGGATATTGCAAGGTTTGAATCCCCGCGCACCTCTAGGCGTTGAATTCCCATGGAGACAGCCATCCGGAGACCATGTAACAGGGCCTCGTATTCGGCTGTGTTATTGGAGTCTGTGTACATTATTTGAAGTAAATACTGGACTGTGTCTCCGGTTGGGGACGTCAATACGACGCCAGCCCCCAGTCCGGCCAACATTTTAGAGCCGTCGAAATGCATAGTCCAATTGGAGTATGCGCCGTACTCTTTAGGGAGTTCGGCTTCGGTCCATTCGGCGACAAAGTCAGCCAAAACTTGTGACTTTATAGCTTGCCGAGGTTTGTAAGTTATATCGAATGGTAAGAGCTCAATGGCCCATTTTGCAATCCTGCCCGTTGTGTCACGGTTATTTATAATGTCATTGAGTGGTACTTCAGAGGCCACTGTTATCGAACACTCTTGAAAGTAGTGTCGGAGCTTCCGGGATGCCATGAACACCGCATACGCTATCTTCTGATAGTGTGGGTAACGGGACTTGCAGGGGGTTAACACAGTGGATACATAATACACTGGTTTTTGAAGAGGGAATTTGTGCCCTTCTGTCTCTCGTTCGACGACGAGTACCGCACTTACAACTTGATGCATTGCTGCGATGTATAACAACATTGGTTCGCCCAGATTGGGCGCAGCCAGGACCGGATTTGTTGCCAATATGGCCTTTATTTCTTCGAGTCCGGCAGTGGCAGCATCCGTCCACTCGAAGTGTTCAGTGCGCCTGAGGAGGCGATAGAGGGGCAACGCCTTTTCTCCTAGACGGGAGATGAAGCGGCTTAGAGCTGCCACGCATCCTGTTAATTTTTGTATTTGTTTGAGGTCTTTTGGAATGTCCAACTGTGACAGAGCTCGGATTTTAGCTGGGTTTGCTTCGATTCCTCTACCGGATACGATGAAGCCCAGCAGCTTTCCGGCTGGTACGCCGAAAACACATTTTTCCGGATTCAGCTTGATGTCATATGCTCTGAGGTTGTCGAACGTGAGCCACAAATCGTCTACTAGAGTTTCGACGTGTTTTGTTTTGACGACTACGTCGTGTACGTATGCCTCGACTGTTTTGCCGATCTGGGTAGCCAGACATGTTTGAATCATGCGCTGATATGTTGCGCCGGTGTTTTTAAGTCCGAAGGGCATCGTGTTGAAGCAGAATGGTCCGTAAGGAGTGATGAATGCCGTTGCGGCTTGGTCTACTTCCGCCATCTTGATTTGATGGTAGCCAGAGTATGCGTCGAGGAAGCACAATGAATTGTGCCCTGCGGTAGCATTGATGATTTGGTCGATGTGGGGGAGAGGGAAGGGATCCTTTGGGCAAGCCTTATTGAGGTCTTTAAAATCGACACAGAGGCGCCAGGATTTGTCCTTCTTTGGTACCATTACCAGATTTGCTAGCCAATCCGGATGTTTGATATCTCTGATGAATCCGGCTTCCAATAGTTTGGATAGCTCTTCTCCCATTGCCTGTCTTTTGGGTTCGGAAAATCATCGAAGAGCCTGTTTGACTGGCTTAAATCCTCTTAGGATATTTAGGCTGTGTTCTGCTAACTTACGTGGGATTCCGGGCATATCCGAAGGATGCCAGGCGAAAATGTCCCAATTTTCCCGAAGGAATTCGCGCAGTACGGCGTCTACTTCGGGGTTCAATTGTGCCCCGATGGAGGCCGTCTTTGTTGGATCCGTTGGATGGACCTGGAATTTTACTATTTCATCTGCTGGTTTGAAGGAGGTGGACTTGGATCTTTTATCGAGTATCACATCGTCCCTATTCACCGTAGAGCGCAGCATGGTGAGTTCTTCTGCTGCTAAGGCTTCGAATAGTGCCTCCAGGGCTAGTGCGGCTGTCTTGTTTTCGGCGCGGAGTGCTATGTCCGGATCACTAGCGAGAGTGATTATTCCGCCGGGCCCAGGCATTTTGAGCTTCATGTACCCGTAATGAGGTACTGCTTGAAAAATTGTGAATGCCTCTCGTCCTAATATAGCGTGATATCTGCTGTTGAACGGGGCCACTTGGAACGTGACTTCTTCGGATCTGTAATTGTCCGGCGAGCCGAACACCACATCGAGTGTGATTTTTCCGGTGCACCGCGCTTCCCGGCTAGGGATTATCCCTCTGAAGGTTGTGCTGCTTCGCTCAATACGGCTCCAGTCTATTTCCATTTTTTGAAGAGTTTCCTCGTAGATGAGGTTTAATCCGCTGACGCCATCCATGAGGACCTTTGTAAGTTGAAAGCCGTCCACTATGGGACTAAGCACCAGTGCGGCTGGTGCTCGGGCTGTTCGGAATTTAGGTTCGTCGCTGGCGTTGAAGGTAATAGCTGTGTCGCTCCATGGATTTGCTGTTGCTACTTGGTAGACTTCGGCGAGGCCGCGGATTGTTCGTTTTCGCATATTATTTGATGCGAAAGTCTCGAAGATTGTTGATACCGTACCGGTATTGTTGGAGTGGTTTTCCGGGGCTAGAAGCTCCTCGCCACTTTTGGCCACCTGCCGTAGTATCCAACATGCTCGAAGGCTATGAGTTGGGACGGCGCCCTCTGTACTATGAAGCTTACAGGGTCCGCTGAGCCATCCTTCCAGTACGGTTCCATGCCCTTTAAGGGGTTTTTGCTTTTTGGTTTTTACATCTGGTGCCTCAGCACGATGCACCCTTTTGTTGTGGACTAGGGTTGTATTTGGAGCCGGATTGTCCCAAAACTGATTTTCGGTTTTCCGGAAAGTTTCCATCGCACAGTATTTTCGTACTATGGACGCCAGATCGGTGAAGCGTGTAATCTTACAATGGCCGATGGCGTTCAATATTCCCTTGTCCGTGCAATTATTGCAAAAGATTGAGATTGCGTTTTCCTCTCGGCAGTCCTTTATCCTGTCCATAACCAGGAGGAATCTGGCCCAGTAGTGATGTACTGTTTCAGTGGGCTCTTGCCGTATTAGAGATAGGTCGCATATGTCTGGGCGGGTGGGTGGACTAAAATCCGTATCCCTGCCCGTATTGGGGCTTAAAGGCCGAGGGGTTTCCGAATTCGGAAGCTTGGGTTGCTGGACACGATCCAGCGAATCCGGAACGATGCATGAGTTCAATGCTCGATCGAAGTCTGTCCCTCCGCGGAAATCCGGCATGGAGGGTTCGGGAATCCGGACGTGACTAGTTTTCAATATGGGCGAAGAGTCGTCGCATTGTTCCTCTACCACTGCAACGTGGTGGGTGGCCTGGGGAGAGTTAATCTCTCTCAGATCGGTTTTAAGCCCAATCTGATTGTAGTCTGTGGCGACTCCCAGGGCTGCGATGCGGTCCAAGAGCTCATTGATAGACGAGAGCTCCATTGGATCCAGCCGCTCGGCAAATTCTGAGCTGACGCGGAGATTGCTTTCGACGACTTGGGAAGTCATTGTCGAAGCAGTGGCCGGATAGGCGGTTATAAGAAAACCGCCAAGCCGGATAGTTTGGCCAGTGGCCAAGGCCCCTTTGGCGAAAATACCGTCTTTGAAGATGGGTGGAGGCATCCTTCCTATCAGCAACGACACAGAGGAACTCTCAATGAAAGCACCAATGTCGGTGTCAAAACCGGCGGATCTCGGGTAGGGGGTCCCGAACTGTGCGTCTAGGCGGATGGTAACAGGAGACGAGGGACACGATGTTTTACCCAGGTTCGGGCCCTCTCGATGGAGGTAAAACCCTACGTCCTGCTTGATTAATATTGATGATATGGGTAGTACAAGAGTGGATCTACCACGAGATCAAGGAGGCTAAACCCTAAAGCTAGCCTATGGTATGATTGTTGTAATGTATGTTGTGTCCTACGGACTAAAGCCCTCCGGTTTATATAGACACCGGAGGAGGCTAGGGTTACACAGAGTCGGTTATAATGGTAGGAGATCTACATATCCGTATCGCCAAGCTTGCCTTCCACGCCAAGGAAAGTCCCATCCGGACACGGGACGGAGTCTTCAATCTTGTATCTTCGTAGTCTTGGAGTCCGGCGGACGATGATAGTCCGGCTGTCCGGACACCCCCTAGTCCAGGACTCCCTCAGTTCACAGAAATGCAAGTAAAGCAAATAGATGAAACCCAACGGTATCACTAGGTACACACGCATGGAAGATAGATGGGATCCGCACAACCAAAGGGTGAGCTCAAAATGTGCAACCACGGAAAATGCTCTTGTTGTGCGAATGCTTGAGAGACACTAGCTCGATTGCTCAAATGGGCAAGATATGCTTGTGCACCTACCTATGAGAGAACCATGCCATCTTCAATCCCAACTATGATATGTATGTGATGACCAAGATGATATAGGTATGCAAATGGCTCACTCTATTGCTTACAAGCTCTTTGTTGCTCCTCTTTTGCTTAAAAGCTTTTCTTCTCTTTTTTTTCTATGCTTGATGCTTGAGCCGAGTAATATATGAGACAAGTTTGTATGATATGCACGGGAGAGACTTATGGCACTAAGATGATAACACTATCACTACGGTTCACAATAGCGTGGCCCGGCAATTCTCAACTTGCTAGTCTCAATGGGTAAGCGACGCAAAGTGGCTCGGGCTATCAATGCAAAAGCAAGGTAAGGAGTAGGTGTCGTCGAGGTTACCGTCCTTTCTTACGGTTAGCGATGAAGATGACTCCGAGTCGATGATGGTGACGAAGATGTCACACACTCCTAAGTAGCCGAAACACCATAGGAAATGCAAAAGACAACACAAAATCGGTCAAATGCGGAAGGTGGGTGTATTTGTGATGATTTTTTGGATGGGGGTTAATGGTGGTGGTAGTGGGATGAGTGGATGGGGGATGTCAAGAGCTTCTAAACGAGCTAAAGAACACGAAAACGGACTTGGGAGGTGGAAATTATGGCCAAAACGGTGTTGGAAGTGGGCTGATTTGGGGGGGTGCGGGCACCCGGGGGTGTGAGGTGCGGGTGCCCGGGGGTAGCTGGGCACGGTGCGGGTGCCCGGTGGTTCGAGGTGCGGGCACCCTGTGGTGGTCGATTTGGGCGGAAATTTTTGGGGAAAGGCCAAATTCGGTGGATTTCGTGGTGGGAAGGGTGGGGATTGTTGGGGAGGGGCTAGATCCACTTGCCAAACATCAAATCCATGGACCAAAGCAACCAAATCTTGCAAGATCCAACAAATTGCAAGAAAAAATTTTGGGGCTATTTTTGTGGGGATTTTCGGATTCGGACGAAAAAAAAATCAAGCTAGCAAATGGGGGGATGGGACTCCAAGATGTGAATAAACGTTGCTCATGATACCAAGATGTTGTAGGGTCAAACCCTAGGAAGGATCTTTTCACACTTGGAGGGGGAAAAGGAGGAAAAGCTCAAGAACACCAAGAACAATTCTCTCAAACAAACCCAAGTATCACATCCACTAGAATAGCACACATAAGATCCACAAGATTACAAGATCAATACAAGGAGAGTAGCACTTGGTAGATTCTTCCCACTATGTGAGGTCTTGATGATCTTCTCCAAGAGAAGGCCTTGATAATCCTATGGATTCTTCCCAAGGTGGGGGCTTGAGATCCTAAGAGGAGGGGATACAAGGAGCAAAGGCTCACAATGTTTAGTCTAATCTTTGCTATCCTTACAAATGTCCTAGGTGATGGATATATAAAGCCTAGGGACGAAATGTGTGAGAGAGGGGGGTACATGGGCCAAAAGTCTAAAAGCGCACGGGCAGTTCCGGAGGTGTCCGGGCACCCAGGGCCAAGGGACCAGGCACCCGGACCGGTCAGAGGGGGTCACCCAGTTCGGTCGGGCACCCCGGGCGAGAGGGGTCGGGCACCCAGCCTGGACAGGGGCCGGCTGGGAGGTGGCCGGGCACCCAGGGGTCCCAAGCCCGGGCACCCGGGGCTGCGCCAGGAGGCCGGCTGGGATGGGCCAGGCACCCGGGGGCCAAGGCCCGGGCACCCGAGGGTGCGGCTGGAGGCTGGTCCAGGGGGGCCGGGCACCCGGCAGGAGAGGACCGGGCACCTGGGCCAACCAGGGAGGCCGCAGCCTTGGTGGTTGGAGGTGGCCGGGCACCCGGGTCCTTTGGTGGCCGGGCACCCGGAGTGGTCCGTGCCCTCCGTTGCTCCGTTATTCTCGTTCCCTCGCTGCCCCTCCTTCTCCATGGTTACTTGAATCTCCGTCCTCGCGTCCTCCCGGTCATCTCCTTGGTACCTAACAAGGCACAACGTTCCTATTTGAGGTAGGCCCCAATTCTCATGTGAATTCGAATGATGTTCAAAGAGGAAAGAGTTCACCTCATTCTCGATGGCGCGTGCGCGTGCTCTTGTCATTTGTCCTCTTGGTGTTTGCGGTGGTGATGGAGTGTCGGTGCGGGTAGTTGAGGGATGCTCCGCATCATAACCCCAAAAACAATCCCGGACGCATACGTGAGTTCGGATTCTATATACTTACGTCTTCCCCAGGGCTGGGCCCTCGGATCGCACTCCGGGCTGCTGTTGGCAGCCGTGGTGGATGTCTCTGGGAGGGAACCTTTCCCCCTCTTGGGCGATCCGGCCTCCAGGGACGGGGAAGCTGCATGCTTCCTCCCACCTTCAGAGTGAGGCTCGTCTTCCTCTGCTTCCTCCTCTTCGTCCTCTGAAGAAGGAGCGTCGCTTGAGTCTCCGGATTTTGCGTTTGAAGCCTCGCGGCTACGGAGGCCACTCCGGGTCTTCTTTACCTTCTTGGAAGCCTCCTTCTTTGGCACCTCGTAAGGTGTGGGGACCAGCATCTTCGACAGAAGGGGTCCGGCCGGTTCCTCCGGCAGCGGGGCCGGACAATGTATCCGCTCCACTTTCTTTATCTATCCCTGAGGACACAATGAAACACGATTAGGATGTCTCCCTCATGACATGCCAGCTGAAGCATGAATAGACAAAGCGTGGCTGTAACTTACCGAGCTTGAAGAATGGGATAATTGATACCCATGGTCCTCGGTGGGGCCCGGCCACAATTTGCCAGAGTTGAAGAGCACCTTCCAGATATCCTTGTGGGAGGAGTCATAAAGCTCCTGAAGGGTTTGGTGCTCGGTTGGGTCGAACTCCCACAGAGCACAAGCTCGGCGCTAACAGGGGAGAACCAGGCGAACTAGCATCACCTGGACTATGTCGACGAGATTGACATCCCTGTCAACCACACTCTGGACGCGCGTCTGGAGTAGTGACAGCTCATCGAGCGAGGACCAGTTCGAGCCCTTCTTGGGCCAGGACGTGAGCCGCAGTGGAGCTCCGGATCTGAACTCTGGAGCTGCCGCCCACTTTTTGCTGCGTGGTTTGGTGATATAGAACCGCTGCTGCTGCCACTCCTTGACGGAGTCATTGAAAGCGCCCTTCAGCCAAGCGGCCTTGGGCATATTGCTTACCATGGCGCCGCCGCACTCGGCGTGTTCACCACTCACCACCCTGGGTTTCACATTGAAAATCTTCAGCCATAGGCCGAAGTGAGGTGGGATCCGGAGAAAAGCCTCGCACACGACTATGAACGTTGAGATATTGAGGAAGGAGTTGGGGGAAAAGATCATGAAAATTGATCCCGCAGTAATACATGACTCCCTGAATGAACGGGTGAAGGGGAAACCCGAGCCCGCGGATGAAATGGGGAAGGAACACGACTCTCTCATAAGATTCCGGAGTGGGGACGACCTATCCCTCCGGTGGGAGACGGTGGCCGATCTTCTGGGCCAGATACCCGGCTCCCCGGAGCTTCTTGATGTCCTTTTCCTGGACGGTTGAGGCCATCCATTTGCCTCCTGCTCCGGATCCAGACATCTTTGGAAAACCTCTCTTCGATGGAGAAGAAGAGTGCTTGGGCGTTAGGGCTCGAACAGAGGGGAATGAGCTAACGGAAGGAGATGGCGTGGGTAAAGGAAAAAGGAACCTAACCTCTTTATAGGGGCGGTAATTGCTTTTTGCGCCTCCCACTTGCCCGTTGGGAATCGCTTGCTTCCCAAGCGCCACGATTGATGGTGTGGTGGGATTACCCATACCCGTATTGATGAGAATCCCGTGATAAGGGGACACGATCTCTGCTTTGACAAGACGTGTCAAAGAAACCGCCTCGTAATATGCGCTGTAGCTAGTTGTGGGAAAATGGTTCGGATGATGATCCGACCGTAATAACATGTCACGTCATCAGAAAAATTTGTCAGCAGATTGCACTTGTGAAATATCATTCTCTCTACAGTGGCATGTGAAGACCATTTTGTGGATCCGGACACGATTCAAGTGTTCGATAATTACTTCGGAGTATTCGGAGAAGGAACCCGCCTTGCAATGCCGAAGACAATACTGTGCGCCGGACTCATCATCATTGTAGCCTAGTTCAGGGGCTACTGAGGGAGTCCTGGATTAGGGGGTATCCGGACAGCCGGACTGTGTACAATGTCCGGACTATTTAAGCGTGAAGATACAAGACACAAGACTTCGGCCCGTGTCCGGATGGGACTCTCCTTGGCGTGGAAGGCAAGCTTGGCGATCCGGATATTGTGTTTCCTTTCTTGTAACCGACTCCATGTAAACCCTAGCCCTCTCCGGTGTCTATATAAACCGGAGAGGTTGGTCCTTAGAAGGACGATCACAATTACAATCGTACCATCATAGGCTAGCTCTTAGGGTTTAGCCTCTACGATCTCGTGGTAGGTCTACTCTTGTACTACCCATATCATCAATATTAATCTAGCAGGAAGTAGGATTTTACCTCCATCGAGAGGGCCCGAACCTGGGTAAACATCTGTGTCCCATGCTTCCTGTTACCATCAGCCTTGACGCATAGATCGGGACCCCTACCCGAGATCCGCCGGTTTTGACACCGACACCAGGAGCGCCGAACAGTCACGATGATCACAGCTTAGACCTGCTGTCGGACAATACTCGGGATATCGCGCCTACAGGAGCTCCGGACCTAAATCCGGGGCAGATTGCGTCGTCCGGGGACGGGTGGATAGACCCCGCCTCTGAGGCCGCACACTCATCGGCGGTAGAGCCGAACACAGACTTCACCCCCAAGGAAGCCTGTGTCTCCGGACCCCCGGACTTGTGTCCGGCTGTAGGTCCCAGTCCACGCATACCCGAGCCCGCCGAATTTGGTTGGGCTCCGGTAATGGAGTTCACCGCTTCGGATATCTTCCAGCACTTGCCCTTTGGCGGCATGTTGAACTCGTTAAAATCACTCTCTTTGTCAGGAGACTCTTGGCCGAACTATGTCTAGCTCGAGTGGGAAGCAGGCGACGAGGGAATTCGTTGCCCACCGACCACCCACTTCATTGCCACGATCGACGATTTGACCGACGTGCTTGACTTCGACTCTGAAGACATCGACGGCTTGGACGACGATGCAGGAGATGAACAGGAACCACCGCCCATGGGGCGCTGGACAGCCACATCCTCATATGATATATATATATATATGGTGGAAACTCCGAAAGAAACCAATGGCGATGAGGCAATGGAGGATAACCCCTCAAGGAAGAAAGCAAAGTATGAACGTCATCAGCGCCGCCCCAAGCCCCGCCACAACAATACCGTCACTGGAGTAAAAAACAATCCGGATGGTGCCGAAGATGAATACAATCCCGATCAGCCTGCCTTCGAGCAGGCCGGACAGGCGATAGACGGATACTTGGAGGAGGACAACTACATGCCCCCCTGCGAAGACGAGGTGAGCCTCGGCGACGATGAATTCGGTGTGCCTGAGGATCCTGGGGAACAAGTTCTCTTCAAGCGGCGGCTTATGGCCACAGCGAAAAGCCTACAAAAGAAGCAACAACAGCTAAAAGTTAACCAAGATTTGCTCACAGACATATGGACCAAGGAATACGGACTCGACCGCCCTGCCAAAAGGTGCACAAAGCACAATTCGCTACCTGAACCCAAGAAGGAGGACCTAAAGCCCACACCTCGACGCCAATATACCACGACTCGGGGTAATACACAGGAAACACGAGGCAACATCCATAAACCTAGACGAAACAGACATAAGTGTCACAAAAATAATGACGACGATCAAGACAAAGGAGTTGGTGCCGAATTCCATGACCCCCAGTCCATTCAGCGGAAACAGAACAGCTCAGGCCCATCCGGCCTGAGCAGCATATTCGACCAACCATGTCAAATTCATTGTACCCCTAGAGTGGCGGCCAAGCATACCAATAGAGAATGCCGGATCCTCAAAACAAAACGGCCGGTCGGGCGCCAGAAAAAATGAAAGGAAATCTCAAACAACAAGAAGCCCAGACCATCAAACCTGGCGAGGTCAAAGGAAGATCCCCCGCAGTACAAAAATACGGCGGACCATCTTCGATCACATCGACCGTCTGGGCAATACCAACCATAGCAATTTAATTGCACTTACTATCACCAGATAGGTATTGACCGCTCGAGGATCAAACCCATTAATAACATCTTCTAAAAGATGTCGTCCCAGGTGCAAAGGCTAAGTTTTACAAGCCCATCACCCTGGAGGTTGTCTTCGGATCACCAAACAAATACCACGCCGAAGAGTAAATCTTCGGCATTGTCCCCTTATACAGTAACTAACATATAATATCGGGGTGAACCGCGTTGGCTAATGCGGTACAACATCAGGCCAAATCCATGTGGCATGGTCACAATTATGGGTAATGCCGCACTCCACCCTAAAAGTGGCAATTACACCACCGCGGATATAGCGAGTTGTGCCCGTTTATCGAACTTCGATTCGGCAGCCAACCACCCGGACACCAATTGAGGAGTCCGAGCTACTTTACCTCATTATAACCTGGCTCGACCAGGCCCCGATCAGGCATCCACGGTTCATCCACCATATGACATGCAACTGCCTCTAAGCATTTGCCTTTACAGACTGACTTTTGCGCAGAACAGGACTGACGACACGGAATCAGCTCGGGCACACAAGGCGGGAACACTTAAGTACCCCCCAAAGGAGATAGTCCGGATACACTTTGGATCCACACACAACCTCCTCCAGTCCGGATACGATAGGTTCCACCAACACACCTCTCTTCATAAGCATAAACCGTACTCATATGCATAGACATGTCATTCTACTACAATACGTAGACTTAAATAACACTTACTGGCCGTCGTTCCCCATTGACACATTTTTCATCATAAACGGCACCCGTACATCGTGTTATGCCCCACTATGCCAGGGGCTTCATAGTACTTATAATATGGCAACAAACTCCGACTACCTTTTCGGTCGCTCGGCACCTCGAACTTATAGCACTATATGCATCAGCTCTGAATCATGTCTTGGGTCATTAGTTGGGTTTGCCCGGCTCCCATGTTTTGGTACCTTACGTTTTGCTCTATCGGCTAAGGTAGCTCTGGGAGAACTACTGTTATTGTGTCCCGGTTCTTCCGGACGAGCACCTCAGTAGAGAAAGCCGAAAACTGACTATCATGATATGGCGAGAGCTGGTCAGCTGTTCGAGAGGTTGTAAAATCTTTAAAGATTTATTCCGCACAATGCCATAATAAATGCAGAATGCGACGGATCTTTTTTCTGATCAGGCGCCGTTAGAGCCCCTCGTACGGTCTTCCGAACACCAGGGGCTACGCCTACCATACTCAAATTCCTATGGCTAAGTGAGAGTAATAAAGCCCTATAGTCTGATTGCCTGGTTCGTGCTGATGAACTCCTCCTTAAAGGACCCAACAATGGGATAAAGAGTGTTCAGGTATGTCCTGAACACCCTCGTACTTTTTACATGGGGGCAGAAGCCGACGACTGGCCAACTCTCAGGATATATATATATATATACACTAAACAGCCGCACAAGATGAAAAAATGTTCATATAACAGGCAATACATACTAGCAGTGCCATTATCCCGCATTACAAAAAGCAGCATGACTGCCTTCAGGGAAATATAGTGTCTTTGGTACACTGTTCCGCCACAAGGCGAGCTCCTTTCAGGACACCCTCATTATACAACTCGGTCTTGCGATGATCCTTACCGTCCGGTGGTCCCTCAGTCATCGGCTTTTCAGCATCAAGCTTCCCCCAGTGCACCTTTGCGCGGGCAAATGCCATGCGTGCACCTTCTATACAGACCGAGCGCTTAATGACTTCGAGCCGAGGGCAAGCACCAACAATCCGCTTCACATGTCCGAAGTAATTGCTTGGAATCGGCTCAGCAGGCCACAGCTGGACAACTATGTCCTTCATGGCTAGGTCGGCCACCTGGTGCAGTTCGACCAGCTGCTTTAGCTGATCGATAAAGGGCACCGGATAATTCGGCGCCAAATACTACGACTAGAAATGCTTCACCACAGACTTCTTCTCTTCAGTCTGGTAGAATTGGGCAGCATCAGATATGCTGCACAGCAGGTCCGCAAACACCCCTGGAAAAACAAGAATTCAGTTTGTTGCTTAGAGCTCCTCCTATCACTATGCCAACAATGCTTAGAGTAGCAAAAGCCTTACCAACCACAACCGTCCGTGCCTCCTGAATGTCCTTCAGAGCACCTCGGGCTTCTTCCCGAGCATCATCTGCGGCTTGGAGAGCTTGGGGAAGTTCACACTCTTTCCCTGCTAGACTATGCTCTAAGGTCTCGCTCTTCTTCACGGCCTCCTGGAGCTCACGCTCAGCTTCAATGACCCTGGCCTTGTGCTTCTCACGAAGAGCCTGCTCTGCGGCGGCCTTCTTGTTGGCTTCGTCCATAGCCTTCTTCAATGCCTCAATTTCGGCACTAGCTCCTAAAGCATATGATACATCCATTTTGCATCATGCTTTTATGTCGATATTTATTGCATTATGGGCTGTTATTTCACGTTATGTCACAATACTTATTGCTATTCTCTCTTATTTTACAAGGTTTACATGAAGAGGGAGAATGCCGACAGCTGGAGTTCTGGGCTGGAAAAGGAGCAAATATTGGAGGACTATTTTGTGCAACTCCAAAAGTCCTGAAACTCCACGGAATACATTAGAATAAATAATGAAAAATCGTCGGCAAAGATGAAGGCCAGGGGGGCCACACCCTGCTAACGAGGGTGGGGGGCGCGCCCCCCTGGGCGCGCCCCCTACCTCGTGGGCCCTCTGGTGGCTCTCCAACGCCCATCTTCTCCCATATGAAGTCTTTTGATGAGAAAAAAATAGAAGAGAACCTTTCGGGACGAGACTCCGCCGCCGCGAGGCGGAACCTTGGCGGAACCAATCTAGGGCTCCGGCAGATCTGTTCTGCCTGGGACACTTCCCTCCGAGAGGGGGAAATCATCACCATCATCATCACCAACGCTCCTCTCATCGGGAGAAGGCAATCTCCATCAACATCTTCACCAGCACCATCTCATCTCCAAACCCTAGTTCATCTCTTGTATCCAATTCTTGTCTCCAAGTCCGGGATTGGTGCTAGTAGGTTGCTAGTAGTGTTGATTACTCCTTGTAGTTGATGCTAGTTGGTTTATTTGATGGAAGATCATATGTTCAGATCCTTTATGCACAATATTACCCCTCTGATTATGAACATGAATATGCTTTGTGAGTAGTTATGTTTGTTCCTGAGGACAAGGGAGAAGTCTTGCTATTAGTAGTCATGTGAATTTGGTATTCGTTCAATATTTTGATAAGATGTATGTTGTCTAACCTCTAGTGGTGTTATGTGAACGTCGACTACATAACACTTCACCATTATTTGGACCTAGAGGAAGGCATTGGGAAGTAATAAGTAGATGGTGGGTTGCTAGAGTGACAGAAGCTTAAACCCTAGTTTATGCGTTGCTTCATAAGGGGCTGATTTGGATCCATATGTTTCATGCTATGGTTAGGTTTATCTTAATACTATGTTGTAGTTGCGGATGCTTGCAATAGAGGTTAATCATAAGTGGGATGCTTGTGCAAGAAAGGGCAGTACCCAAGCACCGGTCCACCCACATATCAAATTATCAAAGTACCGAACGCGAATCATATGAGCGTGATGAAAACTAGCTTGACGATATTCCCATGTGTCCTCGGGAGCGCTTTTCCTATTATAAGAGTTTGTCCAGGCTTGTCCTTTGCTACAAAAAGGATTGGGCCACCTTGTTGGACTTTGTTTACTTTTGCTACTTGTTGCTCGTTACCATTTATCTTATCACAAAACTATCTGTTACCACTTATTTCAGTACTTGCAGAGAATACCTTGCTGAAAACCGCTTATCATTTCCTTCTGCTCCTCGTTGGGTTCGACACTCTTACTTATCGAAAGGACTACGATAGATCCCCTATACTTGTGGGTCATCAAGACTCTTTTCTGGCGCCGTTGCCGGGGAGTGAAGCGCCTTTGGTAGGTGGAATTTGGTAAGGAAAGTTTTATTTAGTGTGCTGAAATTTTCCGTTACTTGTCACCATGGAAATTAATTGCTTGAGGGGCTTGTTTAGGGTATCTTCACCCCGTCCGGTTGAGCCAAGAGTTGCTCCTCAACCTACTGAACCTACTGAATCTATTGAAGATGAAACTGCTTTTCAGATTCCTTCGGGTATGATGGAAAAACTGCTAGCTAACACTTTTGCAGGAGATGGAACAAAGCATCCTCATGAACATCTACGCTTTGTGGATGATATTTGTGGACTATTTAAGCTTGCAGGTATACCCGATGATGTTGTTAAGAAGGCTTTCCTTTTATCTTTGGAGGGAGACGCATTGACATGGTATAGGCTATGTGATGATACGAGGTCATGGAACTATAAAAGAGTGAAATTGGAATTTCATCAAAAGTATTACCCTATGCATCTTGTTCATCGTGATCGCAATTATATATATAATTTTTGGCCCCACGAAGGAGAAAGCATCGCTCAAGCTTGGGGAGGCTTAAATCAATGTTATATTCATGCCCCAATCATGAGCTCTCAAAATTGAAAATTCTCCAGAATTTTTATGCTCGGCTTTCTGAAAATAATTGCAACATGCTCGATACTTCTTGTGCTGGCTCTTTTATGATGAAGTCTATTGAATTTGGATGGAATTTATCACTACTAGGAAAAGGCCTACTAATGGCGCACCGGTTTTGCCTACTAATGGCGCATTACCAGTGCGCCATTAGTACCACGCCACTAGTATTCTTTACTAATGGCGCACCACAGGTGCGCCATTAGTATCTGGTATACTAATGGCGCACCAAGCATTGCGCCATTAGTATGTAACACCATGCGCCATTAGTGTGACTCCCGGGGGGCCATACTTAAGCATGCGCTTTGTCATACTAATGGCACATTCTGTGTTGATGCGCCATTAGTATCCTTCGGCATACTAATGGCGCACCTGGTGGTGATGCGCCATTAGTATGAATTTTTGTTTTTTTTACTTTTCTGATTTTTGCACAGGTTACAAAATATATTATTGGACAGAATATAGACAACAGCACACAGCAGCATCAGATTCATGGAATACAATCGAAAATTAGTCTCCGAATACAATTCATCATATTAGTCTCCGAATTCAAAAGACCGAACAAAGATAAAACATTACAAGTCTCAAGTCCGCGAGTATCGAGCTTGTCTTCACATTACAAGTCGATATCGATCATCTAAACTACCATCACATAGAAGAGAGTTGTGGTCATCACGATGAGCATCATCGCGATCAAACTGGTCTTCATCCGATTCCTCCAATGCTCCCTCCTCTCTCCCGCTAGATAGCGGGCGTATCTAGATTCGGCCTCCGCCCTAGTGGTGTACCCTTTGTAACTGTTACCGCTGAAACGGTGAACCTGTCTCCGACACTCCTCCCAGTCGTCATAGACTCCGGGAACCTTACACTTGTACTCGACATACGACGGCATCTCTATGCACAAGCCAAACAACAGACAATACATAAGCAATATGTAAGTATGCAACAAAAGGATCGGAAGAGAAAAGCAAGACATTGATAGCATGATTCATGGTCCTACTAATAAATAGCATCGATTACATCTAAGTTGAACGACTGTCCAAACCAAAGAGACATACGAATTCATTAAAGTTTAATTACAACATGAGCCAATCAATGTTTCAGAACTACACATCACTACTTTCGACTCGACTCATCGGACAGGAGCGTGGATGAAGCCGCTGTCTGTCGTGATGGTCATGAAATCGTGGTCGTTGTCACCCTGCATTTGTAGCGTTTCATCTATCTCATTGTTGGACGGTTGGTATCTGAGGAAGAACTGCCCCGAGGTATGAAGGACATCTTGATGGATGATGTCCGCAAACTCTGACTGGATGCAAAAGAATTCTTGTCTGAGGTATGCGCCCTGTATTGCCGACAAGTTCGCGGCCCAATCTTTGAGATTATCTGGTAGCAGAACGTGATGATGGTCCCTTACAATCCCCCGCATGTGATGGAGGGCATAGTAGGCATCCTTCTGACCGCCAGGCGACTGCTTGACGTAGCAGAACTTCGTATTGTGTGAGAACATGTGCTTGCCGTACTTACGAACTGCCCTGGTGAAGGTGCCTCCAGATTTGGCGTAGCTGGGGAGAACATCATCAAGAACTTTCTTGACATTTGTGTAGTCTATCTTGGAGTTACGGTTCGGGTCGAAATACGTGGCCATGGAATATTTCGGGCTTAAGAGGATGAGTGTGCAATATCTGTCACTGCACAAAACACGGAATGTTAGAAAAAAAAGAACGATCGAAATCTAAGAAATCATATGTTACGGGGCGGTTAAGGAATGACTTACTCGGGAAAGTAAGCCACAAGGAAGTTATCCTTATCTGGGTTTGCCAGAATGACGCCTTCGAGGTGTGAACTCGCAACTTGGCGGTCCCCAGCGCTCCTCAAGTGCTTGGCACGCATGTAGAAGGGGTCAACTATCAAGATGTCCGGGGTCTTGTCTCTAATGATCCGCATCTCCATACTCAGCGAAAACATCCGAACGAAGGTGTAGTGCAGCGTATGAAGGTTAAACATAGCAAAGATGTCATCAAACCGCAGGACGATCATACCCTCGATGTCGCCATCCACAAAGCCCTTGCCCTCCGGCACCTTGGCCACGAAAACCGGGTATGCCACATCATTCTCTCTAAGACGCCGCTTCTCCAAAGAAAGAACACTATCGTGCAGACTCCGCGTAGCACCGGTTGCAGCATTGAGCATATTTGGCGGTAGCATCGCCCTACCCGCCACATGCACCCTCATCGAGATATCCTTAGGTGAAGGTGGCCCGTCCTGAGCACGGATCGAACTCGGTGCCGGCTGGCTCGCACCGGCGCCCTTGTTATTCTTTTGTTTCTGTCCCTTCTTCTTGATCTCCTGTAATGGGACCGAGTTCTACTCACAGACCGCCTTCTTGAGCGTGTTGGGTCTGACAATATTTCGCACCTCAGCTATCTGAGGCTCGGTGAAGGCGGGAGCTGGAGGCGTCTCCTGAGAACTGAACGCCATACAACTCCTGTTGCAATTGGATTTCTCCGCCGTACCAGCTAGATTGCGGTCGTCTTGGTTGGGTTCTTGAGAAAGAGGCCCGCAGAACTCGTCAGCATACCCATGTTCGGCAAAGTACTTATCGACTTTGGTAAATGTACAGTCGTCGTTGTCGTCGTCGTTCGGATCCTGTGCCATAGGGCTGTTCGGATCCTGTGCCATAGGGATGTCCGGCAGGTCCGGTAGCGTTGCGGCGTTCTTGCCATGGCTTGGCGCCGGCACGACTGGCGGTCTTTTCTTTGGGTTGGTGTCCCCTGCCCCGAAACGAATCTGGCCCTTCGGCCAAAGCAGGGGCCAGTTTACGCAGGCGTTGAGGGTCATCTCATCTTCTTCGTCGGCCCCAGTGGGTCGAATCGGAGGTAACAGCTCGTTGCAGCCTGGCAGCACCTGAACCACTTCAACCATATACACTGTGGGTGGCATCGGATTACCGTGGAACATGGGGTTGCCCGGTTGAACAATTCTGCCCTTGGCGACATCGACCAACTCAGCGCCCACGAAGTGCATAAGAGTGCAAGGAACGTCGGCGGTGCCCTACGAAAACATGTACAGGGCGTCAGGGATGCCCAGTCAAAGGCAAGGAGATGAAGTCATCGGCAGAGAGGCTTAGTTACCATGATGCCGTCGAGCTCGGCTAATGTCGAGGCACCGCCAACGGCGGGCGTGCAACTGACGGAGGGGGCGCTTGCTGGCGAGGTGCCGGCCGGCATACACCCGGGTGCATTAAGCTCCAATGCCCGTGCCGGCGCCGGAGACATGAATACCGCCTCCGCCGGAGACACCAATGGCGCCGCCGCCGAAAACACCAATGGCGCCGCCGGAGACACCAATGGCGCCGCCTGCGAGCTGTGCGAGTTGCTGGCCGTGAAGCTGGGAACTAGGGGAGGCCCCTGTTGGCCGCCCGCAATCCACGTCGTCAGCCCATGAATCAACGTAGGCACCATGGCGTTGAGCTTCGTTCCCAGTTGTTGTTCCACTTGCTCTTGGACAAGCTCCGGAATCTGCGCCACTTGTGCCTTGAGTGCTTCAACCTCGCGCGTCTGGCTTTCCGAGCTGGTCTTTTTCTCCTTCCGCACACCAGCGGTATAGTATGACCCCCATTTTGTGGACAAGCCTTTGCCGCCCACACGACCAGCTGACGTCGGCTTAGTGAGCTTATCCTTGTTTTTCATTACGTTCAACGCCCTATTTAAAGGGGTGTCGAAAGCGGAGCTCTGAGACGACCCCGCGCTACTGCTTTCAGTGTCCTGCGGAAGGAACGTGAACCATTTAGAAATATTGGGGATTAATTAGAGTGCAACCATATGGAGCTAATTACGCGGGGGTGTATTCCTTACCAGAACAAGCTCAAGCGCCCTGGTCTTCGGATCCGTGGTAAGCTCCTTTGCTACCGGGTCCTCCTTGTACCGGGCCCTGACATAGTTCCTGGTCTTCTTGTCACCGCTGTATTTCTCGAAGCGGGGCGGTAGGCCTTGCTCGGCACGCTCCGCGTCCTCCTTGTCCCATATAGGCTCCGCCACTCTGTAACCGCCGGGACCGAGTTTGTGTTCCCCTAAGTTCAACTCCCGCATTTCTTTCCCCCACTGACTTGATTCAGAGGTTACGCTGCTCTTGCACTTGATCTTGAACTCCTTGTACTCATCTTCGCTCATCAAAGGATATTTCGCCTTGATCTTCTCATAACTATCACCTTTATCAATCATTCTCTTCACCGCGCTTCTCCAAGTAGACATGGCCCTGCTCATCTTCGTGAGGGCGGCACTGTTCACTTTATTCCCTGAGAGGCGTGTGTTTTCAAATTCGGCAGGGAACTTGTATCGTTTGTGTAGCTTCGTGAAGAGGAGGTTGCGCAAATTCCCGTGGTCCTTATTCCTAAGGTTATCGGTGTTGATCGAGACGGTGCTCCAGAGAATGCACCCGAGCTGAAGCAAGTACCCCTTGACTATATGTTTGGGCTCCGTTGGATGCCCGTCGGAGTCCACTTGAGTGAATTCCTCCTTGAGGGTGCGGAGTGCATTCGGGCACCGGTCCTTCCTTTGCTTCTTCCGTTGGCTGCCATCTGTGTGTGCGCCGCCATCATCAGTGGTGGCATCCTCGGCGGCACCATCAGTGGTGTCATCCCCGACGCCACTAGGGGTTGTGTAGTCAGGATTGGTGTCTTCCGCGGTGTCCTCATAGCGGTGAGATTGTTCCTCCATCTCCTGGGACAGCTCCCAGAATTGCTTGCCACCCGAACCGCCGGCCTCATCGTGGTTGGCCATGTTTCGCTCTAAATAGGAAAACAGTTTGGTCAAAAAGTTGGTTATTGTCAAGGAACAAGATCATGGTCTCATCATTTAGGGTTTGTCGACACCGAGGCATCCTAAAAGCTAAGCTTTTATCATTTAGGGTTTGTCGACGCTGAGGCACCCTAAAAGCCTAAGCGTACATCATTTAGGTTCTCATCGACACCGAGGCATCCGGGGCAGCCAAGTTAAGTTTTCATCATTTAGGGTTTATCGTTGCCGAGGCACCCTAGGTTGGGCCTAATCACTTGGCACTAATCACTTGGCTCTATTGCCACCTATGTTGGGTTTATCATCTAGGGTTTATCGATGCTAAGGAGAATTATAAGTTGGGCCTAATCACTTGGCTCTATTGCCACCTATGGTTTAATGCAGCAAGAATGGCGGGGCAGTTGATCCTACTTAACTAAGTACTAAGATACCCCGGCCCATGCATTAGTCTCAAGTACCCCATATGTCCTATTTTTAGCAAAGCCATGCTAAAATTCACAAAAAATTTCAGCATGACCTTTGCTGAAAATAGGACATATGGAGTACCCGAATTTGCCAGAACGGAAGTTAATCGACATTCTAGCAAACTCAAGGGCCTCTCGGGGTACAACAGCAGCATCACAAGTTGACAAAATTCCCAAGTAGTACAGCAGTAGCATCACAAGTAGTACCAATGAACATATAGTCCAGCAAGTTGAAAAAGCTGAAGTTCTCAGCATGAAGAATCACACAACACAGCACCTACATTATGATGATACATTTGGAGATTGCACATACAGTTTTCACATAAGCATAATTGTTCTGGAGATTGCACATACAGTTTTTGACAGCACAACACCTATGACAGCACATACAGTTTTTCACATTTGTAGATTGCACATATAGTTTTCACATAGAGCAATGTTCTTTTCATTTCACCTTCCATTTTTTTTGCAATTCAACTCACTTCCTTTTCTTACAGTTACTGCTCCCAAATGAAATGACACTTTGACATGGCTGCAATTTTCAGTGTCTACTTATCTGCATTTTTTCAGTGTCTGCTTAGGAGAAATAGGTTTCAAACTTCAGCTTGTTTTGTATAAGGAGACTAAAAAACTATCTAAGGAGTTCTTCAAGTTCAAGTTACGGCCTGCATGACTGAAAATAGTTACACTAAGTTTCAAAATAGAAAAATACACTTCTCAGTTTTACAAACTGAAAATTACTCTAAAACTGAAACTTTAACTGACTTTTAGACTGAATTTTTAATGCGCACCCAACCGATTAGAGCGGCAATGCTTGTAACAAAAGAGGGGGATGTTTCATGACAATTTCCTAGAAAAACTGTTTCAACATGGCCATTTGCATTTTATTTTCCCTAAGTAAATATTAGGTGTAGCAAGAACAGGATGGCTCTTGGGATATATGTTGCATATTTGGTGAATTTATTAATTAGATGCAATGTTAGTTCTGGTTGGCTGGAAGGCAGTTTACTTGTACCAAAATAAATCTATTGCCTATCAGGCTATCACCATCACATGATCAGGCTCTAGATAAACAAAGGGGAACAACACACCTGGTACTGGTCCCTAAGCTGGAAACTAGCTATTGCTTCTACTTTTTCAAGTTTGTGTTGTTCCCTACCCTTCTACATCTAGCTACTCAAATACCACAAACAAAGGGGAACAACACACCTGGTACCTACCCTTCTACTTTTTCCAAACCTTCATCCCACCAACAAATCAAGACACAAAAATAATCAACTAAAAACATATAATAAGATAAGATAATGCAACCCACAATCACTTGAAGTGACAGGATAGTCAGCCTTCAGAACTCTATGTTCTGGCAAAATTAACAGAAAGTATGGATACAATAAATAAGAGTGCAGCAAAAAGATAGAAGGTAGGAAAAAAATGCTTACCTGGAATCAAAGAATGTATGAAACTGATAATTTGACTTGCTAAATCTAAATGCTTAGAAGTAATTGATTTCAGACCAGATACCTGAAAAGGAACCAAAGGAAAATAAACCAAGCAGTCCAGACTTCTTGATATATAAAAAAGAAGTGTGGCAGCACATGCCCACATTAAATAGCTATTTAGCTTGATTAAGATTTGAGGAAACTACTGGTGCATTGAAGTACTATAGATGAACTATTTTCTTGGATGTACTGATCTACACTAACATCTGCACATTGTGCATAACAATTCACAGGCATATTTACTTGGTATACACGTACACGTATGTACGGGTTGGCTCATTGGCTCTACTTTTTTGTTTAGGATCAGGACGTACACTAGCACTACAATTCACAGACAAAAAGGTAGATGTACCATTGAAGTACACCTACAGAAAATATTTGAACCTACACGTGTATGTACATTGTGCATAACAATTCGCATGCATATTTTCTTGGATGTACTGCTCTAAACTAACTCTCTTTCTCCCACAAATTCACAGGCATATTTGAACCTACAGAACACCTATATTACTATCAATCATTCCAACATGAAGACAATTCCCACCGAGCAGAGAAGCCGCGGATTATCTACCACTTCCTCGGTAAAACCACAACCCGATGATAGACTCTCGCGACGGACCTAATCTAAACCGCACCAGAGCAACCAAGAGAACCACGGTCCCGACAGAATCCGACGGGAGGACGTGCGGAGGGGCGGAGGCGGGGGACCATACCGTTGGTGATGATGGCGCTGGTCTGGGGCAGGACCTTGAACTCCTCGGCGGCGAACTTGAGCACCGCGGTGAAGGGCGCCGCCCCCGGCACGCTGAACCTGCGAGGCCACCACATGACACACGCGGATTAGGGCGAGATCAGGTCTAAGGAGGGGTGGGGGAGGAGGAAGAGAGGGGGATCTGTACTCACACTTTGAAGGGGATCTTGGGGTCGGAGAGGGAGGCGGCGGGGGCGCGTGGGTGGCTGCGGCGCAGTGGGTCGGGGCAGCGGCGGCGCGGTGGAGGGAGGGATGAGGGAAGGAGCGGTGCGGTGGATCGAGGGAGAGGGAACTGGTGAGGGGGAGAGGGAAGGGGGGATCGGGCGAAGGGGTATCCAGCTAGACACTATAGCAATGGCGCACCACCCTCTGGTGCGCCATTAGTAGTTTTTTTTCTTATAGCAATGGCGCACCCACCTCTGGTGCGCCATAAGTAACTTTTTTTTTCTGACAGCAATGGCGCACCGGTGCGCCATTAGTAACTTTTTTTCATTATTTCTTGTTGCATCTAATAATTTGTTTTTTTATCAAATTTGTTATTTTCATGAGGACTAGAACAGAAGATATCATCGAATATCATCAATTTTTTTTTTGAAAATATCATCAATTTTTGTTAATTGAAAATATCATCAAATTTGTTATTTGAAAATATCATCAAAAAGTGGGGGAGGGTGCGGGGTGTCAGCGGCGGCGGTGGAGCGGGGGAGGGTGCGGGGGGTGCTCGTCGTCGGTGGAGCGAGGGAGGGTGCGGGGGGTGCTCGGCAGGGAGGGGGATCTGGCGAGGGGGATCAGATAGCTATCGAGAGGGAGGGGGATCGAGATCGAGTGTCCTCATGAATATTCAATATTTTTTCATATTGAATATGAAAAAATATCATCAAATTTGAAAAAATATTCATGAATTCAAAAAGTGCCCATGAAATTCAAAAATATTCATGATATCAAAAAGTGCCCGAGAAATGAAGACTATGATTTAAATACAATCGATCTTAGCTAGCTATCTGTTCACAATCTTCTTGCCCTTCTTTTTCACAAATGGAGTTCTTTTGTGGAACGGACGTCCTTTAGGTAGGGTGGTCCTGCTTCTTCTTGTGGTGTGTGCTGCTACTTCATCGTCGTCGTCATGTTCGATCTTCGGGTCGCCGTACTTGTCGAAGTCTTGCTCATTGGCTACTCCATCCATTCCGATGATCTTCCTTTTGCCTCTCCTCACGACAACACGACTGGGCTTTGACGGGTCGGTAATGAAGGAGCATTGGTCCACTTGGGAAGCCAGTACCCATGGCTCATTTTTCGCGGTGACGTTTGCGCCCGCGGTCTTGGATTTGGCTTCGGGTATAACCATGGTGGTGAAATACCGGTCTTCTTTTAGGACACTCTTGGCCCATCTTACACGGAACATCGGGACCTTCTCTCGAGCGTAGCTCAGCTTCCAGATCTCCTCGATCCTTCCATAGTATCTGTCATTGTCGTTGCCGGTGTAGGATTCCATCGTTACCCTGGAGTTCTGATAACCATCGCTCTTCATGTCCTTGTTCTCGGTGTAGAATGTGTAGCCGTTGATATCGTACGCCTCATAGGTCATCAGGTTGTGCTCGGCGCCCTGTGACAAGGCGAATATGAGTTGTTCTTCTGGGGAAGAATCCTCATGTAAAGGGTACGACAAAAGCTTCTGCTTGAACCAACGCGTGAAACATGAGTTGTGCTCTTTGATTATATCTCCGTCCGTCCTCTGTTGGCCTCGGTCATTGTACGTCTTCTCAATAAAGGTTTTGTGCTCTACCACCCAAGGATCGACCATGTCTATGTGTTGTAGCGCGATTAGGTTTGCTCTTTCAAAGTCGGCGAGTCGACCCTCGAAGTCGACATGCATTACGCGGCGACCCTCACGGTGACCCCATCCAGCGAGCCTGCCGAGGTGCTTGTTGACGGGTAGACCAACGGGGTTCTCGATGCCTAGATAATTTGTGCAGTAGGAGATGCACTCTTCGGTCAGAAAGCCCCTGGCTATAGTTCCCTCTGGACGTGACATGTTGCAAACTTATCCTTTGATGACACCATTCATCCTTTCGAACGGCATCATGCTGTGCAGGAACGTCGGCCCGAGTTGGATGATATCCTCCACGATATGGACCGGCAGATGCACCATAACGTCGAAGAATGCGGACGGGAAGTACATCTCAAGCTCGCATAGTATCACCACGATCTCTTCCTGTAGCCTTCTGAGTTGCCTCACGCCAATCGACTTCCGAGAGATGACGTCGAAAAAGTTGCATAGGCCAAATAGCATTTCACGGACGTGCGCGTTCATGATCCCACGGATCGCAACTGGAAGTATCTGCGTCATCAGCACGTGACAGTCGTGAGACTTCATCCCGCTGAACTTCTGCTTCGCTGGGTCTAGGTATCTGCTTATCTTCCCCGCGTAACCGTAAGGAAGTTTTACTCCTAGGAGGCAGGTGAAAAACTGCTCGATCTTCTCCTGACTTAGAGTGAAGCACGCGGGAGGGTAGCCATTTCTGGTCTTCTTGTCCTTTTTGCCTTTGCGACTACTTTATGTGTCCTGCTTTGCTTAATCATCATCATCATCATCATCATTAGCGTGAAGCTCCTGCCTGATGCCCATTGATTTCAAGTCTACCCTTGCTTTCGGCCCATCCTTGGTCCTCTCTGGCATGTTGAGCAGGGTACCAAGTAGACTCTCGCACACGTTCTTCGTGATATGCATGACATCAAGGCTTAGAGCACACGGTGGATCTTCCAGTACGGCAAGTCCTAGAAAACAGACCTCGTTTTCCATACCTTCAGCAGCGGCTCTGGCGCCTTTCGCTTCTTTCCCGGCTCTGGCGCCTTTTGCTTCTTGGATCCTTCCCAAATTCTGGGTATTCAAAGTTCAACGCTTTCCACTGGCTTGCAACCTTAGGGTGACTCAGCATCTTGTCTTTTTTATTTATCTCCGGATCATTTCCGTCATCTTCCCGCTTCTTCTCCTCCCTATCCGCGTGCCAACGCAGGAGCTTTGCTACCTTAGGGTCCGCGAAATACCGCTGCAGACGAGGAGTGATCGGAAAGTAACACACCGATTTTAGAGGAGCTTTCTTCCTCTTCTTGTATCGAGTGACGCCGCACACCGGACATATGGTAATCTCCGTGTGCTCGTCCCGATAAATGATGCAATTGTTCATGCACACATGGTATTTCACGTGCGGTAAATCCAGAGGACACACAATTTTCTTCGCCTCCTTGAAACTGGTCGGGCACTTGTTCCCCTTGGGAAGACGTTCGTGCCAGAATGACATGTTCTCGTCGAAGCATGCGTCGGTCATTTTGTGTTTTACCTTCATCTCCAGAGCCATGAGCGTTACTTTCAGGCAGGTATCCTCGGGCCTGCATCCTTCATACAATGGAGTAACCACGTCTATCTCCAGTTGATCCAGCTTGGCTTTCTCTCGGGCGGCAGCTCTTGCATGATCCGTCTGCTTGAGAAGCAACTCTTGAATATGAGGGTCCTGCACCCAGCCTCCATTGTCGTCTGCTCCGGCATCTTCATCTTCATGATCATGCCCTTCCTCTCGATCTTCCTCATCATCATGTACGACATCTTCTACATGATGACTGTGTACAGCATTACCTTCGTGATCATGTCCTCGAGATTCTTCGTCTTCTCGCCCGCCCTCGCCGTGGTGGTTGTCTTGTTGCCCTTCCTCATTTCTTGCCCGGCCCCCATGGACGACTTCATAGTCATCTTAATCACCTTGCCACCGGTAGCCATCCATGAAACCACGCAAGAGCAGGTGGTCCCGCACCTGCCCGGAATTCGGGTCCGCAGTAAGGCTCTTCAGCTTGCATCTTTGACACGGACATCTTATCTCCGTCTCGTTCTTTTGAAGCATCTCGGCCTTCGCGGAGCTCAAAAACCTATTCACGATGCCTTCGGTCATCGTGCGGACCATGGTCGCCTGCGGGTTAGAGCAAAACGATATTTTAGAACCAAGAAAGAATTTGGCATGACCTTCCCTAAAAATAGGACCAAAAAGAATGCATAGTGCCAAAATTCTCGCCGAAACGGAAATGAATCAACATTCCGGCAAAATATTGGCAACTATCGCATTTCAAATACCGGTACCTGCAAACACAAACATATATGCAACACCACAATCATATGCAACACCACAATCATATGCAACATCACAAACATACATAGATCTATTTAGGCCACAAAAAGTGCATGTGCACGTTGTTGGAGCGAGCTAGGGAGAAAAAAAAGTAGATCTACAACATGAAGATAGCTTTCCCCTTACTTACCTATCAAAAAAGGTAATTTCACCACTTAATTTTGATGAATCTATGGTGCAAATGAGGTGAGGAGGAGGAGGCAGCCAAAAGCTTGGAGAAGGAGGTGGAGGGAATGAATTGGGGAAAGTGAGTGGGTAGGTGTGGCTATCCAAAATATCTTGTTGGGGTCCCAGGTTACTAATGGCGCACCACCTGCAAATGCGCCATTAGTATGTCTGGTTACTAATGGCGCACCTGCAGATGGTGTGCCATTAGTAGTTTTGCAAAAAAGTAAAATAAATAAATATATATACTAATGGCGCACCGAGTCATAGTGTGCCATTACTAGTTTAAACTAGTAATGGCGCACTGTGAAACGGTGCGCCATTAGTAGTTTTGCAAAAAAAAGAATAAAAAAATACAGTAATGGCGCACTGTCTGCCTGGTGCGCCATTACTAGTAAGAACTAGTAATGGCGCACTTCGACAGGATGCGCCATTAGTATGTATGGAAAAATGAAAAAAAATTATTACTAGTGGCGCACCGTGTGTCTGGTGCGCCATTAGTGTCTTCCACACTAATGGCGCATCATCAACTGGTGCGCCATTAGTATATAGTAGTGGCGCACTACTTCCCTGGTGCGCCATTAGTGTCAATCCTATCTATAGCCCTTTTCCTAGTAGTGTATTGGATAGAATTAAACACAACTCTGAAGATTGGGACCTCGACGAAGGTAAGGAGTCAGGTATGACACCTAAGTTTGATTGTGTTAATCTTTTATGGATACCGATATTTTCCGCAAGTTTAGCACTAAATATGGACTTGACTCTGAGATAGTAGCTTCTTTCTGTGAATCTTTTGCTATTTATGTTGATCTCCCCAAGGAGAAGTGGTTTAAATATCATCCTCCCATAGAAGTAAAAGTAGCTGCAGCTATTAAAGTTGAAGAAAAGATTGTCACTTATAATGATCCTATTGTTCCTACTTCTTATGTTGAGAAACCTCCTTCCCTGTTAGAATGAAGGATCATGCTAAAGCTTCAACTGTTGTTCGTAAAAGCAATACTAGGACTTATACACCTCCTGAGCAAGTCAAAGTAGAACCCAGTATTGCTATTGTTAAAGATCTCTTGTCTGATAATATTGATGGGCATGTTATTCAATTCACTGGTGAAACTACTAGAATTGCTAAACCCTGTGATAGAGATAAACATAGACATGTGGTAGGCGTGCCTGTTATTTCTGTTAAAATAGAAGATCATTGTTATCATGGCTTGTGTGATATGGGTGCTAGTGCTAGTGTTATACCCATTGACTTATACAAAGAAATTATGCATGATATTGCACCTGCTGAGTTAGAAGATATTGATGTTACAATTAAACTTGCCAATAGAGATACTATATCTCCAATGGGAATTGTTAGAGATGTTGAAGTCTTGTGTGGGAAAACCAAATATCCCGCTGATTTTCTTGTTCTTGGTTCTCCACAAGATAGCTTTTGTCCCGTTATATTTGGTAGACCCTTCTTGCGTACCGTTAATGCTAAGATAGATTGCAAAAAGAATGTTGTTACTGTTGGCTTGGATGATATGGTCCATGAGTTTAATTTCTCTAAATTTAGTAAACAACATTGTGAGGAAGAATTGCCTAGTAAGGATGAAATTATTGGTCTTGCTTCTATTGATGTACCTCCTAGTGATCCTTTAGAACACTATTTGCTAGACCATGAAAATGATATGTTCATAAATGAAAGAAGGGAAATCGATGAATTATTCTTTAAACAGGAACCTATCTTGCAACGCAATTTGCCTATTGAAATCCTAGGGGATCCTCCTCCACCCAAGGGTGATCCCGTGTTTGAGCTTAAACTGTTGCCTGATAATCTTAAATATGCTTATCTTGATGAAAAGAAAATATATCCTGTTATTATTAGCACTAACCTTTCAGAGCATGAAGAAGAAAGATTATTGAAAACTCTGAAGAAGCACCGTGCCGCTATTGGATATACTCTGGATGATCTTAAGGGCATCAGTCCGACTCTATGTCAACATAAAATAAATTTGGAAGCTGATGCCAAACCAGTTTGTGATCCTCAACGACGTTTGAATCCTAAAATGAAAGAAGTGGTAAGAAAAGAAATACTCAAGCTGCTGGAGGCAGGTATAATTTATCCCATTGCTGTTAGTCAGTGGGTAAGTCCTGTCCATTGTGTCCCTAAGAAGGGAGGTATTACTGTTGTCCCTAATGATAAGGATGAATTGATTCCGCAAAGAATTATCACAGGTTATAAGATGGTAATTGATTTCCGCAAATTAAATAAGGCTACTAAGAAAGATCATTACCCCTTACCTTTTATTGATCGAATGCTAGAAAGACTATGCAAACATACACATTACTGCTTTCTAAATGGTTATTCTGGTTTTTCTCAAATACCTGTGTCGGCTAAAGATCAATCAAAGACTACTTTTACATGCCCTTTTGGTACTTTTGCTTATAGACGTATGCCTTTTGGTTTATGTAATGCACCTGCTACCTTTCAAAGATGCATGATGGCTATATTCTCTGACTTTTGCGAGAAAATTTGTGAGGTTTTCATGGACAACTTTTCCGTCTATGGTTCCTCTTTTGATGATTGCTTGAGCAATCTTGCTCGAGTTTTGCAGAGATGTGAAGAAACTAATCTTGTCTTGAATTGGGAAAAGTGCCACTTTATGGTTAATGAAGGTATTGTCTTGGGGCACAAAGTTTCTGAAAGAGGTATTGAAGTTGATAAAGCCAAGGTTGATGCTATTGAAAAGATGCCATGTCCCAAGGACATCAAAGGTATAAGAAGTTTCCTTGGTCACGCCGGATTTTATAGGAGGTTCATCAAGGACTTCTCAAAAATCTCTCGGCCTCTGACTAATTTATTACAAAAAGATGTACCATTTCTCTTTGATAATGATTGTGCAGAAGCATTTGAAATACTTAAGAAAGCATTAGTCTCTGCACCTGTTGTTCAGCCACCTGATTGGAATTTACCCTTTGAAATTATGTGTGATGCTAGTGATTATGCTGTAGGTGTTGTTCTAGGGCAAAGAGTTGATAAGAAATTGAATGTTATCCATTATGCTTGTAAGACTCTAGACAATGCTCAAAGAAATTATGCTACTACCGAAAAGGAACTTTTAGTGGTTGTATTTGCTTGTGATAAATTCAGGCCCTATATAGTTGATTCTAGAGTAACTATTCATACAGATCATGCTGCTATTAAATATCTTATGGAAAAGAAAGATGCAAAACCTAGACTCATTAGATGGGTTCTCTTGCTTCAAGAATTTGATTTACATATTGTTGATAGAAAAGTAGCTGAGAACCCCGTTGCAGACAACTTGTCTAGGCTAGAGAATGTTCTTGATGACCCACTACCTATTGATGATAGCTTTCCTGATGAGCAATTAAATGTCATAAGTACTTCTCATATCACTCCTTGGTATGCTGATTATATTAATTATATTGTTGCTAAATTTATACCACCAAGCTTCACATACCAACAAAAGAAAAAGTTTTTCTATGACTTGTGACATTACTTTTGGGATGACCCAAATCTTTATAAAGAAGGAGTAGATGGTGTTATTAGACGTTGTGTACCTGAGCATGAACAGGAACAGATCCTACGCAAGTGTCACTCCGAGGCTTATGGAGGACACCACGCTAGAGATAGAACTGCACATAAGGTATTGCAATCCGGCTTTTATTGGTCTACTCTCTTCTAGGATGCCCGTAAGTTTGTTTTATCTTGCGATGAATGTCAAAGAATTGGTAATATCAGTAGACGTCAAGAAATGCCTATGAATTATTCACTTGTTATTGAGCCATTTGATGTTTGGGGCTTTGATTATATGGGACCTTTTCCTGCCTCTAATGGTTACACTAATATTTTAGTTGTTGTTGATTACGTTACTAAGTGGGTAGAAGCTATTCCAACTAGTAGTGCTGATCATAACACTTCTATTAAAATGCTTAAGGAAGTTATTTTTCCAAGGTTTGGAGTCTCTAGATACTTAATGACTGATGGTGGTTCACACTTTATTCATGGTGCTTTCCGTAAGATGCTTGCTAAATACGACGTTAATCATAGAATTGCATCTCCATATCACCCGCAGTCTAGTGGTCAGGTAGAATTGAGCAATAGAGAGCTAAAATTAATTCTGCAAAAGACTGTCAATAGGTCTAGAAAGAATTGGTCGAAGAAACTGAATGATGCATTATGGGCCTATAGAACTGCGTACAAAAATCCTATGGGTATGTCTCCGTATAAAATGGTTTATGGGAAAGCATGTCACTTACCTCTCGAACTAGAACATAAGGCATATTGGGCTACTAAAGAGCTCAACTATGATTTCAAACTTGCCGGTGAGAAGAGGTTATTTGATATTAGCTCACTTGTTGAATGGAGAACCCAGGCTTATGAAAATGCCAAATTGTTTAAAGAAAAAGTTAAAAGGTGGCATGATAAAAGGATACAAAAGCGTGAGTTTAATGTAGGTGATTATGTATTGCTATGCAACTCTTGTTTAAGATTTTTTGCAGGAAAACTTCTCTCCAAATGGGAAGGGACTTACGTTATCGAGGAGGTCTATTGTTCCGGTGCCATAAAAATCAACAACTTTGCAGGCACAAATCCGAAGGTGGTGAATGGTCAAAGAATCAAACACTATATCTTAGGTAATCCTATAAATGTTGAAACTAATATTATTGAAACCGTAACCCCGGAGGAGTACATAAGGGACACTTTCCAGAACATTCCAGACTCCGAAAAGGAATAGGTATGTGGTACAGTAAGCAAACCGACTCCAAAACAATTTTTAAGGCAATATTTCTCTGTTTTGGAATATTTAGAAAAATAGAAAAAATAAGTAGCAGTCCGAGGAGGACGCGAGGCCTCCACGAGGGTGGAGGGCGCGGCCTACCCCCTGGGCGCGCCCCCTACCTCATGAGCACCTTGTGTGCCCTCCGAACTCCGTTTCCTTGCACGATACTTATTTTGGTCGGTAAAAATTCATTATATATACTCCCGTAGGTTTTGACTCTCGTATCACGCGAATATCCTCTGTTTTTGTTTCGAGATGTTGCTGCTACAGATAAGAGCAAGATGTCTTCTCAAGAGTCAGTCGGGGAGAGTCGGGTATCTAACCCGGCACCGGAACCAAGGGCAAACAGCGACGCTGACCACTTTGGGCCAGTAACAGAGGAAGAGATGGAGGCTGACCTGATGAGGGTAGATGCCATGGAAGATCAAGAAGTCACCTCTCGCCTCTGAGTTGGGTTTACGATGGGGGAACTACAGAGCTCAGCTATTCCAAACTCGGTTATCCCTTCCAATGTTAAATTTCTTTCCTATGAAAATATGAGGCGAAGTATCTCTGGTTCTCCCGCAGCTATGCAACACCCTTGGGTGCAAGGAGCTTTAGCCGTTATAGGAAAGCTTCACAAGGAAATAATGGACCTCAAGCAGCAAGTCAATAAGCTCGAGGAGGAGAATCGTATTCTGAGGGGGATCATCACCAAGAATATTACGCCAACAACAAAGAAGGAGAAATAATCTGGGTATGGGCACTCCCCTTGGCAACTGCCAAGCTTGGGGGAGGTGCCCTGGTATCGTATCACCATCACAACTCCTATCTTTACCGTTTTTCTTAGTTCGATCCCATTAGTATTATCTTGATTTAGTAGAATAAAGTCATGGCATGATCTAGTTTTGAGTTTTGCTTTATGGTCCTTCTTTGTAAGCAAGTCTGTGAGCTATATAATAAAGATTAGTGTTGAGTCAAGGGCTTGAGTATTTTGCCATGATCTTGGGTGATTATAAGAAAAAGAATAAAAAGAATCAAGAGTTCACACTGATCTTATTGAAAGTAATTACTTCACATAGAAAGAGTATGATGATTTGAAGTTGTTGGGAGTTGGCAAATATAGCTTTGGTCATCTTTGCAATTAATAGGAAGTAATAAGGAAAAAGAGGTTTCACATATAGATATATTATCATTGACATCTTTTATGATTGGGAGCACTCATTAAAATATGACATGCTAAATAGTTGATGTTGAACAAGGAAGACAACATAATGAGTTACGTTCTCTTACATCTGAGATAAAGTATGTTGTCATGGTTCCTCGACCATGTTGAGTTTGCCTTTCCCCCTCATGCTAGCCAATCTTCAGCACTAAGTAGAAATACTACTTGTGCTTCCAAATACCCTTAAACCTGTTTTGCCATGAGAGTCCACCATATCTACCTATGGATTGAGTAAGATCCTTCAAGTAAGTTGTCATCGGTGCAAGCAATAAAAAATTGCTCTCTAAATATGCATGACTTATTAGTGCAGAGAAATAAGCTTTGTACGAACTTGTTGTGGACGCAATAAAAGTGACGGACTGCATAATAAAGGTTCACATGCAAGGGGCAATATAAAGTGACGTTCTTTTGCATTAAGATTTTGTGCATCAACCCTAAACGCGCATGACAACCTCTGCTTCCCTCTGCGAAGGGCCTATCTTTTATTATTATCCTCTACCCTATGCAAGAGTCACGGTGATCTTCACCCTTCCTTTTTCATTTTATCCTTTGGCAAGCTCAGCATGTTGGAAAGAACATGATATATATATATATATATCTAATTGGATGTGGGGGAGCGTGAATTATGATTGTTGACATTACCCTTGAGGTAAAAGGTTGTGGGGAAAAAACTATAAGCCCCTATCTTTCTCTGTGTCCGATTAAAACTCTGTAACCAGAAGTATCGCGTGAGTGTTAGCAATTATGGAGGACTAAGTGATAGTTGAGTATGTGGACTTGCTTTTAAGCTCTGACATAGCCATCACCCGCCGGAGCCGTCTGAGCAACGCGAGCGGTGACTATGGCCCTGCGCTCGGCGCGAGCTCGGCGTGCGTTGGCCATGGAGGTGTCGGAGTGGCGGTGGATCGATCGATGAAAGAGAAGATCCGACGCACCGCTACCTGGTGCGCCAAATGTCGAATTATGGGTTCCGCAAACCCTTGAGAGATTCAAACTCTGGGGTGCGTGCGGAGATCTCAACCTACCCAGCCTACCAACTTGCGATCCTCCTAAGCCTAGTGTGACGATCTCGAAGAGACAAAGAGACACATTAGTTTATCCTGGTTCGGGGCACCTTGTGGTGTAATACCCTACTCCAGCATTTTTGGTGGATTGCCTCGGAGGGCTGGGGATGAAGTAGTACAGTGGATGAACTTGACTCAGGAGGTGAGGTGTTCTTGAGCTTGAGAGAGCTGTGGGGATCTGAACTAGATGCCCCTCTATGGTGGTGGCTAAGCCCTATTTATAGTGGCCTTGGTCCCCTTCCCAAATGTTGGCGGGAAGGGATCCCACAACGGCCTGATTTGAAAGGGGACAAGTAGTATAGCTTATCTTGACAAAAGTAGTCTTTGCCTATGAAAATCCTATGGTTGTGACGCTGCGGTGGGCTCGGTGATGACCTCCGTCCTGCCGTCCTGGCGGTCTTGGTCTTGTTGCACCAGAATGGAAACCTTTGGTTGATTCCTCGGGACTCCGCGCATGTGGCTTGCTGCCCTTGCACCGAAGAGGAAACCTGCGCTCTGCGCCCGCTGGCGCCCGCTTGGCCTTGGTCGTCATGGCTCACGTCAGCTGAGCCTCGTGAGGTATACCTTGCATAGAACTCTCTGCCCCTCGGGAGCCAGCCTGAGGAGGCCGATCCCCTTGGGGGTCTTGGCGTCGTCCACCTCGCGAGGCTTGGCCCCTCGCGAAGGTCTTGAGCTGTTGATGTCGAAGTTGGGCCGTACTAGGCCGACGATGGAGCCACGT
Organism: Triticum timopheevii; assembly: GCA_963921465.1. Taxonomy (NCBI): domain Eukaryota; kingdom Viridiplantae; phylum Streptophyta; class Magnoliopsida; order Poales; family Poaceae; genus Triticum; species Triticum timopheevii. Next base: position 192,760,569 of record OY997272.1, on the reverse strand, counting down.
GGTGGGCCGCAGGCAGGCAGGGCTGCATACCCCCATATCCAGAATGCTGACAACTGTGTCCTTGACAGCCGAAGAATTTGCGAACGAAACGTTAAAATTTTCATATCTAATTTTTCAGCTTTTGCCGCTCAAATCCTTCCGCATCCCACGACTGGATTAAACAACTCACCCACGACCTCCACCTCTCTGTACGTGGGTGACACATGTCGCTAGGATGGCAAGGGTCAGGGGCACGTTCGTCCAAATTCTTCGGATGAACAGTTTTTCGCTTCCTTATAAATACCCCTCCCCTTGCACCTCAGTTCATTTAGTCTGCTCGACCTCTCTCTCTCCCGCTCGAGCTCTCTGACCTAGCACCGCCACTAATCTCCATCATCACCGGTGAGGAAGAGCTTAGTTACCTCGACCTCGTCGTCGTCGTCCTCGCGCCGGCGTCGGAAATCTTCACCTCCACCGCCGCCGTAGCTGTCTTCCTCCGCCAAGTTAGGGCATGGAAGATCTGAATGGATGAGCTTATCCAATTCATCCCTCTATTCGTCGTGTTCTTTGTCAATGCTAAATAAAACTAGCTTTTACTGCCCTTGTTGATTCTGATGATTTACACAAAATCTTCAAAAGGTGTTTATTCTTCAATCTTCATATTCCTAAACACAACATTTGCATCTGTTCTTAATCTTTCTCTCTCAGATATACTTTTCTTCAAGATTCCTCAATTGTGTGGATTTCCAATCTATACAACTCTGGAACCTAAGACAAGAACTCTTAATGAAATTCTTCAAGACTCCCTGGTCAAATTCCTCAAACTTGATTCCTTTTTAAAAACAAATTCTGAGAATGCATATGACCTCTCCAAATTCTTCGCACCTATACTCTGTTCACAGGTACACATGCCTGCTGTTGAATCACTAGGTTCTCATCAACTTAACTCATTTGCAGCATTCCTCAATGAAAAAATGCACACTTCCTCAAAGACATCTATTGTTCAGAGTCCTCAGCTGAAGAAAATGCCTGAAGAAAAGCGTCCTTAGAAGGGAGGCAAGAGGCCTGAGACAAACACAGTGTTCAAAATCCCTGAAGAGATCTATGCAGATTACTGCACTCCTGATGAGGCCACTCATGGCAAGGAGAATAAAAATCAGCGCAAAGTGCGCATTCAGCTGATTGAACGAAGATGGGCACGAGAATGGAGGGATTACCACTATGTAACTCCCAAGTATATGAAGAAATTCACAGTAAATCCTCCATGCCCAAGACCTCCACTGGCACCAGGCCAACTAGCTGATCCCTCTAGCATCAAAAGAGGTGAGGAATTTCCAAAATAATAGGCCAAGCGCCAAAGGAAATTGGCTAAAGTAGCAAAGGAGGCAGTGAAGAAATTCAATGAAGATTCTGCTGCTGCTACTGCTAAAGCATCTCCTAGTTAGCCTAAGAAGGCTATGAAAAAGAAGTCTGCTGTAAAGCCATCTTCCTCTGCAATGCCCTGACGACCCAGCTCCTCCAAGTCCTCAGGGTCTTCTGCTCAAGCTAAGCCCTCAGCTGCACCAACAAAGTCCTCAGCACCCGTGCAGCTTGCCACGTGCCAAAGGACCACATGCTTTTCAATTGCTTCAGGAGCTTCAGCAAGTTCCTTAGCACAGCCGCAGCTGCTGAAGAAAAAGGTCACTACTGGATGCGGCACAAGGCCAAGTCCTCATAAGAAGCAGGTCGCCTTTGAAGTTCCGTCATCTGAAGACGAAGATGATGATGAAGAACTGGCTCAAATCATTAGAGACAGACAAAACTGGGCCGCTAGAGCCAAAGGTAGTGTTGTGCCGCTCTTGCTGGATCCGAAGAATATCCTTGACTACATCGATCTTTGGCATAAAGATCCCAACACACCCCTTCCTGATCTGAACCTCACACTAGGCCAAAGTCACGTGTTGACTGCTTTCATTGCTGAAGAAAAATGGAAGTTTGAAAAAGGCCAGATCAATGAAGAAAGCTTAGTATAAGAAGGAGCATTATTTGAAGAAGCATGTGACGAAAATGAAGACTGAAGAACTTGTAACAATTCAGTCTGAAATCAAAGCTCTCAGTGCTGAAGTTGACGCATACAAAGCTGATTGGCTAGGAGCCAAAGTCAGATTCGTCAAGCTGGCTAAAGGCCTCAAGCCCAATGTTGCTGCTGAAGCGCAACAAGAAGTTCCTCAGGGTGAAGCATCTGGTCAACCCACCGAAGAACATGCCAGCACCGCTGATAACACTCAGGCTGCTGAAGAAACTGAGAGTGCCAGGGCTGATGATGATATTACAGCTCCTGATGAAACTGCTAGGGTAACCACCAACATTGCGCCTGAAGAACAAGCCAAGCCAGCTAAAGACCTTGTCGCTGCACCTAAAGAATCTGTGCCTCTTTCATCTGCGTCTCCTGCACAATCTTCATAGATGAAAAGCACCCTCCTTCCTTCTGCATCAAAAGCGAAGAAAACAAAGGCTGGCGAAAGGGCATCAGCTAAGAAGAGGAAAGCATCTGATGCCTCGAAGTCTTTAGCTCCAAAGAAAGTGAATACTTTGATGAGCTCTTTTGAGAACCCCATTGATGTTGTTACTCTGAATGTCATGCCATCAAAGGAAATTGTTCCTTTTGGTGAAGAATATGTCATCGTTGATGACATTGATGAAGAAGATCCTTCTACTGCTACGTCAAAGCAGTTGGATGAAGAAATTGAAGTGTACAATATCCCTTCACCGCTACAGGTATCATCGTTGCTGCCTCAGTTCACTGCTGAAGAGGCTGGTGTTGAAGAAGTTGAAGCTGGCAAAGAGGATGTGGACAGCGGGTCTACGACTCTAGTAATGAATGACAATTTTTGGGAAAGTCATCATCCCAATTCTCCTCTGTTCACTCCTCTGTAGCAAATTCCTCAATCCCCCATGCACACTGAAGAAATTCACATGGGCTCAGATTAAGGTCAAGATTCACTTCACTCCATCCCCAAAGAAATTCCAGCCACTAGTGCTGATGAAATTGAGAAGAAGACAGCAGAAGAAACTGCTCTAGATATTCCTCAGCCTGAAGCTCCAGAGGCTGCACTTGAAATGGCTGTGAAGACTTCCACTATAAATCTTCAGCCCAAGCCGCAGAATCCTCACTCCAAGCAGTAGAAGTTCAAGGTTGATGACTTCTTTGCTGAGCATAATTTCCTCTCAGATTTCAATCCTTATGACGCTGCTTGTCTTCACCGCAAGCGCTTCTGGACTGCTTCGCAGATGAACTTTTATTCCTCGCTGCTATTTGACAAGGACAAAGTGTTTGACCATGAGCATCTTCCTCGAGTGGATATGGAGTCACTTCCGTGCTTTACTCCAGTCCTCAGTGTTCTTCATGATGCAGGGCTGCTCAACTTCTGCGTCGACATATGCGATTGGAATGAAGAGCTACTTCAGTTCTATGCCACTTTGCATCTGACAGGCAATGTTGACGATGTGAATCCATGGGTTTTGGACTGGATGACTGACAATACTCATCACAAAGCTCCGGCCTCTGAATTGCCTCATGCCGTCCCAGTTAGTCCTCCCAGAGAAGGAGCTCTGAAGCTATATGAGGAACCTGAACTATCAAATCATCTAATGCAAGTGTTGATGAAGCTTCTGAAGGCTGGCCAAGTGCCAAGAACAAATTTCCTCATTAAGGATCTGCTATATGTGCCAAGGACTGTCTATCGCATTATGGCCAAAATCCCTCAGTCCCATTAAAGGCCACAACTCTGAAGAAGAAGAAGTTGTTGGCATCATGAAGAACTTGCTTTTCAACATGATGCATGGTATTCCAATCAACTATCATGATTTCTTGATGAGGACTTTGGCCAATGCTGCTTTGTCACCTTTTGAATTGAAGCCTTACGCTCCCTGGATTATGAAATTCATCAGATCAAGGACTTCAATTCACTACAAGGCTGATTTTCAAAATCATCTCAGCTATTTGCCCCCGATCGAAGTCCTCAAACGGACTATTTCCTCGGCTGATGAGAAGGGCAAGGTTGCAGTTATTGATCAAGGCACTCATCCTTTGGACGGACAGTTTCGAAAGGGAGCATCCTACTCCACAAATGATGACTCTGCCACACATGACACTGCTGCAAATGCTTCAAAGCAAAATCCTCAGGCAATAGCTCCGCATGTGATGATTGATCGTGAGCTGCTTCTAAGTCTTCATCAGAAGGTGGACAGAAATCACAAGTGGGTCAAACGTCAGTTTGGTGCTATTCTTCACAACATGACAGTCACTCAAAATACTGTGAAGAAGAATCACTATTATCTGCATCAAGTCTTCGACTGCACCTGGGCTATTCTTTCACATGTTTGCACCGATGATGAACTCAAGAAGATGGACTTCCAACAGGACTTTGACTAGTCTTAGCCACCTTCAAAGAAATTCAAGAAAGTCAAAGTTCCTCCGTTGGTTGTCAGCTCATATTCTTCATCGCGCGAGATAGACAAAGCTGAAGATTTGGACGACACTGCAGCAGGCCCTACTACAACGGACGACCCCAACAACGCTGGTTCTCCTCCAACAAGATCATGAAGAAATTCTTCAGGGGCGTTAGTTCTCATTTTTTGTCCCTTTTGGTCATTTGATGACAAAGGGGGAGAAATTTGAGTTAGTCTTCAAGCGGGTCTATATATGGGCATTTTTTTGCTAAGTTACATCTCTCATTCTTCTGAAGTATTTGTTGGATCGAGTTGTAAACTTAAATCCGATGGTGGCCTGATACTTTTGCTCTATTTTTCTGCATGCTATTTCCTCATATATGTTAATGCACACATGTTGAATTACATCAGTCACGATATTTCATCATGCATTTCAAATTCTTCATTCGATATGTTAAATGCATGTATGAATTACAAGATATAGGGGGAGACCTCCATGATATTACTCTACAATGTGCATGGCTTTTTGAAAGCAAATTCCTCACATATGCACATCTTAAGGGGACTTCTTCTATATCTTGCAATCAAATTCCTCAATATTGAGCACTTCCAATTGATATGTTATCCCTGTTGAAAACATAACCTGTTTGTCATCAATCACCAAAAAGGGGGAGATTGTAAGTGTATCTAGTGCCCCTTAGTGATTTTGTTGTATTAAAGAGTTATAGGTTAAGGGACTAATATGTTTGTGAGTGTACACAGGCTCTATACGTCAATGAGGAGTTTGATATTTACGATGAAAGTCGACCCCTAAAAATGTATATCTTCAACTGAAGACTTTGGTTCTCATAAAGATTTTGTAAGTGAAGAAATTGGTGTGATCTTGAAGACATGGATATTCATGCGAGTATTATGAAGCGTGAAGACTTTTGTTTTCATAGTTTCATTTTCTCCTTCTTGAGTGATAGGAAACACCGTAGTGTTAAAGGGGGTCGAGGTAATACTAAGGAAATTGATCTCCTAGTGATGCTCATCTCAAAATCCTACACATACCCAATCCTTTCGAGTGAAGCCATTGAAAATATCATATTAGTTCAGTCAATTTCTTCAGTGACAGAGACGAAGATCTTCTGGTCTCTGAGGAATTTGTTCTGACTAAGGATTTAGGAATTCGCTAGTGCGGATTGCCTACACAGTGAGGAACATGATAGCCCTGAGGAAATTGAACCTCAAATATCCGACCGTTGCTGTGCTATGCGCTAGCTGTCCAAAAATATCTTCCACCTAATGGTCATATCATTGAAGGGCATTTATGTCTTATCATGTCGGGCTGCTCCCTAGGCTATAAATAGCCGCCCCCTATAACCACTAGTTGGTTGGATGCTTGGCGAGAAACTGACACTTGTCATTGAGAGCATTGAGGGAGTCCTGGATTAAGGGGTCCTCGGACAGCTGGACTATATACTTTGCCCGGACTGTTGGACTATGAAGATACAAGATTGAAGACTTCTTCCCGTGTCCGGATGGGACTCACCTTTGCATGGAAGGCAAGCTTGGCAGTTCGGATATGTAGATCTCCTTCTCTGTAACCGACTCTATGTAACCCTAGCCCCCTCTGGTGTCTATATAAACCTGAGGGTTTAGTCCATAGGACAACAAGAATCACAATCATAGGCTAGCTTCTAGGGTTTAGCCTCTACGATCTCGTGGTAGATCAACTCTTGTAATACTCATATCATCAAGATCATTCAAGAAGGAAGTAGGGTATAACCTCCATCGAGAGGGCCCGAACCTGGGTAACATCGTGTCGCCCGCCTCCTGTTACCATTAGCCTTAGACGCACATTTCGGGACCCCCTACCGGAGATCCGCTGGTTTTGACACCGACATTGGCACTTTCATTGAGAGTTCCAATGTGTCATCATGATAAGGCTTGATGGCTCCTTCAATCATCTTCAACGATGTGGTCCAGGGGGAGGTTTTCCTCCTCGGATAGATCTTCGTATTCGGCTGCTTCGCACTGCGGGCCAACTCGCTTGGCCATCTGGAGCAGATCGATAGCTACGTCCCTGGCCATCAGGTCAGGTTTAGAAGCTTGAACTATACCGCCGATATCCGCGGAGACTTGGTCTTCAACGGATTCGAGCCCATGTCATGTGCGCCGGACAGTCACTACGAGCACGACGTAGATCTGCCATCGGACAGTGTTCGGGAGATCACGCCTGCGGCTGCCCCGGCCTTCAATCCGGAGCAGATCTTGCCATCCGAGTACGGGTGGATGGACCCCGCCACGGAAGATGCACACTCATTGGTGCTACAGCTGAACACAGACTTCACATTAGAAGAAATCTATGTCATCGGACCCTCGGACTCGTCTCCGGCCACAAGCTCCGAACCGCGTACGTCCGTGCCTATCAAATCTGTTTGGGCACCAATCATGGAGTTTACCTCTGCGGATATCTTTCAACACTCGCCCTTAGGTGACGTGCTAAATTCATTGAGGTCTTTCTCTTTGTCAGGAGACTCTTGGCCTAACTATGTCTGGTTGGAGTGGGAAGCGGACAATGAAGAAATTCGTTCCCCACCCACCACCCACTTAATAGCCACTGTCGATGACTTAACCGACGTGCTTGACTTCAACACCAAAGACATCGACGGTATGGACGACGATGCAGGAGAAGAATAGGAACCACCGCCTATAGGGCACTGGACAGCTACCTCATCATACGATATATATATGGTGGACACCCCCAAAGAAAGCGATGGCGATGAGGCAACGTGTAACGCCCCGGATTCGTTGCGCCAGGTGTCCGCCAGTTATTCGCCGTCGTTGCCATGTCATGTGCTTGCGTGTTGCACTTTGCCATGTCATCATCTGCATTTCATATCATGTCATCATGTGCATTTCATTTTGCATACGTGTTCGTTTCATGCATCCGAGCATTTTCCCCGTTGTCCGTTTTGCAATCCGGCACTCCTATGTCATCTGACGTCCCCTTTTTGCCTCATCTCTTGTGCGGGTGTTAAACTTTCTCGGAATGGACCGAGCCTTGCCAAGCGGCCCTGGTATAGCACTGGTAGACCGCCTGTCAAGTTTCGTGCCATTTGGAGGTCGTTTGATACTCCAACGGTTAACCGGGTAACCGCAAAAGGCCTCTTTTGTTTGCAGCCCAACACCCCTTCCAAAGTGGCCCAAAACCCAGCAAACTCCTCTCCATGTTCTCCGTTGTTCGATCACGATCGCGTGGCTGAAAACCGCTCCTCATTTGGACTCTCCTAGCTCCCTCTACCTATATATATGTGTGCCTCCCCGAATTTTCGCATTCCAAACCCTAAAAATCTCCCCTCCGCGCCGCCGGACGTGTCCGCCGCCGTCCGGACACGTCCAGCCCCCGCTCCGTCCAATCGCTCCTCGCCACGTGTCCCTGCCGCCGCCTCTCTTCCTCCCGCCGCCGAAGCCCGCCGCGGCCTGTCGCGGGCCCGCCCGAGCCCATCGGGGCCCGAGCGCGCGCCGCCGCTCCCGCCCTTCCTCTACGTCGCCGGCGCCGTCCTCGCCGGACTCCGACCCCGACGCCGGCTGCCGCCTCGCCGGCGCCACCCTGCGCCGCCGGGTCCTCGCCTCCCGCGGCCCCCGCGCCTGGCCGCAGCCGCCGCCGCCCGCCTCCTCCCATCGACCCCGAGCGGTCGCCGGAGCTCCGCAGGCGCCGCCGCGCCCTCCGCCGGCCTCCTGCACCCCGCCGGACCCCGCCTCGTTCTCCTCCGCCGGCCCCGCGCCGCCGTCCGCCGTCCCCGGCCAGTGCCGCCCTCCCCGGCGCCCGTGCTCCGGCGAGCCGCCGCCCCGTCTCCGGCCCGCCACGTCCTCGGCATCCGCGCCGGGATCCCGATCCAGATCCGGATAGGTTGACTTTCCCCTCCCCGGAATTTGCCTAAGTCCCCAGTTTTTCATATTATCATGCCATGTTCATCATGCAGTATCTCTGCATCCGTAGCTCCGTTTCGTGCGTGTAATATGTCAAATTGTTCGTCTCGACGAGTACTTCATTTCATTCCATTGCATCATTTTCATTTGAGCTCATCTTGATGCCTGAAATGCTGTTGAAACTGTTATAACTTGCTCATTTATCATTTTTGCCATGATTCATGTGTGCATCCTATGAGGTTGATGTCTACATGAGTGTTGATCTATGCCATGCCTTCTTTCCAGTGGTGCCAACCATGTATTTTTGTGAGTTGTGTGCTGAGTGCATCAAGCTTGTTAAGGAGGGTACTTGTTGTTGCTGTTTTCCTGGCAGATTCTGTTATATTTTGTTGCTATATAAACATGCTTCTACTAATCGTTCTATGCATAATCTGGAGATGCTCTATAAACATGTTTTGATCTACATGTCTTGCTCTATCCATTCATGCCCTTGGTTGCAATTATAGCCTACTGGAACATGATGTTATCTTGCTCCAAAGTTGCTTGATAATGTTGCTGTCAGCCTGTTAACATTAAGTTCACTAGTTCCCATGTGTTTTGCTAGTGACCCATGCACCCTATGACCTTGCTATTGCCATGCTTATCTTCACAAACATGTCTTCTTACTATTGGTTGCCTTGCCATGCCATTTATTGCTCTGTGGAGAGTGGTTCAAGCTCACCAACATGCCTACTTATTGTTGTTCCTGTCATGTTTGAATCTGTAATATAACTTGCCATGTTTACATGGGTGCCATCATATTTTCTGTGCCTTTTTGGCTCATGGTCAGTAAGGGACTTTGTCGTTGTACTAAAGTAGGGGTACCTTAGTATCCCGAACTTGTGCATGGGCAGTCGCAGCGCCCCGCGGCAAGGCTTGCCGGGCGTCCGCCAAGATCCTTCGTTATTCCTATTACTGCCATTCAAGAACAAAGTGTTAACTGAGAAGACAAGGCCCCGGCAAGAGGAGCTTGCCGGGAAGGACAAGACCCCGGCAAGAGGAGCTTGCTGGGAAGGCCAGCTAAAGCACTTCAAAGAACTTGCCACGACGCGCCGCGCGTCCCGGCAAGGCCCGTCGAGCGACAAGCTTGCGGGTGCGACAAGACAGCGACCGCGGCAAGGCGCTTGCCGCGGCGAAGCCACCACTCTGCGCCCACGCTCCAGTGTATCTGACGACGTGTCGCCGCAGGATCGCTCCTGGTGCACATGGCGGGTAGCTGTGCGGCCAAGCGGTGCGAGGTGGCAAGTGAAGATGACAAGGAGGCCATCATGGCGATCGGTGGCGCCCCTAACGGTCGTTTCTTGCACTGTTTGGGCGACCGGACGGGCATTAAATGCCCTTGTCCCCTGCCGTCAGAGTTAGGTAGGGGGCACTGTTGATAGCGGTTGTACCAACCCCCGTTTTTACTCTTTTACCCCTCTCTCTACGTTGCCACCTGTCGGTGACCCCTTTAGACTATAAAAAGGAGGCCCATGGGCACGTAGAAGGGGTTCGACTCATTCGAAACTACAACTCATCCACGCTCTCGAGCAAGAACAGAATAGAAACACAAAGCAGCAGTAGGAGTTTTATCTCTCCGGAGAGCTCCGAAGCTGCGTAAAATCCCTCGCGTGCTTTCGCCTCGATCTGCTCTTCGTGCGCCCTCCGCTCCCTTGCCGGACCGAAAAGGGCCCCTGCCCCATAGGTGTTCGTTTCCCACGACATCTTTGGCGCGCCAGGTAGGGGGGTGTCGAGGTCGTGCGTATCTGATCCGGCGTCTGCGCACGCTACATCAACATCTTCATCGACAGCCCACCGAAGAAGAAGGCTTCGGAGGTGGCCGCTCCGTCTACGACTATCCTACCGCCACCGGAGCAAACGGGCGGTGGGGTGGACGCCGGCGGAGGAGCGGGCGCCGACGGGGGGACTCACGTCGTCACCAGGTCCAAGGACAAGGCCCCGCAAGCTTCAGCGTCTGTACATCCACCGCACCCCTCCCAGGAGGTGCAGGATCGACAACGCCACGGTGCTCCTTGCACCGTGCTCGCGTTGGAGCAAGGCCAAGCCGGCGGATCGCGGGACACTCAAGGCCAACATACACGTCAACACGCTGGCACGAGCGCAGTATGGTCGCCTTGACCAGATGTTGCTCCTTCTAACACTGTTAGAAGCTTGAGCATATCCCGCACCTCGCGTCGCTCGCCACCGCCACCCAAGACTCCAGAGGAAGCGCTGGCCCAAGCCCAGCTGCTTCTAGATTACCCTCCAGCGCCAGACAAGATCGACGACTAGAGGGCCACCATTCAGAGCCTCATCGGCTTCGCCAACGGCGACAAGCCCCGGCAACCGAGCACATCGAAGCCCCGGCAAGACGCCCAGGCGCAAGCCGACGCCGGCCAAGTTCTCCAAGAACGATGACACGAAGACGCTCGCACTCGCATCGAGCGTCGAAGAGAAGCGCGATGTCAGTCAGACCAGCGCGCTGGGCCCACTGTTGATATGCATGCGCCAGGGGAACCAGGCGACTTGCCGTACGCGGTAGGTTGCCCTGCGTTCACCCGTGAGCTGCGGCAGGTCCAGTGGCCCAGTACCAAGAACTTCAAGCCAGACGTGCCCGAGAAGTACGATGGCAGGATACATCCGTCGGAGTTCCTCAGCGTCTACACCATCGCAGTGCAGGCTGCCGGGGGACGCGACGAGAAGATCCTCACCAACTACTTCCCGTTGGTGCTCAAGCCCAACGTCAGATCTTGGCTCATGCACTTGCCGGACAACTCCATCTCTTCGTGGGCGGACCTGTGCCATCAGTTTGTCGGCGCCTTCACGGGCGGCCACAAACCCCATGGCCAGGAGAGCGATCTTCATCTGCTCGCCCAGAAGGAGGGGGAACCCCTGCGCAAGTACATACAGAGATTCAGCCAAGTGCAGCGCAACATCCCAGACGTCCACCCTGCCGCGGTTATCAGCGCGTTCCATCAGAACGTGCGCAACCGCAGGATGAGGGAGGAGATGGCGATGTGCAAAATCAGAGATGTCAGCGAGCTATATGCTCTGGCCGACAAGTGTGCACGAGCTGAAGAGGGGAGGAAACTCCCTGGAGAGAACGCAGGAGCAGAAGGATCTGACAGTGAGGACGCCCCTCCGGCAAAGAAGAACCGGAGACGGAATAACAGAAAGAGGAAGGCTAAGGATGTGCTAGTTGTCGAGCAGTCCGGCAACGGAGGCGGCGCCGAGAAGGCCAAAGCTCGGGACTCCAGCGAGGCTGTGGTGGCCGCCGACAAGCAGGATGGCTCCGGCAAGCAGTACTGCAAGATCCACCGCACCAAGGGCCATGACGTCCAGGCCGGCAAGAAGGTTGAGCAGCTTGTTGAGCTACAGAAAGCTGAATACGAGCTCCGCGACAAGGAGAAGGCCCAGGAAGGTGGCGGAGGATCCGGCAAGAAGCGTCCCGCCCGGGGAGGGCGCCGCGGCAAGGCCAAGCAGCGGCAAGGAGATAGGCCTCCCCGCGGCCGCGACAAGGATGAGGATGAAGACGAAGATGACGAGATGGAGGAAGATGAGACCGACGAGCAGGAGTTTCAGAAGGCAACAGAGGTTTTGTGCGTTGACGGCGGTGCTTCTCTGCACACCTCGCACCGCCAACTCAAATAGTGGGTGCGGGAAGTGAACGCAGCAGAACCGTCCGTTGAGTCGCGCAAACCCCTGAAGTGGTCCAGCACGCCCATCATCTTCGACGTTGAGGATCACCCTGATCGCATCACTGCGGTCGGGTGCTTGCCGATGTTGGTTTCGCCAACCATCCGCAACCTCAAGGTCACAAAGATGTTGGTTGACGGTGGGGCCGGCCTGAATCTGATCTCTTCCGCGGTGCTCAAGAAGCTCCAGATCCCCGACAGCGAGCTCGAAGAGACTGGTACCTTTCAAGGAATCAACCCGGGAAGGAGCAAGCCGAAGGGGAAGATCACACTGCCAATAACTTTTGGCAGCGAGCTGAACTTCAGGACAGAGAGAGTCACGTTTGACGTTGCTGATTTCCCATTGCCCTACAATGGGATACTCGGCCGTCCGGCGCTTGCCAAGTTCATGGCAGCCTCTCACTACGCTTACAATGTGCTCAAGATGCCTGGTCCGATAAGTGTTATTTCTATCCATGGCGACAAGAAAGATGCACTCATCTGTACCAACAAGATCTACCGGGAAGCAGCAGCCGCGGCAGAACGCAAACCACTTGCCGCTGAAGCTCCCGGGGGGAAGAAGAAGACCAAGTCCGGCAAGAGTAGCTCTGATGCCCACTCCGGCAAGCGCACCTCTTCGGAGTGCTGCGCTACCGTCGAGGACGCACCATCAAGCTCCACCGGCAAGTGCAAGAAGGCAAAGACAGCTTCACTAGAGACCAAGAAAGTGGCCACCAAGGAGGACGGCACTGGTGGTACTTTCACCATCAGTGCCACGCTTGACCCTAAATAGGAAAGCGCGCTCGTTGCTTTCCTGCGGGCGAATGTCGATGTGTTTGCATGGCAACCATCTGACATCCCCGGTGTTCCCAGGAAAGTAATTGAGCACCACCTTGCCGTCTGCCCTCACGCGCGGCCCGTCAAGCAGAGAGTTAGGAAGCAAGCAGTAGAACGCCAAGAGTTCATTGCAGAAGAGATCAAGAAATTGGAAGCAGCAGGCCTGGTTCGAGGAGTACTTCATCCATCGTGGTTAGCCAATCCAGTAGTCGTGCGCAAAGCGAACGGGAAGTGGAGGCTTAGAATTTACTTCACAGATGTTAATAAAGCTTGTCCCAAGGATCCATTTCCCTTGCCGCGCATTGACCAGATTGTTGACTCCACGGCAGGATGTGATCTGCTTTCATTCCTTGATGCATACTCAGGATATCATCAGATCTTCATGGCAGAAGAGGATGAAGAGAAAACCGCATTCATTACTCCATGTGGCACGTACTACTTTGTACGGATGCCTTTCGGAGTAAAGAATGCTGGTTCTACATTTGCAAGAGTAGTCAGTCATGCTTTTGAGCCACAGTTGCACAGAAATGTAGAAGCATATATGGATGACATAGTGGTCAAAAGCAGAGATAGAGCAACTTTGATCCAAGATTTGGACGAGACTTTTGCAAATCTGCGCAAGATCAATCTCAAGTTGAATCCCGAGAAGTGCGTGTTTGGAGTTCCTTCCGGCAAGCTTCTCGGATTCTTCGTATCTCAGCGGGGGATCGAAGCCAATCCCGACAAGATCAAAGCTATTGAACAGATCGAAGCACCGAAGCGCGTCAAGGATGTGCGAAGACTTGCCGGCTGTGTTGCTGCTCTCAGTAGGTTCAATTCTAAGTCTGCTGAGCGCGCCCTGCCATTTTTCAAAATTTTGAAAAAGGCAGGTCCAATGAAATGGACTCCAGAAGCAGAGGCTGCGCTGGAGGACATGAAGAGATACCTATCCTCCACTCCGATACTTGTCGCACCTAAGCCACAAGAGAAGTTGCTGCTATATCTGGCGGCAACCAATCAAGTGGTTAGTGCTGCGTTAGTAGCGGAGAGGGAGGCGGATGATGAGCCAGCGACCACGGCAAGCGAGTCCAGCGACAAGCAAGGGGCTTCCCCGACAAGTTCTGGTTCCGGCAAGGATGGATCTGCGCAGCCACAAGAAGAGAAACAGAAGAAGATGGTGCAGCGCCCAGTTTACTTTGTCAGTTCCCTTCTGCAGGGGGCTAGATCAAGGTACTCTGGTGTGCAGAAGTTGCTTTTCGGCCTTCTCATGGCCTCGAGGAAGCTGCGCCATTACTTTCAAGCACATGAGATCATAGTTGTCACTCGCTTTTCGTTGAAGAGGATATTGCAGAATCCAGAAGCAACAGGCAGGATTGTCGAGTGGGCACTGGAATTGTCAAGCTTTGGCCTCAAGTTTGAAAGTACTTCAACTATTCAGAGCCGAGCATTGGCAGAATTCATAGCAGAATGGATGCCAACACCTGATGAAGAAACTCCGGAGAGGAGCATCCCTGTCAAGGAAGCAAGCAAAGAATGGATCATGTACTTTGATGGTGCCTTCTCGCTGCAAGGCGCCGGTGCGGGCGTGCTACTTGTCGCACCCACCGGAGAGCACCTCTAGTACGTGGTCCAGATGCACTTTCCCAAGGAGCAAGCAACAAACAATACTGCAGAGTATGAAGGCTTGCTTGCCGGACTCAGGATCGCGGCAGACCTTGGGATCAAGAAGCTTATTATCAGGGGTGACTCACAGCTTGTCGTCCGTCAAGTAAACAAAGATTATCAGAGTCCGTTGATGGAAGCATACATTGATGAAGTGAGGAAGCTAGAAGAACATTTTGATGGCCTGCAGATGGAACACGTTCCAAGAGCTCAGAACGACATTGCAGACGGCCTGTCAAAATGCGCCGCACTCAAGTTACCTGTGGAACCAGGAATTTTTGTGCTCAAGCTGACTCAACCATCTGTAACACCGTCAACTGGACAAAGCAAGAAGAGGAAGTTAGTTATTGGCGACTACTTTCCGGCAGAGCTCCCCGGAGCCGCCGTCAAGAAAGTCCCCAAGATCAACACAAAGAGTGCTGAGGAGCAGTCTGCTCCGACAAGCCCTAGGGTTTGTTTTGTTGAAGCAGACGCTCCCGACAAGCTGTGTCCCGACACGCTTGCTGGGGAGCATCATGCTCCGGCTAAATCACAGATTCTTGCCGTGGAAGCAGATGTTCCCGCAGCAGCATTTGCGCCTTTAATCCTTGTCGTTGAGCCACAAGCTCCGGCATGGGCACAACAGATCGTCCAATTCCTTCAAATAGGAGAACTTCCCGAGGAGCAAGAAGAAGCGGAGAGAGTAGCCCGGCAATCAAGTACGTACCAGTTTGTCGACGACATACTGTACAGAAGAAGATTCAACGGAGTGAAATTGAAGTGCATTTCCCGGGAAGATGGACAGGAGCTATTGGCAGAGATACATGGAGGCATATGTGGTCACCACATTGGCGCAAGAGCACTTGCCGGCAAAGCCTTCCGGCAAGGTTTCTTCTGGCCGACAGCCCTCCAGGATGCAACTGCACAAGTAACCAAGTGTGAAGCATGCCAGTTCCACTCCAAGCAGATACATCAACCAGCTCAAGCTCTCCAAACAATCCCTTTATCCTGGCCATTTTCGGTCTGGGGGCTCGATATCCTCGGCCCCTTTCCTCGAGCTGTCGGGGGCTTCGAGTACTTGTACGTAGCAATCGACAAGTTCACGAAGTGGCCGGAGGTGGAAGCAGTGAGGAAGGTGACAGCACAGTCAGCAGTCAAGTTCTTCAGGTCAATTGTTTGCCATTTCGGAGTCCCTAACAGGATCATCACCGACAATGGCACACAATTCACGAGCCGCACCTTCATGCAGTACGTCCAAGATCTTGGCGCCAAGATCTGCTTCGCTTCTGTTGCTCACCCAAGAAGCAACGGTCAAGCGGAGAGGGCAAACGCTGAAGTGCTGCGCGGGCTCAAGACCAGAACTTTCGACAGGATGCGCAAGTGCGGAAGAAATTGGATCGAGGAGCTGCCGGTGGTTCTTTGGTCGATCAGGACAACGCCAAATCGAGCCACTGGCCAGACGCCTTTTGCTCTAGTCTATGGAGCAGAAGCAGTTCTCCCCACGGAACTCGTATACGGATCGCCTCGAGTGCTCGCTTATGATGAGCTTGAGCAAGAGCAGTTGCGGCAAGATGATGCGCTACTCCTCGAGGAAGATCGTCTTCAGGCTGCTGTACGAGCTGCTCGCTACCAGCAAGCTTTGCGCCGCTACCATAGCCGCAAAGTTAATGCAAGAAGCTTCGAGGAAGGCGACCTTGTTCTTCGGCGCGTTCAATCCGCCAAGAATTCCAACAAGTTGACGCCGAAGTGGGAAGGCCCTTATCGGGTGAAATGAGTCACTAGGCCCGGCACTATCTGCCTTGAGACCGAAGATGGCTTTCCGGTGAGCAATTCCTGGAACATAGAACATGTTCGCAAGTTTTACCCATAAGGCGCGATTGCCGGAATCTGTTCCGGCAATCACCTTTTGTACAAGCCTTGCCGCTGTTGCATGTAACCCTTTGTACAAAGCCGGGCGCAGATCCCGTGCATAAATAAAGTTCATGTGCCTCGCACATCTTGTCAAATTTCATGCCTCTTTCTTTTTCGCATGTATTGTTTGACCCTTTGTGCAGCACTTGCCCCCAGTAAGCAATAACGAGCCTTAAGACTCCATGTCATTATTTTCTCTTCTTTCTTCTCAAAAAGAAGGTTCCTTCGCCCACAAGTTCACGGGGGGGGGGGGGGGAAGGAGAGGATAAAGGTGTGGACCGGGCGTCGTTCAAAGGAATCTAGCTTTGCTGGGACGCGGACGACAGAAAAGCTAAGTTGCCAAAGTTTGAGCACAGTCAGTTTTAAATTTTTAAGTTATATTCCTTGAACGACCGTGCCTTGTATGGAAAACCTGTGCGCGGAGGAACCGGCTCGTGGCTAAGTTGCGCCCTTACTTTGTTTCGAGTCCCGACAAGGTTTCTTGCCGGAGGCAACACCGCCAGCAGGCTGCTGATATTCCGCACTCAGCGCTCGCGGCAAGTGTGCTTGCGCCGGCAAGTTCCCTAAAAGTGTAGGGCAAAAACATGCAATGGATGGAATCAAGTAAAGGAAGTAACATAGCAGATAGTACCCACAATAAAGTTATATTACAATAAATAGCTTGCCGCGCTCTAATGGGTTGTTCCTATGACATATCTAGCAGCGGCAAGAAAAAGGAGAAGAAGGGTGGATTAATCCACGTGCTCGCCGTCAACCCTCCTGACCTCATTCACCTTGTCCACAATTGGTGCGACAATGGCTTTGAGCTCTTCGAGATCAGCGCCCGCCGGCAGCTTCTTGAGGACGCGGGTGAGGTCGAGGCCCGGGTTGCGAAAGAGTATCTTCACCAACACCTTCTCCAAGACCTTGGCGCAGATTGCGCGCGACTCGTCCGCCAGCTTCTTTGGGATCCTTTCCCGGAGTTACTGGAGGGCCGTCACCACACCCTTGAAGAAAAGAGTAAGCTTGGCACTGGGCTGGAGGTTTTCTTCAGTGGAGTACCCGAAGCCCGCCAAGTCCAGCTCCGCCAGCTCTTTGTCAATAGTTGCAGCAATGTTGACGAGGCCTTCCGTCCAGAGCTCCACCGTAGCCCTGAAGGTGTTTTGAGTCTCAGCGGCCCTCGTCAGCAGCTCCTCGTTGCCTTTGAGCTCCTTCTTCAAGTCATCCTCTCGCCTCTTGGCGGCGTCCAGCGTCTCCGTCAAGGTGGCCAGCTTCAGCTCCAGATTAGTGCTCGAGTCCTTGGCGGCGTTCAGTTCCTTGATCTTGTCGGCAAGTTGAACTTGCAGATCGCCATGGGCAAGAGCATCCTTCTCGCGCTCGCGCTGGAGTGCGGCAAGCTCTTCATTCTTCCCTTTCATGTCTGCCTCCAGCTGCATCACCTTCACCTCTAACTCCTTCTTGGCGGCCTCAGCAGCCGCGGCGGCATCCTTCGCCTCCTTGAGTGCCCCTCAAAGTGATTGCTCCTGGGCCTCGAGCTCATCCTCGTGGCTGTCCAGATTAACCTTCTTCTGTGTCAGCTCACCTTCTCGCCTGGACAGCTCCTCGGCGGCGAGCCTCTTCTGCTCCTCGGCTTCAGCCTTCTCTAGGATGAACGCCTTCTTCGCCTCGTCAAGTTGCGCCCTTTCCTCCGCAATGGATCGGAGGGCCTCCTAGTTGCGGCTCTTGAGCTCCTCCGCATGCTTCTCTATGTCAACTCCCGCCCGCGCGACAAGCGCTTCCCGGGACTCAAGCTTCGCTTGCCGGGCGCGGTAGAGTGACACCAACTTTCGGAGCAACTGCTCCTCCTCGAACTCGCCGCTGCTGCTTCTTGGCGCGTCAACCACCGCCAGCCCAGCGGAGGCGAGTACTTCCCCGTCAAACTCCTCTCCTTCAACTGGCGCCCTGGAGCTCGTAGCCCAGGGAAGATTGATGTATACACCCTCGCCGGCCTTCAAGTATGCGCCTGGCTGGGGCTCCTCGGAGCACGGCGCTGCATCAGCGGCGGAGGGGTCGGCGGACGGTGCAGCGCCTTGTGCTCCTGCGCCCTCCGGGTCGTCGGTACGATCGCCGGACCCCTCGCCGGCTCCTACGCCAGCAGCCGTGGCGGCTTCTTCATCGGCGGGTTCATCAGCGCCGGTCTCTTCCTCGTCAGCGGCGGCGTCTTCAATATTGCCACGTGCGCCTTCCTCGCCGGTGGCCTCAGTCTCCATCGGGTCTGCGAGAGGGGGATCTGAGGATAGGAAGAGGAAGGAAAAGTCAAGCAAAGATGCAAAAAGAAGATCAAAAGAAGAACCCAAGGGAAGACTTCCGACAAGGAAGGTTACCTGTGCTGGGCTCTATGACCATGGGTTCCTCCACCAAGGGCTCACTGGTTCTGTCCCTTGTCGGGGACCTCTCCCTTGCCGGGGAGTCGCCCCTTGGCGGCGTGGTCGAAGCAGACAGCACCTCCGGGGCGGTTTTTGATTGCTCCTAATGGGCCTGCTTTGCTCCTACACGAATGAATCAGCAATCAAGATGTCAGCAAAAGAAGAAGCACCCATGCGCGCCCCACAACAGAAAGTGAACCAAACACTTACGCTGGGGGCTGTGCTGGGGGCTGCTGCGAGGAGAAGGAACCGGGTCCGTCAAGGTAGTCTCGGACGTGTCTTCTGCCATCACAGCAGGATCGTCCTCGATGACAACCACGGGGACCTTGGCCCTCTTCGCCGCTCTCTCGGCTAGAGTCCTGAAATAGAACAGGGATTTAGAGAGAAGCAAATCAGATACAAGACAAGCAACAACAAAGATCAAAGAAAAACAAGTACAGTGAGAAGAAAGCCTTACTCCTCCTCCTCTTCTTCCTCCTCGTCGGAGCTCAGCGCAGAGAGGTCGAAGTCTGGTACCCTTTCTGCGCGGCGAGGCGGAGGAGTAGGCTATGTTGGACGTTTGCCGGGAGCTGCGGCAGGATCGGGCGTGGCAGCCCGGGAAGACCCCGCCTCAGTTGCCGGCACGGCCTGAGATGCTCCCGCGGCAATGGTACTTGCCGCGGTGGAGCGTGTCCCACGACGCTGCGACTGTTGGCCTGCCTGCCGCCCTGTTGTATCTCCAACTCGACGGAGGCGCCTTCTTGGTTGGAATTGGGGCTGCGCCGGGGGCTCCGCCTGCGGCAAGCTGCTCGAAGACGGCTGGCCGCTCGCGTCCTCGGCGGGCTCGCTCGCTTCGGCCTCGGGCTCCCCCTCGCCAACGACCCCTCCGGCAAGGTCCTCCCGGTCGGCAAGGCTTGGCGCCTCGGCCACCTCTGCCTCCTCCAACGTGAAGCCAAACTTGCTCGCGGCGGCGGCTGCCGCCGCCTCTTCGGCCCTGGTGGCGATGTACCGCATCTCGTCGTCGGTGGTGTCGCGGGTGAGGAGCCTCTGCTCGTCGGCGTTGACTGCTACCTCCGTCAAGCCATCGAAGAATTGCCGCACGACGTCGTTGGCGGGCTCCATCCAAGTTGGGCTTATCCCGTGCGAGTCGCACTCTGGCATCATTGCGCAGATGCGATCGCGCTGGGAGTTGTTGCACAATGGGATGACGCCCTGCGGCAGCCTGAACCACTCTGGATGGTTGGCGTCATGCTTGAACAGTCCTTCAGCATTCCGTCAAGCTCCAGAACTGTGAAGTTGAAGTTGAGGCCTGGACGCAGCCTCATGATATCCGCCAGGACGCCAAACAGCCAGGCGGGCCTCCCCCTGTTCTGCAGAGGGGCGATGCGACGGCGAAGGAAATCCGCGCCAACTGCCCCTGCTGTGAGCCCGGCAAGCCTGAGCCGGAGGATTCGGGTGGTGGCAATCTTCAGCTTGGCGTCGTCCGGCGACAGAGCGCTCCAGTCGCGGCCGCGCACCACCCGGGTCTGGCGCAGGTTGGTGAAGGGCTGAGGATTGGCATCAGCGATCCAGCACCACTCCGCCCTCCACTCATCCCACTTGCTGCGGAGCTCGCCCCCCAGATACACCTCCTTCATGCCGATTCGTGAGGTCCAGGCGATTCCGCCAGCCAATGGCTCTCCTTTCTCGGCTCGGGGGGTGAAATAGTGGCGAAAAAGAGCAACGTTTGGGTGGATGCCAACGAAGTTCTCGCAGAGGTGTGCGAAAACCGCCATTGTCAGAACGGCGTTGGGGGTGAAATCAAGAAGATGAAACCCGTAGGTATTCATGATGTCGCAGAAGAAATCAGAAAAAGGTGGGCAGAGCCCACAATAGAAGAACACCGGAAAGAAATAGTACCCTTTTGGGCACCGCTTCAAAGTGGAAGCTTTGGCGGAGAGCACCGGCGTGCGCGGATGCGCCCACGTCTCCGTCGACCAGAAGAGGTAAAATTCCTCCCGCAGCGCCTTCGGGGTGAGCTCGGGGGGGGGGGGGGGAAAGCACTCGCTCCTTGCGCAGCGCCTCAAGCCGCAACGCCTCGGCCGACTTTGTGCTCGACTTTGAGCTCTTGCCGGTCTTCAGAGCCATGGCGGAAGCGGCGGGGGAGCGCGGAGGTGTTGAGGGTGATGACGGCGACGGGCGGCGGAGCGCTGCTCTCTTTCGGCTTGGGAAGCGGAGGGGAGCGGCGGAGCTTTCGGAGGAAGGAACTGCAAGTGGCGAAGGTGGGGGAACGGCCCTGTTTCCTCTGCTTATAAACAGGGGAGGCGAACGTTACGCATTTCCTGAATTAAGAATTGCCCATGATCTCTCCCATGACGCTGCGATTGACGCGTGCCGTTACGGGAGGGTGCGGCGGATACGGAGTCAGATTTGGTTTGGACCCAGGCTGCACGTGCCCGTGCCCTGTTTTGGGCCTGGCCCAACAGCGCTTGCCACCGTGTATGGCCCAGGCCCGGGGGCTCCTGTCGGTGTACTAAAGTAGGGGTACCTTAGTATCCCGAACTTGTGCACGGGCAATCGCAGCGCCCCGCGGCAAGGCTTGCCGGGCGTCCGCCAAGATCCTTCGTTATTCCTATTACTGCCATTCAAGAACAAAGTGTTAACTGAGAAGACAAGGCCCCGGCAAGAGGAGCTTGCCGGGAAGGACAAGACCCCGGCAAGAGGAGCTTGCCGGGAAGGCCAGCTAAAGCACTGCAAAGAACTTGCCACGACGCGCCGCGCGTCCTGGCAAGGCCCGGCGAGCGACAAGCTTGCGGGTGCGACAAGACAGCAACCGCGGCAAGGCGCTTGCCGCGGTGAAGCCACCACTCTGCGCCCACGCTCCAGTGCATCCGACGACGTGTCGCCGCAGGATCGCTCCTGGTGCACGTGGCGGGTAGCTGTGCGGCCAAGCGGTGCGAGGTGGCAAGTGAAGATGACAAGGAGGCCATCGTGGCGATCGGTGGCGCCCCTAACGATCGTTTCTTGCACTGTTTGGGCGACCGGACGGGCATTAAATGCCCTTGTCCCCTGCCGTCAGAGTTAGGTAGGGGGCACTGTTGATAGCGGTTGTACCAACCCCCGTTTTTACTCTTTTCCCCCTCTCTCTACGTTGCCACCTGTCGGTGACCACTTTAGACTATAAAAAGGAGGCCCATGGGCACGTAGAAGGGGTTCGACTCATTCGAAACTACAACTCATCCACGCTCTCGAGCAAGAACAGAATAGAAACACAAAGCAGCAGTAGGAGTTTTATCTCTCCGGAGATCTCCGAAGCTGGGTAAAATCCCTCGCGTGCTTTCGCCTCGATCTGCTCTTCGTGCGCCCTCCGCTCCCTTGCCGGACCGAAAAGGAGCCCTGCCCCATAGGTGTTCGTTTCCCACGACAGACTTTTGATCTATGCTTTTAGTAGATTCATGCCATGCCTTTGTTTGCCATGATAAGTTCCTATAACATGTTGTTTGATAGCTCTAAACATTGCAACCTGATGTTATTTCCTGATAAGTCTGAAACTGTTATTATTTGCAATATCTCCATGTCTTGTTGAGCATGTTCTAGTTGTTTCTGGAGATAGCTCAGTGTTCACGTTTTGTTATGCTTTACCTGCACTTCATGCCCATGCCTTTTGTTATTATGTTGGGGTGCTGTAGCATATTGTTTTGATGCTTGTAAGATGCCTAGTTGCTGTTATGGACAGATTGTTGTTATGACTTGTATAGTGTGTGTGTGTGTTGCACCGTTGCTCCGTTTTGAGTGTGCTCTATATGAAACTTGCTTGATTTTGCATGTAGTTTCATATTATCATGTTGCATCCTTGTTTTGAGGTGTTTGCCTGATGTTTGTATGCATTTTGCATCAATGCCATGTTTAACTTGTTTTGCTCATATCTTCTAGGCCGTAGCTCCGAATCTAATGAACTTCATATGTAACTTGACTAGAATCTCATGTAGATCATCGTGGTGCATCTTAACTTGCTGTTTAACAACTTTAACATAAGGTTTATTCAGATCTGGACCAATTTCGAAATTTGCATATGAGGACTTACCGGAATTGTTATATGTTGTTCCCGGCCTCATTTAAACTTGCTTTGATGTGTTGTTCTTGTTTGCATCATCTCTTTCCATGAGTAGCTTCATGTAGCTTTGTCATGCATCATGCTTGTTGTGCATCATGTCTTGTCTATGTGTGGTGTGTTTACCTATGTTGTGTGCTTCTTCTTGTTAGTTCCTGTTTTGTTGCGATCATGAGGATTCGTTCGTCTATGGTTGGTTCGGCTTCATCCGTTCATCTTCTTCATGGACTCATTCTTCTTCCTAGCGGGATTTCAGGCAAGATGACCGCTACCCTGGATCTCACTACTATCATTGCTATGCTAGTTGCTTCGTTCTATCGCTATGCTGCGCTACCTATTACCTGTTTATCAAGCCATCCCATATTGCCATGAACCTCTAACCTTTGACACCTTTCCTATGCAAACCGTTGTTTGGCTATGTTACCGCTTTGCTCAGCCCCTCTTATAGCGTTGCTAGTTGCAGGTGAAGTTGAAGATTGCTCCATGGTGGACAGGGTTATGTTGGGATATCACAATATCTCTTATATTATTAATGCATATATATGTTTGGTAAAGGGTGGAAGGCTCGGCCTTATGCCTGGTGTTTTGTTCCACTCTTGCCGCCCTAGTTTCCGTCATACCGGTGTTATGTTCCCGGATTTTGCATTCCTAACGCGGTCGGGTGATTTATGGAACCCCCCTGACAGTTCGCTTTGAATAAAACTCCTCCAGCAAGGCCCAACATTGGTTTTACCATTTGCCTCACCACCACCTATATTTCCCTTGGGAGTAATTAACCCAAGGGTCATCTTTATTTTAGCCCCCCCCCCCCAGGCCAATGCTTGTCTAAGTGTTGGTCCAAACCAGAGCCACTTGCGGTGCCGCCCCTAGGCAACTTGGGGTATCGTCGGTTGCCGTACGTACCGTTCATCCGGTAGTGGCCTGAGACGAGATACGCGTGGCTACTATCAGGATGTCGGCACGCCGGGAGGTCTTGCTGGTCTTGTTTTACCATTGTCGAAATGTCTTGTAAACCGGGATTCTGAGACTGATCGGGTCTTCCTGGGAGAAGGTATATTCCTTCATTGATCAAGAGAGCTTGTCATGGGCTAAGTTGGGACATCCCTGCAGGGTATAAACTTTCGAGAGCCATGCCCGCGGTTATGTGGCAGATGGGAATTTGTTAATGTCCGGTTGTGGATAACTTGACACCGGATCCGAATTAAAACGCATCAACTGTGTGTGTAGCCGTGATGGTCTCTTCTCGGCGGAGTCCGGGAAGTGAACACGGTTTCTGTGTTATGTTTGACGTAAGTAGGTGTTCAGGATCACCTCTTGATCACTGCTAGCTTCACGACCGTTCCGCTTGCTCTCTTCTCGCTCTTCTTTGCGTATGTTAGCCACCATATATGCTTAGTCGCTGCTGCAACCTCACCACTTTACCCCTTCCTTTCCCATTAAGCTTTGCTAGTCTTGATACCCATGGTAATGGGATTTCTGAGTCCTCGTGGCTCACAAATTACTACAACAACAGTTGCAGGTACAGGTTATGCGATGATCCTGACGTGAGAGCGATGTTTGCTTGTTTGGAGTTCTTCTTTGGCTTCTTCTTCGATCAGGGGATAGGTTCCAGGTCGGCAGCCTGGGCTAGCAGGGTGGATATTGTTTGAGTTTCTGTTTATGTATCATCCGTAGTCGGATATTGATCTCTTGTATGATGATGTTGTATTCGGGTGACATTGTATGTATTGGATGTATCCCCACTATTATGTAATGTTGATGTAATGATATCCACCTTGCAAAAGCGTCTTCAAGATGCGATTCTATCCTTGGTGGGACCTTCGAGTTCCTTTAGGATAGGGTCGCATATTGGGCGTGACAAGTTGGTATCAAAGCCTCGACTGACCTTAGGAGCCCCCCTTGATTGATCGTGTAGTTTGGCCGTTGTTGAGTCTAGAAGAAAACTATTTTCGGAGTCTAGTTATATCGGAGAGTAGGAATTCTTTTTACTCCTCAGTCCCTTCGTCGCTCTGGTAAGGAATCTTGACATAGGTGTTTTGAATTACTCCTCTTCCCATTCAAAATTTTCTTTAGGTTCACGCAGTTTGGTTTTCCGATCGTTGTTCCTCAGCTCTTTTATCCGGTGCATTTCTCGTCAAGTCGACTCGAGCATCTTCATTTTTGCCAAGTTAAATCCTCAGTTGTTTTCTTTTCCCACCTGCCCACCCTTTTTCTTATCGGAGCCGGAGTCTGTAATCGAGTACCCATCCTACTCGTGCGAAGTCTTTGCTTTCTTTCCTTAATGATTTCAACCGGTGTTTTCTCTTCAAGATATTCGTCGGTTTCCCCTTCCAAGTTGTCTTTGTTTTTCCCTCCCTCCCACCCTCTTCTTCCCGGAGTTTGAGTCTCTTTCGAGCATCTATTTCATCCATGTGGAGCCTCTTCAGTCTTCCCTCAATTATTTCAACCGGTGAATTCTCTTTTGTTTGACATTCTTCATCTCTTTTCCGGTGGATTCAATTCAAGTTTTTCGGTAGTGGTTATATTCTTCCCCTCGGCTCAAGTGTTTTCCTTGCTCGTTCGCCTCTCGCCAGTTTATCCTTCCGGTGTGCTCATGACATCTCAAGAGATTCGTCTGTGTTCGAATTAATTCGAGGTTGTCACCTCATTCAAATATTTCAATTGTTCCGGTGCATCATCTATCTGTTCAACAATCCTTTTCAACGGTGTTATCTCTTCAGTGGGCCCTAACCCACAGGTCTTCTCCCAGGATCTTACCTGACTCTTCTGATTTCCCCGGAGTTATTCTCAATTCTTTTCAAAGGGTGACGTAAGAATGAATCCCATCAGTCACATGCCTTTTCCAAGATCGATTTCAAATCATTTCATTGTCGGCTCAACATCTTTGCTTTTCATTCTCCCGGAGTATCTCAGTAATTTCGGTGCTGTTTCTTGTCATCATTCTCAGCCTTGAAGATCGAAGAAGAGTTTTTCCTCTAAATCTTGTCCGTTCTTCCGGAGATTCTTGGTGCTAGCACGATGTTATCCTATATAATTATTTCCAACCGTGCAATTCTTTCATCCATCCGGAGTATGTCAGGAGTTGTTTTTCCATTGCTTTTCACCGGAGGCCATCATTCCAGAAGAATTCTTTGACTTCACATTTCAGCTACCGTTATCAAATTATCCCGGCGTTTCGTTCAAGTGTTTTTTTAACCAACTCATGATCTCTTTGTTCTTTTGCATCTAAATCCCCTCTACCATATTTGTTCTGCTAATTCTTCCCGGTGATTAATTCTCTTTCATCAGTCGTTTGAATTCTTACGGTGGGTCGTTCAAGATTCTTCTTCTTCGATTATCATATTAATTCATTCGTTCTTTCAAATTCTACCGGTGGTTCATGAAGACTTTCTCAAGTTTTGCGCCATATTTCCCTTCATCCTTTTCAAGAAGAATAAGTAGTATGAAAATTCCATTGCTTTTCATCAATTTAATTTGATGAAGGATAAGCATACAATAAATCTTATTCTTATTTCCTCCAAGCGAGTAATCCTTTCCTTCGGAGTTTGTTCTTGAAGAATAAATTCTAGTTCCAAGTGTTTTCATCTTTTCTTTTCCGGAGTTCAATTATTTCCTCGGCCATCTCGTCGGAACCTCCATCTAAATCATTGCAATGCTCATCTATTCTTTCATCCTTCATTTCTATCTCATCATCCTTTTGTCACCGGAGTTCTTCATGATGGTTCTTCATAATTTAATTCATTCTTCAAGAGTTCATCAAGTGTCATTCCATCCTCTCTAGCTCGTGTTCTATTCCTCCATGTTTCAGCCGGAGTGTTGCCTAAATTCTTTTAGTCTTATTCGTTTCTTTTCTCATTCTAACCACTTCGGTTAGAACGAGTGATTTCATAGTCTATCTGATTCTGTGAGCTTTCGATTCTCGTCATTCTCGTCGTTCCTCTCTTCTTCTCGAGTGCTCTCGATTCTTTGCTTCTTCTCTTGAGTTCTTGTTTCACCTCATCCATTTTCCCTTCCGTCTCGGTCCTAAGATCTCGGGACGAGATCTCTTGTTAGTGGAGGAGTGTTGTAACGCCCCGGATTCGTTGCGCCAGGTGTCCGCCAGTTATTCGCCATCGTTGCCATGTCATGTGCTTGCGTGTTGCACTTTGCCATGTCATCATCTGCATTTCATATCATGTCATCATGTGCATTTCATTTTGCATACATGTTCGTTTCATGCATCCGAGCATTTTCCCCGTTGTCCGTTTTGCAATCCGGCACTCCTATGTCATCCGGCGTCCCCTTTTTGCCTCTTCTCTTGTGAGGGTGTTAAACTTTCTCGGAATGGACCGAGCCTTGCCAAGCAGCCTTGGTATAGCACCGGTAGACCGCCTGTCAAGTTTCGTGCCATTTGGAGGTCGTTTGATACTCCAACGGTTAACCGGGTAACCGCAAAAGGCCTCTTTTGTTTGCAGCCCAACACCCCTTCCAAAGTGGCCAAAAACCCAGCAAACTCCTCTCCATGTTCTCCGTCGTTCGATCACGATCGCGTGGCCGAAAACCTCTCATCATTTGGACTCTCCTAGCTCCCTCTACCTATATATATGTGTGCCTCCCCGAATTTTTGCAGTCCAACCCTAAAAATCTCCCCTCCGCGCCGCCGGACGTGTCCGCCGCTGTCCGGACGCGTCCAGCCCCCGCTCCGTCCAATCGCTCCTCGCCACGTGTCCCCGTCGCCGGCTCTCTCTCCTCCCGCCGCCGAAGCCCGCCGCGGCCCGTCGAGGGCCCGCCCAAGCCCATCGGGGCCCGAGCACGTGCCGCCGCCCCCGCCCTTCCTCTACGTCGCCGGCGCCGCCCTCGCCGGACTCCGACCCCGACGCCGGCCGCCGCCTCGCCGGCGCCTCCCTGCGCCGCCGGGTCCTCGCCTCCCGCGGCCCCCGCGCCTGGCCGCAGCCGCCGCCGCCCGCCTCCTCCCGTCGACCCCGAGCGATCGCCGGAGCTCCGCAGGCGCCGCCGCGCCCTCCGCCGGCCTCCTGCACCCCGCCGGACCCCGCCTCGTTCTCCTCCGCCGGCCCCGCGCCGCCGTCCGCCGTCCCCGGCCAGTGCCGCCCTCCCCGGCGCCCGTGCTCCGGCGAGCCGCCGTCCCGTCTCCGGCCCGCCACGTCCTCAGCATCCGCGCCGGGATCCCGATCCAGATCCGGATAGGTTGACTTTCCCCTCCCCGAAATTTGCCTAAGTCCCCAGTTTTTCATATTATCATGCCATGTTCATCATGCTATATCTCTGCATCCGTAGCTCCGTTTCGTGCGTGTGATATGTCAAATTGTTCGTCTCGACGAGTACTACATTTCATTCCATTGCATCATTTTCATTTGAGCTCATCTTGATGCCCGAAATGCTGTTGGAAGAGTACATGTTGATGTTAATCTGCTGAAACTGTTATAACTTGCTCATTTATCATTTTTGCCATGATTGATGTGTGCATCCTATGAGGTTGATGTCTACATGAGTGTTGATCTATGCCATGCCTTCTTTCCAGTGGTGCCAACCATGTATTTTTGTGAGTTGTGTGCTGAGTGCATCAAGCTTGTTAAGGAGGGTACTTGCTGTTGTTGTTTTCCTGGCAGATTCTATTATATTTTGTTGCTATATAAACATGCTTCTACTAATCGTTCTATGCATAATCTGGAGATGCTCTATAAACATGTTTTGATCTACATGTCTTGCTCTATCCATTCATGCCCTTGGTTAAAATTATAGCTTGCTGGAACATGTTGTTATCTTGCTCCAAAGTTGCTTGATAATGTTGCTGTCAGCCTGTTAACATTAAGTTCACTAGTTCCCATGTGTTTTGCTAGTGATCCATGCACCCTATGACCTTGCTCTTTCCATGCTTAGCTTCACAAACATGTATTCTTACTACTGGTTGCCTTTCCATGCCATGTATTGCTCTCTGGTGAGTGGTTCAAGCTCACCAACATGCCTACTTATTGTTGTTCCTGCCATGTTTGAATCTGTAATATAACTTGCCATGTTTACATGGGTGCCATCATATTTTCTGTGCCTTTTTGGCTCATGGTCAGTAAGGGACTTTTGATCTATGCTTTTAGTAGATTCATGCCATGCCTTTGTTTGCCATGATAAGTTCCTGTAAAATGTTGTTTGATAGCTCTAAACATTGCAACCTGATGTTATTTCCTGATAAGTCTGAAACTGTTATTATTTGCAATATCTCCATGTCTTCTTGAGCATGTTCTAGTTGTTTCTGGAGATAGCTCAGTGTTCATGTTTTGTTATGCTTTACCTGTACTTCATGCCTATGCCTTTTGTTATTATGTTGGGGTGCTGTAGCATGTTGTTTTGATGCTTGTAAGATGCCTAGTTGTTGTTATGGACAAATTGTTGTTATGACTTGTATAGTGTGTGTGTGTGTTGCACCGTTGCTCCGTTTTGAGTGTGCTCTATATGAAACTTGCTTGATTTTGCATGTAGTTTCATATTATCATGTTGCATCCTTGTTTTGAGGTGTTTGCTTGATGTTTGTATGCATTTTGCATCAATGCCATGTTTAACTTGTTTTGCTCATATCTTCTAGGCCGTAGCTCCGAATCTAATGAACTTTATATGTAACTTGACTAGAATCTCGTGTAGATCATCGTGGTGCATCTTAACTTGATGTTTAACAAATTTAACATAAGGTTTATTCAGATCTGGACCAATTTCGAAATTTGCATATGAGGACTTACCAGAATTGTTATATGTTGTTCCCGGCCTCATTTAAACTTGCTTTGATGTGTTGTTCTTGTTTGCATCATCTCTTGCCATGAGTAGCTTCATGTAGCTTTGTCATGCATCATGCTTGTTGTGCATCATGTCTTGTCTATGTGTGGTGTGTTTACCTATGTTGTGTGCTTCTTCTTGTTAGTTCCTGTTTCGTTGCGATCGTGAGGATTCGTTCGTCTACGGTTGGTTCGGCTTCATCCGTTCGTCTTCTTCATGGACTCATTCTTCTTCCTAGCGGGATTTTAGGCAAGATGATCGCTACCCTGGATCTCACTACTATCATTTCTATGCTAGTTGCTTCGTTCTATCGCTATGCAGCGTTACCTATTACCTGTTTAT
Organism: Triticum timopheevii; assembly: GCA_963921465.1. Lineage (NCBI taxonomy): Eukaryota > Viridiplantae > Streptophyta > Magnoliopsida > Poales > Poaceae > Triticum > Triticum timopheevii. The sequence goes on along the minus strand of OY997272.1, from coordinate 192,730,627 downwards.
CAAGCCATCCCATATTGCCATGAACCTCTAACCTTTGACACCTTTCCTATGCAAACCGTTGTTTGGCTATGTTACCGCTTTGCTCAGCCCCTCTTATAGCGTTGCTAGTTGCAGGTGAAGTTGAAGATTGCTCCATGGTGGACAGGGTTATGTTGAGATATCACAATATCTCTTATATTATTAATGCATCTATATATTTGGTAAAGGGTGGAAGGCTCGGCCTTATGCCTGGTGTTTTGTTCCACTCTTGCCGCCCTAGTTTCCGTCATACCGGTGTTATGTTCCCGGATTTTGCATTCCTAACGCGGTCGGGTGATTTATGGGACCCCCCTGACAGTTCGCTTTGAATAAAACTCCTCCAGCAAGGCCCAACATTGGTTTCACCATTTGCCTCACCACCACCTATATTTCCCTTGGGAGTAATTAACCCAAGGGTCATCTTTATTTTAGCCCCCCCGGGCCAATGCTTGTCTAAGTGTTGGTCCAAACCAGAGCCACTTGCGGTGCCGCCCTTAGGAAACTTGGGGTGTCGTCGGTTGTCGTACGTAGTGTTCATCCGGTCGTGGCCTGAGACGAGATACGCGCGGCTACTATTAGGATGTCGGCACGCCGGGAGGTCTTGCTGGTCTTGTTTTACCATTGTCGAAATGTCTTGTAAACCGGGATTCCGAGACTGATCGGGTCTTCCTGGGAGAAGGTCTATTCCTTCGTTGATCGCGAGAGCTTGTCATGGGCTAAGTTGGGACACCCCTGCAGGGTATAAACTTTCGAGAGCCGTTCCCGCGGTTATGTGGCAGATGGGAATTTGTTAATGTCCGGTTGTAGATAACTTGACACCAGATCCGAATTAAAACGCATCAACTTTGTGTGTAGCCGTGATGGTCTCTTCTCAGCGGAGTACGGGAAGTGAACACGGTTTCTATGTTATGTTTGACGTAAGTAGGTGTTCAGGATCACCTCTTGATCATTGCTAGCTTCACGACCGTTCCGCTTGCTCTCTTCTCGCTCTTCTTTGCGTATGTTAGCCACTATATATGCTTAGTCGCTGCTGCAACCTCACCACTTTACCCCTTCCTTTCCCATTAAGCTTTGCTAGTCTTGATACCCATGGTAATGGGATTGCTGAGTCCTCGTGGCTCACAGATTACTACAACAACAGTTGCAGGTACAGGTTATGCGATGATCCTGACGTGAGAGCGATGTTTGCTTGTTTGGAGTTCTTCTTTGGCTTCTTCTTCGATCAGGGGATAGGTTCCAGGTCGGCAGCCTGGGCTAGCAGGGTGGATATTGTTTGAGTTTCTGTTTATGTATCATCCGTAGTCGGATGTTTATCTCTTGTATGATGATGTTGTATTCGGGTGACATTGTATGTATTGGATGTATCCCCACTATTATGTAATGTTGATGTAATGATATCCACCTTGCAAAAGCGTCTTCAAGATGCGCTTCTATCCTTGGTGGGACCTTCGGGTTCCTTCAGGATAGGGTCGCATCTTGGGCGTGACACAATGGAGGATAATCCCCTTGAGAAGCAATCTAAGCACCGTCGTCATCGGCGCCGCTCTAGGCCCCGCTAGAGCAAAAATAGCAATACCGGAACAAGAGATGATAGCAATCCGGATGGTGCCGAAGACGAAAACAACCATGCATAGCCAGGCTTCGAGCAGGCCGAACGGGAGGATGGGCAAGCTAGCCCTAAGGAACAGGCAACAGATGGAGAATCAGAGGCTGACAACTACATGCCCCTCTCCGAAGATGAGGTGAGCCTCGGCGACAAAGAATTCACTGTGCCTGAGGATCCCATCGAGCAGGAGCGCTTCAAGCGCCGGCTTATAGCCACTGCAAAAAGCCTGAAGAAAAAGCAGCAGCAGCTTCAAGCTGATCAAGATCTGCTAACTGACAGATGGACCGAGGTCCTAGCAGCTGAGGAATATGGACTCGAGCGCCCTACCAAAAGTTACCCAAAGCGCAAGTTGCTACCTCAACTCGAGGAGGAGGCAATAAAGCCCACACTGCCAGGACACGATGCGGCTGACCGGCCACCTCATGGCCGAGACAAAGCAGCGTATCAGCCCGAAGTCCAGACCGCACCCCGTCGCCAATCAAGCAAAAATACTAAGGCCCGGGGCTACACGCAGGACCTGCGAGACGTATTGGAAAACAAAGCAGGACAGTCAAGATCGATCTACGGATCATGGGAGCACACCCCAACGCGTGACGATGACTGTCACGCCGGATATACTAAAAGCAAATCCGGCCGGGCCAAATACAACACACCAGACTCATTTGAACTGCGTCGTGATGTATCCCGGCATAGAGGAGCCGCACACCCCCTATGCTTCACTGATGAAGTAATGGATCATGAATTCCCAGAAGGGTTTAAACCCGTAAACATTGAATCATATGATGGTACAACAGACCCCGCGGTATGGATTGAGTATTTCCTCCTCCACATTCACATGTCCTGCGGTGATGCTCTACATGCCATCAAGTACCTCCCACTTAAGCTCAAAGGACCAGCTCGGCATTGGCTAAACAGCTTGCCGGCAAACTCCATTGGTAGTTGGGAGAACGTGGAAGACACATTCCTTGACAACTTCCAGGGCACTTATGTGCGACCACCGGACGCTGATGACTTAGGTCACATAACCCAACAGCCCGGAGAGTCAGCCAGGAAATTTTGGACTCGGTTCCTAACTAAAAAGAACCAAATTGTCAACTGTCTGTATGCCGAAGCCCTAGCGGCCTTTAAGCATAACATCCGCGATGAGTGGCTCGCCCGACACCTCGGCCAAGAAAAGCCGAAGTCCATGGCAGCCCTCACAACACTAATGACCCGCTTTTGTGCGGGCGAGGACAGCTGGTTGGCTCATAGCAGTAGCACATCAAGAAATCCTGGCACTTCAGATGCCAGAGATAGCAACGGCAAGCCACAACGCAATAGACACAAGCGTCGCAACAATGGCGATAACGCCGAAGACACGGCAGTCAATGCCAGATTCAGTGGCTCTAAGTTTGGTCAGCGGAAAAAGCCATTCAAAAGAAACAATCTGGGCCTGTCCAGTCTGGACCGCATACTCGATTGCTCGTGTCAAATTCACAACACCCCTCATAAACCAGCCAACCACACAACAGAGAATGTTGGGTGTTCAAACAGGCCGACAAGCTGAATGCTGAAAACAAGGAAAAGGGGCTACATAGCGATGACGACGAGGAGCCCCGGGTGCCGAACACAGGAGGACAGAAGAAATTTTCTCCCCAGGTAAAAACGGTGAATATGATATACGCAACCCATATTCCCGGGTGCATTAAGGGACGTCTATGCAATGGAGCCAGTCGCCCCAAAGTTCAACCCCATGGTCTTCTTTTCCGATCACTTTCTATCGCAGGGACCATCCTACCAGTATCCGTCATGGCGGTTCGGCTGCATTGGTCCTCGACCCCATCATTGATGTATTACATCTCACATGAGTCCTTTTGGACGGTGGCAGCAGCCTGAACCTGCTCTATCAGGATATAGTGCGCAAAATGGGCATCGACCCCTCAAGGATCAAGCCCACAAAAACCACCTTTAAAGGTGTTATACTAGGTGTAGAGGCCTGTTGTATGGGCTCAATCACACTGGAAGTGGTCTTCGGGTTTTCGGACAACTTCCGAAGCAAGGAGTTAATCTTTGATATCGTCCCTTTCCACTGTGGCTATCATGCACTGCTCGGATGAATCGCATTTGCCAGATTCAATGCGGTACCGCATTATGCATACCTCAAGCTCAAAATGTAGGGACCTCGCGGGGTTATAATAGTAATGGAAACACAGAACGCTCGCTCCATATGGAGGAGCACACTGTGGCCCTCGCAGTAGAAGTACAAAGCAACCTCCTAAAGAAGACCGCCAATTCGGCGATAAAGAACCCGGACACTGTCAAGCGAGTCCGGAGTACCCTGCGGCAGGATCGTCCGACACGTCCAGAGCTCGCCTAGCATTTCGGCCTCCATCCCAGTCCCAGTCAAGCGGCGAAATTCGTGCCGCACGTACATAATTACGAACTCAAAATACCATGGGCATAGGCGGAGGCACGACTACGACACGATCCACAATGCGGCTCAACCGCCCCAGGATCCGTATACCTTCACACCTTTTCTTTTGCAGGTCTCTATTTACAAGAGGCCCTCCCGATAGTCCGACTATCGGACACATAACGGGATGGAAACACCAAGGAGACAAGAAGCTTTGGCATACAAGGGAATCCCCAGGTGGTCTCTGATAATGATCGTTATACCTGTTTTACATACCCACGTACAGTTTACCCTTGGCCAGGACATGTCAAATAGTCCTATTTTGCTTATTGCACTACTTGTATACATACGCTTTGACGTATTATCTAAATAACAATGGAAAATAATGTACAACGTCAGCTTACTATTACATTTCTTTATCCTTTTCCTTTATTGTCTATTTTATTCCAAATTGCACCCGTACATTTTGGTACGTCCGGCTCGCCAGGGGCTTCAGTGTACCCCATAACACGGCAAGAAAAGTCTAAACACTTTCGACAGTGCGACACCCCAAACTTAGCATTATATGCATCAGCTCCGAATCATGTCTTGGGTCAATAGTTGGGTTTGCCTTGCTCCCATGTTTTGGTACCTTACGTTCCGCTGTATCGGCTAAGGTAGCACAGGGAGAACTACTGCGATTGTGTCCCGGTCCTTCCGGACGAGCACCTTAGTAGAGAAAGCCGAAAACTGACTGTCATGATGAGGCGAGAGCTTGTCGCTATTCGAGAGGTCTCAAATCCTTAAAGATTTTTTCCGCTTTGGGCGAGGAATCGGCCTTGTCTGATTTAGGCGTGTATAGCCCCCAAGTTCGGCCTTCTGAATACTAGGGGCTTCGCCAAAATTTAAAATTGTAGACTTCTATGACCAAGTGAGAGTGATAAAGCTGTACAATCTGATTGCCTTGTTCGCTACGCTAAACACCTCCTTAAAAGGACCAATTTTTTTGGATAAAGAGTGTTTATGTTTATCCCGAACAACCCAGTACTAGTTACATGGGGGCAGAAGCCGACGAATGGCCAACTCTCAGATTTTATAAACGGTCGCACATAAGGTAATATTTTAAATCAACAAGCATTATATAGCGCACATGAACTCGTTTTCATATTACAGGATGACATGAGTACATTCATTCAAATATTACATCCTTAGCACATTCCTCCGCCACAAGGTGGGCACCCTTCAGGACAATGTTATAATACTCTTTGGGGTGACGATGCTCCTTGCCCTTTGGCGACCCCTCCGTCACCAGCTTCTCGGCATCCATCTTCGCCCAGTGCACTTTCGCACGGGCCAAGGCCCTGCGCGCACCTTCAATACAGACTGACCGCTTTATGACTTCAAGCCGCGGGCAGGCATTCACAAGCCGCTTTACCAGGCCGAAGTAGCTGCTGGGCAGGGGCTCGCTAGGCCACATCCGGATAAAGATCCTTCATGGCCAGTTCGGCCGCCTTGTGAAGTTCAACCAGTTGCTTCAGCTGGTCGCTCAAGGGCATCGGGTGTTTGGCCCCAATATACTGGGACCAGAACAACTTCTTCGTCGAGCTTCCTTCCTCAGCTCGATAGAACTCTGCGGCATCAGAGATGGTGCACGGCAGATCTACGAATACTCCTGGAGAGCTCCAAATTCGGGTAAGTAAAAAGAAATTCTCCTTCACATGCTTGCTTTGCATATTGAATGCCTTACCCGCCGCAATCTTCTTGGCCGCTTAAACCTCTTGGAGGGCCTTTTGGGCTTCAACTTTGGCATCCTGTCCACTCTGGCAGGCCTTCGCAAGCTCGGACTCTTGCGTCTTTGAGTCACGCTCTAAGGACTCATATTTTTTTGATGAAGTCCTGGAGCTCTTGCTTGACCTCGTCAACCCGAGCTTCTTGTTTCTCACGCTCGGTGCGCTCCTTGGCTGCTTTGTCCTCGGCCTCGGACAACGCCTTCTTAAGGGCCGCCACTTCAGTCGTGGCCCCTATTGACATTCATGACGCTTCTATTAGCATCAACGACTTATCCTTTATATGGCATACAGACAGGGCATTGTGTATGTTTGTTTTCTTTGAGCTGCCTCTTCACGAGGCCGAGCTCTTCCTCGCTCCGCTCCAGGTCCCGCTTCAGTCCGGATACCTCCGCAGTGCGAGCGGCAGCGGCCAGCAGCGACGCCTGCTTATTCACATAGACATATTCTGATTAGACTCCTGTGGATGTTATTTGATCCCCCATTCGTCCTTTCTTTCTGAACACCAAACAGAGCATCAGGGGCTACTATCTATGATGTGATATTCTCTCAAACTTTGATTGCTTACCTCAAATCCCGTTAGGACGCTGGCGCAGGCTTCGATCAATCCGCTTTTGGCGGACCGAACCTTCTCAATCACCGTACTCATAAGAGTATGGTGTTCTTCGTCAATGGAAGCGCCCTAAAGCGCTTCCAGCAAGTTATCCGATGCCTCTGGATGGACAGAGGTCATCGGCACAGGCAGCTCGCCCCCCTTAGCGAGGTGCTGCCTGCCTGAATCCGGAACCACTGGAGGTTCCGTCGCAGTGTCCGGCTGGGGGCCGAGCTTGCTGTGGCCACCGGAATCCATGGGGGTCTCCCCCCCCCCACCCCCATGTGCCAAGCGTTGGGGATTTTGCCTTGGGGCGCCCTCAGAACTGTCTCCCCCAGTCTAGTATCCTTTGAGACAACACCTCGGTGTCGTCTGTGGGCCGGGGGTGGTGTCCATCGGGAGCGAATCGCTGTTCATCGCCGATGCGCTCAAAGACCCATCCGAGGAGGATAAGTCGATGTGGGCTTTGGACGGACTACATGATCATATTTATCATGATAAGAAGCAATAAAGCAAAACATACTGGAAAGTATTATATTATTCGGATACTTACGACTTCGCCAGGGGCTTGTCCCTGGGCAGCCACTCCTCGTCGCTGTAGGCGGTTTTTGTGGAGGGGTCTGGAGGGAGGGTCTTCCCCTTCTTGGACCCTTCGGCCTCCCCAGACAGGGCGGCCTTCCTTTTCTTGTCCCCCCGATTGGGGGGGGAGAACTTTCCTCTTCCTTCTCGTTTTCATTGGAGGAGCGTGCCTCGGTGTCTTCGGACAATGAGTCCGATACAACCTTGCGCCGGAGACCTTTCTTGGTCCTCGTGGCCATCTTCTCCGGCACCTCATAGGGTGCCGGAAACAACATCTTCGTTAAGAGAGCCGTTGCTGGATCTTTAGGCAGTGGAGCAGGACAATCGATCCGCTCCGCTGTCGCTACCCAGTCCTGTTAAATAGGCACGGCGGCTTAGATTCCTCTCACGAATATACTAGGGAAAGGAACATCTTGTGAAATATAGAGAACTTCCCGGATTGGTGGGGCGCTTTGCGCTGAGTCCGCGACCCTCGGTAAGGGGAGGAGGTACTTCGGCACCCTTAAACAGCACCTTCCAGACGTCTTTGTGCATCGTGTCGAAGAACTCTTGTAGCGTCTGGTGTTCGGCCGGGTCGAACTCCCACATATTGAATGCCCGTCTTTGACACAGGAGTATCCGGCGGAAGAGCATGACCTGGACCACGTTGACAAGCTTGATTTTCTTGCTTGTCATATTTATGACACAGTTCTGGAGTCCGGTCAGCTCCACCGGCGCACCCCAGGATAATCCCTCTTCTTTCCAAGAGGTTAGCCGCATAGGGATGCCAGATCGAAAATCGGGGGCTGCTGCCCAGTTGGCGTCACGTGGCTCGGTTATGTAGAACCAACCCGATTGCCACCCATTCACGGTCTCCACATAGGAGCCTTCGAGCCAAATGATGTTGGGCATCTTTCCCACCATGGCGCCTCTGCACTCCGCTTGCTGGCCGACCACTATCTTCGGCTTTACGTTGAAGGTCTTCAGCCAAAGGCCGAAGTGGGGCTTGATGCGGAGGAAGGCCTCGCACATGACGATAAACGCCAAGATGTTGAGGATGAAATTGGGGGCCAGATCATGGAAATCCATCCCGTAGTAGAACGTGAGCCCGTGGACAAATGGGTGGAGGGGGAATCCCAGTCCGCGGACAAAGTGGGCAAGGAATACGACACTCTCATGGGGTTCTGGAGTAGGGACGATCTGCCCTGCGTCTGGGAGCCGGTGGGCAATGTTCGCGGCCAGATATCCAGCCTCCCGGAGCTTTGTAATTTTCTCCTCCGTAATGGAGGAGCCATCCACTTGCCTCCCACTCCGGACATGTTTGGAATGGCTTTGAGGAGAAGGTGAGAACTTGGGCGCTGGAGCTCGAGCGTGCGAGAATGGATGTGAAGGGGAAGAAGAAGGCGTGGGTGAAAAAGAGGAGTCCTTTTCCCTTTATAAAGGTGGTAGAAACTGTGCGCCTCCCCACCTACCCTGTAAAATTGCTTATTCCCCAAGCGCCACGATTCATGGCGTGGTTGGGTTACCCACACCCGTATTGATGAGAATCTCGTGATAAGGGGACACGATCTCTGCTTCGACAAGACGTGCCAAGGAAACCGCCTCGCAATGTGCGCAGTAGCTGGTTGAGAAAAATGGTTTGAATAATGACCAGGCCGTGGCGTGATGTCATGCTATGAAAAAATGTCAGCAGATTAGATTTGTGGAATATTGTGCTCTCTACAGTGGTATGTGGAATTTGTTTTGCAGATCCGGACACGATTCTTGTGTTCAAAATCTTCTATGGAGTATTCGGAGAAGGAACCCGACTTGCAATGCCGAAGACAATCTGCACGCCGGACTCGTCATCATTGAAGCCTGGTTCAGGGGCTACTCAGGGAGTCCTCGATTAAGGGGTCCTCGGACAGCCGGACTATATACTTCGGCCGGACTATTGGACTATGAATATACAAGATTGAAGACTTTATCCTGTGTCCGAATGGGACTCTCCTTTGCGTGGAAGGCAAGCTTGGTAGTTTAGATATGTAGGTCTCCTTCTCTGTAACCGACTCTGTGTAACCCTAGCCCCCTCCGGTGTCTATATAGACCGGAGGCTTTAGTCCGTAGGACAACAACAATCACAATCATAGGCTAGCTTCTAGGGTTTAGCCTCTACTATCTTGTGGTAGATCAACTCTTGTAATACTCATATCATCAAGATCAATCAAGCAGGAAGTAGGGTATTACCTCCATCGAGAGGGCCCGAACCTGGGTAAACATCGTGTCCCCCGCCTCCTATTACCATTAGCCTTAGACGCACAGTTTGGGACCCCCTACCCGAGATCCGCCGGTTTTTACACCGACAAGCATCCCATCCTCCAAGGACTTTGAGCGAAAATCATCAAGTGACGAAAACCCAAAACCCAAACCCAAACACCTACAAACCCAAAGTGATTGAGCATCACTGAAGAGATTGTTCCTGTGTGGAACCGATGCTTGTTACCTTTCAGGGCTATGTATCCTCCAGACAGTTAGGCTTCATGGTCTGAGCATCCAAGAGGAATTGTGGATCGCTGAGTGACCAAGTCTGTGAAGGTTTGGAAGTCACCTGTGAAGACTTACCACGAGTGTTGGGCGAGGTCTGTGTGACTTTAGCTCAAGGATAATATGGTGAGGACTGTGTGTCCAGGACTGTGTGTCCAGGACTGTGTGTCCTCAAGTTTAAGTACTCAGTCGCTCCAACCGGACGTACAACTGTCACATCAGTTGGAACTGGTCTACCAAATCATTGTCTTCACCAAGCCAACTGGTTCTATTTCCTCAACCCTTTCATTTCCTCATATGTGTTGATGAACCTGATCATTACTGTTTGAAGACTTTGACTAAAGACTTTCTATCTTTTCTCAATCGAATTTCTTCAGTCGCATAGTCTTCAGCCTGCTTATCCTATTTTCACGCTATCTGTACTCTGTGCTTGTTTTCTTTTCATCATGATGACTATGCTATTGCTCTATTATGCTTATACCTAAGTACTTATTTCGTTGCTAGTGTGTCATTGCTTAGGAATTTCTTCACCTAGAAATTCCTCAGTGACAAATTTGTAAAAATCGCCTATTCACCCCCCTCTAGTCGACATAACGCACTTTCAAGTAATGTTGATGTCAATCCAGAGGCATCGATAAATGCTTCTATCCTACTTTTTTCTCGGGTATCCTGGTTTAGTTCCCATCAAGATAATCATGATGCTTTTGTTTGTTGGTGTACTTTTCATTAATTCTTATTGACAAATTAGATGTCGCTGTTAATTTTGTACCACTGCCAAAACAAAGTAACAACACTATATCCCTTTTTATATTTTTGCAACCAGCGATGCGCATCTCCATACCCGGGCATGTCTTCCTCAATTTTAGTGGAACTGCACAAAATTGTATGGCCATTGTTGGTCTGCCTCACTATCCTCTGGCACGTGGTTCTTCCTTCCTCGAGCTTGATTACCGAGAAGAAACAAACCACAGTGAGGATTTGTCAAACTTCATTGGTGCCTCACCCAAACTTGATGCCAAATGGATGATGCATCACCACGATGACCTATCGATGCTCATGGTTGCGTCTCATGGTTGCATCGGCTGGTGAAGCTGATCATTTTTTGACAAAAAACAAGTTGCCTTCCATCAGTGCTCTTTGCTTGTTACCCACAAAGATGATATCCTTCATCAGTTCACCTTCGTTGCGTTGGAGACGCGGTTATCTTTCACGTTGGTACAATTTTATCACACGATTGGCTATGAACCAAATGTTTCCTCGAATAAGCATCGATGTTGGTACTAAGAGCATAAGTTTTGTAATTATTTGTAAGCCTTCTCACAACTTTGTCTTCAGTTCTCCTGTAATTTTATTTGTCCAGCTATTAACTACATATGTGATCAAACTTTGAATAAAAACATGGTGTGGACTAAAAACCTGGATGGACATAGTAGCCCTCCATTTTTATTTACTCTCCATATTAGATTTGACTGAAGTCAAATTTCGTAAAGTTTGACTAACTTTAGGCCGAACACAACAAACCATAATTATTGAGAGAGGGCAAAGTGCACATACTCTCAAACCTTTCCAATAATTGAAATTAAAATTCTTTATTTGTACACACTCTCACACCTTTCCGATAATTTGGCGTGTGTGTGGTTGTTCACTTAATGGAGGGTAGTGTACCGCATGTGAAGGACAGGAAGTGCGACCAGGACACGTGGATCGTTAGTTCATCGTAAGTAGTTTTCTTCACTGGTACGTTAAATAGAGAGCTTTGTTTCATACTTACACAATTTAAAATGATTGTTATGGAGAGAAAAATAAAACCACTTCACTATATATTAGTAGTATACACGAGTACTATATAAGTACTATGTAAGCTGGAGCCTCAGCGCTTGTTCGCTAGGGTTTGCACTCTCCACACTCTCACTTCACTACATCTATATATATACACGCCGGAGGCTCAGCTTTCCTTTGCTAGAGTTTGCTATATTCACAGTCTCTCACCCTCTTCACCAGATCTAAAAAGGACTACGTTGGAATCTGTCTCTCTCCCCCTCACAACTGGTGAAGGAACCGTCTGGATCCCGTCGCACCGGGAAGGGGATGAGGTGTAGTGTTCACTCTGCCGCCTTCGGCGAGGGATGCAATCCACTACCGGTTGCGCTATTATCTTTCACCCAGCCCCTGTGCGAGAGGGCCATCAACCCCTTCTTCCTCGCTGCAGTACGTAGTGTGGGCAGATCCGGTCTCCCGCTGCATGCCTAGCCATATCCCGACGACCCTAAGGTATAACTTTTCTTTGAAACCGTCATTGCTCTAGATGCATGCGGATCTTTTTTTATTCTGTAGTTGAATCTAGGTCTTGGATCAAAGAAGAAAGAATGGTGGGGTAGGGTGGAGCATGAATCTAGGACGTGGTTCAATGAGGAAAGGAGGGAGGGAAAGTAGTATAGACTTGCTATACAGCCGCTTTGTTGGTCGAAAAGGGGAAAAGGGGGTAACCAGTACACACATCTGTAAGGAACCGATCTCTTTGTTGAAAAAGGAAAGAAACTGGGGGGGGGGAGGTCGGGTAGTTTTCCAGGACTAGATTTGCTACCCTCACATAGGAAAAGGGTTCAAAGAGAACAAATATGGGACCAACGTAGATATGTTGCTTGGCAACATACTTTGTGTCACCCATTTATACATGTGGAGGCACATGTGCTGGCATGTCCCATGACCCATGTTCCATACAACTATTTTGCTGTTGTAAATCTAAGAATGCCGCTGGAAAATTGAAGCAATGCCACTATTAAAAGTAAATTACATTTTTAACGAATGTTATTTTAAGAGAATTTCTCTATTAATACGAATCAATGCAACCGTTTTAGAAATGCTATTGTCCTATACTTTGTTTTCCATCAGATAAGGTAGATGCTTCTTTTTGTGGCCGCATGTTTCATCCTCCTTTATTGGCTAGTAATTGTTCCATTTTTTGCCTCTGTCAAAACATGGATATCTATTCAACCTGTTGCTATTGTGACATTTTGCTTTGCTACGCTTAACAATTTTGTTTTAAGAGTGTTTTGTGTAGTTCAACTTGAATGGCACACCGGCGACTTTGCTTAATTTTGGTGGAACTATACAAAAGGAGATCGGATTTCCATATATGTGTTGAGATTTGTTTCAAGTCGTCCTTGCGAGTTGTTTGAAATCTTGGTCAAGAAAGGTCAGTACCGACTTTTACCCACATGATGGTGCAGTGTGCTTTGAGATGTTGTGCTACTTGTATTGGTATTGTTTTGGATAAATGTTGAATTGAAGCTACTGAATTGCTGTCTTTTACCATTAAGTGAGCAAAAATTGTTCCAACCCAGACATGATGCTTGTTTCTTTGTTACAACAAAACTCTGCATCACCCCCTTTATAAGTAGACGTAAGCACATGCTGTTGTTGCGCCCACTCTCCCTTGGAACTGTTTATGCTTTTTGTTAATCTAATGTCGCTGGTAAAATTAAGCAATGCCACTCTCAGAATTAAATACTAAATCTTAGTTCAAAACTGCAACACTTGTTAGGGATCGGCAGGAGTACCATTTCTGTTAGGGATCGGTCGGAGTACATGTTTAAAAAGAGTATTGTTGAGATAATTTCTCTGTTATTATATATCAGTTACAATGTTTTACAAATGGAACTATCCTGCTTTGTAGTTCTTTCTACATGTTTAACCAAGGTATTGTTAAGATAATGTCTCTGTTAATATGAATCAGTCCCATTGTTTTAGGAAGGGTACTTTTCTACTTTGTCGTTCTTTATACATGTTGAAACAAGGCATTGTTAAGATAATGTCTCAGTTAATATGAATGAATCACACTGATTGAGAATTGCTACTCTCCTACTTTATTTCCCATTAAGATAAGGTAGATCGGTAGATGTTTTTTTTTCTGGGAGTATAAGTCATCAACCATTATTTCTCAGTAATTGTTTCACTTATACCTATTGTTGCATACAGGGATATCAAAACTTCTGCTGGGTTTTATTTCGACTTTGATTTTAGTTGAACTGCACAAACGGAGCCAATGTGTTTAAGGCACACTATTGCATTACTGGGTCCGGTTGGTCTTACCACTTTGTGGAAAGAAGCAGTCACTGTCTGGTCTACATTACAGAAGGAATGATCGAGAAGCTTTAGAGTATTGTAGATGCTGGTGGCATGACTAGTCTGCATACCAATGAAAACTCAAGTCAACAGCATGTGTGGTGCAAAATTCACTCCACAAGGAAAGATATGACCAAGTCAGTCGCCGACGCAGCTGTAACAAACAAGGTCAGTATCGGCCTTCATCCACATGATCGTGCTTTGTTATGTTGTGTTGATTATATTATTGTATTGTTTTGAATAATGTTTAATTCAAGCTATTGTATTGCTATATTTTTCCTATTAAGATAATGAAGATGATTATATTTGTAAGTGTATGTTTAATCAAGTAGTACCACTATTATATTCATCATGCTTTTTCTGTATTTATGCAGACAGGGATGCTCAGCTTGATTTTAGTGGAACTACACAAATGTTCAGATGGTTTGTTTCCTCCATAATACTTCATCATGCACGATACATCGAATGGTTCTCCAATCATTTGTCGTCACCTTGAGCCCCGGACTATCTACTTGAATGGAGTTGCCAACGTGTTTAACGCTTTGCAACATATAAATAAGAAATCCACCATGCTACTCAAGATATTGTTTGATTTCAGTGGAACTGCACAGAAAGATACGCTGGTTAAACCGGCTCCCATGTACCGTTACAGTGTGCAAACTGATGACAAACCATGCCTGTCTGTATGGAGCTACCAACGTCTTCAAGGTAGAAAAATTCCCCCAAGTTCAAGGGAAAGAACTCTGTCCAGCAGAATACTACGTTTCAGAAGGGTAATAAGAAAGACAAAAAGAGAGGTTGTTGCTTTACTTGTGGTTCAGAGGAACACTGGGCAAACAAGTACAAGAAGCCAAGACAGGATCCAAATCTATCAATGTCTCCCTAAGCAATAATGATCGGGCATCTGGGTATGGTAATCTGTTTACTGTACTTTCAGTTTGTCAGTCCACCGATTGGTGGGTTGACACTAGGGCCAATATTCATGTTTGTGCTGATGTGTCTTTGTTTTCTTGCAGCATATAAATACGAAATCCATAGGGATGCTCGGCTTGATTTTAGTGGAACTGCACAAAATGTTCAGATGGTTCGTGTCCTCCATAATACTTCATCATGCACAATAAATCAAATGGTAGTGACAAACTAATGATGACCCTACCCGTTCCACAATCATATGCATTACATATTTTGAACAGGAAAAGCTTGTAAAATTTTAATCATTGATGTTAGCTAGAAGACATTAGTTTAATATATTCGAACTAGAAAACCTTGTCAAATTTTGCTCATTGACGTTAGCTAGAAGACATGCATTTGATATTTTTGAGTGGGATGCCCTTTGCTGTGAGCAGCGTCGGTCGTTTTTTCCTATTTCCTGTGTTCAATTTAGAAGTAAATATTTATTCTGCTGAGATGCATAGTCACATGAATGTTGACTAATGTAAGGTATTTTAAGAGTTTGTTCTAAATGTTGTCTATGTAATGCCAGGCGTTGTGAGTTTGATTGCAAAGTTGAGCTTGGAATGTTGTGCATGCGGCATCACGAGCTGTTCACCGTGCCTCCTGATAATAATGCTTCATATCATTTTGCATGTTGATCTAATGCCAATGATTTCCATGTTAAGATCATCCTCTTCTGTTGTTTCTATGCTTAAGAAGTTCATCGTCTTATGTTTCATTCATAGCCTATGCGACAACTCGGGCAGGTTAGAGGTGAAACCATATGATCTTCTGACCAACTCATCATCTTAGGCCGTGATTGGATCATCGTTTTCCAACCAAAACCGCTTGTAAAACTGACGCTTGTAAATAAAAGCAGATGGTCTTGGGCGAAGTGCTTGGTTGGTTGATTTCGACTAGTAAAATATACACTGATCTCTCAAATTACACGCGTAACTCGCTGGTTTTCGTTACAGACCTCGGGCCATCAGTTTCATTATGCCTATATTTTATGCGTTGTTTTCGGTGATGAGTAAATTACACTTATATCTTAATATAGGTGTGAAACAATCCAGAGCTCCCAAGCACGGCCTTACCATTTCATGCCGGCTCGTCTCTTGAAGGTGCTCATGGGCGTCCAATGATCCTGGCTTCCTGAATGAGCAGCAGGCGCTGTATCAGACCATCCGTAGGGCCCGTGAGGCCCTCTTCGTCATCCTTTGAGTTGTTGTGCTCGTCGTGGCACTGAGCATTGTCAACATGGTCAACGAATATGAGGAATGAGGAGATGACTTTACTTGGAGAGGATGATAGCAGGGACCCACCAGTGCCATAGCCGTACGTACGCAAGTTCCTCCTTATTATATACAACTATATTTTTTCCTTCCTCCTGGTTTCCTAACATCACAGTCCCACACCATCGTCAACCTATATAGTCAATAAATGACAGAATTGCACAAGGAGCGGCCGACAGCTGGGAGCCAGTAGCTCTAGCAGTATTTGTGTTTTTGAGGTGTGAGCAGAGTTTTTCTTGAGCGATGTTTTTCTTGTTGTTCAGAGGAGCAGGGTAACAACTGGGCGGGCTGTGGTCCGTATGACCCAGGCTATTATTTTATGTCAACCAAATATCCAGCCCAGATATTAATATTTAAATATGAAAATGGCTAGCCCAGCTATTATTTTTTTGCGGAATACCCAACCCCGGTCAACTTGTTATTCTCCGTGACGCATTAGACTTTCCAAGAAAATGGGCTTTAAGAAATAATAAATGGGTTGTAATTAAAAAATTGGCTGTAAATATAAAAAACGCACCGAACAGGTGCATTTTTTATTCTTCTCAAAAAAGGTAAATTTTTTTAATTTCATTACTTGTTGCGCATGCAAAATTTCATTGGATTTTTACCTAATACAAATTTATTTTGACATTATATTTAATCTGACTCTAAATTTTGGGTTAAAAAATATTTCGGATCCCATCAAAATGCTAGAAATTTTGTTGAATTTTTTTGAGCGGTTGGCTGAAATTATTACCAAAGTCCTGGCTAGAAAATGGGCTGTAATTTTAACAAACAGTAAATGGGCTGAGTAAATTCCATTAGAATTAAAAAATGGGATGTACATTACAACAAATCACAATTGGCCTATATGTTCTCTGCCACACATGTGATGGTCACTTGTGGGCCTACTAAGTTGACGCGTACGTAAGGCTTTGTCAACTTATAGTCAACACACGATTCTATTAGCAGTTGTCGCTGGATGTCCATCAAACGGCTCTGGTGCTTCTTCAATCTCGGATATTCATGTTTCAGGCGCCCAAACCACCGCCGGCGGTACCACCTGCTATAGCCTCCCGTGGCCGACTGTGCTGCCGTGTAGGCCTCATCAGCCCACCCTACTCCCATCGCCGTCCAGGCCAGGAGGCCATTCCTCTACTCAGTAATACCTCCTGTTATTCTCCGGCAACGACAGCCTCACACCGCAGCCGAACTAGTGAACCCTCGCACTCCCTTCTGCGTGGGCATCCGTTGTTGAGTCTTCGCCGGCTCCGGGTCATTCCCTTCCTAGGCCTCTCCATCGTCCACCGCATTGCTTCTCTCGGCGCGGCTTGGTCAACTTTGTCAACAAACGACAACCATCAGAAGAGGCATGAACATGGAGTGGCTAATAGTAGGGACCCGCGTGGCTCATGGCCGCACGCGAGCAAGTCCCTCCTTATTATGCGAAAACAAATGATTTCTCCCCCTGACAGGTTTGAGCCACCAGCTACATCTTCGCACGCAGGGAAGTGTTTCCTTTATTACATGGAAAAAAGTTACCTCTCCCTAACAGCTGGGACCCACCAACTTTATTATGATCCATTTCGCAAAATTATAGATTGTACCAAAGATGCTAAATTGTTTTCTTTTTATTCTAACTCTCAAAGAGGAAATTAAAAAAACCAGAAAACATCTTCGTACGCAAGGAAGTGCTACCTTATTAAGAGCAAAAAAATGATTCCCCCTACTAGCTGGGACTGATCAGATTTGGAGGTTGACTTGTGGGCCAAATAAGTTGACGCGTACAGGCTTTGTCAACTTAGTCAAAACGGTTCTAGCTACACTGACCGTTGGATGTTAAATTAACGGCTGATGCGTCTTCAACCTCTGGTCTTCTTGCTCCAGCCGCCCAAACCAGGCCCGTCGTACCGCCTGCTCCAGCCTCCCGGGCCGGCTGTGCTGCCATGCAGGCCTCACGGACTGACCATACTATGATTGGTCAGACCTTCCCTCTACTCACCCACACCCTCTGTTATTCTCCGGCGACAGCAGTCCCACACTACAGCCGAAGCAGTAAACACTCATAGTCCCCTCCGCGTGGGAAACAACTGTCGTGTCTTCCCCGGCTCCTGGTCATTCCCTTCCTAGGCCTCGTCGTCATCCTCGCCTTGGTGCTATCGACGCAGCGTGCTCAACGTAGTCAAGGAACGACTTCCATCAGAAGAGGACTGTACGTGGAGAGGCTGAAAGCTGGGTCCATGGCCGCAGCAAGGAAGTGCCTCCTTATTACACGCAAAATAATGATTCCTCCACATGCCAGCAGGGACCCACCGGAAGGGCCTCTGTATTTCCCGGAAAAAAATTCCCGCCGCTGACAGCTCGGACCCACCAGCTATATCTCTTTGCACGCAAGTGCCTCCTTACTATGCAAAAATATGAAGACCCCCGCTGCTAGGTGGGACCCACCATATTTGGAACCTGACTTCTGGGCCTACTAAGTTGATGTGGACACGGGGCTTGGTCAACTTAGTCAATATAAATGATTGTAGCTGCAGTGACCATATGATGGTGATCCAACAGTTGTTGTGCTTCTTCAACCTCTGGTCTTCTTGCTCTAGCCGCCCAAACCATCACGGGCCGTGCCGCCTACTCCTGCCTCTCGTGGTCGGCTGTATTGTCATGCGGGCCTCACCGCCCCTCTTACTCCTACCGTTGGCCAGGCCATCCCTCTAGTCACCCACAACCCCTGTTATTCTGCGGCGATGGCAGCCTCACACCGCAGCCGAACCAGTCAACCCTCGTACTCCTCTCTGGCATCCACTGTCGCGTCTTCCCAGGCTCCGCGTCGTCCCCTTCCTAGGCCTCGCCGTCGTCCACTGCCTTGGTGCTCTCGGCGCGGCGTGGTCAATGTGGTCAAGAAACGACTTCCATCGGAAGAGTACTATATGTGGAGTGGCTGACAACTGGGTCCAAGGCCACAGCAAGGAACTGCCTCCTTATTATGTGCAAATGAAAGTGCGTTATATCGACTAGAGGGGGGTGAATAGGCGATTTTTATGAATTCTTCACTGAGGAATTTGCTGGTGAGGAAATTCCTAAATTAAGAACTACTAGCAGCGGAATAAGTACTCAAAAGTAAACATAACAGAACACAAGCATAGTCATCATGATGAAGTGAAGACAAGCATAGAGTACAGAAAGCGTTAACACAGGATAACACACGAAAGAAGATAGACAGACTGAAGAAATTGAACTAAGGAAATTGAGAAAGTCTTCAGTCAAAGTCTTCAAACAGATATGAACAGGCACACAACAACAGACATGAGGAAATGAAAGAGTTGAGGAAATAGAACCAGTGAGCTCGGTGAAGACAATGATTTGGTAGACCAGTTCCAACTGTTGTCTCAGTTGTACATCTGGTTGGAGCGGCTGAGTATTTAAACTCAAGGACACCCAGTCTCGGACACACAGTCCTCACCGTATTCTCCTTGAGCTAAGGTCACACAGACCTCGCCCAATCACTCGTGGTAAGTCTTCAGGTGACTTTCGAACCTTCACAAACTCGGTCACTTGGCGATCCACAATTCCTCTTGGATGCTCTAGACCTTGACGCCTAACCGTCTGGAAGAAGCACAGTCTTTAAAGGAAACAAGCATCGGATCCACGCAGGATCAATCTCTTCAGTGATGCTCAATCACTTTGGGTTTGTAGGTGTTGGGTTTGGGTTTTCCTCACTTGATGATTTTCGCTCAAAGTCCTCAGAGGATGGGATGCTCTCAAATGACAAGTGTCAGTCTCTCTCGGAGCAGCCAACCAGCTAGTGGTTGTAGGGGCGGCTATTTATAGCCTAGGGAGCAGCCCGACATGATAAGACATAAATGCCCTTGTCTGATATGACCGTTAGGTGGGTAGATATTTGGGAACAACTGGCGCAAAGCACAACAACAGTCGGAATTCTGACTATCAAAATCCTTCAGGGCTATCATGTTCCTCACTATGTAGGCAATTCGCACTAGCGAATTCCTAACTCCTCAGTCAGAACAAATTCCTCAGAGACCAGAAGAACTTCGTCCCTGTCACTGAAGAATATGACTGAACTGTATGAGATTTCCAATGGCTTCGCTCGAAGGGATTAGTAGGTGTAGGATTTTGAGTTGAGCATCACATGGAAATTTTTCCTTAGTATTTCCTCGACGCCCTTTAACAGTACGGTGTTTCCTATGACTCAAGAAAGCGAAAATGAAACTATAAAAACAAAAGTCTTCACGCTTCATGTTCCTCAAATGATTGCCAAGTCTTCAAGGTCACACCAATTTCTTCACTTTCAAAGTCTTCAGAAATCCAAAGTCTTTAGTCGAAGAACTTCATTTTTAGGGGTCGACTTTCTCTGTAAGTATCAAACTCCTCATAGACTTATAGACCTGTGTACACTCACAAACGCATCATTCCCTTAACCTATAAGTCTTCAATACACCAAAATTACTAAGGGGCACTAGATGCACTTACAATCTCCCCCTTTTTGGTGATTGATGACAATATAGGTTAAGTTTTCAACGGGGATAAACATATGAAGTGTAAATACTAATATTGAGGAATTTGATTGCAAGATATAGAAGAACTCCCCCTGAAGATGTGCATAGTGAGGAATTTTCTTTTGAAGCAATGCACACTTGAAGAGTATAATCATGGAGATCTCCCCCTATATCTTGTAATTCATACACGCATTTGATATATAATATGAAGAATTTGAAATGCATGATGAAATATGGTGACTGATGTAATTCAGCATGCGTGCATTAACATTAATGAGGAATAAGCATGCAGAAGAACACAGCAAAAGTATCAGGTCACCATAGAGTTTAAGATTACAACTCGATCCAGCAAAGTCATCAGAAGAACGAGAGTTGTAACTTAGAAAAAACGCCCATATAAGATAGACCCGCTTGAAGACTAACTCAAATTTCTCCCCCTTTGTCATCGAATGACCAAAAGGGTTGAAACTAAGGACTAACGCCCCTGAAGAATATCATGATGATGGAGGAGCGCCAGTGTTGTCAGGGTCTTGATTCGTTGTAGGGCCTGCTGCGGTGTCATCCAAGTCTTCATGCTCGTCCGTGGCGCGTGATGAAGAATATGAGCTAGCCACCAAGGAAGGAACCTTGACCTTCTTGAATCTCTACGGTGGAGGAGCAGACCAGTCAAAGTATTCCTTGAAGCCCAGTTGCTTCAAATCTTGTTCACCATATAGATGTGACAGAATAGCCTAGTTGCGATCAAACACTTCATGGAGGTAGTAGTGGTTTTTCTTCACTCCATTATGTGTAGAAGTCATGTTGTGAAGAATAGAGCCAAACTAACGCTTAACCCACTTGTGATTTCGATCCACCTTCTAGTGAAGACTTATAAGCAGTTCACAGTCAGTCATCACATGTGGAGCAGTAGCTTGAGGACTTGACTTGGTAGCATTGGCAGCAGAGTCATGAGTGGCAAAGTCATCATTGGTGGAGTAAGATGCAGCTTTGCGGAACTAACCATCCAATGGACGAATGCCTTCATCGATAACAGCTGGTGACTTGCCCTTCTCATCGGATGAGGAAATTGTCCACTTGAGGACTTCAATAGGAGGCAAGAAGCTGAGGTGATTCTGAAAATCGGCCTTGTAGTTGAGTGAAGACCTTGTTCTGATGAATCTCATGATCCACGGTGCGTAAGGCTTCAGCTCAAATGGAGAAAGTGCAACATTTGCCAGAGTCCTCATGAAGAAATCATGATAATTTATGGGGATGCCATGCATGATGTTAAAAAGCATATTCTTCATCATTTCGATAATTTCTTCATCAGATGAGTCATGGCCTTTGATGGGACTCATGATCTTTGTCAGAATGCGGTAGATGGTTCTTGGCACATAGAGCAGCTCCTTCACAAGGAATTTGGTCCTTGGGGCTTGACCCGGCTTCAACGGCTTCATGAGTACTTGCATATAGTGATCAGTGAGTTCAGGCTCAATCATACAGACAACGAGCACCGTCAGGTGGAGGACTGATTGGCAAGGCACGAAGCAATTCAGAGGCTGGTGCCTTCTAATGAGTGTTTTCAGTCATCCAGTCCAACACCCACGAGTTGACATCAGGAGCATCACCTGTGATATGCAGAGTTGCATAGAACTGAAGAATAAGCTCTTCATTCCAATCAACTATGTCAGAGCAGAAATTGAGCAAGCCTGCATCATGAATCATGCTGAGGACTTGAGAGAAGCACGGCATTGATTCCATGTCCACATGAGGAATATGCTCATGATCGAAGACTTTGTCCTTGTTGAGGAGCACTGAGGAATAGAATTTGGCCTGGCTGGCAGTCCAGAAACGCTTCCTTTTAAGACTAGCATCATCATAGGGGTTGAATTCAGTGAAGAACACGTGCTCGCCGAAGAAATCATCAGCCTTGAATTTTTGCTTCTTAGAGAAGGGATCCTTTGGCTTGGGCTGAGGAGTATCAGTCAATTGCATCAACACCTCAGGAATCGCAATCTCAGGTTCCTCAGGCTGAGGAATTTCAGGCTCTTCTGCAGATTCAGCCTGGGTCATCAATTCTTCATTGACAGTTTCTTCAGGACTAGTGGCTGGAATTTCTTCCTGAACACTTGGGGTTGCATGAGGTTCTTCAGATCCCATTTGCACTTCAGTGGCAGCAGGGGACTGAGGAATTGCTTGGAGTGGAGTGAACATTGGAGAGTTGGGGTGCTGACTGTCCCAAAATTCATCATTGAGCACAGGAGTGGTACAGCCAATGTCCACATCCTCATCTGCTATTTCTTTAACACCTGCCTCTTCAGCAGTGAACCGAGGCATGGGTGAGGAAATGACTGGGGTTGAAGGGATTTTATCCACTTCAATTTCTTCGTCCAACTGCTCTGTCGAAGGAGCAGAAGGAGTTTCTTCATCAGATTCATCAGGAATCACATAATCTTCACCAAAAGGAACAAGGTCCTTTCATGGCATTGATGAGACTAGAACGGCATCAATTGGATTGTTAATTGAACTGGTCAGAGTCTTCATCTTCTTCGGAGCTGAAGAATTTGATGAAGTTGATGCCTTCCTTTTCTTCACAGCTGCACGTTTTGCAGCCTTGGTCTTCTTCACATCTGATGCAGATGGAAGGATCCGAGTTGGTGTAGGCGCAGGAGGTGCAAAAGACTCTGGTTCATTTTCCTCAGGCACAACTGATGCAGTTGCCCTGACTTGTTCACTTTATTCAAGCGCACCACTAGTGGATGCCCTGGCAATATCTTCAGCGGCTGGAATGGAGTCATCATCCCTGGCACTCTCATTTTCTTCAGCATCCTGATTGTCATCAGCGGTGCTGGCATGTTCTTCAGTAGGCTGAGTAGATGCTTCAGCCTGAGTAACTTCAACGTGCACAGGTGGAGCAGCACTTGAAGTGAATTTCTTCATCAGATTGACGAAACGCACCTTGCCGCCCTTCCAATCAGCATGGTAGCAATCAAATTCATGACTCAGTTGTTTGATTTCAACTTGCAAGGCAAGGAGCTGATCAGGAGTGAGAGTGAGGACATTGTCCTTGAGGTAGCGTTGTTTCTTGTACTGCGCTTTCTTCAAACTTCTACCTTGTTCAAATTTCCATTTTTCTTCCTCAATGAAGGCAGTCAAAACATGACTTTGACCAGGAGTGAGGTTCATCTCCGGCAAAGGCGTGTTAGGATCCTTGTGCCACAGGTCAATGTAGTCGAGGATCAACTTTGGATCCAACATCAGCGGCACATTGCTGCCTTTGGCTCTAGCGGCCCTGGCTTGCCTGTCTCTGATGATTTCGGCAAGTTCTTCATCATCAGCCTCATCATCATCAGAGGGCACTTGGAAGGCGACCTGCTTCTTGTGAGGACTTGGTCAAATGCCTCGTCCAGCAGTGCCATTTTCTTCAGCAGAGAGGGACCAGCTGAGGAATTTCGAGCAGCTGAGGAGCTTGCAGATGCTCCTGAGGCAATTGAGAAGCCTTGAGTCTTTTGGCACGTGGCGAGATGTACAGTGCCAAGGATTTTGTCGGAGCAGCTGAAGACTTTGACGGAGGAGCTGAGGACTTTGAAGGAGCAGTCTGAGGAATTTGTCGTGAGGGCCTTGAAAGAATCTAGCCTTGATGGCATAGCAGAGGAGCTTGGCCATGAGGGCATTGAAGGTGAATCACTGGACTTATGCGCAGACTTCTTATGCATTGCCTTCTTTGGCTGACTAGCAGAGGCCTCAGCAGAGACAGCAGCAGCAGCAAGAGCAGAGTCTGCGTTGAATTTCTTCACTGCTTCCTTTGTTTGCTTGGCCAATTTGGCCTGACGCTTTGCCCATTCATCAGCATAGTCCTCACCGCGCTTGAGGCTGGTGGGATCTGCCAATTGGCCTGGTGCCAATGGAGGTCTTGAGCATGGAGGGTTGAGCGTGAATTTCTTCATGTACTTGGGAGTAACATATCTGTACTCCCTCCATTCCCGTGCCCATCTCCTCTCTATCTTTTGAATGCGCACCTTGCACTGATTTCTATCTTCCTCAGGGGGTGTGCAATACCCAGCATAAATGTCCTCAGGGATTTCAAACACAGTATTGACCTCAGGCCTCTTTCCTCCCTTCTGTGGCTTTTTGTCAGCCATTTTCTTCAGCTGAGGAATATGAACAACTGAAGTTTCTGAAGAGGTGTGCAACTTTTCTTCGAGGAACACTGCAAATGAGTTCAGTTGATGAGAACTTAGTGAGTCGGCAGCGGACATTTGCACCTGTGAACAGAGTATAGTTGCGAGGAATTTGGAGAGGTCATATGCATTCTCAGAAGGTTTTTCAAAAAGAATAGGTTTTGAGGAATTTGACCAGATGAGTCTTGAGGAATTTCACTAAGCGTTCTTTGTCTTAGGTTCTAGAGTTGTATAGATTAAAAATCCACACAATTGAGGAATCTTGAAGAAAATCATCGCTTAGAGAAATGAATCAAGAGCAGATGACATGTGAGGTGTTCATGTGTGTGAAGATTTGAAGAATAAACACCTTTGAAGATTTTCAGGAAAACTTGAGAATCAAGGAGGGCAGTCAAAGTAACTTTTAATTACCTGAAGTGGAGAACTCGACGAACTGGGAAGAGTAGATGTCAAGTTCGTCGGGTCAGATCTTCCACGCCCTAACTTGGCAGAGGAAGAAGGCTACGGCGGCGGCGGAGTGAAGAAATCTGCAACCGGCGTGAGTACGACGGCGACGAGGTCGAGGCAGTGAAGCTCTTTCTCACCGGCGACGATGAAGTAGCGGCGGCGCTAGGTTTTCGAGAAGCTCGAGCGGGAGAGAGCGCGAGCAAGGTGAAAGTGAAGTGAGGAAGAGACGGGTATTTATAGAGGGAGTGAAAAACTATTCACCCGAGGAAATCAGACGAACGTGCCCCTGGCCCTTCTCATCTGCTTGACATGTGTCATGCACGTACTGAGAGGTGGCGATCGTGTACGATCGTGGGTGAATAGATAAGTATTGTCATGAGAAGTGGAACGGTTTGAGCAGCAAAGCCGAAAATTTAGATTAGATAAGTTAAAAGTTCCGTTCGCAATTTCTTCAGCTGTCAAGGACACAGCGAAGAATTTGAACGAGTTTCAAATAGAACGCACATGAGGAATTTGTGAATAGACTGGGTTGAGTTTAGCATAGAGAGGGAAGTGTCCGATCACATTCACTTAGCAGAAGAAATCAACTTGAAGAAAAAGCAATAAGTGAATATTGTAGAGGACATAAAAACTCATATATATATATATATATATATATATATATATATATATATATATATACATCTGGGCTATTCTGGTACGCGTAACAGAATATTATTCTGTTACCCTTCTTGAACTGACGAATTCGAGCAGTTGAACTGATCTCTCGTTTTCGTCGAACTTATTTTTCAAACATGAATCATATTGAATGCCGACAGGGACGGGCATGGCATCTCCCTCCAACCCTGCTGGGGCGCACTTGTCCCATCCCACCCACCCGCCCTAGCGCTGCCTACGCGGTACCTTGCCACCATGGACTTTCCGGCGCCAGTATGCCACCATGGATTCCGTCGATTCGGATTCAGGGGTGGCCTCGATGGCGGCAATGGAAAGGTGGCTGAGGTCCAGGGCATCATGGGAGGCGAGGGAGGAGCCTATGCCGTCGGGGTTAGTGGCAGCAAGGAAGTGGAGCTCTTGTAGGAGAGCCCAGATGCGGCGCCAGCGGGGGCGAGGACGCTGGTCTGAGAGGCGACGGGGGCATCCAGGAGCTTGAGGAGGATGTGGATGAGGAGGTCGTCCGGCAGTGCGTTGAGCCGGTCCTCGACGCCGGCGGCGTCGGAGAGCTTTGGCGGCAGCTGCTCCAGCATGCGCTCCGTGGAAGCACGAGGCAAGAGGTATGTTGTGCGCCTCAGGTCACATCGGGACGCCGGTGGCTGGGGATGGGAATGGATCAGGACTCGAGAGGAGGCTACACTCAATCGATTTGGGAGGATCCGGGGACGACGTCCTGCTCCAGCACTTGAACCTCGGTTGCCTCCGCCGGGAACGACGCCAGGCTGCTGAACACCGTCCAAGCCTTGGGCATTGGCGACCTCATCATCTTCCTCCCAAGGCACGAGATTATGATAAAAGGTTGTTTGAAGCTAGTTTGTTGGGGTGAAAATCATTTCATAAGTGTAAAATAGACACTGAACCTTGACATGGAAATTACTGCAATCCTGGATTGTGCCGGAACTCTACTGGAATCCTGCAGGCGATTCCTCTTCAGGCATCAATCTTGTTTTCCATTCCCCTCGCCTTGCATTGGGAAGGATCTGAAGCTGGTGTTCACAAGTACGGCCTCTACTCTGGACTGCTGTCGGTCTCCACCCATGAGGCGACGCTGTCAAGGAAATCTAGGAGGTCTTGCTCCCATGTATTTGTTGATGAATTGCTGCTCTATTAATCCTTTTGCTTGCCTGCATGCAGCACTTCCTGTGGTGTTTGGTGGAAGATTAGTCTAGCTGAGCACATCTTTGTAGATCCTAGATTTTAGTTTTTCTGTTTTTACGTCTTGCAAGACTTGACAGCCTTAGGCTGAGACCATTGTATCAAGCTGGTTTCGTTTTTCTATAAGAAATGGAGCCGGGGAGGTTGCCTCCCTGTTCATCTAGAAAAACATGGAAATTACCGATTTTGATGCCACTATGCTTCAATTCAGATGATTCAGTTCAAACAATAGTATTTCAACAAAAGACAGAGTACTCGTACTGATCTATTTGTGTGTTTGTACTGAGCTATTTTCACATATTGGACTTTACTCTGTTTTTTCAATATGGTTTTCCTCATAACTTAATTTAACCATTCGAACTGATGATTACGTTAGCTCCAAACTTTTTAACTTATAGTAGCAAATCTCTTTAAGTTATCTTTGTTCTCATTTGAACTTATGGCGTCACCACATCCGAGCTCGTGGTTTTCATCACTTTTTAGGTGAATTCGTTGTTATAATTTTTAGCATTGGCACAAGCATTTCAGCGAGCACTAAGAGCCAACACTAAGGGCCAGCAGCGTTAGTAACTTGAACCCATGGGTGAGTTCGTAACTGCACCTTTTAGACAGTAATACTTGAATGTCTCGGAAAAACATCCAGATGAAAACTACAATTAGAATAAGAAAAGCACATGCGCACGACACGCACAACCCACACCAGTACAACACATGAGCACACGCAGGCACGGACACCAAGCCGTCATCGTCCAGCGGACGCACGCCATGGCTGGGCTTGACAACTCGAAAGGCTCTGACCTCGACCAAGTGCAGTAGCAGAGCCACACTGCTGCAGGACAACGAGGACGTGCTCGAACGGATGTCGCTTGTGGGAACCAGTGTGGATCCAGGTTCCCGCTACGATGAACGGCCTGCGGAGGTGGCATTGAACGGCCTGCGGTGGTGGCTGTGATCGGCCAGGGCGCTCCTAAAGACATGACAACTTAAAAAAATCTTAGTGTTACAAGAGATAATACAAGCAAATATGCATTCCAGTCATACGAGCAAATGAATAAAAATTCAGCCATACAAGCAAAAAAGAAATGAATAATCACATGTAATTTCCAGAATGGGAAGAACATTTTGAACTCTTTTGCAAGTATATGTGATAAATAGATACAATGTATCCATTGAACTGACATTTTTTTCTCAATGAACTTTTGTGATATAGGTACTAGAATTTGTACCAATAGTTTATATATACCATGTCAAAAGCAAACAACGTGCATATATATTGATCTGCTAGTCCACATCAACAAGCACGACACGAGCATACAACAATAACCAGTCATGGTGCCTTGACCTGACCTCCTTCGACCTATAATCTGGTGTCATTGGTTTGTTGTCCTTGCTATTAGTCACAATGCTCCTAAACTTGGCTTAGACTGGTAGTAGAACTTAACAGCTCTCCGCACTAGCACTGAAGAGATTTACACAAACACAAAATGAACCTCCTAGCATTTATTCTGTGAACTTTTCTCAAGGTACACATGTTTCCCTAAATTTGCAAGTTGATTTTCTTCTTTCTTTATCACATAACTTACACATATAGATCTTCTTCACAAAATTATATAAACAACACCACACGTGTGTACTGGTTTATGAACTTACAAAGTGAGGTACCAGTCATTCAGTCATGTTCATGAATGGAGGGATCCTCACCATGTCCTGTGCGCTAGGTCTACTCATTTTACAAAATGCCTTTTTGACTGAACTTAGTTGTACAGAGAGTGCATGCGGTTTTATAAAATCATGAGAATGAGTAAATTTTACACACCAAACTGACAACAGAATACACACCAAACTAATACTGAGTTTAGTACAGAAATTCTCTTTTCATGCACTGACGATATTTTCTTCTCTGTGTATCGAAGAACAAAGAACAAAAATACACACCGAACTGACGATAGAATACACAATGAATAAAAAGGAATTTCTTCTCTTTGAACTGATGATTGAATACATACCGAACGGACAAGAGAACAGTGTTTATTTGTGTTTTTGCTTTTTTCATGAATTGACGTTTTTTACAAAAAAAATCATGTACTGACAACACTTCTTCATCTTAGTGCACAATGTTCAGTATTCTTTTGTCAAGTTATTTAATGGAAGGCAATACAAGAAATCAGTGGCAGTAATCAGAGTTCAATTTTTAGTGGCAATAGGTGTAGTAAGTGAAGTTGAACTGACCTTGTCCATGGCGGAACTGAACGGCCTCAGGTATTGGGATCGGACTTAAGGCTTTCATCAAGCATCACTAATTCAGTTTAATTTCACCTTGGGTATTTTTGTTTGAGTTGATCTCTTGTAGGTCGACTAGTCCAGCGAGGAGAAGCAATGTGAGGCATGCCGCAGCTAAGCCATGACCTGCGCTGAAAAGTAAGGTCAACAGTCACTACGATGTCCCAAATCCAATAGCAAAACTGAATATATGTAATACTCCAATACACACAAAATGCACACACTTAAGTTCAGAGAACCAACCCGTTTATGTTCAGGGAACAAATGCATTTAAGCTCGAAGAACAAATGCTTCAATTTAGAACCTAGTTCCTGAACTTACTAATTAGTATAACATGTTCTGACGCCGGCGCACAATGGGTACGGAGTAGCTCTATTATTTCTGTGTGAATGCTTAAGAGGGAAATCAACCTTGAATTGCAGGAGAGAAGAGAAGTCTATGGCCATGGGGATGCCCCTTCGACATCGACATCCAGCAGGGGAGCCTCCCACGGCAGTAACACACACTGATCTTTTTTCTGTGATTAATCATGAACTGATGATAAAATCCGTAGTGAACTGTGACACCTAGTGTATGTTTCCTTTTTTGTACAGGGCATGATTGGAACTAGTACTAAGTAAGCAGTGTAGGGATTAGAAGAGTAGTGTATGTTAATCTCAATGCTCTTGAACTTGTCACGTTGCTTACCTCTGCATGTTCCAATAAATCCAGAAAACATATGTCGCAAAGGAGAGTCGTTGAACGGCCACGAGTGTTGACGGTGAACGGCCTGTGGTGCCAGTGGTGAACGACCTGTGCGCCACGCTGACAGCCAGAGACGAAGGCCTGTCGAAGGACAGGGGACTGCCAGCTTGGGGACAGGAGGCCCGGCTATTCGAAGGACGATGCGCGGCAGTTCGAGTTAGTGCCGAAGGAGAACCTGGTGGAGCATCTCGAAGGCGGTGCTACGCCTCCACCACGATGGTGTACAGCAAAGAGAAAGTGGGGATAGGACAGCAGCAGTACTGGTGGTAGATGGGGCGCTTGGTGGCGCGCTGAGAGAGGGCGCGGGGAGGTGGCGCGCTGAGATAGTTGGCCAACGGTGGCGCGCTGGAGGGAGGGCCGGCCGACGTCGCACAGGGAGAAGGCTAGCTGGCGGCACGCTCGGGAGAAGGTCGGACAGTGGCGCGCTTGAGGCTAGGTCGGCCGGAGGCGTGATGGGAGGAGGCCGGCTTGCGGCACGCTGGGAGGGAGGGAGGCCGGCGGCGTGCAGGGGAGGAGGCCGGCGTTGGGGAGGGAGACGGCCGGAGCTGGGAAGGGAGGCGGCCTGAGCGGGTGAGGGAGGCGGCCTAAGCGGGGGAAGGCGGCCGCCGGAGCTGGGGAGGGAGGCGGCCTGAGCGGGGTAAGGCGGCCGCCGGAGCTGGGGAGGAGGCGGCCTGAGTGGGGGAAGGAGGCCGCCGGAGCTGCGAAGGGTTGCGAGGGACGGCGCCCGGCGATGCAATGTGGAGGTGAATCGGGAGGCTGCGGGGTAGGGAGTGGATAAGAGGTTTTCTTTTTTTTTGTTTCTGATCGAGGGCGCTGTATATAGGGGCGAGGGGTAGCAGAATAATATTCTGTTACCGGTAACAGAATAGTCCAGCCCTATATATATATATATATATATATATATTCAAATGAAGAACAACACCGGAAAGAGTGAAGACAATGCAAAGTTGAAGAATTTGAAAAACTGAGGAATTTCAAAAATGAAGAAAAACTCATATTGAAGATTTTCAACTTTGGGTGGTGGCGTAACCCACCGTATAAGAAAGCTGATTTCAGACACCGCGTACAATTGTCGTAGGGCTCTGAGAATAAATTTCTTCATTAATTTCTT
Source organism: Triticum timopheevii (assembly GCA_963921465.1). Taxonomy (NCBI): domain Eukaryota; kingdom Viridiplantae; phylum Streptophyta; class Magnoliopsida; order Poales; family Poaceae; genus Triticum; species Triticum timopheevii. Next base: position 192,699,715 of record OY997272.1, on the reverse strand, counting down.
CACGCTTAGAGGGTTAGTCTTCATTGATTGAAGAAAAACATTACTTCATGTGTTGCGCATCTAAGTCATCAAGTCAGCATAAGTGTTAGGATGTGTGTCCATTTCAGAGAACATTCGAAGATTCTAGGATATTTAGCTCACACCTTAACTTGCTAAATCTCTTCTCATCCAAGGGCTTAGTGAAGATATCGGCCAGTTGATCTTTAGTGCTAACGTGGTCCATGGAGATGTCACCCTTCAACACATGATCACGAAGAAAATGATGACGAATCTGGATGTGCTTGGTCTTCGAGTGCTGAACTGGGTTATGAGCAATCTTAATGGCGCTCTCATTGTCACAGTAGAGATGCACATTCTTCACATTGACACCGTAGTCCTTGAGTGTTTGCTTCATCCATAGTAGTTGAGGACAGCACGATCCAGCAGCAATGTACTCGGCTTCTGCAGTGGAGAGTGATACGCAGTTCTGTTTCTTCGAGGACCAACACACCAAAGTGTTGGGGAACGTAGTAATTTCAAAAAAATCCTACGTACACGCAAGATCATGGTGATGGCATAGCAACGAGAGGGGACAGTATTGTCCACGTACCCTCGTAGACCGTAAGCGGAAGCGTTATGACAACATGGTTGATGTAGTCGTACGTCTTCACGATCCGACCGATCCAAGCACCGAACGTACGGCACCTCCGAGTTCAGCACACGTTCAGCTCGACGACGATCCCCAGACTCCGATCCAGCAAAGTGTCGGGCATGAGTTCCGTCAGCACGACGGCTTGGTGACGATGATGATGCTCTACCGGCGCAGGGCTTCGCCTAAACTCCGCGACGATATGACCGAGGTGGAATATGGTGGAGGGGGCACCGCACACGGCTAAGGAACGATCCGTAGATCAACTTGTGTGTCATGGGGTGCCCCCTGCCCCCGTATATAAAGGAGCAAGGGGGGAGGAGGCCGGCCCTAGGAGGGGGCGCGCCAAGTGTGGAGTCCTACTAGGACTCCCGAGTCCTAGTAGGATTCCACCTCCCTTGTTGGAGTAGGAGAAGGGGAAAGAGGGGGAGAGGAAGAAGGAAAGGGGGGCTGCGCCCCTTATCCAATTCGGACCAGAGGGGGGCGCAGGCCTCCTTCCTTTTGGCCTCTCTCCTCTATTCCCGTATGGCCCAATAAGGCCCATATACTCCCCGGCGAATTCCCGTAACTCTCCGGTACTCCGAAAAATACCCGAATCACTCGGAACCTTTACGAACTCCGAATATAGTCGTCCAATATATCGATCTTTATGTCTCGACCATTTCGAGACTCCTCGTCTTGTCCCCGATCTCATGCGGGACTCCGAACTCCTTCGGTACATCAAAATTCATAAACTCATAATATAACTGTCATCGAAACCTTAAGCGTGCGGTCCCTACGGGTTCGAGAACTATGTAGACATGACCTAGAACTATTCTTGGTCAATAACCAATAGCGGAACCTGGATGCCCATATTGGCTCCTACATATTCTACGAAGATCTTTATCGGTCAAACCGCATAACAACATACTTTGTTCCCTTTGTCATTGGTATGTTACTTGCCCGAGATTCGATCGTCGGTATCCAATACCTAGTTCAATCTCGTTACCGGCAAGTCTCTTTACTCGTTACGTAATGCATCATTCCGTAACTAACTCATTAGCTACATTGCTTGCAAGGCTTATAGTGATGTGCATTACCGAGAGGGCCCAGAGATACCTCTCCTACAATCAGAGTGACAAAACCTAATCTCGAAATACGTCAACCCAACATGTACCTTTGGAGACACCTGTAGTACTCCTTTATAATCACCCAGTTACGTTGTGACGTTTGGTAGCACCCAAAGTGTTCCTCCGGCAAACGGGAGTTGCATAATCTCATAGTTATAGGAACATGTATAAGTCATGAAGAAATCAATAGCAACATACTAAACGATCAATTGCTAGGCTAACGGAATGGGTCATGTCAATCACATCATTCTCCTAAAGATGTGATCCCGTTAATCAAATGACAACTCATGTCTATGGCTAGGAAACTTAACCATCTTTGATTCACGAGCTAGTCAAGTAGAGGCATACTAGTGACACCATGTTTGTCTATGTATTCACACATTTATTATGTTTCCGGTTAATACAATTCTAGCATGAATAATAAACATTTATCATGAAATAAGGAAATAAATAATAACTTTATTATTGCCTCTAGGGCATATTGATTCAACACCAATATTCACATCTGTATGTGATTAACACCCATAGTTCACATCTTCATGTGACCAACACCCAAAGGGTTTTCTAGAGTCAATAATCTAGTTCACATTGCTATGTGATTAACACCCAAAGAGTACAAAGGTATGATCATGTTTTGCTAGTGAGAGAAGCTTAGTCAACGGTTCTGTCACATTCAGAGCTGCATGTATTTTGCAAATATTCTATGTCTACAATGCTCTACACAGAGCTACTCTAGCTAATTGCTCCCACTTTCAGTATGTATCCAGATTGAGACTTAGAGTCATCTGGATCGGTGTGAAAGCTTGCACCGATGTAACTCTTTACGACGGGCTCTTTTATCACCTCCATAATTGAGAAATATTTCCTTAGTCCTCACTAAGGATATTCTTGACCAATGTCCAGTGATCTACTCCTAGATCGCTATTGTACTCCCTTGCCAAATAAAGAGCAAGGTATACAATAGGTCTGGTACATAGCATAGCATACTTTATAGAACCTATGACTGAGGCATAGGGAATGACTTTTCATTCTCTTTCTATTTTCTGCCATGGTCGGGTCTTGAGTCTTACTCAACTTCACACCTTTGCATCACAGGCAAGAACTCCTTCTTTTACTGTTCTATTTTGAACTATTTCAAAATTTTATCAAGGTATGTACTCATTGAAAAATCTTATCAAGCGTCTTGATCTATTTATATAGATCTTGACGCTCAATGTGTAAGAAACTTCACCGAGGTCTTTCATTGAAAAACTTTTATTCAAGTATCCCTTTATGCTATCCAGAAATTCTATATCATTTCCGATCAACAATATGTCATCTACATATAGTATCAGAAATGCTACAGAGCTTCCACTCACTTTCTTGTAAATACAGGCTTCACCGCAAGTCTGTATAATACTATATGCTTTGATCAACTTATCAAAGCGTATATTCCAACTCTGAGATGCTTGCACCAGACCATAGATGGATCGCTGGAGCTTGCATATTTTGTTAGCACCTTTTGGATTGACATAACCTTATGGTTGTATCATATACAACTCTTCTTTAATAAATCCATTAAGGAATGTAGTTTTGACATCCATTTGCCAAATTTCATAAAATGTGGCAATTGCTAACATGATTCGGACAGACTTTTAAGCATCGATACGAGTGAGAAAATCTCATTGTATTCAACACCTTGAACTTTGTTAAAAACCTTTTTTCGACAAGTCCAGCTTTGTAGACAGTTACATTACCATCAGCGTCAATCTTCTTCTTAAAGATCCATTTATTCTCAATGGCTTGCCGATCATCGGGCAAGTCAACCAAAGTCCATACTTTGTTCTCATACATGGATCCCATCTCAGATTTCATGGCCTCTAGCCACTTTGCGGAATCTGGGCTCATCATCGCTTCCTCATAGTTCGTAGGTTCGTCATGGTCAAGTAACATGACTTACAGAATAGGATTACCGTACCACTCTGGTGCGTATCTTACTCTGGTAGACCTACGAGGTTCAGTAGAAACTTGATCTGAAGTTTCATGATCAATATCATTAGCTTCCTTACTAATTGGTGTAGTTGTCACAGGAACCGGTTCTTGTGATGAACTACTTTCCAATAAGGGAGCAGGTACAGTTACCTCATTAAGTTCTACTTTCCTCCCACTCACTTCTTTCGAGAGAAACTCATTCTCTAGAAAGGATCCGAATTTAGCAACGAAAATCTTGCCCTCAGATCTGTGATAGAAGGTGTACCCAACAGTCTCTTTTGGGTATCCTATGAAGACACATTTCTCCGATTTGGGTTCGAGCTTATCTGGTTGAAGTTTCTTCACATAAGCATCATAGCCCCAAACTTTAAGAAACGACAACTTTGGTTTCTTGCCAAACCACAGTTCATATGCTGTCATCTCAACGGATTCAGATGGTGCCCTTTTAACGTGAATGCAGCTGTCTCTAATGCATAACCCCAAAACAATAGTGGTAAATCAGTAAGAGACATCATAGATCACACCGTATCCAATAAAGTGCGGTTACGACATTCGGACACACCATAACGTTGTGGTGTTCCAGGTGGCGTGAGCTGTGAAACTATTCCACATTGTTTTATTTGAAGACCAAACTCGTAACTCAAATATTCGTCTCCGCGATCAGATCGCAGAAACTTTATTTTCTTGTTACGATGATTTTTCCACTTCACTCTGAAATTCTTTGAACCTTTCAACTATTTCAGACTTATGTTTCATCAAGTAGATATACCCATATCTGCTCAAATCATCTTGTGAAGGTCAAAAAATAATGATACTTGCCACGAGCATCAACACTCATTGGATTGCATACATCGGTATGTATTATTTCCAATAAGTCAGTAGCTTGTTCCATTGTTCCGGAGAATGGAGTTTTAGTCATCTTGCCCAAAAGGCACGGTTTGCAAGCATCAAATGATTCATAACCAAGTGATTCCGAAAATCCATCTTTATGGAGTTTCTTCATGCGCTTTACACCGATATGACCCAAACGGCAGTGCCACAAATAAGTTGCACTATCATTATTAACTTTGCATCTTTTGGCATCAATATTATGAATATGTGTATCACTACGATCGAGATCCAACAAACTATTTTCATTGGGTGTATAACCATTGAAGGTCTTATTCATGTAAACTGAATAACAATTATTCTTTAACTTCAAATGAATAACTGTATCGCAATAAACATGATCAAATCATATTCATGCTGAACGCAAATGCTAAATAACATTGATTTAGGTTTAACACTGTAGCGACCCGACCTCAGATGGTCAAGTCTCTGTGCTCTGGTGTCATCCCTGGATCAGTAATGCTGACACCACACAGTACTTCGAAGGATTTATAACAGAGTAGCAATCACACACTTATTACATCGTTGTCCAAAAGAGGACTTATTACAATAATCATGGCTTAAGGCCATCTAATAACGATAACAGCGGAAGACTTGGAAGATAAGTGAGTCCATCAACTCCAACGGCATCACTGAGTATAGAACCATGACCTAAAAGCACCTTACTCGTCATCTGAAAAGTCTGCAACATGAAAGTTGCAGCCCGAAAACGGGTCAGCACATGGAATATGCTGGCAATGTAACACATAGAGAATAATGAATGATAAGCCTATACTACGTGCATATTTGGCTGGTGGTAAAGCTCTATGGTTATAGTTTTTGCATAAAGCCAGTTTTTCCCTACTACAACGGAATAAATTTATTTAACTATCATGGTGGTTGTTAAATATTGAGAATGGTTGATAGCATCCTCAATCCCAATTAAAAATACTCACTAACAAACCCATCAATATTAAATTAGAGTAACATGTTGAGATTCACAGAATATTCAAGTACTAGATACTCAAGATGTCCATAACCGGGGACACGGCTAATCATGATTAGTTTGTACACTCTGCAGAGGTTTGCGCACTTTTCCCCACAAGACTCGATCGCCTCCGTTTGGTTTCCCGCACTCCATGGTGTTTGAGAAACGGATGACCGAGACATAGTCTTTCAGAAGCGCTAGCACCTTACGATGGGTAGACCGGTACACCTACATCCCCTACATCTACTAGTCCACCACTATAAGAGTTTGCACGACTTAGTCAACTATGCCAGAGCCCATAATGGCTTGTGGCTGCACACGTAAGTTACTAGTATGAATTATCTTATGATCCCTTTGAGCCTGGGTGGCGGTCCATAGGAAAACCACACGGTACCCCCGGGATTTCCAAAAAAACAGGCAAGTCCTGGTAACTCGAGGTGCCTCAATCCACCCAGATGTGTATTTAAGTTGCCACCTTAGATAAACCATTAATTAACAAACTCACATCTGTCATGGATATTCACTCACCCAATCCACGTCTACTAGCATAGCATGGCATAATAAGCAAACGTAGAAGTAACTCCCAAAGGTATCATAAGTAAAACAGGTAATAGGTACTACCTCATCTACTTCCCATCCCACAATTTAATTAGATCCTAATCATGCATTGTTTGAGGATTGATCTAATGCATAAAAACTGGGTAGTAGAAAAAAGTATGATCAAGTGTTACTTGCCTTGCTGATGATCCGCGAAACCTAGAGATTCGAAGTAACAAGCGGCGCACTCCGGGTGATCTATCATAGACAAACAACAAGCATACAATAAGTACTCATCTAATGCAAAACTCGAATGAAAGATCGAACCAGAAAGTCCAACTTAAGAACCCTGGTTGCAAAAGAATCAAATCGAATAAAGCAACGAAAGTCAAACGGCGAGAGAAAACAACTCGGTTCTAGCAATTTGAAACTAAGTCAAATTTTACAGTAGCAAAACTTGGTTTAAGTTGATTAGTCGGAACGGCGGTTTCGAAATGAAACTCCAGGCACTTGAATCACCTGATTCTGATAAACGAGCGAGAAGATAAACTAGAAGGAAGATCGGATCTGAAATCGCTATCAGAAAAAAATAGCGGAATAAATCCGATTAAAAAGAAAACGACGAACGGTTAAACGAATGGACGTTCGTTAACCGGGAATGACTGGTGATCACGCTCGTTAAGACGAACGGTCCGGCGAACGCTCGCTAAACAACAAAACTGGAAAAACTGACGAGAAAAACCGATCTAGGGTTTCGGAAAGAAAACTGAAACGAAAAAAACCGATCTAGAAAACCGGAACGGTTTACGAGAAAAACCGAACCGAGGGGAAAAAGTGACGCGGCGCGGGGCTAGTACCTCGAAGAGGCGAGGGGCTCCGGCGGCGGCACTTGGCGGCGGCGCTGGCAAGCGGCGGCGGCGTTGGGCGGCGGCAGCCGCGGCGCTGGCTACTGCTGCTGCTGCGCTGCGCTGCGGGAGGAGAGGAGAGGTTTTGATTTGATGTTTAGAGGGGGGGTGCTTGGGTATTTATATTGGGGACGGGAGGGTTTTTGCTTGGAGGAGGGATCAAGGAATAAGAGTAGGAATAGGAATCCTAGAAACAAAAAACGGAATAACGAAACGGGGTCCAAATCCTACTAGGATTTGCAAAAGAAAAGAAAATAGCGGCGGCGCTGGCTCCCTGGAGCGGCGGCGCTGCTCGCGCGCGCGGGCGGCCTGGCGGCTGGCTCGGCCGGCTGGGCCTTTGGCCCAGTCGCGCTGCGGCATTTTTTTTTAAATCAGTTTCGCGCTCGGAAAAACACAGAAAAGAAAATCTATCGGACTCCAAAAATTACAAAGTAAATTTTCCCCGACTCCTAAAAATGAGTCGAACAAAAAGAACTTTTACTCGGGGCCTAAAATGCAATTTTTGAAAATACGCATTTTTCCTAGAGCAAATAAACTCCGAGAAAATCCAAAATTTGATTTATTTATTAAATCTTCATTTTTCCTAATTTTTGGGAAAGTCATATTATTCCCTCTCTTATTTTTGATATTGGAAAAATATTTGAAGATAAAATAAATAAAATCAAATGATCCTCTTTTCATAATTTGAGAGAACTCAAATACGAAAATTTCGAAATCTCCAACTCTCTCCGTGGGTCCTTGAGTTGCGTGAAATTTCTAGGATCAACAATGCAAGAAAATATGTAATGCATGATGATCTAATGTATAACATTCCAAATTGAAAATTTGGGATGTTACAAACCTACCCCCCTTAAGATGAATCTCGCCCTCGAGATTCGGGTTGGCTAGAAAATAGGTGAGGGTGGTCCTTGAGCAAATCTTCTTCTCTCTCCCGGGTGGCTTCATCCTTGGTGTGGTGGCTCCACTGAACCTTGCAAAACTTTATAACCTTGCTGCAAGTAACTCTGCTGGCATATTCGAGAATCTTAACTGGTTTCTCCTCATATGTTAAATCATCCTTCAACTGAATTGCTTCCAGTGGCACTGTATCTCTTAGCGGTACCTCTGCCATCTTGACGTGACATTTTTTCAGCTGAGAAACATGGAATACGTCATGAACTCCTGACAGTCCCTCAGGTAATTCCAACTTATAAGCGACTTCTCCCATGCGTTGCAAGATCTTATACGGTCCAACAAAACGTGGTGCTAATTTTCCTTTAACTCCAAAATGCTTAACTCCTCGAAGTGGGGATACTCTAAGATAAACTCTGTCTCCAACTTCATATTCTATCGCCTTGCGTTTTGAATCCGCATAGCTCTTCTGTCTGGACTGGGCTACCTTGAGCCTGTCGCGAATCAACTTAACTTTCTGTTCAGACTCCTTAACCAAATCTGTCCCAAACAACTGACGATCTCCAACCTCGTCCCATGACAACGGTGTTCTGCACCTTCTTCCATATAAAGCTTCGAAAGGTGCCATCTTCAAGTTGGTTTGGTAACTGTTGTTATACGAAAACTCTGTGTACGGCAAGTTATCGTCCCAACTAGATCCATAATCTAATGCACAAGCTCTCAGCATGCCCTCCAAAATCTGATTGACTCTCTCTGTCTATCCATCTGTCTGTGGGTGAAAAGCTGTACTGAATTCCAGCCTCGTTCCCAATGTTTCATGCAACTGATTCCAAAACTTTGAGGTAAATTGGGTTCCTCTATCTGATACGATACTCCTCGGAATTCCGTGCAAACACACAATTCTGGTCATGTATATCTTTGCCAACTTAGCACTGCTATAGGTAGTCTTGACTGGAATGAAATGCGCTACCTTCGTCAAGCGGTCGACTATAACCCAAATCGAGTCATAGCCTGAACGAGTCTTTGGCAAACCCGTGATGAAATCCATGCCTAGTTTCCCACTTCCATTCGGGTATCGGCAACGGTTGCAACAATCCTGCTGGCTTTTGATGTTCTACCTTCACTCTCTGACATACATCACAAACTGCTACATACTCCGCAATATCTTTCTTCATTCCGGTCCACCAGAACGTTTCCTTCAATTCCAAATACATCTTGGTATTCCCTGGGTGAATCGAATAGGGTGAATCATGTGCCTCTTACAGAATCAACTTCCTGATCTCCGGATCATTTGGCACATAAACACGGTCCTCAAACCATAGGGTATCGTGCTCATCCTCACGAAATCCCTTTGCTTTTCCTTCGCTCATTTCCTTCGCTCAAACCATAGGGTATCGTGCTCATCCTCACGAAATCTCTTTATCATTTTTCTGAGCTTCTCTGATTTTATCCATCAAGGTAGACTGAATCTCCAATGCTGCTACATAGCCTCTCGGAACTATTTCCAAACATAGCTCACGAAGATCTTCTGCTAATTCCTTTGGTATCTCTCCCGTCATCAGCGTGTTGACGTGGCTCTTGCGGCTCAATGCGTCAGCTACTACATTAGCCTTTCCGGGATGATAATGAAATCTCATATCATAATCCTTGATGAGCTCCAACCATCTTCTTTGTCTAAGGTTTAACTCCTTCTGCGTGAAAATGTACTTCAAACTCTTGTGATCCGTGTACACCTCACAATGATTTCCAATGAGGAAATGTCTCCATGTCTTCAATGCATGCACTACGGCTGCTAACTCCAAATCATGTGTGGCATAATTTAATTCGTGAGGTTTTAATTGTCGTGAAGCATACGAAACAAATCTTCCTTCCTGCATAAGCACAGCTCCAAGACCTCGACGTGAAGCGTCGCAATACACCTCATAATCCTTGGTCTAGTCTGGCAAAATTAACACTGGTGAGGTAACCAATCTTTTCTTCAACTCCTGGAAACTTGCCTCACAATCCTCAGTCCATATGAACTTGGTATCCTTTTTCAGCAACTCCGTCATAGGCATTGCAATCTTTGAGAAATTCTCAATGAATCTCCGGTAGTATCCTGCGAGTCCAAGAAAACTCCGGATCTCTCCAACTGTCGTTGGTGCTTCCCATTTGGTTACGGTCTCAACCTTTGTGGGGTCAACTGCTATACCTTCTCCAGATATAACATGTCCAAGAAATCCAACTTCCTTTAACCAAAACTCACATTTGCTGAACTTGGCATATAACTGATGTTCCCTTAGTTTCTCCAAAACTAATCGCAAATGTTCCTTATATTCCTCTTCATTCTTTGAGTAAATCAAAATATCATCAATGAACACCACGACGAACTTATCCAAAAACTCCATAAACACTTTGTTCATTAGGTTCATGAAATAGGCAGGTGCGTTAGTCAGTCCAAATGACATAACGGTATACTCATACAGTCCATATCTTGTGGTGAATGCTGTCTTAGGTATGTCCTACTCTCAAATTTTCAATTGATGGTACCCTGATCGCAAATCAATCTTGGAAAACACTTTAGTTCCTCGCAAACGATCAAACAGATCATTTATCATTGGTAGTGGGTACTTGTTCTTGATTGTTACTGCATTCAATCCACGGTAATCAACAACCATCCTTAACGATCCATCCTTCTTCTCCACTAAAAGTACGGGTGATCCCCAAGGCGAAGAACTTGGGCGTATATAACCTTTATCCAAAAGCTCCTTAATCTGCTTCTTGATTTCCGCCAAATCCTGTGCGGACATCCTGTATGGTCGCTTCGATATTGGGCCTGTTCCTGGCAAAAGCTCAATCAAAAACTCAATGTCTCTATCCGGTGGCATTCCTGGCAATTCCTCAGGAAATACATCAGGATAATCCTTCACCACTGGTACCTCTTCCTGCACAACTCCTGATAAGGAATTTACTCGATTCCTATTTGGTCCATGCCATGATACATACCTAATCCTCCTTCCTTCTGGCATCGTGAGCAAAATAGTCTTACTTGCGCAATCGATGTTTCCTCCATACATCGACAGCCAATCCATACGAGAATCACATCCAAACCTTGGGATTCCAGAACGATCAAATCCGATGGGAATACATGCCTTCCTATACTCAATGGCACTTGAAAACATCCTTGTCTGGCCATGTAGTCTGCTCCTGGTGAACTTACTAGCATAGGGGTTTTAAGAATCTGAGTAGGCAGACAATACCTTTCTACAAATCCCCTTGATATGTATGAATGCGATGCACCAGTATCGAAAAGAACAAGTGCGGTAAATGACTTAACCAAAAACTTACCGATTACTGCATCGGGCTGAGCTTCAACCTCCTCCACATCGATGTGGTTCACCTGTCCCCTGTTGAAAGGGTTTGGCTTCTTTCCAGAGCTTCCATTTCCACCTTGGCCTTCAGGACAATCATTTGCATAATGTCCGGTCTTGGAACACTTGTAACAGGTGACATGGCTCAGGTCTTTCTTGCCTGGGGTTGATGGTGTGGTCCGGTTCTGGCCGTTGCTTCCTCCATTCCCATTACCATTCTTGTGGCCATTATGGTTGTGCGAACTACCTCCTCCATGGGTATGCTGAAACTGAACTCCCTGTTTAGGGGTATAACGAGGCTTATGCTGGGCTCCAGAGTTATACTTCCCCTGTCCATACTTCCTCTTGCGATTCTCAATCTGCTGTTGCTTCCCTTCAATCATGATGGCACGGTCTACCAACTCCTGGTAGTTATTGAAACTTGCTACCATCAACTGCATGCTTAATTCATCATTCAGTCCTTCCAGAAACTTCTCCTATTTAGCTGCATCTGTAGCAACATCATCTGGGGCATAACGTGCTAACTTACTAAAATCATCCACATACTGGCCAACAGTCCTTCCTCCTTGGCGTAAGTTGCGAAACTCACGCTTCTTCATGGTCATAGCTCCTGCTGAAACATGGGCAGTGCAGAAAGCTTGCTGAAATTGATCCCCTGTGACAGTGTCTACTGGGTAAGTGGCTGTGAAATTCTCCCACCATGCTACTGCGGGTCCGTCAAGCTGATGTGCAGCAAATTTCATCTTCTCACCATCTGTGCATCCTGCAGTGGTCAACTCCCTTCCTATCTTGCGGAGCCAATCATCTGCTACAATCGGCTCAGTGCTACTGGAATACACCGGCGGATTTAGCCTAAGGAAACGAGTCAAGTGATCTGCAGGTGGTGGTGGTGGGTTGTTGTTGTTGTTGCCTTGGTTCTGTACCAATGTTTGAATCAAAGTATTCTGCTACTGAATCAACTGAGTGATCTCTGGCGGGAAAACAAACTCGGGGTCGCATCTCGGAGGCATCTGAGGGGTTTAGAAAAGACGAGAAATTAAGAATAGAGTGAGGTCTAAGGAGAAAACACTATCCAAATGCTCATGAGACAAATGCACACAAAATCACTTCATTCATTTCAAACAAAGGGCATACAACGGTCTAACTATCGCAAAGTGAGTGTACTATAACATTTACATGGAGGGAATACTACTAATATATGGTGGTCATATATTTATTTGAACCGGTGGAAGACTCCATGATGTCTGCTCCAGCTTCGTCTTCAAAATCGGGTTCACTTGGATCCGAATCGGTGTCGTCGATGATGATGTAGTTGCTCGGACAGTCGACGTACTTGTCTTCATTCTTGAGCGCTAATTTCTTCTTGAGTTCCCCAATCTCATACTTAAGATCGCTATTGTGCCTTACAACAGCTACGATCTCGTCCATGTAGTCCTTGCGTAGAGTCTTCAACTCTCCTTCAAGTTCGATGATCCTTCCCTTCGCATTCTTCAACTCTATCATATCATTGCACATCTGGTTCTCCTGGCGTCGAATGTGCCAGTTTAACTCCTGGATGAAAGCTGCAATGGATCTATCCTTCTTGGTGCTGACTATCTCCCAATCTTCATTCCGGCGTCCGCAAATTTGGTAGATAGTGTCCTTGAGATCTTCTTGGTAAACTTCTCCAATGCGTCCCATGGTGATATGAGCTGCCATGCTCTTTCCCAGACTCCAGGTTGGTGCACTGAAAACACTATCTATGGGCTTGGTGATTGGCGCGAATGTCCTTCCCGGAACATGAGCTTGAATCTTCCAGCGCTCCTCTTCAGGCAGAGTTGCATTGAAAGTCCCGGTGAAGCTTGGTAGTCCAATATTCAGGTACTTGGCGACTTCCTTCAAATGGAATCCAAAAGGTGTGCCTTCATCTGGTTGAGCATACTTGATCTTTGCGTCCGTCATCCTAAAAGAGTAGAAAAGATGAGGAGTTAGAAAATGAGAAGAGAATAATGATCTATGGCTTTAACTTAGTGGTCGTGTCCTACAGTTAGCGTGTGCTTTGATACCATCTCTGTAGCGACCCGACCTCAGATGGTCAAGTCTCTGTGCTCAGGTGTCATCCCTGGATCAGTAATGCTGACACCAGACAGTACTTCGAAGGATTTATAACAGAGTAGCAATCACACACTTATTACATCATTGTCCAAAAGAGGACTTATTACAATAATCATGGCTTAAGGCCGTCTAATAACGATAACAGCGGAAGACTTGGAAGATCAGTGAGTCCATCAACTCCAACGGCATCACTGAGTATAGAACCACGACCTAAAAGCACCTTACTCGTCGTCTGAAAAGTCTGCAACATGAAAGTTGCAGCCCGAAAACGGGTCAGCACATGGAATATGCTGGCAATGTAACACATAGAGAATAATGAATGATAAGCCTATACTACATGCATATTTGGCTGGTGGTAAAGCTCTATGGTTATAGTTTTTGCATAAAGCCAGTTTTTCCCTACTGCAATGGAATAAATTTATTTAACTATCATGGTGGTTGTTAAACATTGAGAATGGTTGACAGCATCCTCAATCCCAATTAAAAATACTCATTAACAAACCCATCAATATTAAATTAGAGTAACATGTTGAGATTCACAGAATATTCAAGTACTAGATACTCAAGATGTCCATAACCGGGGACACGGCTAATCATGATTAGTTTGTACACTCTGCAGAGGCTTGTGCACTTTTCCCCACAAGACTCGATCGCCTCCGTTTGGTTTCCCGCACTCCATGGTGTTTGAGAAACGGATGACCGAGACATAGTCTTTCGGAAGCGCTAGCACCTTACGATGGGTAGATCGGTACACCTACATCCCCTTCATCTGCTAGTCCACCACTATAAGAGTTCGCACGACTTAGTCAACTATGCCAGAGCCCATATTGGCTTGTGGCTGCATACATAAGTTACTAGTATGAATTATCTTATGATCCCTTTGAGCCTGGGTGGCGTTCCATAGGAAAATCACACGGTACCCCCGGGATTTCCAAAGAACAGGCAAGTCCTGGTAACTCCAGGTGCCTCAGTCCACCTAGATGTGTATTTAAGTTGCCACCTTAGATAAACCATTAATTAACAAACTCACATCTGTCATGGATATTCACTCACCCAATCCACGTCTACTAGCATAGCATGGCATAATAAGCAAACGAAGAAGTAACTCCCAAAGGTTTCATAAGTAAAACAGGTAATAGGTACTACCTCATCTACTTCCCATCCCACAATTTAATTAGATCCTAATCATGCATTGTTTGAGGATTGATCTAATGCATAAAAACTGGGTAGTAGAAAAAAGTATGATCAAGTGTTACTTGCCTTGCTGATGATCCGCGAAACCTAGAGATTCGAAGTAACAAGCGGCGCACTCCGGGTGATCTATCATAGACAAACAACAAGCATACAATAAGTACTCATCTAATGCAAAACTCGAATGAAAGATCGAACCAGAAAGTCCAACTTAAGAACCCTGGTTGCAAAAGAATCAAATCGAATAAAGCAAGGAAAGTCAAACGGCAAGAGAAAACAACTCGGTTCTAGCAATTTGAAACTAAGTCAAATTTTACATTAGCAAAACTTGGTTTAAGTTGATTAGTCGGAACGGCGGTTTCAAAATGAAACTCTAGGCGCTTGAATCACCTGATTCCGATAAACGAGCGAGAAGAGAAACTAGAAAGAAGATCGGATCTGAAATCGCTATCAGAAAAAAATAGCGGAATAAATCCGATTAAAAAGAAAACGACGAACGGTTACACAAACGGACGTTCGTTAACCGGGAATAACCGGTGATCACGCTCGTTAAGACGAACGGTCCGGCGAACGCTCGCTAAACAACAAAACCGGAAAAACCGACGAGAAAAACCGATCTAGGGTTTCGGAAAGAAAACCGAAACGAAAAAAAACCAATCTAGAAAACCGGAACGGTTTACGAGAAAAACCGAACCGAGGGGAAAAAGTGATGCGGCGCGGGGCTAGTACCTCGAAGAGGCGAGGGGCTCCGGCGGCGGCGGCGTTGGGCGGCGGCGGCGGCACTTGGCGGCGGCGGCGGCGGCGCTGGCTACTGCTGCTGCTGCGCTGCGCTGCGGGAGGAGAGGAGAGGTTTTGATTTGATGTTTAGAGGGGGGGTGCTTGGGTATTTATATTGGGGAGGGGAGGGTTTTTGCTTGGAGGAGGGATCAAGGAATAAGAGTAGGAATAGGAATCCTAGAAACAAAAAACGGAATAATGAAACGGGGTCCAAATCCTACTAGGATTTGCAAAAGAAAAGGAAACAGCGGTGGCGCTGGCTCCCTGGCGCGGTAACGCTGCGCGCGCGCGCGTGCGGCCTGGCGGTTGGCTCGGCCAGCTGGGCCTTTGGCCCAGTCACGCTGCGGCATTTTTTTTAAATTGGTTTCGCGCTCGGAAAAACACAAAAAAGAAAATCTATCGGACTCCAAAAATTACAAAGTAAATTTTCCCCGACTCCTAAAAATGTGTCGAACAAAAAGAACTTTTACTCGGGGCCTATAATGCAATTTTTGAAAATACGCATTTTTCCTAGAGCAAATAAACTCCGAGAAAATCCAAAATTTGATTTATTTATTAAATCTTCATTTTTCCTAATTTTTGGGAAAGTCATATTATTCCCTCTCTTATTTTTGATATTGGAAAAATATTTGAAGATAAAATAAATAAAATCAAATGATCCTCTTTTCATAATTTGAGATAACTCAAATACGAAAATTTTGAAATCTCCAACTCTCTCCGTGGGTCCTTGAGTTGCGTGAAATTTCTAGGATTAACAATGCAAGAAAATATGTAATGCATGATGATCTAATGTATAACATTCCAAATTGAAAATTTGGGATGTTACAAACACTAATCTCGAAAATATAGGGAGTGTGTGATGATGATCATATCAACCTTGGAACTATTTCCAACACTCATCGTCACTTCCCCTCAACTTGTCTCTGTTTATTATGTAACTCCTGTTTCGAGTTACTAATCGTAGCAACCGAACAAGTATTAAATACTCAGGGGTTACTGTAAACACTAGTAAGGCACACATCAAACACCTGTATATCAAATATACCCTTGTTCACTTTGCCATCCTTCTTATCCACCAAATATTTAGGGCATTTCCGCTTCCAGTGACCATTTCCTTTGCAGTGTAAGCACTCAGTTTCAGGCTTTGGTCCAGCTTTGGTCTTCTTCACGGGAGTGACAACTTGTTTGCCATTCTACTTGAAGTTTCCCTTTCTTTTCCTTTGCCCTTTTCTTGAAACTAGTGGTCTTGTCAACCATCAACACTTGATGCTCTTTCTTGATTTCACCTTCGTTGATTTCAACATCACGAAGAGCTTGGGAATCGTTTTCGTCATCCCTTGCATTATAGTTCATCACGAAGTTACACTAACTTGGTGTTGGTGACTAGAGAACTCTGCCGATCACTATCTTATCTGGAAGATTAACTCCCACTTGATTCAAGCGATTGAAGTACCCAGACAATCTGAGCACATGCTCACTAGTTGAGCGATTCTCCTCCATCTTTTAGCTATAGAACTTGTTGGAGACTTCATATCTCTCAACTCGGGTATTTGCTTGAAATATTAACTTCAATTCCTGGAACATCTCATATGGTCCATGACGTTCAAAACATCTTTGAAGTCCCGATTCTAAGCCGTTAAGCATGGTGCACTAAACTATCAAGTAATCATCATATTGAGCTAGCCAAACGTTCATAACCTCTGCATCTGCTCCTGCAATAGGTCTGTCACCTAGCGGTGCATTAAGGACATAATTCTTCTGTGCAGCAATGAGGATAAACCTCAGATCACGAATCCAATCCGCATCATTGCTACTAACATCTTTCAACACAATTTTCTCTAGGAACATATCAAAATAAACATATGAAAGCAACAACGCAAGCTATTGATCTACAACATAATTTGCAAAATACTACCAGGACTAAGTTCATGATAAATTTAAGTTTAATTAATCATATTACTTAAGAACTCCCACTTAGATAGACATCCCTCTAATCCTCTAAGTGATGACGTGATCCATATCAACTACACCATGTCCGATCGTCACGTGAGATGGAGTAGTTTCAACGGTGAACATCAATATGTTGATCATATCTACTATATGATTCACGCTCGACCTTTCGGTCTCCATGTTCCGAGGCCATATCTGTTATATGCTAGGCTCGTCAAGTTTAACCTGAGTATTCCGTGTGTGCAACTGTTTTGCACCCATTGTATTTGAACGTAGAGCCTATCACACCCGATCATCACGTGATGTCTCAGCACGAAGAACTTTCGCAACGGTGCATACTCAGGGAGAACACTTCTTGATAATTTTAGTGAGAGATCATCTTAAAATGCTACCGTCAATCAAAGCAAGATAAGATGCATAAAGGATAAACATCACATGCAATCAATATAAGTGATATGATATGGCCATCATCATCTTGTGCTTGTGATCTCCATCTTCAAAGCACCGTCGTGATCACCATCGTCACCGGCACGACACCTTGATCTCCATCGTAGCATCGTTGTCGTTACGCCATCTATTGCTTCTACGACTATCGCTACCGCTTAGTGATAAAGTAAAGCAATTACAGGGCGTTTGCATTTCATAGAATAAAGCGACAACCATATGGCTCCTGCCAGTTGCCGATAACATCGGTTACAAAACATGATCATCTCATACAATAAAATATAGCATCACGTCTTGACCATATCACATCACAACATGCCCTGCAAAAACAAGTTAGACGTCCTCTACTTTGTTGTTGCAAATTTTACGTGGCTGCTACGGGTTTAGCAAGAACCGTTCTTACCTACACATTAAAACCACAACGATAGTTCGTCAAGTTAGTGCTGTTTTAACCTTCGCAAGGACCGGGCGTAGCCACACTCGATTCAGCTAAAGTGAAAGAGACAGACACCCGCCAGCCACCTTTAAGCACGAGTGCTCATAACGGTGAAACCAGTCTCGCGTAAGCGTACGTGTAATGTCGGTCTGGGCCGCTTCATCTCACAATACCGCCGAACCAAAGTATGACATGCTGGTAAGCAGTATGACTTGTATCGCCCACAACTCACTTGTGTTCTACTCGTGCATATGACATCTACGCATAAAACCTGGCTCGGATGCCACTGTTGGGGAACGTAGTAATTTCAAAAAAATTCCTACGTACACGCAAGATCATTTTGATGGCATAGCAACGAGAGGGGAGAGTATTGTCCACGTACCCTCGTAGACCGCAAGCGGAAGCGTTATGACAACGCGGTTGATGTAGTCGTACGTCTTCATGATCCGACCGATCCAAGCACCGAACGTACGACACCTCCGAGTTCAGCACACGTTCAGCTCGATGACGATCCCCGGACTCCGATCCAGCAAAGTGTCGGGGATGAGTTCCGTCAGCACGACGGCGTGGTGACAATGATGATGCTCTACCGGCACAGGGCTTCGCCTAAACTCCGCGACCATATGACCGAGGTGGAATATGGTGGAGGGAGGCACCGCACACGGCTAAGGAACGATCCATAGATCAACTTGTGTGTCATGGGGTGCCCCCGCCCCCGTATATAAAGGAGCAAGGGGGGAGGAGGCCGGCTGAGGGAGTCCTGGACTAGGGGGTGTCTGGGCAGCCGGACTATCATCGTCCGCCGGACTCCAAGACTACGAAGATACAAGATTGAAGACTCCGTCCCGTGTCCTGATGGGACTTTCCTTGGCGTGGAAGGTAAGCTTGGCGATACGGATATGTAGATCTCCTACCATTGTAACCGACTCTATGTAACCCTAGCCCTCTCCGGTGTCTATATAAACCGGAAGGCTTTAGTCCGTAGGACAACAACCATTACAACAATCATACCATAGGCTAGCTTCTAGGGTTTAGCCTCCTTGATCTCG
Source organism: Triticum timopheevii (assembly GCA_963921465.1). NCBI lineage: Eukaryota > Viridiplantae > Streptophyta > Magnoliopsida > Poales > Poaceae > Triticum > Triticum timopheevii. The sequence continues at coordinate 192,680,528 of OY997272.1, read as the reverse complement.
TGGTAGATCCACTCTTGTACTACCCTTATCATCAATATCAATCAAGCAAGAGTAGGGTTTTACCTCCATCGAGAGGGCCCGAACCTGGGTAAAAACATTGTGTCCCTTGTCTCCTGTTACCATCCGCCTAGACGCACAGTTCGGGACCCCCTACCCGAGATCCGCCAGTTTTGACACCGACATTGGTGCTTTCATTGAGAGTTCCTCTGTGTCGTCACTGATAGGCTCGATGGCTTCTTCAATCAACTACAACACCGTCCAGGGTGAGACTTTTTTCCCCGGACAGATCTTCATATTCGGCGGCTTCGCGCTGCGGCCTAATTCACTTGGCCATCTGGAGCAGATCGAAAGCTACGCCCCTGGCCGTCAGGTCAGATTTGGAAGCCTAAACTTCACGGCGGACATCCACGGAGACTTGATCTTCGATGGATCCGATCCGCAGCCGAGCATGCCGCACTGTCGCGATGGGCACGATCTAGCTCTGCCGCCGGACAATGCCTTGGAGGCCGCACATGAATCCGCTCCGACCCATAGTTCAGGGCCGATCGCGCAGATCGAGGACGGGTGGCTGGACACCGCCTCAGGAGCTGCAACATCCGTGATGATGGAGCCGAACACTGACCTTGTCCCTTATAAAACTCGTGACTCTGAGGTGCCGGACTCCCTGCCGGACTCCGAACCTCCTGCGCCCCTGCCAATCGAATCCGATTGGGCACCGATCATGGAGTTCACCGCTGTTGACATCTTTCAGCACTCACCCTTTGGCAACATCCTAAATTCGCTAAAGCATCTCTCGCTATCCGGAGAGCCCTGGCCGGATTATGGCCAGGATGGTTGGGATGCGGATGACGAAGAAATTCAAACCCCACCCACCACCCACTTTGTAGCCACTGTCGACGATCTAACTGACATGCTAGACTATGACTCCGAAGACATCGACGGTATGGACGACAATGCCGGAGACGAACAAGAACCAGCGCCTACAGGGCACTGGAAGACCACCTCGTCATATGACATATACATGATGGACACCCCAAAAGATGGGGATGGTGAGGAAGGAGCTGAGGCAGATTCCTTAAAGAAACAGCCCAAGCGCCAACGTCAGCGGCGCCGCTCTAAATCCTGCCACAGCAAGAATGGAGATTCCGGCACAGGAGATAATAACACCCCAGAAAGTGCCTAAGACAATCCCCTCCAGCAAGATTCAGCGCAGGAGGATGCAGAAGCAAGCCCTCACGAGAGAGCGGCAGATGAAGAGGTCGAGGACGATAATTACATACCTCCCTCCGGAGACGAGGCAAGCCTCGACGACGATAAATTCATCGTGCCCGAGGATCCCGTCGAACAAGAGCTTTTCAAACGCAGGCTAATGGCCACGGCAAATAGCCTAAAGAAAAAGCAGCAGCAGCTTCAAGCTGATCAAGACCTGCTGGCCGACCGATGGACCGAGGTCCTCGCGGTCGAAGAGTACGAACTCAAACCCCGGCATCGCTCGAAAATTACGAAGCCACGGGGGAACACGCCGGACTTGCGGGATATATTGGAGGATAAGGCAAGACAATCCAGATCTATCTATGGATCACGTGGGCGCCCCACGACCCACGACGAATACCGTCGAGCCGGATACAACAAGTCCGGCCGGGCCGAACACAGCAGACAACGCTCCCTTGAGCTACGACGTGATATTGCTCAATACAGAGGCGCCGCACACCCTCTATGCTTCACTGACGAAGTAATGGATCAGAAAATCCCTGAAGGGTTTAAACCCGTAAACATTGAATCCTACGATGGCACGAGAGACCCCGCGGTTTGGATCGAAGATTATCTCCTTCACATCCATATGGCCCGCGGCGACGATCTCCACGCCATCAAATATCTCCCGCTCAAGCTTAAAGGACCAGCTCGGCATTGTCTTAATAGCCTGCCCGCAGAGTCAATTGGGTGTTGGGAGGACCTGGAAGCCGCATTCCTCGACAACTTCCAGGGCACATACGTGCGACCACCAGACGCCGATGACCTAAGCCACATAATCCAGTAGCCAGACGAATCGGCCAGGCAATTCTGGACATGGTTCTTAACAAAGAAAAATCAAATCGTCGACTGTCCGGATGTAGAGGCTCTCGCAGCCTTCAAACATAACATCCGCGACGAGTGGATAGCCCGGCACCTAGGACAGGAAAAGCCGAAATCCATGGCAGCCCTCACATCATTAATGACCCGCTTCTGTGCGGGAGAGGATAGCTGGCTAGCTCGCAGCAACAACCTCAGCAAAAATGCTGGTAGTCCGGACACTAAGGACCACAATGGCAGGTCGCGTCGAAGCAAAAATAAATGCCGCGTTAACGGCGACAACAAGGAGGATACGACAGTCAACACCGGATTCCGAGGCTCTAAACCCGGTTAGCGGAAGAAGCCATTCAAAAGAACCACTCCGGGTCCGTCCAATTTGGACCGAATACTCGACCCCTCATGCCAGATACATGGCACCCCCAAAAAGCCAGCTAACCACACCAACAGAGATTGTTGGGTATTTAAGCAGGCAGGCAAGTTAATTGCCGAAAACAACGACAAGGGGCTGCACAGCGACGACGAGGAAGAGACCCGACCGCCGAACAGTAGAGGACAGAAGGGTTTCCCCCCACAAGTGCAGATGGTGAACATGATATACGCAACCCATATACCCAAGAGGGAGCGGAAGCGTGCACGAAGGGACGTATATGCAATGGAGCCAGTCGCCCCTAAGTTCAATCCATGGTCCTCTTGCCCAATCACTTTCGATCGAAGAGACCATCCGACCAGTATCCGCCATGGCGGATTCGCCGCATTGGTATTAGACCCAATCGTCGATGGATTTCACCTCACGAGAGTCCTGATGGACGGCGGCAGTAGCCTGAACCTGTTTTATCAGGATACAGTGTGCAAGATGGGCATAGACCCCTCAAGGATTAAACCTACAAAGACGACCTTCAAAGGCGTCATACCAGGTGTTGAGGCCAATTGTACAGGCTCAGTCACACTGGAAGTGGTCTTCGGATCCCCGGACAATTTCCGGAGCGAGGAGTTAATCTTCGACATAGTCCCGTTCCGCAGCGGCTATCATGCTCTGCTCGGACGAACTTCGTTCGCAAAGTTCAATTCGGTGCCGCATTACGCATACCTCAAGCTCAAGATGCCAGGCCCTCGCGGAGTCATCACGGTCAACGGAAATACAGAACACTCCCTTCGAACGGAGGAACATACAGCAGCTCTCGTGGTAGAAGTGCAGAGCAGCCTTCTAAGGCAATTTTCGAGTCCGGCCGTTAAACGGCCGGACACGGCCAAACGCGCCCGGAGCAACATCAACCAAGACCACCTGGCACGTGCCGAGCACGCGTAGCAATGTGGCCCCAACCCCAGACCTTGCATAATTGCAAGACCAACCCTCTGCGTACATCATTACGCTCTGGAGATACCATGGGCCTAGGGAGAGGGGCACGACCACAACAGACCCAGAGTGCGGCTCGACCACACCAGGGGCTCACAAGTGTGTCGCACTTTTTTATTATTTTCCTTCTTTGTATACACAGGACTCCGTTCACCAGAGGCCCTGTCCGGCGGCGAACCCGATGAACTCACGATGCAATAGCCAGGGAGGGAAGAAGGCTGCGACGAAAACTCAGGTGGTCTCCATTACGAGCATTAAATTTGATTATATACACCAATCTGCAGCCCACCCCTGGAGGGGGACATTTTTAATTAGTCCAATCCCTTGCTTACCGCACTATTTGTATCATTCCGCAATCATAGCAGAATTCCTTGAATAAATAATGCAGCACTTTTTGCCTGTTATTGCATTACTTTACACATATGTTCACTAATGACATCTTGCACCCGTATATTTTGGTACGACCGAATACACCAGGGGCTTATGTTCCCCGCATTATGGTGTGATAAGTCCGAACAATTTCACAAGTGCGGCACCCCGAACTTATAGCATTATATGAATCGGCTCTGAATCATGTCTTGGGTCAATAGTTGGGTTTGCCCGGCTCCCACATTTTGGTACCTTACGTTCCGTTCTGTCGGCTAAGGTGGCACTGGGAGAACCACTGCGATTGCGCCCCGGTGTAGTTGGGCGAGCGCCTCAGTGGAGAAAGCTAAAATTGACTGTCATGATAAGGCGAGAGACTGGTCGCTGTTCGAGAGGTCTTTTCGAGTCCTTAAAGACTTATGCCGCTTCAAGCGAAGAACCGGATAATGTCCGGCCAAGGCGTGGATAGCGCCTCGAACTCGGTCTTCCGAATACTAGGGGCTTCGCCGAAATTTAAAATTATAGAATTCTATGGCTAAGTGAGAGTGTTCAAGCATTATAAGTCCGGTTGCCTTGTTCGTTGTGTTGAGCGCCTCCCTAGATGGACCCAAAAATGGGAACAAGAGTGCTCAAGTTTATCCCGAACACCCCAGCACTCGTAGCTTGGGGGCTGAAGCCGATGACTTGCCATCTCTCAAATTTTATAAAAGGCCGCATAGAAGGTAATATTTTAAATCAAACAAGCGTTGCTTAGCGCGTATGAACAAAGATTTCAGCGCACAGGATAATACATAGTGAGTTTACTCAATAATTACATCTCTGAGGCACTCATCCGCAATCTTGCAGGCACCCTTCAGGACAGTCTTATAGTACATCTCGGGCGTACGGTACTCCTTGCCCGCTGGCGGCGCGTCAGTGATAAGCTTCTCCGCATCCAGCCTGCCCCAGTGCACCTTTGCGCGGGCAAGGGCACGACGAGCACCTTCAATACAGGCGGAGCGCTTGATGACCTCCAACAAGGGGCACGCATCCACCAGCCGCCGCACGAGGCCGAAGTAGCTCCCAGGCATGGCCTCTCCAGGCCACAGCCGGACTATGAGGCCCTTCATGGCCTGCTCGGCTACCTTGTGGAGCTCGACCAGCTGCTTCCGCTGGTCGCTAGGGGGCACCGGATGGCCGGCCTCAGCGTACTGAGACCAGAAGACCTTCTCCGTTGAGCTCCCCTCCTCGCCACGGTAGAATGCGGCGGCATCGGATACACTGCGAGGCAGATCTGCAAACGCCTCTGGAGAGCTCCGAATTCGGGTAAGTGTCAGGTAGTTTACATTAACATGCTTGCTTTGCATGAAAAATGCCTTACCCGCCGCTATTTTCTTCACATCCTCAACCTCCTGGAGGGCCTTATGGGCCTCGGCCTTGGCGGCTTTGGCACTTTCGAGAGCCGAGGCAAGCTCGGACTCTCGAGTCTTTGAGTCGCGCTCCAAACTCTCATGCTTTTCCATGAGAGCCTGGAGCTCTTGCCGCACTTCCGCCTCCCGCGCCTCCTGCTTCTCTCGCTCTGCCCGTTCCGCGACCGCATTGCGTTCGGCCGTGGACACGGCCTCCTTCAGGGTTGCCACCTCGTTCGTGGCCCCTGCAGTACCCACGTTATCCTTGTTATTTTTCTTGCAACCTAAATCCTTTTCTGTAAGGTAACTATTCAAAGTGGTGTTACTCACCTTCTTTGCCCTCGAGCTGCTTCTTGGCACGGCCGAGCTCTTGCTCGGACCGCTCGAGGTCCTGCTTCAAAGCACCGACCTCCACAGTCAGTGCAGCAGAGGTCAGCAGCACAACCTGCAAACCCATATTGACATAATTTTTAGCAATCCTGCGTATATCTTTTTTAGATCCTCAGTCCGGCTTTTCTTTCCGAACACCGAACCGAGCATTAGGGGCTACTGTCTATGCGGTATTACATTACATAATTTTAACTTCTTACCTCAAAACCTGTTAGAAGGCTGCTGCAGGCTTCGGTCAGCCCGCTCTTGGCGAGCTGAACCTTCTGAATCACCGCACTCATGATAGTGCGGTGTTCTTCCTCGATGGAAGCGCCTTTGAGCGCTTCCAACAAGTTGTCCGGCGCCTCCGGTTGGACGGGGGCTGCCGGCGTCACGGTCTTGCCCTTCTTGCGAAGGGGCTGCCTGCCGGACTCCGGAACCACTGCGGGTTCCGGCATGGAGTCCGGCGCAAAGTCTGGGAGGCTGCCTTGCGGCGCCTCCGGAGCCTCCTCCTGATGGGTCCCTTCCCGGGATCCCACCTCGGCGTCCTCAGCAGCGCGAGGGGTGGAGGCAGTCGGAATGGAATCCACATCCGATGGAGCCAACGACCCGCTCGACGAAGCGGGGAGATCATCGTCGGCCGGACTGCAGGCAGTATGCGGCATTAGAAGGACACTATGTGACACAAAAGAAATTGCAGATCATTCAGGAATCCGGATACTTACGATCTCGCCGGAGGCCTGGCCCTTGAGGGCCACTCTTCATCACCAACGTTGGTGTTGGCGGAGCTGTCCGGGGGAATAGTTCTTCCCCTCTTGGACCCGTCGGCCTCCCCTGTTGGGGAGGCCTTCCTCTTTCTCTCTCCCTCCTCTGGGAGAGAGTCTTCTTCCTCCTCCTCATCTTCGGGGGAGGAATCCGCCTCGGAGTCGTCGGACACCTGAAAACGGGAACTCTTTCGAGTACCCGTGGCCACCTTCTTGGCCTTCTTCTCCGGCACCACGTGCGGTGCCGGAACCAGCAGCCCCGCTAGACGGGCGTCCACTGGGTTTTCTGGCATAGGAGCCGGGCAGATGAGCTGCTCGGCCTTCTTCATCCATTCCTGTCAAAGGAAAAGGGAGATTGAAACCCGCTTAGGGTCGAACTATTAACAACAAGTGTCCCGTAAAGGGGTAGAATCACTTACCTCGTCAGCTGGACGCTACGAGTGAAATCCGCGATCTTCCGTCGCGGATGCGGGGGCTTCGGAGCCCTTAAACAGCACCCTCCAGGCGCCTTCGTACGTCGTGTCGAAGAGCCCGCTCAACGCCTGGTGTTGTGCCGGATCAAACTCCCACAGGTTGAATGCCCGTTCTTGGCATGGGAGAATCCGGCGGACGAGCATGACTTGGACCACATTAACAAGCCTGAGCTTCTTGTTCACCAGCTTCTGGATACAGGCTTGGAGTCCCGTCAGCTCCTTCGAACTACCCCATAGCAAGCCCTTCTCTTTCCAGGAGGTGAGCTGCACAGGGATACCAGATCTGAACTCAGGGGCCGCCGCCCACGTAGGGTCGCGCGGCTCGGTGATGTAGAACCACCCCGACTGCCACCCCTTGACGGACTCCACGAAGGCCCCCTCGAACAAGAGGACGTTGGGCATGTTGCCCAACATGGCGCCTCCGCACTCCGCCTGCGTGCCCTTCACTACCTTCAGCTTGACATTGAAGGTCTTGAGCCACAAGCCGAAGTGGGGCTGGATGCAAAGGAAGGCCTCGCACACGACGATAAACGCCGAGATGTTGAGGATGAAGTTCGGCGCCAGATCATGGAAATCTAGGCCGTAGTAGAACATGAGCCCCCGGACAAAATGGTGAAGTGGAAAGCCCAGTCCGCGGAGGAAGTGGGGAAGGAAAACGACCCTCTCATGGGGCCTGGGGGTGGGGATGAGCTGCCCCTTGTCGGGCAGCCGGTGCGCGATGTCGCTGGAGAGGTATCCGGCGCCGCGCAGCTTTTCGATGTGCTCCTCCTTAACGGTGGAGGCCAGCCATTTGCCTCCCGCTCCGGACATGGTCGGAGAAGGTCGAGGCGAGACACACGGACTTGGGCGCTGGAGCTCGAGAGTGCGCGGAGATGGATAAGCAAAGGAGGAAGAAGGCGTAGGTGAAAAGGTGGATCCTTATCCCCTTATATATAGGCGGACGAAGACTATACGTCCCCACCGGCCTGGTAAAACTTGCTTATCTCCCAAGCGCCACCATCAATGGCGCGGTTGGGTTACCCACGTCCGTATTGATGAGAATCCCGGAATAAGGGGAACACGATCTCTGCTTCGACAAGACGTGCCAAGGAAACCTCTTCGCTAAACGCGCTGAGGTGGTATAATGAAAAACAATTCGAGTAAAGACTTGGTAGTGGCGTGACGTCACGCTACAGGATACGTCAGCAGATTGAACATGTGTACATATTATTCTCTCTACGGTGGAATGTGGAATTTATTTTGCAGAGCCGGACACTATCCTGGTGTTCACGATCTTCTATGATTATTCAGAGGAGGAACCCGCCTTGCAATGCTGAACATTATGCGCGCCGGACTGTCATCGTCATTGAAGCCAGGTTTAGAGGCTACTGAGGGAGTCCTGGACTAGGGGGTGTCCGGACAGCCGGACTATCATCGTCCGCCGGACTCCAAGACTACGAAGATACAAGATTGAAGACTCCGTCCCGTGTCCGGATGGGACTTTCCTTGGCGTGGAAGGCAAGCTTGGCGATACGGATATGTAGATCTCCTACCATTGTAACCGACTCCGTGTAACCCTAGCCCTCTCCGGTGTCTATATAAACCGGAAGGCTTTAGTCCGTAGGACAACAACCATTACAACAATCGTACCATAGGCTAGCTTCTAGGGTTTAGCCTCCTTGATCTCGTGGTAGATCCACTCTTGTACTACCCATATCATCAATATCAATCAAGCAGGAGTAGGGTTTACCTCCATAGAGAGGGCCCGAACCTGGGTAAAAACATCGTGTCCCTTGTCTCCTGTTACCATCCGCCTAGACGCACAGTTCGGGACCCCCTACCCGAGATCCGCCGGTTTTGACACCGACACCGGCCCTAGGAGGGGGTGCGCCAAGTGTGGAGTCCTACTAGGACTCCCTAGTCCTAGTAGGATTCCACCTCCCTTGTTGGAGTAGGAGAAGGGGAAAGAGGGGGAGAGGAAGAAGGAAAGGGGGGCTGCGCCCCTTGTCCAATTCGGACCAGAGGGGGGGGGGCGCAGGCCTCCTTCCTTTTGGTCTCTCTCCTCTATTCCCGTATGGCCCAATAAGGCCCATATACTCCCCGGCGAATTCCCGTAACTCTCAGGTACTCCGAAAAATACCCGAATCACTCGGAACCTTTCCGAATTTCAAATATAGTCGTCCAGTATATCGATCTTTACGTCTCGACCATTTTGAGACTCCTCGTCATATCCCCGATCTCATCTCGGACTCTAAACTCCTTCGGTACATCAAAACTCATAAACGCATAATATAACTGTCATCGAAACCTTAAGCGTGCGGACCCTACGGGTTCGAGAACTATGTAGACATGACCTAGAACTATTCTTGGTCAATAACCAATAGCGGAACCTGGATGCCCATATTGGCTCCTACATATTCTACGAAGATCTTTATCGGTCAAACCGCATAACAACACACTTTGTTCCCTTTGTCATCGGTATGTTACTTGCCCGAGATTCGATCGTCGGTATCCAATACCTAGTTCAATCTCGTTACCAGCAAGTCTCTTTACTCGTTACGTAATGCATCATTCCGTAACTAACTCATTAGCTACATTGCTTGCAAGGCTTATAGTGATGTGCATTACCGAGAGGGCCCAGAGATACCTCTCCGACAATCGGAGTGACAAAACCTAATCTCAAAATATGTCAACCCAACATGTACCTTTGGAGACACCTGTAGTACTCCTTTATAATCACCCAGTTACGCTGTGACGTTTGGTAGCACCCAAAGTGTTCCTCCGGCAAACGGGATTTGCATAATCTCATAGTTACAGGAACATGTATAAGTCATGAAGAAAGCAATAGCAACATACTAAATGATCAAGTGCTAGGCTAACGGAATGGGTCATGTCAATCACATTATTCTCCTAATGATGTGATCCCGTTAATCAAATGACAACTCATGTCTATGGCTAGGAAACTTAACCATCTTTGATTCACGAGCTAGTCAAGTAGAGGCATACTAGTGACACTATGTTTGTCTATGTATTCACACATGTATTATGTTTCCGGTTAATACAATTCTAGCATGAATAATAAACATTTATCATGAAATAAGGAAATAAATAATAACTTTATTATTGCCTCTAGGGCATATTTCCTTCACAAAGATCGTCCAAGGAAATGACATGTGCCTGATGTTGACTTGCGGTCCACGCGATCGCCAGCATAGTCAGAGTCTGAATATCCAATGAGATCAAACGACGAGCCCTTGGGATACCATAATCCAAGTGTTGGTGTGTGAGAATAATATGCTTCACAGCCTTATGGTGTTATTCCTTTGGTGTAGCTTGAAATCGGGCACACATGCAAACACTAAGCATAATATCCGGCCTAGATGCACATAGGTACAATAAAGAGCCAATCATGGAGCGGTATACCTTTTGATCGAAGTCTTTACCATTTTCATCAGTGCATAGATGGTCATTTGTGGGCATTGGAATTTTGACCCCTTTGCAATCTTGCATGCTGAATTTCCTCAATACGTCCTTGAGGTATTTCTCCCGAGATATGAATATCTCATTGCGCTGTTGACGAATTTGAAGACCTAAAAAGAATTTCGATTCTCCCATCATAGGCATTTAATATTCTTCACTCATCATATAGGCAAATTCATCACTATATCATTGGTCAGTACAGCCAAAAATGATATCATCAACATATATTTGGCAGACAAACAATTCATCATCATAAGACTTAGTGAAAAGAGTTGGGTCAAGTGAACCGGGTTTGAAGCCTTTCTTCATGAGGCCCGAGGGGCTTTCTTGAGGCCATATAGGGCCTTGTTGAGCTTGAAGACTTTGTCAGGATTCTTTGGATCTTCAAAACCTGGGGGTTGAGCAACAAATACTTCTTCCTCAAGCTTACCATTGTGGAATGCACTTTTCACATCCATTTGTTATAAGATAATATCATGATGGTTAGCATAAGCAAGTAATATGCGAATAGCCTCAAGTCTAGCAACAGGTGCAAAAGTTTCATCGAAGTCAATTCCTTCAACCTGTGTGTAGCCTTGAGCTACAAGCCGTACCTTATTCCTCACCACAAGGCCATTTTCATCTTTCTTGTTGCGGTAGATCCACTTTGTGCCAATAATGTTGTGCTTGCGAGGATCTGGACGTTTGACCAGTTCCCAAACGTTGTTGAGCTCAAACTGATGTAATTCTTCTTGCATAGCTTGAATCCACTCAGGCTCCAAAAATGCTTCATCTACCTTAGTGGGCTCTGTGATAGAGACAAACACAAAGTGCCCACAAAAGTTAGATAAATGTGAAGCTTTTGAGCGTGTGAGAGGACCTGGTGCTTCAATGTCATCGATGATCTTCTCGATTTGCACTTCGTTTGCAATACGAGGATGAGCGGGTTGTCTTCGAGGAATTTGATCTGCATTTTCTTCAGGTGCATTTTCCTCAGCACCATTTTCTTCATGTGCGCCAGCTCTACGTTCATCACGTTCTGGAATGAATTCTTTAGCGGATTCTTCAGTAGGAATGACATCCTCAGTGGCTTTGAACTTGATAGGATCCTCAGGTGCTGGTTCATCTATCACAGGAGGTAGGTGCTCTCTTTGCGAGCCATTAGTTTCATCGAACCGCACATCCACAGTTTTAACAACCTTGTAAAGAAGATTGTTGAAGACTTTGTAGGTGTGCGAGTCCTTTCCATAACCAAGCATGAAACCCTCATGTGCTTTTGGTGCAAATTTAGAATTGTGATGAGGATCTCTAATCCAACATTTAGAACCAAAGATTTTGAAGTAACTCACATTGGGTTTCTTGTCAGTGAGGAGTTCATAGGCAGTCTTCTTGAAGAATTTGTGAAGATATACTCTGTTGATGATGTGGCATGCAGTATCAATTGCCTCACTCCAGAAATGATGAGGCGTCTTGTATTCATCAAGCATAGTGCGAGCCATCTCAACAAGAGTTCTGTTCTTGCTCTCCACGACGCCATTCTGTTGAGGAGTATAAGGAGCAGATAACTCATGAGTAATACCAACTTCATCAAGATAGTCATCAAGACCGGAATTCTTGAACTCAGTTCCATTGTAACTTCTGATGTGCTTGATCTTCATACCAAAGTTGGTTGAAGCCCTCGAGGAAAATCGTTTGAAGACTTCCTGCACCTCATGTTTGTAAGTGACAATGTGTACCCATGTATAACGAGAATAATCATAAAAAATAACAAAGCCATATAGAGATGCATCATTTGTAACAGCAGAATAATGATTAGGACCGAAGAGATCCATGTGAAGCAATTCAAATGGTCGAGTGGTAGTCATGATAGTCTTTGCTGGATGCTTGGCCTTTGTCATCTTCCCAGCTTCACAGGCTCCGCATAAGTGATCCTTGAGGAATTTGACATTCTCAATGCCAATGACATGCTTCTTCTTCGCGAGCATGTGCAGATTCCTCATGCCAGCATGACCAAGTCGTCGATGCCATAGCCAGCCTTTTAAAGCTTTTGCAAGTAAGCATACGGCCGGTTGTGGTCCTGTAGAGAAATCAACAATGTACAAGTCTCCTCTCCTAAAGCCTTTGAAGACTTTGTAATTGTCAGCTTCCATGATCACAACACAACGATACTTGCCAAAGACAACAACCATATCAAGATCACAAAGCATTGAGACAGACATGAGGTTGTATCCTAAGGACTCGACGAGCATGACTTTTTCCATGTGTATGTCCTTAGAGATCGCAACCTTACCTAGACCCAATACCTGACTTTTGCCTTTGTCAGCGAAGATGATATGCTTCAGATGTGACGGTGATAAAGGAGCATCCATCAATAGATTCTTGTCACCAGTCATGTGATTTGTACATCCACTATCGAGGACCCACTCATTGGCTTTGGGTTGATCATCCTGCAGATGAGTTAGTGCAGCTTACGAACTCATATACTTCATCAGTGAAGAATATGACATCAATATCATCAGATCGATTTCATCAAGCAATGGAGCAGATAAATTGGTAGGAGGACGTGTGAAATGGAAGTTCATTTCATCATGATTAGCCTGCGTCCTATCAGGCATTGTTCAGGTCTCCAGCAAATTCTTCAGATGATTTGAGTATGTCTGGAGACCTGACCCTGCATAAGAGATTAGTTCTTTTTCTTCACCACCCACATCTGAAGGGGTGGCAAAGAATTCATCACTCTGCGAGCACCATATGAGAAAGGTGGCATAGACGCCAGTCCACTTCGTTTCACATAATAGGGGTTAGGGTAAGCATATGAATAGCAGAGAAATTCTTCGAGGACTCATGAACATAATGATTTGAAGAATAATGCACATATTCATAGCCCTTAGCTCTACCCTGCAAAGCAGAAGAGTTAGCACGATGATGATCATATGAGGACTTTGATCCTTTTGAGGAATTTGATCCACGTGAGGAATTTGGTCCACTTGAGGACTTGGATCCATATGAAGAATTTGGTTCATATGAAGAAGTTGATCTGGGGTTCCTATTCTTCACAGGTGGTGTCATAAGGACATTCACCTGAAGACTTTCAAGGCAACTTTTGGGAACCCAGATTTTCTTCATAGAGGAACTGCTCCTGTAGTTAGTCCCAACATATCTAGCAAATACTTCACCATTCTGATTTTTGAACAGTTTATAGTTAGAGTCAAAAGACTTATCAGAAGAATGAGGAGATTCACATGTAAAGCCAGATAAGTTGGATGAATCAACTGGTGGTCCCTTTGCAACAACCCATGAGGTATTGGGGTACTGGTTGGGCTTCCAATATGTTCCATCAGCATTGAGTTTCCTCTCAAAGGCAATACCCTCTTTCCTAGGGTTTCTGTTGAGGATCTGCTTTTTGAGCACATCACAAAGAGTCTGATGCCCTTTGAGGCCTTTGTACATGCCTGTCATGTACAATTCCTTCAGCCCTGCATCATCAGTGATACTTGCATTGTCCTCAGATGAGGAATTAGTGATAGTAGAGACATATGAAGAATTTGTAGCATTAGAAGCATTTGAACATTCACGTGAAGAATTAGCAGTTTCACGTTCAATGCATTTCAGACATGGAGGAACAAATTCTTCCTGGGTAGCGCTGATTTGTTGAGCAAGTAATGAATCGCGCTCCTTCTGAAGATCTTCATAATCCACTCTTAGCTTTTCAAGATCTTGCTTTCTTTGAAGAACTTCATAAGAAAGCTTCTTGTGATCAGATAAGAGAGTGTTATGATGACCTTGAAGATTGCCAAACCTCGACTGAAGTCTCTGAAGATTTTCAGTCAAGGTTTTAGTGCGATCCATTTCTTCACCCAACATATCATCACTTTTGTCTAGCATGTTTTGAACCTTTTCAAAGGCCTTTTGTTGTTTCACAACAATTTTAGCAAGTTTAGAGTAGTTGGGCTTGAGATTTTCATCAGATTCATCCTCACTAGAGTCATAGGAGGTGTATTTAGTTACCTTGGCACCCTTTGCCATGAAGCAATAGGTGGGAGCGTAGTCATCATTGCCTTCATCGGCCTTGTTGGTGAAGTCGTTTTCTTCATAGTTGAAGATAGACTTGCTGACGAATGCAGTAGCGAGAGCTAGGCTCGCCACACCAGACTCGAACTCCTCAGATGCCTCCTCGTCCTCATGTTCCTCAGATTCAGCCTCAGAATCCATTTCCTTGCCAATGAATGACCGAGCCTTCTTGGAGCTGCTCTTCTTGTGAGATGAAGACCTCGAGGATTTTAATGATGAAGACTTTGAAGATTTCTTCTTCTTCTTTGCGTCATCAGAACTGTAATCCTTGTATTTCTTCTTCCTTGATTCCTTATCCCACTGAGGAGAATCTTGGATGTAGTGACCAGGTTTCTTGCATTTGTGGCATAGCCTCTTCTTGTAGTCACTGGATGAGGAATCATTGCTCCTTGAGGGTTTTCCAAAGAGACCACGTCTTGAGAACTTCTGAAATTTCTTCACGAGCAACGCAAGTTCTTGGATCAGTTCTTCAGGGTCACCAAGGCTGCTATCAGAGTCTTCATCTTCATACTCAGAGACTTCCTTGGCCTTCAAAGCACGTGATCTGCCATAGCTCGAACCGTAGAGATCTCTCTTCTTAGCAAGCTGCAACTCATGAGTATTTAGCCTCTCAAGGATATCAGCAGGATCAAGTGACTTGTAGTCGGCACGCTCTTGAATCATCAATACCAGAGTATCAAATGAAGAATCTAGCGATCTCAGCAATTTCTTCACCACCTCATGGTCGGTGATGTTAGTGGCGCCAAGCTCTTGAAGCTCATTTGAGATGTCAGTGAGGCGATCGAAGGTTTGCTGAACATTTTCATTGTCGAGTCTTTTGAAGCGGTTGAAGAGATTGCGAAGAACGTCAACACGAGAGTCACGTTGAGTTGAGACTCCTTCATTCACTTTGGACAGCATATCCCAGATAAGCTTAGCAGTTTCCAAAGCACTCGCTCTTCCATACTGTCCTTTGCTCAGATGGCCACATATGATATTCTTTGCTTGAGAATCGAGTTACTTGAATCTCTTCACATCAGTAGCGTTCAGAGAAGGTGTGACTGAGGGAACACCATTTTCCACAACATACCAGAGATCGTTGTCAATTGCCTCAAGATGCATTCGCATCTTATTCTTCCAGTAGGGGTAGTCTGTTCCATGGAAGGTAGGACACCCAGCAGAGACCTTGATCATACATGCGGTCGACATAACTAAAACTCCAGGCGGTTAAACCAAAATCACACAGAACAAGGGAGTACCTTGCTCTGGTACCAATTGAAAGTGCGTTATATCGACTAGGGGGGATGAATAGGCGATTTTTATGAATTCTTCACTGAGGAATCTGCTGGTGAGGAGATTCCTAAATGAAGAACTACTAGCAGCGGAATAAGTACTCAGAAGTAAACATAACAGAACACAAGCATAGTCATCATGATGAAGTGAAGACAAGCACAGAGTACAGAAAGCGTAAACACAGGATAACACACGAAAGAAGACAGACAGACTGAAGAAATTGAACTGAGGAAGTTGAGAAAGTCTTCAGTCAAAGTCTTCAAACATATATGAACAGGCACACAACAATAGACATGAGGAAATGAAAGAGTTGAAGAAATAGAACCAGTGAGCTCGGTGAAGACAATGATTTGGTAGACCAGTTCCAACTGCTATCTCAGTTGTACATCTGGTTGGAGCGGCTAAGTATTTAAACTCGAGGACACACAGTCCTCACCGTATTCTCCTGGAGCTAAGGTCACACAGACCTCTCCCAATCACTCGTGGTAAGTCTTCAGGTGACTTCCGAACCTTCACAAACTCGGTCACTCGGCGATCCATAATTCCTCTTGGATGCTCTAGACCATGACGCCTAACCGTCTGGAAGAAGCACAGTCTTCAATGGAAACAAGCGTCGGATCCACGCAAGATCAATCTCTTCAGTGATGCTCAGTCACTTTGGGTTTGTAGGTGTTGGGTTTGGGTTTTCCTCACTTGATGATTTTCGCTCAAAGTCCTCGGAGGATGGGATGCTCTCAAATGACAAGTGTCAGTTTCTCTTGGAGCAGCCAACCAGCTAGTAGTTGTAGGGGACGGCTATTTATAGCCTAGGGAGCATCCTGACATGATAAGACATAAATGCCCTTGTCTAATATGACCGTTAGGTGGGTAGATATTTTGGAACAACTGGCGCAAAGCACAGCAACAGTCGGAATTCTGACTATCAAAATCCTCAGGGCTATCATGTTCCTCACTGTGTAGGCAATTCGCACTGGCGAATTCCTAACTCCTCAGTCAGAACAAATTCCTCAGAGACCAGAAGAACTTTGTCTCTGTCACTGAAGAATATGACTGAACTGTATGAGATTTCCAATGGCTTCAGTTGAAGGGATTGGTAGGTGTAGGATTTTGAGTTGAGCATCACATGGAAATTTTTCCTTAGTATTTCCTTGACCCCCTATAACACTATGGTGTTTCCTATGACTCAAGAAAGAGAAAATGAAACTATAAAAACAAAAGTCTTCACGCTTCATGTTCCTCGAATGATTGCCAAGTCTTCAAGGTCACACCAATTTCTTCACTTTCAAAGTCTTCAGAAAGTCTTCAGTCGAAGAACTTCATTTTTAGGGGTTGACTTTCTCTGTAAGTATCAAACTCCTCATAGACTTATAGACCTGTGTACACTCACAAACGCATCATTCCCTTAACCTATAAGTCTTCAATACACCAAAATCACTAAGGGGCACTAGATGCACAAAAAAAATGATTCCTCCACCTGACAGCAAGAACCCACCGGACGAGTCATCGTATTTTGCAAAAAAAAAATGTTTCCCCCCTAACAGCTAGGATCCACCAGCTACATCTTTGCATGCAAGGAAGTGTGTCCACACTAGAAAAAAAAGATTCCCCCTGACAGCTGGAACCCACTAGCTAAATATTCGCATCCAAGGAATAGCTGGGAGCCACCCGGTCGAAGCGTACGTAGCGTTGTCTGTCTGGTCGCGAATGTGTACGTACATACTGGTCGATCGGTCTCTCTACAGCGATGAACTGTTGCCGACTAAGGAGCAGCACGTGTCGTAGTAGAGCCACAGACGTAGCATGTCACGTAGTCCCGTCTATAACGTGTACACATACATACAGCCACACTGCAAGAAAGTAAATACGGCTACGTACGTACATACAGACGTGGTCTCGAAGGCGTGCAGCGACATTGTGTAGTTCATCGGCAGCCTACCGGTTGGGTCAGAATGGAGGAAACAATGTTGTGTTCATCGGGAGGCAACCGACTGGGTCGGAATACGTCGTGTTCATCGGGAGCCAACCAGCTTGGACGGAATAGCCAAAGCGAGGTCTAGCATACCGCAGAACGGAGAAAATGAGCCTTCTGTTCGACTGCGTATGGTCGATACAGGGTCCTATTCATCAGGAAGGGTCTGTCGTACCGCAAAACGGAGGAAATAGACTTCTGTTCAAGTGCCTGCAGTCAAAACGGGGGCCTATTGATCGGGAGGGCTGTGGCGTGCCGCAAAACGGAGGAAACAGACTTGTGCTGGAGAGCCTACGGTCAAAACGGGGTCCTGTTCGGCAACCATCTACTGCCTCGCTCCAGCCTCCACGGGCTACTGTTCATCCACCTTTGACCTCCTCCAGCCTCCATGGGCTACTGTTCATCCACGTATACTATTCATCCATCCTCCACCGGCTGTTGTTCATAGAGCCTCCATGGGGTCCTATTCATCCACACTCAACCGGCTGGGGTGTGACGGCCTCCTCCGGGTCCTGTTCATCCACAGCCAACCAACTAGCTCGACTCACCACATCTCAACTCGTTCTACGTACCGCATGCTGTTGGGTAACGTTGCATAAAATAAAAAAATTCTACATTCACCAAGATTAATCTATGAGTTCATCCAGCAACGAGAGAGAGGAGTGCATCTACATACCCTTGTAGATCGCGAGCGAAAGCGTTCAAGAGAACGGGGTTGAGGTAGTCATACACGTCGTGATCCAATCACCGGAGATCCTAGCGCCGAATGGACGGCACATACGCGTCCAACACACCTACGGTCAGCATGATGTCTCCTCCTTCTTGATCCAGCAAGGGGGAAGGAGAGGTTGATGAAGATCCAGCAGCACGACGGCGTGGTGGTGGATGCAGCAGTGTTTCGGCGGGGCTTCGCCAAGCGACTTCGGGAGGAGGAGGTGTAACAAGGGGAGAGGGAGGCACCAAGACTTCAGGGTGCAGCTGCCCTCCCCCCCCATTCCTTTATATAGGCCCCCAAGGGGGGCGCCGGCCCTAGAGATGAGATCTCCCAAGGGGGGCGGCGGCCAAGGGGGTGGAGTTCCCCCCAAGGCAAGTGGAGGCGCCCCCCACCCTAGGGTTTCCAACCCTAGGCGCAGGGGGGCGCACCAGCCCACCAGGGGCTGGTCCCCTCCCCACTTCAGCCCACGGGGCCTTCCGGGATAGGTGGCCCCACCCAGTGGACCCCCGGGACCCTTCCGGTGGTCCCGGTACAATACCGGTGACCCCCGAAATTCTCCCGATGGCCGAAACAACACTTCCTATATATAATTCTTCACCTCCGGACCATTCCGGAACTCCTCGTGACGTCCGGGATCTCATCCGGGACTCCGAACAACATTCGGTTTGCTGCATACTAATATCTCTACAACCCTAGCGTCACCGAACCTTAAGTGTGTAGACCCTACGGGTTCGGGAGATATGCAGACATGACCGAGATGCCTCTCCAGTCAATAACCAACAGCGGGATATGGATACCCATGTTGGCTCCCACATACTCCTCGATAATCTCATCGGATGAACCACGATGTCGAGGATTCAGTTAACCCCGTATTCAATTCCCTTTGTCAATCGGTACGTTACTTGCCCGAGACTCGATCGTCGGTATCCCAATACCTCGTTTAGTCTCGTTACCGGCAAGTCACTTTACTCGTACCGTAATGCATGATCCCGTGACCAGACACTTGGTCACATTGAGCTCATTATGATGATGCATTACCGAGTGGGCCCAGAGATACCTCTCCGTCATACGGAGTGACAAATCCCAGTCTCGATTCGTGCCAACCCAACAGAAACTTTCGGAGATACCTGTAGTGCACCTTTGTAGCCACCCAGTTATGTTGTGACGTTTGGTACACCCAAAGCACTCCTACGGTATCCGGGAGTTGCACAATCTCATGGTCTAAGGAAATGATACTTGACATTTGGAAAAGCTCTAGCTAAACGAACTACACGATCTTTGAGCTATTCTTAGAGTTGGGTCTTGGTCCATCACATCATTCTCCTAATGATGCGATCCCGTTATCAATGACATCCAATGCCCATAGTCAGGAAACCATGACTATCTGTTGATCAACGAGCTAGTCTACTAGAGGCTCACTAGGGACTTGTTGTGGTCTATGTATTCACACGTGTATTACGATTTCCGGATAACACAGTTATAGCATGAATAATAGACAATTATCACGAACACAGAAATATAATAATAACCATTTATTATTGCCTTTAGGGCATATTTCCAACACATGCACGGTAGCAATGGTCACTGTTCATTGAGAGGCAACCCAACACTGGTTGGTTACGTCTCGCATGGGGGCTCGATCGGCTTTAGTAAGCAGCAGTAGTGATTGATCGCTCGGGTTCAGTTAGTAGCAGTAGCGATGGAATCGCTCGGGTTCAGTTAGCAGCGAATGAATCACTCGGGTTTAGTTAATAGCCAAGAGATCGATCGCTCGGGTTCAGTAACGTGCGATCACTCGTGTTCAGTTAGCCAATGCCTCGCACATACGCGTGTACACTAGAGAAAAGCGGAAACCTCCATGCATCGCTCGGCCCCGACCACCCTCCGTAACTGGGAACTCCCCAAAATTTTCCTCGCCCTCGCTTCTACCACGATTTTTTCCGTCATTGACAGCCCAAAGAATCTCATGCACGTGCGTCTCCGGCCCACCCAGGACAAAAAGCCCATTTTCTGTGATTTTTTGTCATAGAAGTAGGAGCCCACCACATCTATGATGATACCTGGTTTTGTCATAATTATCGTCATAGAAGTGTCATAAGTATGACAGAAAAAAAAATTGTTCGGCCTAAAATGTCACAGATGTGTCTTTTTTTATATTGATGACATGCTAAAAAGTTGATATTGGAAGGAAGACAACATAATGGGTTATGTTTTCTTATATCCGAATAGAAGTTATATTGTAATGGATCCTCCAACATATTGAGCTTGCTTTTCCCTCTTATGCTAGCCAAATTCTTTGCACCAAGTAGAGATACTACTTGTGCTTCCAAACATCCCTAAACCCAGTTTTACCATGAGCGTCCACCATACCTACCTATGGATTGAGTAAGATCCTTCAAGTAAGTTGTCATCGGTGCAAGCAATAAAATTGCTCTCTAAATATGTATGATCTATTAGTGTGAAGAAAATAAGCTTTATACAAACTTGTGATATGGAAGAAATAAAAGCGACAGACTGCATAATAAAGGTATTTATCACAAGCGGCAATATAAAGTGACGTTCTTTTGCACTAAGATTTTGTGCATCCAACCATAAAAGCGCATGACAACCTCTGCTTCCCTCTGCGAAGGGCCTATCTTTTTCTTTTATCTTCTAACCTTATACAAGAGTCATGGTGATCTTCACCTTTCCTTTTTACACTTTTTCCTTTCGGCAAGCACTATGTGTTGGAGGGATCCAAATATATATATCCACTTGGATGTAGGTTATTATAAAGTATTATTGTTGACATTACCCTTGAGGAAATGGTTGGGAGGCGAAACTATAAGCCCCTATCTTTCTCTGTGTCGGATTAAATCTTTGAACCCATAAGTATCGCGTGAGTGTTAGCAATTGTGAAAGACTAAATGATAGTTGAGTATGTGGACTTGCTGAAAAGCTCTTTAATTGACTCTTTCCGATGTTATGATAAATTGCAATTGCCTCAATGACTGAGATCATAGTTTGTTAGTTTTCAATGAAGTTTTTGATTCATACTTTACCTTGTGAATGAATTGTTACACTAGCTTAAGAAATTATAGGACAATATATGTTGTTGTTCTAAAGATGATCATGATGCCCTCATGTCCATATTTTATTTTATTGACACCTCTATCTCTGAACATGTGGACATATTTTTCAATATCGGCTTCCGCTTGAGGACAAGCGAATTCTAAGCTTGGAGGAGTTGCTACGTCCATTTTGCATCATGCCTTTATGTTGATATTTATTGCATTATGGGATGTTATTACACATTATGGCTCAATACTTATGCCTTTTCTCTCTTATTTTACAAGGTTTACATGAAGAGGGAGAATGCCGGTAGCTGGAATTCTAGAATGGAAAAGGAGCAAATATTAGAGATCTATTCTGCACAACTTCAAAAGTCTTTAAACTTCACTGAGAATCATTTTGTAATAAATAAAAATATTGGGTGAAGGAAGCACCAGAGGGGGCCACCTGCCATCCACAAGGGTGGAGGGCGCGCCCTACCCCCTGGGTGCGCCCCTACCTTGTGGGCCACCTGGCAGGCCCCCGATGCCCATCTTCTGCTATATGGTGTGTTTTGACCTGGAAAAAATTAGAAGGAAGCTTTTGGGACGAAGCGCCACTGTCTCGAGGTGGAACCTGGGCAGAACCAATCTAGGGCTCCGATGGAGCTGTTCTGCCGGGGAAACATCCCTCCGGGAGGGGAAATTGAACCCATCATCATCACCAATGATCCTCTCTTTGAGAGGGGGTCAATCTCCATCAACCTCTTCACCAGCACCATCTCCTCTCAAACCCTAGTTCATCTCTTATATCTGATCTTTGTCTCAAAACCTTAGATCGGTACCTGTGGGTTGCTAGTAGCATTGATTACTACTTGTAGTTGATTCTAGTTCGTTTATTCGGTGGAAGATCATATGTTTAGATCCTTAATGATAATTAATACTCCTCTGATTATGAACATGAATATTCTTTTTGAGTAGTTACATTTGTTCTTGAGGACATGTGGGAAGTCTTGTCATAAGTAATCATGTAAATTTGGTATTTGTTCGATATTTTGATGAGATGTATGTTGTCTCTCCTCTAGTGGTGTTATGTGAACGTCGACTACATGACACTTCACTATGATTTGGGCCCAGGGGAAGGCATGGGAAGTAATAAGTAGATGATGGGTTGCTAGAGTGACAGAAGTTTAAACCCTAGTTTATGCGTTGCTTCGTAAGGGGCTGATTTGGATCCATATGTTTCATGTTATGGTTAGATTTGTCTTAATTCTTCTTTTGTAGTTGCGGATGCTTGCGAGAGGGGTTAATCATAAGTGGGAGGCTTGTCCAAGGAAGGTCAGCACACAAGCACCGGTTCACCCACATATAAAATTATCAAAGTGACGAACGTGAATCATATGAGCATGATGAAAACTAGCTTGACAGTAATTCCCATACGTCCTCGGGAGCGCTTTGCTTTATATAAGAGTTTGTCCAGGCTTGTCCTTTGCTACAAAAAGGATTGGGCCACCTTGCTGCACCTTGTTTACTTTTGTTACTTGTAACCCGTTACGAATTATCTCATCATACAACTATCTGTCACCGATAATTTCAGTGCTTGCAGAGAATACCTTGCTAAAAACCGCTTGTCATTTCCTTCTGCTCCTCGTTTTGTTCGACACTCTTACTTATCGAAAGGACTATGATAGATCCCCTATACTTGTGGTTCATCATGGTCCTCTCCCGAAACTTCCACGGTCTCTTATGTCCATAAAAAATCTCCAAAATGTTTTCTGGCATTTGGAGTTCGTTTGGTACTGATATTCCGAAAAACCAAAAACACACAACAAACAACAATTGGCACTAGGCACTAAGTTAATAGGTTAGTCCTAAAAAATGATATATAATTGCTTGTAAATGTATATAAAACATCAAAGATTGATACTATAATAGCATGGAACAATAAAAAATTATAGATATGTTGGAGACGTATCATTGGGCTCGTTGGATTCATATGAATGACCTTGATCTATTTATGGTCTTAGATCTTGATTTGGAGCACTTTGGAAAAATGAGTTTTACCGACCTTCGAAATGGCCAAGTCTTCCCCCTGGGTGTCTCCGTATTGAACCCCTCCTTGGTTCTTTCATCCTGCTTGGTCCTAGTTGGCTCCAAAACACCTGTAGACACAACAAAACAAAGAAAACTAATAAAAACCAAATAAAATACTAAATGTGCAATGCTCACAATGAAAAATGTAGATATCGATAATCATGCATAATGGACATCTATTTGGTTCTCTGGGACATAATATATAAAGAGAACATGCAACAAATGAGCTCCAAAAATGCATAAAATATAGAGCCATGACCATTCAGGTCCTTTGAGGTCTTGTTTACTTTTACCATTTCTACTAGTGATGGCATTAGAAAGAACAAGATTATGTTCGTCAAGTTGCGCAAGAATTAAAGATTGAGTTTTACCAATTTGCGTTCATTGAATTTCAATCATGCGAGAGTGTTTATCTAAAATTTTCATGGTATAACCTAAACCATTTAGTCGTTCTTCATAAAGGTGAGATATAACATTTTCATTTCG
This sequence comes from Triticum timopheevii, assembly GCA_963921465.1. Classification (NCBI taxonomy): domain Eukaryota; kingdom Viridiplantae; phylum Streptophyta; class Magnoliopsida; order Poales; family Poaceae; genus Triticum; species Triticum timopheevii. Next base: position 192,656,670 of record OY997272.1, on the reverse strand, counting down.
ATAAAGACATCTCCTCAGGTCTTTGTTAAAACCTTATTGGTGATGTTTAAATTTTCTCATCATCTTGTTGAGTTCATCTGCCTACTGATAAATGTTGAACAATCCATCTTTTCTTGTTTGGCTTTCTCAATTGGTTTACTTGTTCTTTTTTGTTACCTCTCTGAATTCATCCATGATTTTAACATGGTAAAAAACATGAGAACTTAGCCGATTCTTTAGTATACCATTATTCTTTACCAGTCATGATCATTTGTATCAACTCCTTTCTAGCCTCCAAGGTTAAGGACATGAATGCTACACATGCACTAATATCAAGAACATATTTAGATTCATCAAGTATCCTTGGAGTCTCGCTATCTTGGACAAAGGGAAAAATGTGTTCATGAATTTCTCTGCACACACCTTCCAGCTGGTTATGTTGCGATAGGGAAGCTTGTTATACATTCTTCAGCCTAATCCCTCAAAGATAATTTTAAGAGTTTAAGCAAGATAAAATCTCTATGTACATTTTTTATTTTAAAAGTACCACGTAGAGCATCAAAGAACATTAGATGTGCTTGAGGGTCTTCTTCTTCCTCTCCTGAATAGGCATGCCTTTTCACTTCTTTGATAAGTTCACAACTAACTGAATACTCAAAAGCAAAATCAGTATGATAAACTACGGGAGATCTTGAGCCCATATAAGGAGCACAATACCCTTTCAAAGATTTTTCCTTCTTTGGAGTGATCCTCGTGTCTGCAAACAAAGTATTAATCTCAGTAGTTTGATTTTTTTAGATAATATTTGTAATAATGGATCTCATCACTCCGTTCGATAACATGGAATACATTCTGATAGATAAATTCTTCCAGAACGAGCAGAGCCCTCTATCTGTGACAACATGTAGTGACCTAGCCCAATACTGTCAAGTCTCTATGCTTTTTGTGCCCTCCCTGGATCAGTATGCTGGCACACACAGTACTTCGATGAAATACCATAACATCACATGTAAAGTAATACTGTAGATCCAGAGTATACCTTATTTATCACAATGGAAACATAGCAATAGGGGTGTGGAGTCCTCATCAACGCCAACGGCAGGTTGAGTGTAGACCGTAACCCTATATCGTACTTCTTTCTCATCATAGAATTATCTGCAATATGAGATGTTGCAGTCGTGCAGTTCAGTACATTGAATGTATCAGCAAGATCACCATAAGAAAAACAAATGATAAACTATTTTGTATGCAATATGTCTTTGTGTCTCTGCGTTTGAGGTTTTTGCGTAAAAGCTGGTATTATTTTTCCTACTTCAAAGGAATATGAGGAGTCTTCACTATAGAGTTATGTACTATGACATGGTTTCGCCAGCCGATGTGGCATAACCCAAAACATTATAAGTCGCCCAAAATTAATTGTTAGTCCAAGGTTGAGAGTTCAGAGATAGATCCAAGTCCAGAGGTGTAAGGGCATATTTCACCCTATGTGGTTTTGGTGATTGATGACAATGCATTTGCGGACTAATCGTGTGCATTGAGCATTTCAGATATCTCATGTTTAGGCACAAGATGATTTGTTGCCCCTCGGAGCCTAGTGAAGACGGAGTTTCTCTATGTTTCTTTTCAGTGGATTTGAGTCGTAGGTAAGCTGTACTATTAAGAGGGGGTCTGCTTTGGAAAGGTTAGGGTGGAATCAACACGTACACGTCTGTTCCTATGCACCACTTTCCTTTGCCTCTTTGAAGCACCGACCGTTTATCCGTGTCTTTGCAAAATGAAGGGCTCCTGGTGTTATTTAGTTGAGGCATGCGGTAGTACTGCTCAAGGGAGCAGTAGTACCACAGAGGCCCACGGTAGTACCGGCCGGGGACGCGGTATTACCACAGGCCCTTGCGGTAGTACCGCTCCCCGAGCGTGAAGGAAATATGCCCTAGAGGCAATAATAAAGTTATTATTTATTTCCTTATTTCATGATAAATGTTTATTATTCATGCTAGAATTGTATTAACCGGAAACATGATACATGTGTGAATACATAGACAAACTTAATGTCACTAGTATGCATCTACTTGACTAGCTCATTAATCAAAGATGTTATGTTTCCTAACCATAGACATGAGTTGACATTTGATTAACAGGATCACATCATTAGGAGAATGATGTGATTGACATGACCCATTCCGTTAGCTTAGCACTTGATCGTTTAGTATGTTGCTATTGCTTTCTTCATGACTTATACATGTTCCTATGACTACGAGATTATGCAACTCCCATTTACCAGAGGAACACTTTGTGTGCTACTAAACATCACAATGTAACTGGGTGATTATAAAGGAGCTCTACAGGTGTCTCCAAAGGTACATGTTGAGTTGGCGTATTTTGAGATTAGGTTTTGTCACTCCGATTGTCGGAGAGGTATCTCTGGGCTCTCTCGGTAATGCACATCACTACAAGCCTTGCGAGCAATGTAGCTAATGAGTTAGTTACGGAATGATGCATTACATAACTAGTAAAGAGACTTGCCGGTATGAGATTGAACTAGGTATTGGATACCGACGATCGAATCTCGGGCAAGTAACATACCAATGACAAAGGGAACAACATATGTTGTTATGCGGTTTGACCGATAAAGATCTTCGTAGAATATGTAGGAGCCAATATGAGCATCCAGGTTCCACTATTGGTTATTGACCGGAAACGAGTCTTGGTCATGTCTACATAGTTCTCCAACCCGTAGGGTCTGCACGCTTAAGGTTTCATTGACAGTTTTATTATGAGTTTATGAGTTTTGATGTACCGAAGGTTGTTCGGAGTCCCGGATGTGATCACGCACTTGACGAGGAGTCTCGAAATGGTCGAGACATAAAGATCGATTTATTGGACGACTATATTTGGACACCGGAAAGGTTCTGGGTCAGATTGGGACAATACCGGAGCTCTGGGAGGTTATCAGAACCCCCCGGGAGGTATATGGGCCTTATTGGGCCTTAGTGGAAAGGAGGGAGAAGAAGCAAAGGAGGGGGCATGCCCCCCCCAAGCCTAATCCGAATTGGGTAGGGGGCTGGACCCCCCTTTCCTTCTTCCCTCCCCCCTCTTCCTTCCCTCTCCCTCTCCTAATAGGAAAGGGGGATTCCTACTCCCGGTTGGGGTTGGACTCCCCCCTAGGGTGCGCCACCCCCTTGGTCGGCCCCCTCCTCCACTCCTTTATATACGGGGGAGGGGGGCACCCCATAGACACAATAGTTGATCTCTTGATCTCTTAGCCATGTGCGGTGCCCCCTTCCACCATAGTCCTCCTCGATAATATTGTAGCAGTGCTTAGGCCAAGCCCTGAAACGGTAGAACATCAAGATCGTCACCACGCCATCATGCTGATGGAACTCTTCCCCGATTTTCTACTGGATCGGAGTACGGGGAACGTCATTGAGCTAAACGTGTGCTAGAACTCGGAGGTGTCGTAGTTTCGGTGCTTGATCGGTCGGGCCGTGAAGACGTACAATTACATCAACCGCCTTGTTCTAACGCTTTCGCTTTTGGTCTACGAGGGTACGTGGACAACACTCTCCCCTCTCGTTGCTATACATCACCATGATCTTGCGTGTGCGTAGGAATTTTTTTGAAATTACTACGTTCCCCAACAGTGGCATCCGAGCCTAGGTTTTATGCGTTGATGTTATATGCACAAGTAGAACACAAGTGAGTTTTGGGCGATACAAGTCATACTGCTTACCAGCATGTCATACTTTGGTTCGGCATTATTGTTGGATGAAGCGGCTCGGACCGACATTACGCGTACGCTTACGCGAGACTGGTTCTACCGACGTGCTTTACACACAGGTGGCTGGCTGGTGTCAGTTTGTCCAACTTTAGTTGAACCGAGTGTGGCTACGCCCGGTCCTTGAGAAGGTTAAAACATCACTAACTTGACGAACTATCATTGTGGTTTTGATGCATAGGTAAGAACGGTTCTTGCTCAGCCCGTAGCAGCCACGTAAAAGTTGCAATAACAAAGTAGAGGACGTCTAACTTGTTTTTGCAGGGAATGTTGTGATGTGATATGGTCAAGATGTGATGCTATATTTTATTGTATGAGATGATCATGTTTTGTAACCGAGTTATCGGCAACTGGCAGGAGCCATATGGTTGTCGCTTTATTGTATGCAATGCAATCGCCCTGTAATTGCTTTACTTTATCACTAAGTGGTAGCGATAGTTGTAGAAGCAATAGTTGGCGAAGACGACAACGATGCTACGATGGAGATCAAGGTGTCGCGCCGGTGACGATGGTGATCATGACGGTGCTTCAAAGATGGAGATCACAAGCACAAGATGATGATGGCCATATCATATCACTTATATTGATTGCATGTGATGTTTATCCTTTATGCATCTTATCTTGCTTTGATTGACGGTAGCATTTTAAGATGATCTCTCACTAAAATTATCAAGAAGTGTTCTCCCTGAGTATGCACCGTTGCGAAAGTTCTTCGTGCTGAGACACCACGTGATGATCGGGTGTGATAGGCTCTACGTTCAAATACAACGGGTGCAAAACAGTTGCACACGCGGAATACTCAGGTTAAACTTGACGAGCCTAGCATATACAGATATGGCCTCGGAACACGGAGACCGAAAGGTCGAGCGTGAATCATATAGTAGATATGATCAACATAGTGATGTTCACCATTGAAAACTACTCCATCTCACGTGATGATCGGACATGGTTTAGTTGATTTGGATCACGTGATCACTTAGATGACTAGAGAGATGTCTGTCTAAGTGGGTGTTCTTAAGTAATATGATTAATTGAACTTAAATTTATCATGAACTTAGTCCTGGTAGTATTTTGCAAATTATGTTATAGATCAATAGCTCGCGTTGTTGCTTCCCTATGTTTATTTTTATATGTTCTTGGAGAAAAACTATGTTAAAAAAATGTCAGTAGCAATGATGTGGATTGGATCCGTGATCTGAGGTTTATCCTCATTGCTGCACAAAAGAATTATGTCCTTGATGCACCGCTAGGTGACAGACCTATTGCAGGAGCAGATGCAGACGTTATGAACGTTTGGCTAGCTCGATATGATGAATACTTGATAGTTTAGTGCACCATGCTTAATTGCTTAGAATCGGGACTTCAAAGACGTTTTGAACGTCATAGACCATATGAGATGTTCCAGGAGTTGAAGTTAATATTTCAAGCAAATACCCGAGTTGAGAGATATGAAGTCTCCAACAAGTTCTATAGCTAAAAGATGGAGGAGAATTGCTCAACTAGTGAGCATGTGCTCAAATTGTCTGGGTAGTACAATCGCTTGAATCAAGTGGGAGTTAATCTTCCAAATAAGATAGTGATTGACAGAGTTCTCTAGTCACCATCACCAAGTTACTAGAACTTTGGGATGAACTATAGTATGCAAGGGATGACGAAAACAATTCTCGAGCTCTTCGTGATGTTGAAATCAACGAAGGTAGAAATCAAGAAAGAGCATCAAGTGTTGATGATTGACAAGACCACTAGTTTCAAGTAAAGGGCAAAGGGAAAGAAAGGGAATTTCAAGTAGAATGGCAAGAAAGTTGTCACTCCCGTGAAGAAGCCCAAAGCTGGACCAAAGCCTGAAACTGAGTGCTTCTACTGCAAAGGAAATGGTCACTGGAAGCGGAAATGCCCTGAATATTTGGTGGATAAAAAGGATGGCAAAGTGAACAAGAGTATATTTGATATACAGGTTATTGATGTGTACCATACTAGTGTTTATAGTAGCCCCTGAGTATTTGATACTTGTTCGGTTGCTAAAAAATTAGTAACTCAAAACAGGAGTTACAGAATAAACAGAGACTAGTTGAGGGTGAAGTGACAATGTGTGTTGGAAGTAGTTCCAAGATTGATATGATCATCATCGCACACTCCCTATGCTTTTGGTATTAGTGTTAAACCTAAATAAATGTTATTTGGCGTTTGCGTTGAGCATGAATATGATTTGATCATGTTTATTGCAATATGGGTATTCATTTAAAGTCAGAGAATAATTGTTGTTCTGTTTACATGAATAAAACCTTCGATGGTCATACACCCAATGAAAATAGTTTGTTGGATCTCGATCGTAGTGATACACATATTCATAATATTGATGCCAAAAGATGCAAAGTTAATAATGATAGTGCAACTTATTTGTGGCACTGCCGTTTGGGTCATATCGGTGTAAAGTGCATGAAGAAACTCCATAAAGATGGATTTTCGGAATCACTTGGTTATGAATCATTTGATGCTTGCGAACCATGCCTTTTGAGCAAGATGACTAAAACTCCGTTCTCCGGAACAATGGAACGAGCTACTGACTTGTTGGAAATAATACATACCGATGTATGCGGTCCAATGAGTGTTGATGCTCGTGGCGAGTATCGTTATTATCTGACCTTCACAAATGATTTGAGCATATATGAGTACATCTTCTTAATGAAGCACACATCTGAAACATTTGAAAAGTTCAAAGAATTTCAGAAGTGAAGTGGAGAATCATCGTAACAAGAAAATAAAGTTTCTACAATCTGATCGTTGAGGAGAATATTTGAGTTACGAGTTTTGCCTTCATTTAAAACAATGTGGAAAAGTTTCACAGCTCACGCCACATGGAACACCACAGCGTAATGGTGTGTCCAAATGTCATAACCACACTTTCTTGGATATGATGAAATCTATGATGTATCTTACCGATTTACCACTATCGTTTTGGGATTATGCATTAGCGACAGTTGCATTCACGTTAAATAGGGCACCATCTAAATCCGTTGAGACGACACCGTATGAACTATGGTTTAGCAAGAAACCAAAGTTGTCGTTTCTTAAAAATTTGGGTCTGCGATGCTTATGTGGAAAAGTTTCAACCTGATAAGCTCAAACCTAAATCGGAGAAGTGCGTCTTCATAGAATACCCAAACGAAACTGTTGGGTACACCTTCTATCACAGATCCGAAGGCAAAATATTCGTTGCCAAAATGGATCCTTTCTAGAGAAGGAGTTTCTCTCAAAAGAAGTGAGTGGGAGGAAAGTAGAACTAGATGAAGTAACTGTACTTGCTCCCTTATTGGAAAGTAGTTCATCACAGAAATCAGTTCGTGTAATTCCTACACCAATTAGTGAGGAAGCTAATGATATTGATCATGAAACTTCAGATCAAGTTACTACCGAACCTCGTAGGTCAACCAGAGTAAGATCCGCACCGGAGTGGTATGGTAATCCTATTCTGCAGGTCATGTTACTTGACCATGGCAAACTTACAAACTATGAGGAAGCGATGATGAGCCCAGATTCCAAAAATGGCTTAGGACTACGAAATCTGAGATAGGATCCATGTATGAGAACAAAGTATGGACTTTGGTTGACTTGCCCGATGATCGGCACGCCATAGAAAATAAATGGATCTTCAAGAGTAAGACGGACGCTGATAGTTGTGTTACTATCTACAAAGCTCGACTTGTTGCGAAAGGTTTTTGACAAGTTCAAGGGGTTGACTACAATGAGACTTTCTCACCCGTAGCGATGCTTAAGTCTGTCCGAATCATGTTAGCAATTGCCACATTTTATGAAATCTGGCAAATGGATGTCAAAACTGCACTCCTGAATGGATTTTTGGAAGAAGAGTTGTATATGATGCAACCAAAAGGTTTTGTCGATCCGAAAGATGCTAACAAAATGTGTAAGCTCCAGCGATCCATCTATGGACTAGTGCAAGCATCTCGGAGTTGGAATATACGCTTTGATAAGTTGATCAAAGCATATAGTTTTATACAGACTTGCAATGAAGCTTGTATTTACAATAAAGTGAGTGGGAGCACTGCAGCCTTTCTGAGAAGTATGTGTGAGTGACATATTGTTGATCAGAAATGATATAGAAATTTTTCTGGAAAGCATAAAGAAGTGTTTGAAAGGAGTTCTTTAAAAGAAAGACCTCAGTAAAGCTACTTACATATTGGGCATCAAGAACTATAAGATAGATCAAGACGCTTGATAAGATTTTTCAATGAGTATATGCCTTGGCAAGTTTTGAAATAGTTCAAAATGGATCAGTCAAAGAAGGAATTCTTGTCTGTATTACAAGGTGTAAAGTTGAGTAAGACTCAAAACCCGACCATGGCAGGAAATAGAAATAGAACGAAAAATCATTCCCTATGCCTAAGTCATAGGTTCTATAAAGTATGCTATGTTGTGTACCAGACCTATTGTATACCTTGCTCTGAATTTGACAAGGGAATACAATTCTGATCTAAGAGTAGATCACTGGACAGCGGTCAAGAATATCCTTAGTAAGGACTAAGGAAATGTTTCTCGATCATGGACGTGATAAAAGAGCTCGTTGTAAAGAGTTACATCGGTGCAAGCTTTTACACCGATCCAGATGACTCTAAGTCTCAATCTGAATACATATTGAAAGTGGGAGCAATTAGCTACAGTAGCTCCATGCAGAGCATTATAGACATAGAATATTTGCAAAATACACACGGCTCTGAATTTGACAGACTCGTTGACTAAACTTCTCTCACGGGCAAAACATGATCATACCTTAGTAATCTTTGGGTGTTAGTCACATAGAGATGTGAACTAGATTATTGACTAGTAAACCCTTTGGGTGTTGATCACATGACGATGTGAACTATGGGTACTAATCATATACAGATATGAATATTTGTGTTAAATCACATGATGATGTGAACTAGATTATTGACTCTAGTGCAAGTTATTATTTATTTCCTTATTTCATGATAAATGTTTATTATTCATGCTAGAATTGTATTAACTGGAAACATGATACATGTGTGAATACATAGACAAACTTAATGTCACTAATATGCCTCTACTTGACTAGCTCATTAATCAAGGATGATTATGTTTCCTAACCATAGACATGAGTTGTCATTTGATTAACAGGATCACATCATTAGGAGAATGATGTGATTGACATGACCCATTCCGTTAGCTTAGCACTTGATCGTTTAGTATGTTGCTATTGCTTTCTTCATGACTTATACATGTTCCTATGACTATGAGATTATGCAACTCCCGCTTACCAGAGGAACACTTTGTGTGCTACCAAACGTCACAACGTAACTGGGTGATTATAAAGGAGCTCTACAGGTGTCTCCAAAGGTACATGTTGAGTTGGCGTATTTCGAGATTAGGTTTTGTCACTCTGACTGTCGCAGAGGTATCTCTCGGCCCTCTCGGTAATGCACATCACTACAAGCCTTGCAAGTAATGTAGCTAATGAGTTAGTTACGAAATGATGCATTACGTAACGAGTAAAGAGACTTGCCGGTAACGAGATTGAACTAGGTATTGGATACCGACGATCGAATCTCGGGCAAGTAACATACCGATGACAAAGGGAACAATGTATGTTGTTATGCGGTTTGACTGATAAAGATCTTCGTAGAATATGTAGGAGCCAATATGAGCATCTAGGTTCCGCTATTGGTTATTGACCGGAAACGAGTCTCGGTCATGTCCACATAGTTCTCGAACCCATAGGGTCCGCACGCTTAAGGTTTCGTTGACAGTTTTATTATGAGTTTATGAGTTTTGATCTACCGAAGGTTGTTCAGAGTCCCGGATGTGATCATGGACTTGACGAGGAGTCTCGAAATGGTCGAGACATAAAGATCGATATAGTGGACGACTATATTTGGACACCGGAAAGGTTCCGGGTGAGATTGGGACAATACCGGAGCTCCGGGAGGTTATCGGAACCCCCCGGGAGGTATATGGGCCTTATTGGGCCTTAGTGGAAAGGAGGGATAAGAAGCAAAGGAGGGGCGCCCCCCTCCCTCCAAGCCTAATCCAAATTGGGAAGGGGGCCGCCCCTCCCCCCCTTTCCTTCTTCCCTCCCCCCTCTCCCTTCCCTCTCCCTCTCCTAATAGGAAAGGGGGGAGTCCTACTCCCGGTTGGGGTTGGACTCCCCCCTAGGGCGTGCCACCCCCCTTGGTCGGCCCCCTCCTCCACTCCTTTATATACGGGGGAGGGGGCATCCCATAGACACAACAATTGATCTATTGTTCTCTTAGCCGTGTACGGTGGCCCCCTCCACCATAGTCCTCGATAATATTGTAGCAGTGCTTAGGCGAAGCCCTACGACGGTAGAACATCAAGATCATCACCACGCCGTCATGCTGATGGAACTCTTCCCCAACATTCTGCTGGATCGGAGTACGGGGAACGTCATCGAGCTAAACGTGTGCTAGAACTCGGAGGGCCGTAGTTTCGGTGCTTGATCGGTCGGGCCGTGAAGACGTACGACTACATCAACCGCGTTGTTCTAACGCTTCCGTTGTTGGTCTACGAGGGTACGTGGACAACACTCTCCCCTCTCGTTGCTATACATCACCATGATCTTGCGTGTGCATAGGAATTTTTTTTGAAATTACTACGTTCCCCAATAGAGCGCGGTAGTACTGTGACCTCTAGCCCAGCACAGCAACACGAGCGGAAGTAGGGGCGGAATTAATTTTTTTACATCCACGCCCTACGCGGTAGTACCACTCCCTGGATGCGGTAGTACCGTGTCATATTTTTGCACAGATCGAAACTCAACAGAAGTAGCCACGGATGTATTTTTCTTCGGCTGTGCCTTCCCAGCCCAGACAAACCCTGCCTTGCGGTAGTACCGCAAGGGCGAGTGGTAGTACCACTCCGGCGGTTCTACCGCTCTTTGCTTCAATGCAACAGGGCTGGTCTGGGTCCTATCGTGCAAGCGATAGTACCATAGTGCCTCGTGGTCGTACCACAGGCCCTTGCGGTAGTACCGCATGTCTAGTGCGGTAGTACTGCATGTCGCAGGCTGGATAAGTGGGTAACAGTTGGATTTGTCCTATCACTATATAAGGGGAGTCTTCTTCTCCGAGTGGACTACCTCTTCCATCCCTAAGCTACATTGTTGCTCTAAGCTCCATTTTTGCCCGATCTGTCTCCCTAGCCAATCAAACTTGTTGATTTTCTAGGGATTGATTGAGAAGGCTTCGATCTACACTTCCACCAAGAGAAATTTGATTCCCCCCACTAATCCCTTGCGGATCTTGTTAATCTTGGGTGTTTGAGCACCCTAAACGGTTGAGGTCACCGCGGATCCATAGTCCATTGTGGTTAAGCTTTGTGGTGTCATTGGGAGCCTCCAATTAAGTTCTGGAGATTGCCCCAACCTTGTTTGTAAAGGTTCGGTCGCCGCCTCCAAGGGCACCAATAGTAGAATCACGGCATCTCGCATTGTATGAGGGCATGAGGAGAATACGGTGGCCCTAGTGGGTTCATGGGGAGCATTGTGCCTCCACACCGCTCCAACGGAGACGTACTTCCCCTCAAAGGGAAGGAACTTCGGTAACACATCCTCGTCTCCATCGACTCCACTTTTGGTTATCTCTCACCTTTACTTGTGCAAGCTTATATTGTGTTCTATCCCTTCACTACTGTAGGATGCTGCTAACGCGACACTACGATCAGAGACCCTTCGAGAAACTGTGTGCGATGCAATAATCGCAAACGGTGGTGTCAAAGAACCGTCTAAAATGTGCAAAACGTTTGCGATGACAGATGCATCAAACACGGTTCAGATTTTAGTTGTGTGTGCGATGCAGGGCATACGATTTGGTTCAATTAACTATTTGCGATGAGGAGGAACAAAGAAATGGGCAGCCAGATGAAGGCGTGTGCGATACACAGCATACAGTTCACTCAGATGAATTGTTTGTGATTAGGCAACACAAAAAAAAACGGACAGTCAGATCAAGGTGTGTGTGCGATATACAGCATGCGGTTCACTCGGATGAACTGTTTGCGTTGAGATAAGAGAACAGAAACGGTTCAATATAACAAGATGTGTGTGATACATGGCAAATAGGTCTGTTATCAGAAATCTGTGCGAAGATCGATAATAACACAGATGATTGCTTCTAATAAGACGTATGTGATATGCTCTGTCTACACAACATGTATTGGCCATTGGGGGATGGGCGGTCATTCGGATACGTCGTAAGGATGCGAAGAGGCATCCTATTTCAGCAAGGACTATCTGTTCCACCAGTAGCTCATCTAAGAGAACTCTCAAGTTAAGTGTGCTCAGGCTGGAGCAGCCATGAGATGGGTGACTGGATGGGAAGTTGTGTTGATGTTAAATTAACTAATAGGATGGGTCATATCGGTAAAATGACCGAAATGACCCATTCCCTCAGCTAATTTAACCTCCAGGTCCTTGTTTTTTTTAACATATGTTAAAGAAGGTCTACCGCATTACTTTTTGACAATGTGTATACGTGGCATACATGTGATCCATATGACCTGTTTGTGATGGAATAAGCCGTGTGTGTTGTGGGAAAACGCTTGCTAGTGTACAACCATTTGTGATTGATGAATTCATCACCGACGGGTTCCCTAGTGTGGTCTGTGTTCATCTCATCATCATCTACTTCTTGTGCTAGCTCAATGTTCCTTTATATTGTAACTTTCCATTAATTGATGGCATTCTATGAACACGCCACCATTTCCCGCCATTTCCTCACTTGTTTCCCGCCACCCAGCGATATTGCAGATAAACCTAGGCGCGGCGTGATGCACGGAGACAACAAGCGCAGCCTGTAGCACATCCATCTTTTCCAAGCATGACAACACACCAAAGCGCCGCCTCTGCCATCAACCTCATCGGCGAGGAAAACCAGAAGGCGCCATGGCCCGTCGAGGCTGCGGCGCTCCCCAGCAACACGATGGACGACGCCGTGATGCGCGTCATCGCCAGGGTTGAGCAGACCTTTGGCGCATGGCGCTTCAGCGCCGTGGATAAAGATAGGCATGTCAGCGTCGAGAGGCTGCAGCTCGCCGCACAACATGATCGATGGCGCGCCGTAGAGCAAGCTAGGCGCGTCCATGCCGATAGGCTACGGATCGCCGCAGGGCGAGAGCGTTGAAGCGTCGAAAAGCGAGAGGCGCGTTGTGCTGCATAGCAAGAGCGGATCCATCTGCTCTTGCCTGCTGTCGACAGGGTGTCGTAGCTGGGTACACATCCCGTCAGTACCCCCATTCCTCGCCAGGAGTGGGCACAGGCCCTCTGCGTCGTACTTGTACAAGAGGTCGGCCGCACCATACTTGAACCGGAAGCCCGCCGCGCCATTCGCATGGGTCGCGTCGTTCGCCTTGTCGGTGGCCTGGTCGATGCCAACGCGCTGGTTGGTAGGCTCGACCGTCGCATCCTCGAGGTGGTGATCTCTAATGAAATAGCCGACTTGGATCTGATGAAATAGCCAACTTGGATCTCGAGATCGCACTCCAGATGTACCCGAGCGTGTTGATCGCTTGGACGAATGCCTGCACGAGTTCAGGTAGAGCCAAGAGCCACCGTAGGCAAGGGTTGCTGGTCATGGTCTCATGGACGCATTTTATTTTGTTGATTCATTTCGACGTGCATAGCTATGTATTCACAACAACCATACTATTGCTCTGTTTATTGCTCTGTTTCAATGTGTGTACTTTGTTTTCCATTCTTATATGTTCTATTTTAATGTGTGTTTATATGCTTTCCATTCTATATATGTGGATGATAACAGATAGATTCATATTAGTATATAAAAACAGATAGAAAATGGAATTCATAATATATATAATATTAATTAAGCATTAGTTCATCATAGAATATATATAATATCATCACATATACGTGATGATACTTAACTACTAGGTACAATGCATAAAATTGAAAACGAACAATACTAAAACTAATAATCCCTCTTGGGGCCAGTAGTTTGGCAGCCCCTCGCCAGCATCTCCCTGGTGCACGGCGTCTTCCCAGAGCGGAGGCAGTACTCCGCCTCCTCCTACTTGCAGCGCTTGACGTCCCGATCTGCCTCTTGCAGGTGGACGCGTCTCGGTGTCAAAACCCGCAGATCTCGGGTAGGGGGTCCCGATCTGTGCGTCTGAGGATCGAAGGTAACAAGGAGGCAGGGGACATGATGTTTACCCAGGTTCGAGCCCTCTTAATGGAGGTAATACCCTACTTCCTGCTTGATTGACTATGATGAGTATAGGGGTTTACAAGAGTTGATCTACCTCGAGATCGTGATGGCTAAACCCTAGATGTCTAGCCTGTATGGTTGTGATCGTCCCTAAAGACTGAACCCTCAGGTTCATATAGGCATTGGAGGGGACCAAGGGTGTACAAAGTCGGTTTATAGAGGAAGGAAACTACACATCCGGACGCCAAGTTTGCCGTCCACGCAAAGGAGAGTCCCATCCGGACACGGGAGAAGGCCTTCGGTTCTGTATCTTCACGGCCCATCAATCCGGCCCATATCCCATAGGTTGGCCCTCCGAGGACCCCATAATCCAGAACTCCCTCAGTAGCCCCCGAACTTGCCTTCAATGACGATGTTGTATCTGGCTTCATGTCTTCGGCTTTGCAAGGTAAGTCCCCCCTTGTGCTTCATATAGTTCGTCTTTTGCATTAAATATTGTACTCTTTAGCTTCTATGCCGCCATTGCCTCGGCTTCCACATGTAGGATGAATGCGAAGGGTCCAGGCATTTTTACAAATAACCCCTTGACCATGTAGATAAGGCGCTTATAAGAGAGAGATCAAATATCATATTCCATTCCTCACCAAACGGAAATCCTTAGGTCTTGCCATAAGAAACAAACCAAAGGTGGACAACGCTCCTTTCTCTTCCTCACATCCCCAAGGCCCTCAAGCAGGCGACTGGGAGAGCTGCTCAGTGTCCCACACTCAATTGGCCAAGCTGCAGTTGCAGGGATACCTCCCTCCATCGAGTTTGGTCCCTGTTCAGGCGGGATTAACCACCTACAATGGCAAAGCCCTGGCGGAGAAATTCCTCAATCCCAATCAAGGGGAGCGGGTGTGCTTCATTTCCTTCTTGCTAAGAGGCATGGGATTTCCAATCCACCCTTTCCTTAGAGGTCTTCTGGAGTACTACGGTCTCCAACTGCACAACCTCACGTCGGGCTCCATTCTACACATCGAGGACTTTGTTGCTCTTTGTGAGTTGTTCCTAGGCTGCGAGGCCCATTTCAATTTATGGAGGAAATATTTCTACCTCGTCCCCCGCTCCCAGAAGGGATCTATTTTCAAGGTGGGCGGTGCCGAAGTATGGCATATAGGCGGAACAGGATACCTGCCCCGTACTCCGAAAAAGGCATCCAAAGAGTGGCCCGTGGAGTGGTTCTATATTGAAGACGTTGTCCTTCTGGACCCTATCCGGCAAGGTCTCCCTGAATTCTCCTCCGCTCCTTTAAAGAAGCGTGCCAGCTAGCGTCCCCGAAGCTATGAAGAAGAAGATAGTGCGGAGGTTAAGCGGCTAGCGAACAAGATCCAAATACTTGCCCACTCAGGACTATCCATAGTCGAGGTAATGGTGATTTCAATAACGCGACGTGTTCAGCCGCTTCAATCCAGGGGGTTTCCCATGTGGCATTACAATGGTGAGGACGACGCCTCACATTGTGGGTGCAAGGGTCCGGCTAATTTTCAAAGGGGAAAAGGAAGACTTTGCTCGCCTGAAGTGTCGAGAAGGTTTCTTCATGTATACCCCCATTGACTAGGTGAGTCTTGAATTATAGGCCTTAATTGATCTTTTTTCCTTAACTATGCTTTATAGCCGAATTTAATCCGACTGCCCTTAACAGGAATGGAGAAAGGTCTTCGAGGGGATCTATAGCCTCGCCCCGCAGCCGGAGGACCATAATAGAGACCTTGATCCTGGATGCGGAGAAGATCCGGACATATTCGTGGATTTTGAGGATGGAGTCTTTTACCAGATGAGCTATGATGGCACAGAGGTGGCCATTATAGCCGACTACCCCGGCCTCCTTCCTTTCTCCCATGTAAGTATCCAGGAGACATCTCCTGAGTTTTCGCATCGTGACTCACCCACCGCACTATATCGTGCTCCCAAGGGGTGACGCTCGCACCAGCGTGCTACAACAAAGGCGTCCTCTAAGAAGACGACGCTTGCACAAGGCGCCTCTCTGAAAAGAAAGGCAAACAATGATACAGTCGGGCCCTCTTCTGCGTCGAAGAGGTATAGTCCTTTAGTACGCACTCAGCGGATAGATCGAACAGTGACGTTCCCTGCGGCGCCATATTGCAGGAGGAGCGTACGCCGGACTGCATCCGGAGACCTGGCCGGCCATACACAGACTGATCCAGCCCCGGACCCTGCCACAAGGACTGGAGGGGATGCGGGAGGAATGCCAGATTGTCATCTCTCGGGGGATTCGGATAATGTATCCGTCACAAATTCCGAAGTGGAGAGTGCGATGGGTCACCAGCGGCGTAGAGCGGCTATGCGCGACCCACATTTTACCGAAGAGGCTTTTAATGCTCTCAGCTTAGCAGATGCTTATATCCGAGCTGCTCGTGATGGAGTTGTTGGAGTCACTCACCAACTTTCAAAGGATATGCGGGTAAGAATTTTTTGCGCAGATTCAATAATCATATGCCAGTAGCCCCCAAGTCTTGAAGCAATTGCCCCAACTGATTTAAGAGTCGTTACTTTGCTAGGTACTCATGGAGAGGAGTAACAAGTTATCAAAGGAGCTTGAAGACTGCCGAACAAAGCTGTCTGCTGCCACCGCCGAACTCGAAGATTTGAAGAAATCCAAGAAGGCACCTTATGGTAAGTGCAGCAGAAGCTCGGAGATAAAGCTCTATGAATACAATGAGGTTTCTTAATTATGTTTTTGTCTCGTTGGTAGGCTCAACAGACCCGCTAGAGGAGATGCTATGGGTTGCTCAAGCAGATAGCAACATGTCGAAGGGCAAGAAGCCGCTGGTCAACGTGTATTGACACGGACCATTACGGAGAAGAACAAACTATAGGACGCAAATATCAAGCAGGACGAGGAACTGAAGGATTTAAGAGCCCGGTTATCATATGCTTTGAAGGAGAACAAGAAGTTGAAAGGCGACATATTCAGTATGCTTTTTAACCTATCTGTCAAATGGTCCTGTTGGAAAATTTTACTATTTTGCTTCTATAGGTGTGCTGACCGGACGTCCCAAAGGAGAAATTCACAGATTCCAAGGCGATGTACTACAAGAGCTGTCCAAAGTGCACGAGCGAGCTGGAAAGCAATGAGAAACATGGCTAAGGCTTTATGGCCATCCGATTCCCCTCCAGGAAATATGGATGATCTTACGAATTTATTCAAGGGAGCTCGTCGCCATTTGGAGCTATGGAAGATATCAGCATGTTGGGAAGGCGCTCGAGAAGCCTGGGCCATGGTGAAAACACGGTATACCAAGCTTGATCCGAATCATATGGCCCGGGTGGAACCTCGGGGACCAGATGGACAAGAAATTCCTGTTAGCTTAGTGTACGACCAAGTGAAAACATCAGCTAAGTTTTCTCAATAGGATTGTAAACTAGACAACCTACTAGAGGGTCTAGAGGAAGAAGAAGTTTTTGAGTCCAAGTAGTAATGTACTTTATCAACAAACTTTTCTCCAGCCAAATTGTGAAACGATTGTCATGGCAGACTTTCTGCTTCGACCTCCAGAACCTGAGGTTTGGAGTGTTTCCGGATATTTAAACCATTGGTAAACACCAAGGCATGTTCGGAAACTAGGCAGTCCGGTCATAGTTGCTTGAACAGACAAGTTGTATTCGGGGAGTTAAGTTATATTACATTTGATCGTAAGAAACATCTTCCAAAGAGAATATTTCCGTTAAGGGTTCCTTTCCCTGGGCCAGCATGCGTTTTTGCACATACATAAACTGTGATGCGAGAAATTACAGTACACTTTAGAATTTGGGGGCGTATATTGCAACATGCGAGTTCATCTCTTGTCCGCCAACCGATTATTCCCTTAAGAACACTAGCTTTCGGCTTCACCCATCTGAGGTACATGTCCGGATAACCCGGCTGTAACAATCGCAGAGGTGCTCCCTTTATGCCCTAGTCGAACAAGCGGGAACGTAGGGCATAAGCACAAGAGCCAGGCCACCCAGCCTGGCAAAAACCTAAGTCATAATGGTGCATATAATGGTGAAGAAAGGACACATATGAGTAGACAACACATATATACGGTGATCTTGATGCTCCAAAATAATAATCAGAATAAGCTTCTATAAAAAGAAGCCCCCAGGTGATAAGGGTATGTACATTTAATAATGTATATCCCTCGAGTGTGCGGTTAATCCGAACACAGGTAGAAGTTGTACAAAAAACCAAAAAAGAGAAAAGAGGGGTGAGAGGGAGAAAAGACGAAAAAAGTTACAAGTGTGAACTTAGGCGTAGAATCTTCGGAGCCGAGCAGCGTTCCATGGGTTTGGCTCTAAACGATTATCCGAAGCGTTGCGAAGGTGATAGGCTCCTCAAGTGAGAACTTCATCTATGATGAAGGCACCCTCCCATTTGGGTTTGAGCTTGTCCTTTTTCTTCTCTGGTAGGCGCAGGACGAGTTCACCGACATTATAAGTCTTTGCCCGTACTTCCCTGCTTTGATATCGCCAGGCTAGCTATTGGTAAAATGTGGAACGGGCCTTCGTGACGTCGTGCTCCTCCTACAAGCGATCCAGATCATCATGTTGATTGAGCTCGGCCTCTCTCTCTCTCTCTCTCTCTCTCTCTTCATACATACACACTAGTGAGTCAAGAATAATGTCACAAGGCAGTACTGCCTCGGTGTCGTACACCATGAAAAAAGGTGTGTATCCGGTCATGCGATTGGGCATGGTATGCAGCCCCCAGAGTACGGAATCGAGTTCTTCAACCCAGTGCTTGTCTGATTCACGCAAGGATCATACCAGTCTGGGTTTAATGCCGCTCATTATCAAGTCGTTAGCTCATTCGACCTGACCGTTTGTCTGAGGGTGATATACAGAGGCGTAAACGAGCTTAATGCCCAAATTAGCGCACCAAGTTTTTACCTCAACGGACGTAAAGTTAGAACCGTTGTCAGTAATGATACTATGCGGGACACCATAATGGTGCACCACACCGGATATGAAGTCTATAACTGGTCCAGCCTCGTCCGTTTTGACTGGTTTGGCTTCTATCCACTTAGTGAATTTGTCAACCATAACCAACAAATATTTCTTCTTATGGCTTCCCCCTTTAAGGGTCCGACCATGTCAAGGCCCCAGACCACAAAAGGCCATGTAATGGGGATTGTTCGCAAAGCAGTGGGTGGCATATGGATTTGATTTGCAAAAAGCTGGCATCCAACACATCGTTGTACGAGGTCTTGTGCATCTGCTCAGGCCGCGGGCCAAAAGAAACCCGTACGGAAGGCCTTACTTACAAGGGCCCGAGCGGCAGCGTGATGGCCACCAAGACCGGCGTGTATTTCGGCCAAGAGCTATCATCCTTCTTCTTCGGAGATACACCTTTGTAGGACTCCGGTGGTACTTTTCTTGTACAGTTCCCCCTCATGGACTTTGTAAGCCTTCGAGCGTCGAACAATGCGACGGGCCTCTATATGATCACCAGGGAGCTTGTTCCTAGTAAGGTAGGCGAGGAAAGGTTCGGTCCATGGGGCGATTACAGCCATAATTTCATGGGCCGATGGTGTTATCTCAGTGCCCGGACCCCCGACGATATCGGAGCTGTGTTCGGAATATAGGGGTATGGTCGACTCTGGAACAATGTTGCCTCTACCGTCCTGCCACACTACGGATGGCTTGAAGAGCCTCTCTACAAAGGTCTTAGGTGGGACGGGGTCGCGTTTAGCGCCCATGCGGGAAAGTATGTCTGCTGCTTGATTACTCTCCCGAGCCACATGATGAAATTTTG
Organism: Triticum timopheevii; assembly: GCA_963921465.1. Lineage (NCBI taxonomy): Eukaryota > Viridiplantae > Streptophyta > Magnoliopsida > Poales > Poaceae > Triticum > Triticum timopheevii. The sequence goes on along the minus strand of OY997272.1, from coordinate 192,636,908 downwards.
AGTACGGCATTACGAGCCGCCATCTTCGAATCTTTTGCGTCGAAGTCTCCATTTATTTGAGATATTGCGAGGTTTGAATATCCGCATACTTGAAGGCATTGTATGCCCATGGAGACGGCCATCCGGAGACCATGCAATAAGGCCTCGTATTCGGCTACATTGTTAGAATCTGTGTACAGTATTTGGAGCACATAACAGATTGTGTCTCCTATGGGGGATGTCAAGACGACACCAGCCCCTAATCCGGCTAACATCTTAGAGCCGCCGAAGTGCATCACCTAGTTGGAATATGTGTTGTATTCTTTAGGGATTTCGGCCTCTGTCCATTTGGCGACGAAGTCGGCCAACACCTGAGATTTAATAGCTCGGCGTGGCTTGTAAATTATTTCAAATGGTAAGAGCTCAGTGGCCCATTTGGCAATCCGGCCGGTGGCGTCCTAATTGTTTATAATATTGTTAAGTGGTACTTCGGAAGCGATCGTGATGGAGCACTCTTGAAAGTAGTGTTGCAGCTTGTGGGATGCCATGAAGACCGCATATGCTATCTTTTGATAATGCGGGTATCGGGATTTACATGGTGTAAGGACCGTTGATACATAATATACTGGTTTTTGAAGTGGGAATTTGTGTCCCTCCTCATCCCGCTCGATGACGAGCACCACACTCACGACTTGGTGAGTTGCGGATATGTAAAGCAGCATCGGTTCGCCGACATTTGGTGCGGCCAGGATTGGGTTGCTCGCTAACAGAGCCTTTTTTCCTCCAGTCCGGTTGTGGTAGCATCCGTCCACACGAAGTTCTCGGTGCGGCGTAGCAAACGGTATAGTGGCAACGCCTTTTCTGCTAATCTGGAGATAAAATGGCTTAAAGCTGCCACGCATCCAGCTAATTTTTAGACCTGATTGAGGTCTGTTGGAGTTGCCAACTGTGACAAGGCTCGGATTTTAGCGGCGTTTGCTTCGATTTCTCTATTAGAGACGATGAACCCAAGCAGTTTTCCGGCTTGAACACCGAAAACACATTTTTCCAGATTAAGCCGTATGTCATATGTTCAGAGGTTGTCGAATATAAGGCGTAAGTCATCCTCCAATGAATCGACGTGTTTGGTCTTGATGACTACGTCATCTACGTATGCTTCCACGGTTTTGCCAATCTGCTTTTCCAGGCATGTTTGAATCATGCGTTGGTAAGTTGTGTCGGCATTCTTGAGCCTGAAAGGCATAGTATTGAAGCAGAAGGGCCTGTACGGAGTGATGAATGCCGTTGCAGCCTGGTCGGATTCTTTCATCTTAATTTGATGATATCTGGAATATGCGTCGAGGAAGCACAATGAATCATGGCCTGCGGTTGCGTCAATAATGTGGTCAATTTGAGGTAGTGGGAAGGGGTCCTTAGGGCAAGCCTTATTAAGGTCTTTGAAGTCAACAAACATGCGCCAGGATTTATCCTTCTTAGGTACCATGACCAGGTTTGCTAGCCAGTTCAGATGTTTGATTTCTCTGATAAACCCGGCTTCGAGTAGCTTGGCTAGCTCCTCCCCCATAGCCTGTCATTTGGGTTCGGAGAGTCGGCGCAGAGTTTGTTTGACTGGTTTGTATCCTTTTAGTATGTTGAGACTATGCTCAGCCAGTCTTCGTGGGATACCTGGCATATCCGAAGGGTGCCAGGCAAAAATGTCCCAGTTCTCACGCAAAAATGCACATAATGCGGCATCTACCATCGGATCCAGCTATGCCCCAATGGAAGCTGTTTTATTGGGGTCCGTCGGTGGACTTGAAATTTCACTATTTCGTCTACCGGCTTGAAGGAGGTAGACTTGGGTATCTTATCGAGGATTACATCATCCCTGTCTACTGTGGAATGTAGACTGGTCAATTCCTCAGCCCCGAGGGCCTCGGATAATGCCTCAAGGGCCAGAGAGGCGGTTTTGTTTTCGGCTCGGAGTGCGATGTCCGGATCACTGGTGATAGTGATAATTCCATTGGGCCCGGGCATTTTGAGCTTCATATACCCATAATGGGGTACTGCTTGGAATCGCGTGAATGCGTCTCGCCCCAGCAAAGCATGATACATGCTGTTGAATGGTGCCACATGGAAGAATAACTCTTCGGACCTATAGTTCTCCGGTGTGCCGAATACTAAATCGAGTTTCATTTTTCCCGAGCATCTGGCTTCTCGATTGGGGATAATACCACGAAAGGTTGTGTTACTTTGCTCAATGCGACTCCTGTCCATTTGCATTTTGTTGAGCATGTCCTTGTAAATGAGGTTTAGTCTGCTACCACTGTCCATGAGCACTTTAGTGAGCCAAAAGCCGTCTATGATTTGGGTTGAGGACCAAAGCGGCTGGTGCCCGGACTCAGCGGGCTCTTGGTTCGTCATCGGCGTTAAAAGTGATCGTCGTGTCGGTCCAAGGGTTTACTACTGCCACGTGGCAGACTTCGGCGAGGTCACAGAGCATTCTCTTGCACCGATTATTCTAAGTAAAGGTCTTGAATACCGTGAATACCTCGGGATCATTGTCCTCCGAAGAATAGTTCCCTGGAGTGTTGTTAGTGAGGAGACCCTCGTCGCTTTTGGCCACTTGCCGGAGTATCCAACATGCTCGAAGGCTATGCGTTGGTTTGCTGTCCGGCGTCACATGAATTTTGCAGGGTTTGTCGCGCCATTCGTCAAGGACAGTTTTATGCCCCGTAATGGGTTTAATTTTCTTGTCCACGGGATGATGATTGGGTGCTCCACGGGAGTGTATCCTCTTTGCCCTCTGGGGGATGGCCTAAAGGCCTGCGGCTCCCAGCGGGCTGTCTGCAAAGTGCAGTATGCGACGGCGGTTGAGGGCATTCAGGATTCCCTCGTCCGTGCAATTGTTGCAAAATACCGAGATTGTGTCGTCGTCACAACAATCCTTGATCTTGTTTTTAACAAGCAAGAATCTAGCACACAAGTGGTGGACTGTTTCTTGAGGCTGCTACCGCACATACATTAGGTCACATATGTCCGAAGGACCAGAGTTGCATGGGAAATATTGCTGGTGGTGGGTGCGCGGGATCGAATCCGGACCCTGACCCACTGAGAAGTCCAGATTCTTTGGAATTTCCAAGGTTACAAGCCTGGGCTACGGTGCATCCGGTGTGTTTTTAGGCTCAGTTCCCAATTCAATGTTCGAAAGACAGGAAGTGTCTTCCAGAAGAGGAGAGTCAGGTTTCCTGAGTTCGAAAACCCGAACATACTTAGTTCTCAACGTAGGAGAAGAGTCATTGTCGGCTTGCTCCTCAACGATTGCCACATGATGGGTGATCGGCGGAGATCTAGTTTCTCTCTGATCGGGTTTAATCCCAATCCGATCATAGTCAGTTCTGACCCCCGGGGCGGAGATGTGATCTAGCAGTTCGTTTAAGGACGATACATCTGCCGGATCCATCTTTAGGGAGTATTGAGGGCCGATGCGGAGGCGGTTTTTGGCGATGAGTTGGGCTGCTTCTGTCTTAACAGTCGGGCGAGTGCCCATGATGAAGCTTCCGATTTAGAGAGTTTTCCCTAATGCTAGGGCTTCTCTGGAAGTGATGTTGTCTTTGATGACAAGGCAAGCCATCAATCCTTCTGTCAACGGCATAGAGAAACTCTCAATGAAAGCACTAATGTCAGTGTCAAATCCGACAGATCTCGGGTAGGGGGTCCCGATCTGTGCGTCTGAGGATCGAAGGTAACAAGGAGGCAGGGGATGATAACCCACAAGTGTAGGGGATCGCAGCAGCTTTCGGGGGCAAAGTATTCAACCCAAATTTATTGATTCGACACAAGGGGAGCCAAAGAATATTCTTTAGTATTAGTAGTTGAGTTGTCAATTCAACCACACCTGGATAACTTAGTATCTGCAGCAAAGTATTTAGTAGCAAAGTAATATGATAATAAAGGTAACGGTGGCAAAAGAAAAGATAATAGTTTTTGGGTTTTTGTAGTAATTGTAACAGTAGCAAAGGAAAAGTAAATAAGCGAAGAACAATATATGAAAAGCTCGTAGGCAATGGATCAGTGATGGATAATTATGCCGGATGCGATTCCTCATGTAATAGCTATAACATAGGGTGACATAGAACTAGCTCCAGTTCATCAATGTAATGTAGGCATGTATTCCGTAAATAGTCATACGTGCTTATGGAAAAGAACTTGCAGGACATCTTTTGTCCTACCCTCCCGTGGCAGTGGGGTCCTAGCGGAAACTAAGGGATATTAAGGCCTCCTTTTAATTGTGAACCGGAACAAAGCATTAGCACATGGTGAATACATGAACTCCTCAAACTACGGTCATCACCAAGAAGTATCCCGATTATTGTCACTTTGGGGTTGTCGGATCATAACACATAATAGGTGACTATAGACTTGCAAGATAGGATCAAGAACACACATATATTCATGAAAACATAATAGGTTCAGATCTGAAATCATGGCACTCGGGCCCTAGTGACAAGCATTAAGCATAGCAAAGTCATAGCAACATCAATCTCAGAACATAGTGGATACTAGGGATCAAACCCTAACAAAACTAACTTGATTACATGGTAAATCTCATCCAACCCATCACCGTCCAGCAAGCCTACGATGGAATTACTCACGCACGGCGGTGAGCATCATGAAATTTGTGATGGAGGATGGTTGATGATGACAACAGCGATGAATCCCCCTCTCCGGAGCCCCGAACAGACTCCAGATCAGCCCTCCCAAGAGGGATTAGGGCTTGGCGGTGGCTCCGTGTCGTAAAACGCAATGAAACTTTCTCTCTGATTTTTTTCTCCCCGAACGTGAATATATGGAGTTGGAGTTGAGGTTGGCGGAGGTCCAGGGGGCCCACGAGATAGGGGGGCGCGCCTTATGGGGGGGCGCTCCCCTGTCTCGTGGACAGGGTGTGGGCCCCCTGGTGTATATCTTTCGCCCAGAAATTCTTATTAATTCCAAAAAGTGCCTCCGTAGATTTTCAGGACATTCCGAGAACTTTTCTTTTCTACACATAAAACAACATCATGCAGTTCTGCTGAAAACAGCGTCAGTCCGGGTTAGTTTCATTCAAATCATGCAAGTTAGAGTTCAAAACAAGGGCAAAAGTGTTTGGAAAAGTAGATACTTTGGAGGCTAGACATCAGGGGACACAATGTTTACCCATGTTCAGGCCCTCTTAATGGAGGTAATACCCTACTTCCTGCTTGATTGACTATGATGAGTATAGGGGTTTACAAGAGTTGATCTACCTCGAGATCGTGATGGCTAAACCCTAGATGTCTAGCCTGTATGGTTGTGATCATCCCTAAAGACTAAACCCTCTGGTTTATATAGGCACCGGAGGGGACCAGGGGTGTACAAAGTCGATCAATAGAGGAAGGAAACTACACATTCGGATGCCAAGCTTGCTGTTCATGCAAAGTAGAGTCCCATCCGGACACGGGAGAAGGCCTTCGGTTCTGTATCTTCACGGCCCATCAATCTGGCCCATATCCCGTAGGCCAGCCCTCCGAGGACCCCATAATCTAGAACTCCCTCAACGCACGCGAATAATCTTACCATTTTGTTGGGCGCCCACTAGAGCTCCTCGTCGGTGGCACGCTGGAGCTTATCGGCCCAGCTCCACGCAGCGACAAGGCGCTTAGCGCCTCTGGCCTTCCTCGCAAAGTACCCGTCTTCGTACACCTCCTCCGCACGACGACGCGCCCGCCCCCAAAGCTCTGCCGCCTCCTTTTCCTAGGCGGCATCACGGGCTTCACAAGCCGCCTGGTACCTGGCATCCTCCTCCGCCATCTCCTTCTTGAAAGCCACTTGCCTGGCTTTCTCAGCCGGCGGCAGCGACTTCCAAAGACAAAGATCGTACTGGCCCCAAAACCAATCCAAAGTTGGGGGGTCCAGCGCAACCTCATCCGACGACGCGTAGGTGTCCTCGTTGTTGCTCTTCGAGTGAGCGTCCTCGGGGGGTGGCGACTCCTCGTTGGCGCGTGGGCAGACCTGCGGCGCCATGGCAGAGATTTGAGAGAGATAGAGAGAGATAGAGAGAGAGATAGAGGGCAAGCAAGGGGAGGATCTAGATGAGAATGCAGGCGAGATGACGTGAGCAAGGTAGTATTTATTGGCAGCCGGAATCTAGATCGATGGGAATAGTACACGCGCCGATCGCCCGAATTTACGAGTACGGTAGTGTGAATTACACACGATTCCCATAGTAAAATCCGTGTGTGAACATAATAGCTGATGGTTCCCAATGCAGAACCGTGTCTGATTAATAAAGCCCGCCACTCACCTTCCAAACCTTGGGGCGCGAAATAGAGTGTTAATCGTGTGGGGCCTGTTGTCTTGCCAGATTTTACATTTTATTTTTTTTGAACACCAGATATTTACATCGTCTGATGATTTTTTAACTCGCACACAAGTACACAAATATGATTTTTCAAACCGTTATGGTTAGCCGTTGCATGTAGATGTAGTTCAAATTTGAATTACTGTCATTAAATGGCTAGAAAATCACTTAAATGTCTTCAAAAGGTCAAATGACCCTTGAAATTTTCCAAATTTTCACATGACAGTTGTATTAGTGCACGTTACACGTAGAAAAAAATTGAAGGCCGTAAGCGGAAGCTATCTACTGTTCATCATCAAACATGCATTGTTCCCTTCTCGGAACCACGAGCCTTCTAGTGAGTTGCTCCGGTTTGCGAGGGGTGTGTCCAAACTTTCATCAAACAGACCAATTTTTGTACCACATCATCTTGGTGGCATGACATTACATCAAGGAAGGTTTCATGTTTTTCTGATCATTTTTTAACTTTTTTTTGGAATAAAAATGCCATGGAACTTCATGCATGTACATGTGTCCATGCCGTGAGACCAATATGTTTGAAAATTCCTTCTACTTTACTGCACATGGAATTAACTCACACACAAGTACACAAATATGATTTTTCAAACTGTTATGGTTAGCCATTGCATATACATCTAGTTCAAATTTGAATTACGGCCATTAAATGGCTAGAAAATCACTTAAATGTCTTCAAAAGGTCAAATGACCCCTGAAATTTTCCAAATTTTCACATGGCAATTTGTATCAGTGCACATTACACGTAGAAAATTTTTGAAGGCCGTAAGAGGAAGCTATATGCCGTTCGTCATCAAACATGCATTGTTCCCTCTCGGAACCACGAGCCTTCGAGTGAGTTGCTCCGGTTTGTGAGGGGTGTGTGTCCAAACTTTCGTTAAGCAAGCCAATTTTTGTACCACATCATCTTGGTGGCATGACATTACATCAAGAAAGGTTTCATGTTTTTCTGATCATTTTTTAATCTTTTGGAATAAAAATGCCATGGCACTCCATGCATGTACATGTGTCCATGCCGTGAGACCAATATGTTTGAAAATTCCTTCTAATTTACTGCACATGGAATTAACTCGCACACAAGTACACAAATATGATTTTTCAAACCGTTATGGTTAGCCATTGCATGTACATCTAGTTCAAATTAGAATTATGGTCATTAAATGGCTAGGAAATTACTTAAATGTCATCGAAAGGTCAAATGACCCCTGAAATTTTCCAAATTTTTACATTACAGTTTGTATCAGTGCACATTACACGTATAAAATTTTTTAAGGCCATAAGAGGAAGCTATCTGTTGTTCGTCACCAAACATGCATTGTTCCCTCTCGGAACCACGAGCCTTCTAGTGAGTTGCTCCGGTTTGTGAGGGGTGTGTGTCCAAACTTTCGTCAAGCAGGCCAATTTTTGTACCACATCATATTGGTGGCATGACATTGCATCAAGCAAGGTTCATGTTTTCCTGATAATTTTTTGGAATTAAAATGCCATGTCACTCCATGCATGTACATGTGTCCATGCCGTGAGACACCAATATGTTTGAAAATTCCTTCTAATTTACTGCACATGGAATTAACTCGCACACAAGTACACAAATATGATTTTTCAAACCGTTATGGTTAGCCATTGCATGTACATCTAGTTCAAATTAGAATTACAACCATTAAATGGCTAGGAAATCACTTAAATGTCTTCAAAAGGTCAAATGACCCCTTTAATTTTTCAAATTTTCACATGACAGTTTGTATTAGTGCACATTACACGTAGAAAAATGTTGAAGGTCGTAAGAGGAAGCTATCTGCCATTCGTCATCAAACATGTATTGTTCCCTCTCGGAACCACGAGCCTTCTAGTGAGTTGCCCCGGTTTGTGAGGGGTGTGTGTCCAAACTTTCATCAAACAGGCCAATTTTTGTACCACATCATCTTGGTGGCATGACATTACATCAAGCAAGGTTTCATGTTTTTTTGATCATTTTTTATTTTTTTGGAATAAAAATGCCATGGCACTCCATGCATGTACAGGTGTCCATGCCGTGAGACCAATATGTTTGAAAAATCCTTCTAATTTACTACACATGGAATTAACTCGCACACAAGTACACAAACATGATTTTTTTAAACCGTTATGGTTAGCCGTTGCATGTACATCTGGTTCAAATTTGAATTACGGTCATTAAATGGCTAGAAAATCACTTAAATATCTTCGAAAGGTCAAATGACCCCTGAAATTTTCCAAATTTTCACATGACAGTTAGTATCAGTGCACATTACACGTAGAAAAATTTTGAAGGCTGTAAGAGGAAGCTATCTGCCGTTCGTCGGCAAACATGCATTGTTCCCTCTCGGAACCACGAGCCTACTAGTGAGTTGCTCCGGTTTGTGAGGGGTGTGTGTCCAAACTTTTGTCAAACAGGCCAATTTTTGTACCACATCATCTAGGTGGTATGACATTACCTCAAGCAAGGTTTCATGTTTCAATTTTTTGGAATTTAAATGCCATGGCACTCCATGCATGTACATGTGTCATAGCCGTTAGACCAATATGTTTGAAAATTTCTTCCAATTTAATCCATGTGGAATTAAATCGCACACAAGTACACAAAGTATGACTTTTCAAACCGTTTTAGTTAGCTGTTGCATGTACATGTAGTTCAAATTTCAATTACGGTAATTAAATGGCTAGAAAATCACTTAAATTTCTTAAAAGGTCAAATGACCCCTGAAATTTTCCAAAATTTGACATGACAGTAGTATTAGTACTACAAATTTTCTTGTACATTTAAAACACCATCCATTGCCACTGTACAGCTAATAAAAAATATCTACAACATCACGCACAGTTGTTTTATAGGAATCATCTGCAATGAAAAATTCTGGGTCTATTTAGTCTTCATCCTTAAGCTTCATCGGCTCATCTGCTCCAGTGCCGGCAACCCCCGAATCCACAAATCCCGATACCCATTCCCGCACCCCCTTCTTGCAAAGATGACGCGTGGAAATGCTTCGTGCAGGCCCGTACGATGGTCGCGTCCCCCCTCCCCCCGAGCGCCGCCACCTGCGCCAAGAGCGCGGCCGCCTACGCCGAGAGTGCCGCCGCATCCGCATTGAGTGCGGCCGCATCCGCCGAGAGGGCGCCTGCGGTAGCCGGCAGGGCAATAGTTGCTGCTGCGACGGTGGCTACAAATCCCGAGAGCGCTTGAGCTGCCGTCCATGCCGCCGATGTCGCCCTGGCCCGGGTCGAGGCCATCAACGCCAAGATATTCCAGGCCACCTCGGAATCCAGCATACAACCCACATACGAGAAGGCGGCGGTGGCCATGGAGCACCTGCTTCCTCATGAGGTCATCGAGCGGGAGCTGGAGATGCATGAGGCGGCAGAGATCGAGGAACGCCGGGACGAGGAGTTGCGTGTGGCCCAGGTCGAGGTAGAGAAGAGTCTGTCCGTCGAGGAATCGGCGGTGGAGTACAAACGCGAGCTCTGGCATAGCCACTACTACGAGTACTACAACCTTGAGGGCGGCGCCGAGGACAAGGACGAGGATGAGGACGCGGTCGACTTCAGCAGGGGGGGGCGTGGAGTCCACCAACGGCGGCATGTCGCCAGGACAAGTCATCGACGTCTCATCTCACACCGGCAATGCATAGGCCGGCGCGGCGGCGGAATTTTAAAATTATTCATACTTAGGCTTTGTTTTTAATGTTGGTCTTATGTTAGAGCAATGTTTAGGTGAATTTTCTCTTTTTAATTACTAAAATTGCTCGATTCAGTAAGTCTGGTATGTGTGTTGTACGCTCTTTTATGTGCCCAAATTAGCAAGCGATGTTAAATTATGCAATGACGTACGCGGGAAAATTTCCACCAAAATTTCAATTATCAAACTCATCCCATGCGCGTTAAGAAGAAGAATAATTTGCGATGCACATTGCCGTTCAAAGTGAATGGTGTTCGGCGGCACTGCGCGCAAAGTTTCCCTCCACATTTCGGATTTTTGGCCATCCGCCGAAATATCTACCCTCCGGCTTATAAAGTTGCAGATCTGATTCCTCCAATCCGTAACCATACTTTTGCCCCGAACATTGATCCGCCTGAGCTTATCAATGACGATGCTGAATTTCAAGCCTTGACTGGTATCAATTGGTCATCGCCTGACTTCCAGACAGCGGAGGAAGAAGAAGAACCGGCGCAGGATGACCCGGAAGCTTCAAACCACCAAGGCCAGGAGAACTGATCCGTTGGGTGGTTCTTGAGTTGCACCACCAGGAACTGCTAAAAAACAATTTATCCATTTGGGCCCGCGGAGCCATGTAATAGGCTCATTAAGTACTGATCTATCGCACCATCGTGCACATTTTGTTTGCATAGCGCTGCTTGATACTTCATTGGGAAATTCATCCCTTATGCTTTGTGGTATGATCAATTATGCAGATCTAATTTGTTTTTTTCCTACATATAAACAGACAGCAAGTGCCCTGGCGGTTTACCCGAGGCCGGGTCATGATACCCCATATATTAAAAAAACCACCAAGGACTGATCAGTCCTAATCAGGGCCGGTTTATAAAAAACCTTATACAATGAAATAATATCATACCTTTGATATTTGTTCATCATGTCGACTTATCATAAGTCATGTGTAAAGGTAATAGCCCATAGACAGAAACATAATGCCATGTTCAATATATTTACATTGCCGGTTTATAACACCACATGCAGCAAGGGGTAACATCCCAAAACTTGAATGGAAAGCTATAAGAATATGATCATTGTATCCTGGTGACTTATAGTCCAAAGCCAGGATGGGTTAATAATACTCTGGATAAAGATATACATGAACAATCAGGCAACATGGCCGTAATTGGTTTTTTAACCATGTATTGATTTGTAACAAGAAACAAAACTTCAAGAAATGTTCAAACGGAAGACAAACCACAAAACGAGGCTTTCATAGGCTGCCAAGCCTAAAACCCAAGTGCTTTCATGGGCCGCACAGCCACTGAGTTAAACCTTAATTCAAAACCTTGTAAGCCGGGCCTCACATGACCAATCACCATTTTAACTTTGACAAGTTCAATGTCTTTATAAGAATAACTGTCAAGAGTACAGTGGGTCATTCCAGGATTACCTGGGCAGAGTGGCCAACTTACAAAGGCAGGCTAACCCGGATTTTTGGTGAATACACCTATGCGTCCAAGCCTAAAGGGTCATAGCTATGCTAGTGAGCCCCCAAGTTTTACTTCGGGTCTATAAAACGGAATCAGAGCCATGCTCCATGAGGAAGCCCCCAAGTATCTTTTAATCATGGCGTATAAGCTGGATCAAGAGGGTAATCTTTAGCTATGCCCAATGAGCAGGAAGCCCCCAAGTGATCATATGAAGTGACAATAAAGACTCATATTCTTATAAATGAAATGACAGAGGCCCTGAATTATCAGGGATGCCAGCCTTATTATATTCATGATAATATATACATCGGAAACATATGTACATCACAAGAACCGGTGGCTAAGGTCTAATAAGGCTGAAGATGAGCAATATTCCACGGCCGGTGGGTCTCCTCCTCAGACGTGTGTGAGTCCTTATGGTCTCGAACATCGATAAGGTAGTATGATCCGTTGTTCAGATTCTTGCTAACCACAAAGGGCCCTTCCCAAGGTGGGGATAGCTTGTGCATGTTAGTTGGATCTTGGATGAGCCATGGCACTAAATCTCCTTCTTGAAAGGTCCTGGTTTTAACCCGGCGGCTGTGATAACGCCGCAGATCTTGCTGGTAAATCGCCGAACGAGCCGCCACAAGGTCACACTCCTCATCTAACAGGTCAATAGCATCCTTACATGCCTTCTCATTGTCAGCTTCAATATAAGCCGCCACACGAGGCAAATCGTGATGTATGTCACTGGGGAGAACCGCCTCAGCTCCATAAACCATGAATAAAGGCATGTAACCCGTAAATCTGTTGGGGTGGTATTGATACTCCAAAGTACTAAAGGCAACTCTTCCACCCAACAACCCGGTGTTCTCTGGAAAGGAACCATAAGCCGGGGCTTGATACCTCTCAAGATTTCCTGATTTGATCGTTTTGCTTGGCCATTAGACTGGGGGTGAGCCACTGATGACACATCAAGCCGGATATGCTCTTGTTCACAGAATTCTTTCATTGCTCCTTTATACAGATTAGTACCATTATCAGTGATGATACTATGAGGATATCCAAAACGAAAGATCACCTTTTTAATGAATTGAACCATCGTGGCTGCATCACATTTGCTGACCGGCTCAGCCTCAACCCACTTTGTAAACTTGTCAACCGCCACCAAGAGGTGGGTCTTTTTATCCTTGGACCTTTTGAAAGGCCCAACCATATCCAGCCCCCAGACTGCAAATGGCCAAGTAATTGGAATCATCCTCAACTCTTGAGCTGGCACATGAGCACATCTTGAAAATTTCTAACAACCATCACATTTACTGACCAGATCTTCTGCATCAGCATGAGCCGTGAGCCAATAAAATCCATGACGAAAAGCTTTAGCAATGAGAGACTTAGAACCGGCATGATGACCACAATCTCCTTCACGAATCTCCCTTAGAATTTCACAGCCCTCCTCAGGAGAAACGCATCATTGAAACACGCCTGTAACACTGCATCTGTGAATCTCACCTTTGACAATAGTCATTGACTTAGACCGCAGGGTAATCTGCCTAGCCAAAGTTTCATCCTCAGGCAACTCACCCCGGGTCATGTAAGCAAAATATGGAACCGTCTAATCAGGGATAGCACGAAGAGCCACCACCAATTGTGCCTCCGGGTCAGGAACTGCCAATTCTTCCTCCGTAGGCAATTTCACTGATCGGTTATGCAAAATATCAAGGAAAATATTAGGGGGGAACCGGCTTATGTTGAGATCCCAGCCGGCTTAATGCATCATCTGCTTCATTTTTCCTTCGATCAACATGCTCCACCTGATATCCTTTAAAGTGACCAGCAATAGTATCTGCCACTCGATGATAAGCCGCCATGAGTGGATCCTTGGAATCCCAGGTCCCTGATACTTGCTGAGCCACTAGATCTGAGTCGCCAAAACATCTTACCCGGCTTGAATTCATCTCTTTAGCCATCTGGAGACCATGGAGTAAGGCTTCATATTCAGCTACATTGTTTGTATAAGGGAACATCAACCGTAAAACATAACAAAATTTATCACCTCATGGGGAAGTTAATATAACTCCAGCCCCCGAGCCTTGTGACTGCCTGGATCCATCAAAATGAATAGTCCAATCTGTATGATCCGGCTTCTCCTCGGACATCTGCAACTCCGTCCAATCATTGATAAATCCACAAGTGCTTGAGATTTTATAGCCATATGAGGCACGTACTTTAGACCATGGGGTCCAAGCTCAATGGCCCACTTAGCTACCCGACCTGTGGCTTCCCTGTTTTGAATAATATCCCCCAAAGGGGCAGATCTAACCACAGTGATGGGATGACCAAGGAAATATTGCTTCAATTTACGACTAGCCATGAACACCCCATAAACCAGCTTCTGCCAATGTGGGTATCTCTGCCTGGACTCAATGAGCACCTCACTGACATAATAGACCGGCCTTTAAACTGGGTTCTCCTTGCCTGACTCCTTCCTTTCAACCACAATTGCTACACTGACAGCCCGGTTGTTTGCAGCCACATATAACAGCAAAGGCTCCTTCTCAATGGGAGCTGCAAGAACTGGTGGCTCAGCCAGTTGCTTCTTAAGTGCCTCGAACGCCTCATTAGCAGCATCGCTCCAGACAAAATCATCTGTCTTCTTCATCATCTAATACAGAGGGATGGCTTTCTCTCCTAGCCGACTTATAAACCGGCTCAAAGCTGCGATACGACCCACCAAACACTGGACATCATTGATACACGCCGGCTTAGCCAAAGTGGTGATAGCCTTAATCTTCTCTGGGTTAGCTTCAATGCCTCTCTCAAATACTAAGAAACCCAATAACTTGCCTGCTAGCACACCAAAGACACACTTGGCCGGGTTAAGCATCATCTTGTAGACCGGAAGGTTGTCAAAGATTTCCTTCAGATCCTTAATCAATGTCTCCTTCTTCCTAGATTTCACAACAATATCATCCACATAAGCATGAACATTACGCCCAATCTGGCCATGAAGGAAATTCTGGACACACCACTGGTAAGTCGCCTGGGCACTCTTGGGCCCAAAAGGCATAGACACATAGCAGAAGGCTCCAAAGGAAGTGATGAAGGATGTCTTCTCCTGGTCCTTAACTGCCATTTTGATCTGATGATAACCAGAGTAGGCATCTAAAAAACTTAAGCGCTCACAACCCGCCGTAGCATCAATAATATGATCAATACGAGGGAGAGTGAAGGGATCAACTGGACAGGCCTTGTTAAGGTCTGTATAATCCACACACATACGCCAAGTGCCATTTTTCTTAAGTACTAGCACCGGGTTAGCTAACCATTCAGGATGAAAAACTTCAACGATGAACCCTGCTGCCAAGAGCTAGGCCACCTCTTCACCAGTTGCCTTGCGCCTTTCCTCATTGAACCGGTGAAGAAACTGTTTGACTATTTTAAACTTGGAATCCACATTAAGAGTGTGCTCAGCGAGTTCCCTCGGTACAGCTAGCATATCAGAAGGCTTCCATGCAAAGATGTCCCGGTTCTCACGGATGAACTCGATGAGCACGCTTTCCTATTTTGGATCCATATTCGCCAGGGACAAAATCAACCAACTTAGTATCATCTGCCGACTTAAACTTCATTAAGGGCTCATTCTCTATCGTTGGCTTCTTCAAAGGTGGCATATCCGCCGGGTCAACATTGTCTTTATAAAACTTCAATTCTTCTGTGGCGCAAGCCGACTCAACATAAGCAACATCACCCTCTTCACAATCCAGAGCGATTTTTCTATTGCCATGCGATGGAGTCATATACCTAGGGTAGGGTCATAGACCTGATCTAAATACCCTACCCAAGGACACCCTTAGAAGAGATCACCTTCCAGTCGACCTACGAGGAACCCACTCGACTGACTTGAAGGACTCGGCCATGAAGACTCACTCGACCACAAGAAGGTCAAGAAGCACTCTGTACTGCAACGGTCTGTAATTAAGTAGACTTTATGGTAGTTAAGACACTTTATGTGGGGCGTTACTTAATGTACTTTAAAACCTTCATTACGTGGGCTGGCAGGGGTCCTGGCACACTCTATATAAGCCACCCCCCTCCACAGGCAGAAGGGTTCGCACCCCTGTAATCCATACTCATATAATCCATTCGACCGCCTCCGGGCTCCGAGACGTAGGGCTTTTACTTCCTCTGAGAAGGGCCTGAACTTGTACATCTCTTGTGTTTACAACCTCTCCATAGCTAGGACCTTGCCTCTCCATACCTACCCCCCACTCTACTGTCAGACATGGAACCACGACAGTTGGCGCCCACCGTGGGGCCGGTGTTTTAGCGATTTTCTAGAGAAGTTGCGATTCTTCCGAGTACTTTCATCATGGTTGCTACTGGAGTTTTGGTCGAGGGCCGCGAGATCCGTCTTGGCGCTCTCACCTTCATCGCCGACGACTCCGCATGGCTCCAGGAGGCTCCACTCGACGTTGATGCGCTCCCCGTCGGCGGTGCGACGCATTTTCGCGCATGTGTCCGTGGCGTTCTGGTGCGACAACCGTCGACCCCGTATCGGTCGACTCCCCTATCGGCTACCCTCCCGGTCTCCCACCAGCGCAAGCGCTCTGGTCGGTCAAGGCTTCAGCGGTGGGTGAAGCACGCGGTGGCTCGCCAGACGGCCACCGCTCAAGTTGCGGCAATCGAGCCCGACGAATCCCTCTACGGCCTGTTCGATCTGTCGACTGGCTCCGTAGAGACTGCATCCGAGTGCGATAGCAGTGATCCGGCGGCGGAAATCTTGATGGTCAGCGGGCCTCGCAGTCCTCCTGGCTTCGCCCATGAGGGCGGGGCAGGCGGTGGAGGCGACCCAGTACGGGACCACGAAGAGTACCATCCCGAGCCACTTGACTCTCTGCAGAGGGAAGAGCTCCGCCGCAGGAACATGGATGCCCTGCATACTCCCATCGCGGGAGAAACCCCCGAGGCTCGCGCTTTGGAGGAGGCACGTTTGGCCAACTTGGCTGAACGCGCTCGCCTGGAAAATCTTCAGCGAGCACTCGACGAGCGCGCGCGGCAACGAGCACCCGACGCCAATCGACGTCAGCTCTTCCCGCCGACTCAGGTATATCGAACCCCAATTCAGAATTTAGCAGCTGCAACCCGTATAGCAGAGTCCATCCAGCCCTCTCAGTCGGAAGCTGGCAGAGGCTTGATGCAGATCAGGGATTTACTTCGGGCGGCAGGAGACCAGAATTCAGCCGTGTCGCAGTCGCGTAACAGAATTCACAGTCGATCTGTCGCTGCGAATACGGTTCAGTCGGCTCACAGTCCCAGATCGCCTCCGCGGCGTGAAGGACGCGAGAATCGGCGAGACCAGTATGGTGACCGACACGATCGTGATGATAGGCGTCGAGTGCCCACTTCCCCTCCGAGGGGTGGGTCTTACGCTCCTCGGCAGCAAGATGACAGGCGTCAACTCAGTGTGGGGCGAAGAGCTCCAGTCGACCCCCGAGAACCAGGCTTCGACGCGCGATCCATTATCGTGCAAGGCTTGGTCGACCGAAACAGAGCCCATCGGGGCGGGCCCGACAGAGATGCACCCACAAGCAGTCGAGTGCATGTTTCTGGTCCAGAATGTTTTAGCAGGGCTATCAGAGCCGTAGTAATTCCCCCCAATTTCAGGTTGGCAACAGGAGTCAGCAAGTTCACTGGTGAGTCTAAGCCTGAAACTTGGCTCGAGGACTACCGAGTGGCGGTTCAGATTGGTGGTGGGAATGACGAGGTGGCCATGAAGCATTTGCCCCTCATGTTGGAAGGTTCTGCCAGAGCGTGGTTGAATCAGTTACCTCCTAGCAGCATTTACACTTGGGAAGATCTGTCCCGAGTGTTTGTCAGAACATTTGAAGGAACTTGCAAGCGACCAGCTGGATTGAAAGAGCTGCAAGTCTGTGTACAGAAGACGAATGAGACTCTCGGAGAGTATATTCAGAGATGGATCACTTTGCACCATATCGTGGAGAACGTGTCTGACCATCAGGCAGTTTGCGCCTTCAAGGATGGTGTCAAGAACAGAGAATTGAGTTTGAAATTTGGTTGAACCGGAGACATGACCCTGAGTCGGATGATGGAGATTGCTACCAAGTATGCCAACGGCGAAGAAGAAGACCAACTCTGAAGTGGCAAGTACAAGCCGAGTCAGTCGGAGAAGGGAAACACCAGTCGGAAACAGAAGCGGAAGGCTGAACCAGCAGCTCCTGGAGAGGCTCTGGCCGTGACTCAGGGAAAGTTTAAAGGGAAACCAAAAGGATCTTGGAACCCTAAGAAGGTGAAGGATAAAGAAGGGAACGACATGATGGATATGCCGTATCACATCCACACGAAGAAAGATGAAGAGGGCAATATCATTTACCCAAAGCATACCACTCGCCAATGTCGACTCCTGATCCAGCAGTTTCAAGGAAAACAGTCTAAGGACAAGGAAAAGGAGTCAGACAAGGCCGAAGACAAGGAGGACAGTGAGGTAGGATATCCGCATGTCAACTCTACTCTGATGATCTTCGCAGATGTAGAGAGCAAGAGTCGATTGAAGGTCATTAACCGTGAGGTGAACATGGTTGCCCCAGCAAAACCAAGTTATCTGAGATGGTCCCAAACACCCATCACATTCGACCAGTCTGATCACCCGACTCATATCGCCACCCCCGGGAGGCAAGCGTTGGTGGTCGACCCAATTGTCGAAGGCACTCGACTGACGAAAGTGCTGATGGATGGTGGTAGTGGACTGAACTTGTTGTATGCAGACACACTGAAAGGAATGGGCATTCCGATGTCCCGACTGAGCACCAGTAACATGAGCTTTCATGGAGTTATCCCAGGAAAGAGGGCCGAGTCACTCGGCCAAAAAGCTCTGGACGTGGTGTTTGGTGATTCAAAACATTTTCGCAAGGAAAAGTTGACGTTTGAGGTCGTGAATTTTCAGAGCGCGTATGACGCCATTTTGGGGAGACCAGCTTACGCACGGTTCATGGCTCGACCATGTTACGTGTACCTCAAACTGAAGATGCCCGGCCCCAAAGGAGTGATCACTGTCACCGGTGATCGGAAGAAGGCAGAAGAGTGTTTTTAGAAGGGCTCAAAGATTGCCGATTCCCAGGTGACAGCGGTCGAGTTTGAAGAATACAAGCAAAACGCAGATCCGAGTGATTTGCTGCGATCCAAGAAGCCCGCCACAGAATCTACATTTCAGTTGTCCGGTGAGACGAAGCCTGTCCACATTCACCCGACCGACCCCAATGCAGCCCCGACCCACATCTCCACAACACTCGACCCGAAATAGGAAGAAGCGCTCATCCAGTTCCTCCGTGAGAACTGGGACATTTTTGCATGGAAGCCAGCTGACATGCCAGGTGTTCCCAGGGGACTGGCTGAGCATCGCCTTAGAGTCGACTCATCAGCAAAACCAGTTAAAGAGCATCTTCGGCGGTCCGCCGTCCAGAAGAGAAAGGCTATTGGTGAGGAAGTGGCTCAACTGTTGGCGGCAGGATTTATCCGAGAGATATACCACTCCGAGTGGCTCGCTAATGTCGTCATGGTTCCTAAGAAGGACAAATCACTCCGAATGTGCATTGATTTCAAGCACATAAATCGGGCCTGCCCGAAAGATCATTTTCCTCTCCCTCGCATTGATCAAATTGTTGACTCGACCGCGGGATGCGAGAGATTATCTTTTCTAGACGCCTATTCTGGGTACCATCAGATCCGTCTGTACGGACCCGATGAGATAAAAACAGCTTTCATCACTCCATTCGGGTGCTTCTGCTATATCACCATGCCATTCGGTCTCAAGAATGCCGGAGCCACATTTATGCGAATGATTCAGAAGTGTTTACTCACTCAAATCAGTCGGAATGTGGAAGCATATATGGATGATATCGTGGTCAAGTCACGAAAAGGTTCCGACCTACTCGCTGACCTCGCCGAAACATTTGCCAACCTCAGAAGGTATGATATCAAGCTCAATCCATCAAAGTGCACATTCGGAGTTCCTGGTGGCAAGTTACTCGGTTTTCTCGTTTCCGAGCGAGGGATCGACGCTAATCCAGAGAAGATCGGCACCATTCTCCGAATGAAACGCCCTGTGCAAGTGCACGATGTCCAGAAGCTTACTGGATGCTTGGCCGCATTAAGTCGATTCATCTCACGACTCGGTGAAAAGGCATTGCCTCTTTACCGACTGATGAAGAAGGCAGACAAGTTTGAGTGGACTCCAGAAGCTGATGCAGCGTTTGCCGAGCTAAAAGCTCTGCTCTCCACCCAGCATGTGCTTGCCGCTCCAATCAGCAAAGAGCCTCTGTTGCTTTATATCGCAGCCACAGGACAAGTCATCAGTACAGTACTTACGGTCGAGCGGGAAGAAGAAGGGAAAGCCTTCAAAGTTCAGCGCCCAATGTATTATTTGTCTGAAGTTTTGACCCCGTCCAAGTAGAGATACCCTCATTATCAGAAGCTTGTGTATGGGATATACATGACCACGAAGAAGGTTGCTCATTATTTCTCTGATCATTCCATCACAGTCGTCAGCGACGCTCCACTTTCAGATATTCTGTACAACAGAGATGCAACTAGTCGAGTGGCGAAATGGGCGATTGAACTTCTTCCCCTTGATATCAAGTTTGAGGCAAAGAAAGCCATTAAGTCCCAGGCAATAGTGGATTTCCTCGCCGAGTGGATTGAACAACAGCAGCCGACTGAAGTTCACTCGGAGCATTGGACCATGTTTTTTGATGGCTCTAAGATGCTGAATGGTTCCGGTGCTGGGGTGGTCTTGATTTCCCCCAGAGGAGATAAGCTCAGATATGTGCTCCAGATTCACTTTGATTCCTCCAATAATGAGGCAGAGTACGAGGCCCTTCTGTATGGGTTGCGCATGGCCATTTCACTCGGCGTCCGTCGCCTTATGGTTTATGGCGACTCAGATCTAGTGGTCAACCAAGTGATGAAGGAGTGGGACGTAAGAAGCCCAGCCATGACTGGATACTGCAATGCAGTGAGGAAGCTGGAAAAGAAGTTTGAGGGGTTAGAGCTCCATCACATACCCCGACTGAAAAATCAAGCAGCTGATGATCTGGCAAAGATAGGTTCCAAGAGAGAAGCCATTCCGAGTGGTGTGTTCTTGGAGCATATACACACTCCGTCAGTCAAAGAAGATCCTTTCACCGAAGAAGCTCCACAGCCCAAGAGTGCCACAGATCCGACTAAGGTTGAGGTCCCAGCAGTGGTCGACTTGGTCATGGAGGTCTTAGTGGTCATTCCCGACTGGACAGTTCCATATATCGCGTATATCCTGAGAAAAGAGCTCCCAGAGGATGAGGAAGAGGCTCGACAGATCGTCCGTCGATCCAAAGCCTTTACCGTAATCAAAGGACAGTTATACAGAGAGAGCGCGACTGGAGTTGGTCAGAAGTGCATAACGCCAGAAGAAGGTCGAATCATCCTTGATGATATCCACTCGGGGACCTGTGGTCATCATGCGTCCTCTCGGACAATCGTGGCCAAAGCATTCCGAGCCGGATTTTACTGGCCAAAGGCGAATGAGCTGGCAAAGGAAATAGTGGACAAGTGCGAAGGATGTCAGTTCTACTCAAATATGTCACACAAGCCTGCGTCAGCTCTGAAGACCATTCCACTCGTCTGGCCTTTCGCAGTATGGGGGTTGGACGTGGTCGGTCCCTTGAGAACAGGTCGAAGTGGTTTCACGCATGTACTGGTGGCAGTCGACAAGTTCACCAAGTGGATTGAAGCTAAGCCAATCAAGAACCTTGACGCCGGTACTGCTGTTAGCTTCATCAGGGAACTGATATTCAGATATGGAGTCCCGCACAGCATCATTACAGATAATGGGTCGAACTTTGACTCAGAGGAATTCAGGGATTTCTGCAACTCTCAAGGCACACGAGTCGACTACGCTTCAGTCGCCCATCCGCAGTCGAATGGACAAGCAGAGCGAGCCAATGGCCTGATCCTCAAAGGGTTGAAACCCCGACTGATGCGTGATCTCAAGCATGCAGCTGGAGCATGGGTCAACGAACTTCCCTCGGTGCTTTGGGGACTGCGGACCACACCTAATCGGTCGACCGGAAGAACTCCATTCATCTTGGTCTACGGAGCTGAAGCAGTCTTGCCAAGTGATCTTCTCCACAATGCTCCTCGAGTTGAACTCTACAACGAAGCAGAAGCTGAACAAGCGCGGCAGGATGCAGTTGACCTTTTAGAGGAAGAAAGGGAGATGGCTCTGATCCGATCGACTATCTACCAACAAGATTTGCGTCGCTTCCATGCCAGAAATGTGAGAGGTCGAGCCTTCCAGGAAGGAGATCTGGTTCTCCAAGTGGATCAGCAGAAACAACACAAGCTTGCTCCTTCTTGGGAAGGACCCTTCATCGTCACCAAGGTTCTCCACAACGGGGCATACCGTCTCTACAATGTCAAGCACAATATCGACGAGCCCCGAGCTTGGAACGCGGAACTACTCCGCCCGTTTTACACTTAAAGGTTTCACTCGGATGAGTTGTAATAAAATACTTATGTAGTTCATGGATTACAAAAAATAGGGTCATAATTTCTCCATAATTTTTGTCACTTTTTATTTGTCCAATAAAATTTTCCCCTCAGTGGGTGACTTAGCCGCGAATCCGTTTCGCCTAAGTTTGTAAAAAATCCTTACCGAGTGGTGAGCCAGCCTCCCACTCGGGGGCTTAGCTGCGAATCCGTTTCGCCTAAGTTTCAACAAAATCCTACTGAGTGGTAAGCCAGACTTCCACTCAGAGGCTTAGCTGCAGTCCAAGTACTCGCCTAAGTTCAAATAAAATCCTACCGAGTGGTGAGCCAGACTCCCACTCGGAGGCTTAGCTGCAGTACAAGTACTCGCCTAAGTTCAAACAAAATCCTACCGAGTGGTGAGCCAGACTCCCACTCGGAGGCTTAGCTGCAGTCTAAACACTCGCCTAAGAACAAATACAATGTGCGCTCGTAAGGAGGATGAGGTGCAGGTCGACTGCGACCCTCTCCTCTGAGCTACACCACAAATACAACGTGCGCTCGCAAGGAGGACGAGGTACAGGTCGACTGCGACCCTCTCCTCTGAGCTTCGCCATAAGTACAATGTGCGGTCGTAAGGAGGACAAGGTGCAGGTCGATTGCGACCCTCTCCTCTGAGCTACGCCATAAGTACAATGTGCGGTCGTAAGGAGGACGAGGTGCAGGTCGACTGCAACCCTCTCCTCTGAGCTACGCCACAAATACAACGTGCGCTCGGAAGGAGGACGAAGTGCAGCTCGACTGCAACCCTCTCCTCTGAGCTACGCCACAAGTACAACGTGAAAATCCTACTGAGTGAAGAGCAAACCTCTCACTCGGGGGCTTAGCTGGAGCCCAGTGCTCGCCTAAGGTATAAAAATCCTACCGAGTGAAGAGCAAACCTCTCACTCGGGGGTTTAGCTGCAGCCCCGTGCTCGCCTAAGGTATAAAAATCCTACCGAGTGAAGAGCAAACCTCTCATTCGGGGGCTTAGCTGCAGCCCAGTGCTCGCCTAAGGTATAAAAATCCTACCGAGTGAAGAGCAAACCTCTCACTCGGGGGCTTAGCTGCAGCCCAGTGCTCGCCTAAGTGAATTAAGGAATAAGTCGACTGCAATAAGTGTCTTGCTTTAAACCTGCAAAAGACATTTCAGGACACAAACAAGCGTATTCAAACGACGAATCCAAGTTCAGATCGATACCTAAAGGAACCAAAAGTGCTCAGGCACTAAGCCTGTTAAGGTTTATCGGTTACAAAATCACTCGGCATACCGAGGCGAATTTAAAGTGTCGAGCTCAAAGAAGTTTTTTACCCCTCCTATGGAGGGCTGGAAGGTGCAACGAACTCATCAAGATCAATTCCGTCTGCGATCCGAGTGGCAGCAGCAATGAAGGTTTCCATGAAAGACCTGAAGTCGTGTTTTTGGTGTTGGCCACACGAAGAGCCGCCAGCTTGTCTTCTCGTGCATCCTTGCAGTGGACTCAGGCCAGACACAGAGCAACATCTGCACCGCACCTAGCGGAGGATTTTTTTTTCCACTCCTGCACTCTACCAGGAACTGTGTTTAGTCGAGCCATCAGCGACTCGAGGTCATTCTGGAGTGTCTCCCTAGGCCAGAGCGTCGTGTCGATGCGAGAAGTGGCGACCTTCAGCCTTGCAAGATAGTCAACGACAGCTGCAACACGAGACTCGAGTCGGAACACATTCATGGCAACTTCATCGTTCACCGGAGAGTTGACGGGATCAAGGTTTGGTTCCAGCCGACTATTTTCCTCTTCAAAATTGTGGCAAAATTCTGCAAGGACAATCACCGAGTCAAGGCAATGGTCGAATGGAAAGATCACTGTTGAAAATGATTGTCGAGCGTAAAGGATTACCTTCGAGCATAAGGAACAGCTTCTTGGCAAGTCCACTTAGGAAGGCCTCCAGATCATTTTTCTTCCCAGTCAACTGACTGACCTTGTCGGTCAAGGCAGCTTTGTCAGTTTTCAGTCGACTGACTTCCTTGTTGGCAATCCCAAGAGCAGTTTTCAGATTAGTATTTTCTTCTTTGAGCTTGGTGACTGAAGCTAACTTCTCGTCAGCAAGCTTGATCTTCTCAGCTAGCTCAAGGTCTTTTTTCTTCTGGGCCTCCTTCACCTTACCTGCAAGTTACAGCAAGATCAGATTTTGAAACAAATGAAGGGAAAAAGCAGTTGTCGAGGTCTCACCAAACATACCTTTGGTCTCCTCTTTTGCCTTCGTCAGATTCTCCTGAACCAGCTTCAGATCCAGCTCGAGCTGAATGTGCTTGTTCTCCAGCTCGGTGTAACGAGCCGCAAAGTCACAGGATTTCTGCGAAGAACCAATCGACAAAATGTCAAGGATAATTCACTTCCGAGTGGATAAGAGAAAATCATGCGTTTCTAAGACTACAGCCGAATACAAACATTCGACCGTAGTCTCGGGGACTACACCCAGTGGGTGCACTCAGTGTGCCCCCACTAGTTCTATTAAAGACAGAGTCGACCAGTCGACCCAAAAAAAAACAAGACGTATTCTTTAGACTGTAATCGACTGCAAGCAGTCGACCACAGTCTCGGGGACTACACCCAGTGGGTGCACCCAGCGTGCCCCCACCGGTTTGGGAAATCCATTCGCCTTAGTCGAACGACGGAAAGACTTTACTTATAAAGCCTAAGGCCGACTGCTAGCAGTCGACCTTAGCCTTGGGGACTACACCCAGCGGGTGCACTCAGCGTGCCCCCGCTAACACGGAGTTTCAATCGACACACCCAGTGGGTGACTGCTATGGATTCCGGAAAGAAAAGTTTTTTGATAGCATATCCTAACAGAACAAGCGATGGTCGACTGACCTGAACATTGCTTTGAAGGGCGGAGCTGGCGTCGTAAGCTGCTTGACTTGCTTCCTGGATGGCCTTCACCTGCTCCATCATGACCCCTGCTTGGCGTATCGCTTCCTTCGCAGCACTGGCTTGGTCCTCTGGGACGTGGTGCGTCGTGAAGAGAGAAGGTTGTGCGGCACTCGATGAAGCAGGATGAGCACTCGTCAATGGCACCGCGAAAGACACGGTGTGTCGAGTGGTGTTCTCCTCCTCCGCGACCAGAGTCTCGGGCGCTGTCACATCCTGTGCCACCCTGCCGGCAGACGCTTTCCTGCTCCTCATGTGCTTCAATGGTTCCTCATCGTCATCATCATCAAGAAGAGTGATAACGACATTGGATGAGACTACAGAAAAGAATCAGAATTAGGGACGAAGAGTCAATCGACTAAAAACAGAATTAAGAGTATAGTACAAGGGTTTGAGGTTGCTGCGTCCTCCATCTCATGGTCGTCAGCCCTGGTTGAGGTCTCAGAAGTAGCAGCACTGCAATTCCAAAGAATCAGTCGGCTAACTCAAGTGTCAACCAGAGATAAAGCTCGCACAAAACAAGAAGACTTAAGCAGCATGTTTACCCTGATATGGTGGGGATGGACACCTTCATCTTCGGCAGGAGCTTGGTCGGCTTTGACGGGGCCACCCTGGACTGCTTCGGCGCCTTTTCAGTCGGCACCGGAGAAGTAGTCCGAGGGCGCTTGGTCGACTGCGCGACAGTCGCAACCCCCTTGCCACGTTCAGTCACAGGGTCATGGGCAAGCTTCGACCGCCTTTCCGAGCGCGGTGGTGCGACCTCCTCCTCCTCCTCTTCTTCGTCCTCCTCATCGTCATCATCATCATCATCATCCTTAGCGGCATCCGAGTCCCACTCCTCCTGGCTCTCGCCCCCGCTCGCTTCTCCCTCTTCAGTCGG
Organism: Triticum timopheevii; assembly: GCA_963921465.1. Classification (NCBI taxonomy): domain Eukaryota; kingdom Viridiplantae; phylum Streptophyta; class Magnoliopsida; order Poales; family Poaceae; genus Triticum; species Triticum timopheevii. The sequence goes on along the minus strand of OY997272.1, from coordinate 192,611,062 downwards.
AGCCTGTGCTCCATTGGGCATCGAGTACAGCTTGGTGAGGGCCTGATAGACATCAAGACAAAGATCAATCGACCAATTTGCGGAGAAAACAAAAATAAATATGACAAGAATACAATGGAAGGTAGAGCGGACATACCTTGTCTGGAACACTATGATGGTCGAGTGGAGGAATCCTTCTGGCTCCATGGGGGTTATCCTTGTTCCCAGTGACCGCGGCCATCCACCTTTCCAACGTGGCATCGTCGACTGCTTCTGGGTGGATCCGAGTCTCATCTTTAGTTCCGCAGTACAACCACATGCAATGGCTCCGGAACTGAAGAGGCTGGATACGCCGCCTAAGAAAAACCTCCAAGAGATCCATACCAGTTACTCCATCTCGAACCAACTGAACTACGCACTCCATCAGCATATTCACATCGGCTTTCTCCTCCGGAATCACCTTCAGAGAGGAGGGTTTGTTCACTCGGTCCATGGTAAACTGAGGGAGTCCACTCGACTGCCCCGGCGTCGGCTCATTCTGGCAATAGAACCAGGTCGACTGCCAGCCTCTGACTGACTTGGGGAACGTCATGGCTGGGAAGGTGCTCTTGTTCCTCATCTGGATCCCCAGACCTCCACACATCTGGACAACTTTGGTTTTATCGTCGCCTGGGCTCACCTTCTTCACGGTCTGAGAGCGACACGTGAATATGTGCTTGAACAAGCCCCAGTGCGGTCGGCAACCCAGAAAATTCTCACACATGGACACAAACGCGGCAAGATAGGTGATAGAATTCGGGGTGAAGTGGTGGAGTTGCGCTCCAAAGAAGTTCAATAAACCACAGAAGAAAACACTTGGTGGCAAAGAATATCTGCGGTCGACGTGGGTAGCCAGAAGCACGCACTCGCCCTCTTCCGGCTGGGGCTGCCACTCTTTCCCCGGAAGCCTTGCGGCTCCGTGGGGGATCAGACCATCGTTGGCCATGTCGAGGAGATCCTTCTCCGTGATGGTCGACCGGATCCAATCTCCCTGGACCCAGCCGTTCGGCAGACGAGATCTAGACGAAGACCCGCCGCGGCTGGTGGTTCTCCCCTTCGCCTTCTCCGTCGCCGACGCCTTCTTCGCGCGTTCCAGCACCGCCGTCTTCTCCTTCAACATGGCTGCCGGCGAGACGTGCGAGGAGAGGTTGTGCGGAGGCGAGAGCGGGCGCGTTGGGCGGAGACGACGAGAGCAGAGAGGGAATGCAGAGGCACTGTTCAAAAACCCTCGCCGGGCGCATTTATAAGATCCCTTCCGAGTGGATGACAGATGGGCCCGGTCGATCTAATCACATCCCGAAACAGTCGCGCGGACATGATACGTGGCGAAAAAGGCGGCGCGACAATCGAGGCGTCTATGCCTTATCCCATCCGAGCGCCGCGGTCCGCCCCGCTTCACGCGCTTCCCCAAATTTCACATCCCGCAGAATCCGCGAATGGCAGATCCGTCTGTCAGACGCGGGATTTCCTGCGATCTGTCGCTCGGAAATTGTCAAAGTCCAAAATATCACTCGACGAAAGAAAAGAATGGATCGAGTCGACTAAAGAAAAGTTGCTAAGCTATCGACAAAGAGGTTATTGGTCCAAGACAGCGCAGGACCAGCACACAAAAGCCAGTCGGAAACAACGTCAACTCCTTCTTCACTCAAGCCTCAATCCATTCGGGGGCTAATGATGGAGTCATATACCTAGGGTAGGGTCATAGACCTGATCTAAATACCCTACCCAAGGACACCCTTAGAAGAGATCACCTTCCAGTCGACCTACGAGGAACCCACTCGACTGACTTGAAGGACTCGACCATGAAGACTCACTCGACCAACAGAAGGTCAAGAAACACTCTGTACTGCAACGGTCTGTAATTAAGTAGACTTTATGGTAGTTAAGACACTTTATGTGGGGCGTTACCAGTAACGCCCCAGACTTAATGTACTTTAAACCCTTCATTACGTGGGCTGGCAGGGGTCCTGGCGCACTCTATATAAGCCACCCCCCTCCACAGGTAGAAGGGTTCGCACCCCTGTAATTCATACTCATATAATCCACTCGACCGCCTCCGGGCTCCGAGACGTAGGGCTTTTACTTCCTCCGAGAAGGGCCTGAACTCGTACATCTCTTGTGTTTACAACCTCTCCATAGCTAGGACCTTGCCTCTCCATACCTACCCCCACTCTACTATCAGACTTGGAACCACGACACCATGCACCGTGATGGTACCCTTGTGACCCGACATCTTAAGCTGCAAATAAACATAACACAGCCATGCCATAAACTTGGCGTAAGCCGGCCTCCCAAACAGAGCATGGTATGGGCTCTTAATTTTCACCACCTCAAAGTTAACTTCTCAGCTCTAGAATCATTGTCATCTCCAAGAGCCACTCCTAGTGTTATCCTACTCACAGGATACACAGACTTACCAGGCACCATCCCGTGAAAGATAGTATAGGATGGCCTAAGATCCTTGTCAGTCATATTCATACGTCAAAAGGTCTCATAATAAAGAATGTTGATACTGCTACCTCCATTCATGAGCACCTTCGTGAGTTTATATCCTCCCACTTGTGGAGCAACCACCAAAGCCAGCTGACCCGGATTATCAACCCGAGGCGGGTGATCTTCTCTGCTCCACATAATAGACTGCTCAGACCACCTTAAGTACCGGGGCACTGCCGGTTCAACAGAGTTCACCGCCCACTTATGGATTTTCTGATCTCTCTTGCACAGACTCGTAGTGAACACGTGATACTGACCACCATTTAGCTGCTTCGGATTACTCTGATAACCAGACTGCTGCCGCTGGTTTCCTTGGTTAGACTGCTGATGACAACCACCTTGATTGCCTTGACCCTGAAAGTCAGAGCTTGAACCGCCACCACCAAAGCAGGTCCGTGAGAGCCAGGTCCTGAGCCACCATGTGGACCATGATTGGAAAAATTGGCATTCCTGAACTCCTTCATGATGTAACAATCCGTCCACATATGACCAGACGGCTTACCAGGCGTGTCGTGCTTTGGACAAGGTTGATTCAGCATTGCTTCAAGGTTGAGTTTTGATCCTTGGGGCAGCTTCCCTTGCAACGCTGATTATTATTCTGTGCATTGGTGTTAGCCACAAAATCAAAACTACCATCAACCTTACGCTTACCGTTACCGGTTTGAACTGCCGAGTTATGTTGCTGCCCTTTTGTATTGCCGCCCTTCTTTCCCTTCCCCGGCTTATCATCATCAGACTCGGGATACTTGGTACTGTTAGAGTCGGCGTATTTGACGAAAGCCGCCATTAGCTCACCCATATCGCTGCAGTGGCACTTAAGCCACCCCAGCTTCTGCTTAAGAGGGAGGAAACGACAATTCTTCTCTAACATCAAGACTGCAGAACCGGCATTGATACTATATGACAAATGTATGATTGACGAGATTCGGTGCACACAAGGGTTGTTGACCCTCCTTCACCTTGAATGCAAGAATCTAAATCCAGAATTGACATAGGCTTCTTTCATGTATCCTTGAAATTCTGAATAAAACGCCTTTTTAACTCTGCCCATGACCCAATAGAATTAGCGGGCAGTGTTTTTAACCACGTACGAGCCGGCCCATCCAACATCATGGTGAAGTACTTAGCACACGCAGCATCGCCGACATCCAGCATCTCCATGGCCATATCATAACTTTCAATCCAAGCCTGTGGGGGTTGATCTGCCGTGTAATTGGGCACCTTACGGGGGCCTTTAAAATCCTTGGGCAAGTGCTCATTGCATAGAGCCGGCACTAAACATGTCACACCCAAGGTCCTAGAGGTCACTCCTGCTTCCACATACGCTGAAGGATAAACCGGCGGTTGTTGTTGAGCCGCCAGCTCTGCCTCACGCCGCGCTCTGCCCTGGTCTACCAAAATCTGAGCATCATTGTTGACACACGGCAGGTCAGGCCTGTGGGGCGATTGCGATGCTGCTCACTGCTTGACACGGTCTGTTCATCAATGTTCCTACTACAACTCTTACTTGGATGAGGTTTTGAGTGGATACAATCGCGACTGTACGAATAAGCCGTCTGCTCGGCCACAACCATCTGAAGAAGCTCTCTGGCTCTCCGTATTTCCATTGCCGCTGGTGATTCATCTTGGGCCGGGAGAGCCGCCTGTCGTGTTGCCGCAACTATCATGTTATCCAAGGGGTTAGAAAAATGCCACAGATGTGTTGAAACATGTTGAGGAGGGGTTACCTTCAAACATGGGGGATCTGTAGCCCGTGCCTGAACCGGTTCTCCTGCCACTAGTGCCTCAGCGGTTTGATTCACACTAGGCGGGTTACTGGGTCCTGCCCCTGGTGTGTTGAAAAGATTCCTCGCATCGTAAGTCGGGGGTAGCCAGCTCACATGCCTTCTGTTGAGAACAGCGTTTGACGCATCCATGTCCAAGCTTAAGCGGAAGCTCTTTACCTAAAGCCGTTGCGCCTCCCTTTGTAAGGTGGCTCGCTCCATTGCCATCTGGGTGTTCTCTGCATTCAACTCCTCCTTGGCTTGTGCTATCTCGTCACGTAATTTTGTAACCTCAGCGTTATGCTGAGCTTGATTCGCTGGGTTAACCATTGTCGTTAAGAATGTTGTCAGAGCATCCAACAGATCAGACAAAACTTGAGCCGGCGGGCGCACAGGGACTCCTACCCCGAAAGCCGTCGCTATTGCTGACCCGGAGATCACTGTCGCTGCAGTCGTAGAGTCCTCGCTGGCTATGTACCGGCCATGAAGACTGTGACCTGGTGTGGCGGCTTATAGGGGTCCGGAATACTGTCACCATCGGAACAACCCCCACGCCCGCCATCCTGAACTTGGTAGATGGAATTGGTCTCACCAGTAGAGACTCATCGCTTGAGTAAATAACCGTCTCACCACCAGAGTCAGAACCTCCTTCTAGCTCCGCTCCATGAACGCAACCGACAAAAACATGCTTCGGGGCGGCTTTAGCCTTGGTGGGTCACGCACGCCGAGCCGACTCGACGATGTCAGTGCAGATGTCCGGCTTAGCTTCCGACTCACCGATCTTGCCGATGAAGACGTGAATTCCGCCAAAGGGGACCTATTACTGAAAGTGCAACTATCCCTAGGTGGTTTTGGTAATTCCTAACAACATATAGCTCATTGAGCTAACATTATTCCAAGATAAATATTTCAGGAAAAGCTCAATGAATGGCATGGCATGGATGAGAAAAGTGGACCCCTCAAAATACTAAGGATAAAAGGATTGGCTCAAGCTCAAAGCTCAAGACTCTACATTTTATATTTTAGTGATCCAAGATCACATTGAGTCTATAGGAAAAGCCAATACTATCAAGGAGGGATGAGGTGTTGCTTAATGGCTTACTTGCTCAAAATGCTTAGTGATATGCTCCAAAGCCCTCAACTACTTTCTCACATCCACATATGACCTAAACCAAAAGTCAAACTCGGCCCCACCGATTCTTTCTATCCGGCGCCACCGAGTTCAGATGTCATACAAACCCTAGGCAAATCGGTCTCAACGAGATGGGATTGTAATCTCTTTGTTTCCCTTCGTAATGTTTCGGTACCACCGAGATGAGCGATCGGTCCCACCGAGATTGCAATGTAAACTCCCTATTTCCTTTTCGTAACATTTCGGTCCCACCAAAATGAGTGAACCGGTCCCACCGAGTTTACCTGACCAACTCCCTGGTTAGCTTATTACCAAAATCGGTCCCACCGAGTTTGTGTAATCGGTCTCACCGAGATTACATTATGCCCTAACCCTAATCATATCGGTCCTATCGAGTTGCATGTCGGTCCCACCGAAAATCCTAACGGTCACTAGATTTGCTGAATCGGTCTGACCGAGTTTATCAATTCGGTCCGACCGAGTTTATCAATTCGGTCCCACCGAGTTTGGCAAGTTGTGTGTAACGGTTAGATTTTGTGTGGAGGCTATATATACCCTCCACCTCCTCTTCATTCGTGGAGAGAGCCATAAGAACGAACCTACACTTCCAACTTGCATTTTTTGAGAGAGAACCACCTACACTTGTGTTGAGGCCAAGATATTCCAGTCCTACCATATGAATCTTGATCTCTAGCCTTCCCCAAGTTGCTTTCCACTCAAATCTTCTTTCCACCAAATCCAAATCCTGTGAGAGAGAGTTGAGTGTTGGGGAGACTATCATTTGAAGCACAAGAGCAAGGAGTTCATCATCAACACACCATTTGTTACTTCTTGGAGAGTGGTGTCTCCTAGATTGGCTAGGTGTCACTTGGGAGCCTCTGACAAGATTGTGGAGTTGAACCAAGGAGTTTGTAAGGGCAAGGAGACCGCCTACTTCGTGAAGATATACCACTAGTGAGGCAAGTCCTTCGTGGGCGACGGCCATGGTCGGATAGACAAGGTTGCTTCTTCGTGGACCCTTCGTGGGTGGAGCCCTCCGTGGACTCGCGCAACCGTTACCCTTCGTGGGTTGAAGTCTCCATCAACGTGGATGTACGATAGCACCACCTATCGGAACCACGACAAAAAACATCTGTGTCTCCAATTGTGTTTGAATTCTCCAAACCCTTCCCTTTACATTCTTGCAAGTTGCATGCTTTACTTTCCGCTGCTCATATAATCTTTGCATGCTTGCTTGAATTGTGTTGAGATTGCTTGACTTGTGCTAAGATAGCTAAAATCTTCCAAAGACTAAAATTGGGAAAAGGATAAGTTTTTATTTGGTCAAGTAGTCTAATCACCCCCCTCTAGACATACTTTCGATCCTACAAGTGGTATCAGAGCTTTGGTCTCCATTTTCTTTGATTTCCATAGCTTTTGGTGGTCATAGCCTTGGTTTCACAACCTAGGAGAGTATGGCGTCTAGCGAGGGAAATTATCACCATAGAGGTCCTTACTTTGATGGTACTAATTTTGCTAGTTGGAAGCATAAGATGAAAATGCATATTGTTGGACATAACCCCGCCGTTTGGGCTATTGTGTGTATTGGCTTGCAAGGTGAATTCTTTGATGGGAGAGAACCGAACCGTGAAGCTAGCACGGAAGAGTTGAAGATGCTGCAATATAATGCTCAAGCGTGTGATAACCTCTTCAACGGATTGTGCCCCGAAGAATTCAACAAAATCAGCCGTCTTGAGAATGTAAAGGAAATTTGGGATACTTTGATTAATATGCATGAAGGTACCAAGTCCGTCAAGGAATCCAAGTTGGATGTGCTTCAAAGTCAACTTGACAAGTTCAAAATGAAGGATGGTGAAGGTGTCGCTGAAATGTACTCTAGGCTTGCTCTTATCACAAATGAGATTGTCGGCTTAGGAAGTGAAGAGATGACCAACAAATTCATCATGAAGAAGATCCTAAGAGCTTTGGACGGAAAATATGATACCGTGTGCACATTGATCGAAATGATGCCCAATTACAAAGATCTCAAGCCAACGGAAGTCATTGGAAGAATTGTTGCTCATGAGATGTCACTCAAGGATAAGGAGGAACTTCACAACAAGTCAAGTGGTGCTTACGAAGCCTCATGTGAAGCCCCCACATCATCAAGTGAGAAACAAACCTTCAATGAAGAATTGAGCCTAATGGTGAAGAACTTCAACAAGTTTTACAAGAGTAGAAGCAAATAAAGAAGCACCAAGTCAAGGTCCTACAATGACAAAAGATCTTCTAGTCGAGAGCATAATTGCTACAATTGTGGAAGACCCGGACACTATTCCAATGAGTGTACGGCACCCTACAAAAGAAGAGAAGAATCACCTAAGAGGAGAAGTAGAAGAGAAGAATCACCACCAAGAGAGAGAAGGAGTAGCGATGATCGTTATGAACGAAGAACATCCCGGAGAAGCAAGGATTCAGAAAGGAAGGACAAGTCATCAAGGAGCTACACAAAATAAAGACATCAAGCTAATGTTGGTGAATGGGTATCCGGCTCCGACTCCGACAATCACTCTGAGAGAAGCTAGCACTCCGACTCCGAATATACTCAAGATGAAGGTGTTGCCAGTCTAGCACTTGTGTCAACCAACTCCTACGACATATTTGATCCACCAAATGAAGGACTTGGAAGATGCTTCATGGCTAAAGGCCCAAAGGTAACACATCCCGAGTATGTTGATTTCAATAGTGATGAAGATGACTTGTTAGGTGATGATGATTTACTTGTTGACAACTCTAGTGATGAATACTATGATGAAACATCAATTAATCATGCTAATCAAGATAAAACGAATGACAATGATAAGGAGAAGATTGAGCTTCTAACTAAAGAACTAAACACTCTTAAGTTAGCTCATGAAACTATCTTAGAAGATCATAGAGAACTTTTAAGGACTCATGAGAAGTTACGCTTTGAAAAGCTCAACCTTGAGCAAGAGCATGAGTTCTTAAAGGCAATCAATGATGATCTTCGTAAGAAAAGTTCTTCTTACATTGCCAAGCGTTTTCTCTTATCTACTTACATGCCTCAAGTCAAGTCTAGTAACAAGAACAAGAAGGATTCCACCTCTAGTAGTAACAACAATCATGCTAAATCCAATGTTGTTGCTTCTAGTAGTTCACTTGATTCCACTAATGATTCTCTTAGCCAAGTTACACTTGAGCAAGAAAATAGTTTATTGAAGGGAATTATAGAGAAAGGTGTTTACAAGAGCCTTGTCGGGAGTAAGTGATATGTCTCCGTCGTATCTACTTTTCCAAACACTTTTGCCCTTGTTTTGGACTCTAACTTGTATGATTTGAATGGAACTAACCCGGACTGATGCTATTTTCAGCAGAATTGCCATGGTGTTATTTTATGTGCAGAAAACAAAAGTTCTCAGAATGACCTGAAACTCCACGGAATATCTTAGAATAAACAATAAAAAATCCTCGCCAAAGATGAAGGCCAGGGGGCACACACCCTGTTCACTAGGGTGGGGGCGCGCCCCTCGCCCCTGGGCGCGCACCCTACCTCATGGGCCCCCTGGTGGCCCTCCGACGCCAACTCCAACTCCATATATTGGCTTTCGGGGAGAAAAAAATCAGAGAGAAAGTTTCATCGCGTTTTACGATACGGAGCCGCCGCCAAGCCCTAATATCTCTCGGGAGGGCTGATCTGGAGTCCGTTCGGGGCTCCGGAGAGGGGGATTCGTCGCCGTCGTCATCATCAACCATCCTCCATCACCAATTTCATGATGCTCACCGCCGTGCATGAGTAATTGCATCGTAGGCTTGCTAGACGGTGATGGGTTGGATGAGATTTATCATGTAATCGAGTTAGTTTTGTTAGGGTTTGATCCCTAGTATCCACTATGTTCTGAGATTGATGTTGCTATGACTTTGCTATGCTTAATGCTTGTCACTAGGGCCCGAGTGCCATGATTTCAGATCTGAACCTATTATGTTTTCATGAATATATGTGTGTTCTTGATCCTATCTTGCAAGTCTATAGTCACCTACTATGTGTTATGATCCGGCAACCCCGAAGTGACAATAATCAGGACCACTCCCGGTGATGACCATAGTTTGAGGAGTTCATGTATTCACTATGTGATAATGCTTTGTTCCGGTTCTCTATTAAAAGGAGGCCTTAATATCCCTTAGTTTCCATTAGGACCCCGCTGCCACGGGAGGGTAGGACAAAAGATGTCATAAAAGTTCTTTTCCATAAGCACCTATGACTATATACGGAATACATGCCTACATTACATTGATGAACTGGAGCTAGTTCTGTGTCACCCTGTGTTATGACTGTTACATGATGAACCATATCCGACATAATTATCCATCGCTAATCCGGTGCCTACGTGTCGGGGCCGTTCCTTTCCGTGGCCGCGAGCACCTATGGGGCACGGGGGGGGGGGGCCTTCTAGTCCGGCAAGGGGGGCGGAGGCCGCGCGCAGAGCAGATCGAGGTCGGGCGCGCGCGGGGGAGACGGGCGATTTTTACCCAGCTTCGGAGCTCTCCGGAGAGATAAAACTCCTACTGCTGCTTTGTGTTTGTATTTTATCTTGCTCGAGAGTGAGCGTACGGTGGTATTGCGTGTGTCGAATGGACGGAACCCCTTCTACGTGCGCATGGGCCTCCCTTTTATAGTCTGAAGGGGGCTCCAACAGGTGGCAACGTAGGAAGAGGGGGTAGAAAGGTAAAAACGCAGGTTGGTACAACAGTGACCAACAGTGTCCCCTACCTAACTCTAACGGCAGGGGGCAAGGGCATTTAATGCCCATCCGGTCGCCCCAACAGTGCAGAGAAACGACCGTTAGGTGAGCCACCGGTTGCCACGATGGCGTCTCGGTCAGCTCTGCTTGCCACCTTGCTCCGCATGGCTACGCACCGCCCCGCCACGTGCCCCTGGGGTGGCCCTGGGGTGACACGTCGCTAGATGCGCTGGATTTTGGGTGGCCGCCTTGCCGCGGCAAGTGCCTTGCCGCGGCCCTTCTCTTGTCGTGCCGGCAAGCTTGCCGTCCGTCGGGCCTTGCCGGGACGCGCGGGGCGCCGCGGCAAGTCTTCTGGAGATGCCTTGGTCGGCCTTCCCGGCAAGCTCCTCTTGCTGGGGCCTTTGTTTTCTTGGTTAATACTTTGTTCTTGAATGGTAGTAATAGGAAATGACGGGGGGTCTTGGCGGGCGTCCGGCAAGCCTTGCCGCGGGGTGCTACGACTGCCCGTGCACGAGTTCGGGGTACTAAGGTACCCCTACTTTAGTACACCGACAGGAGCCCCCGGGCCTGGGCCATACACGGTGCCGAGCGTTGTTGGGCCAGGCCTAAAACAGTGCACGAGCACGCGTGGCCTGGGGCCACACAGAATCGGACTCCGTGGCCACCGCTCCCGCAACGGCACGCGTCGATTGCGGCGTCATGGGAGAGAACGTGGTCAATACTTAACTCCAGGAAATGCGTAACGTCCGCATCCCCTGTTTATAAGCAGAGGAAACGGGGCCGTTCCCCCACTTTCGCCACTTGCAGTTCCTTCCTCCGAAAGCTCCGCCGCTCTCCTCCGTCCCCTGAATCGAGAAAAAAAAAGCACTCCGCTGCCCGTCGCCGCCGTCGCCGTCGTCGCCATCGTTGCTTTCGCCTCCCCCTGCTGCCCCCGCCATGGCTCCGAAGGCCGGGAAGGCCACGAAGGCTGCGAAGGCCGCAAAGGCCGCGAAGTCGGCCGAGGCACTAGAGCTCGAGGCGCTGCGCAAGAAGCAGGTGCTTTTCTCCCCCGAGCTCACCCCAGAGGCGTTGCGGTCGGAGTTCCACCTCTTTTGGTCGACGGAAACGCGGGCGCACCCGCGCACGTCGGTGCTTTCCGCGGAGGCCTCCAAATCGAAGAAGTGCCCCAGAGGGTACTACTTCTTCCCTGTGTTCTTCTATTGCGGGCTCTGCCCGCCTTTTTCCGATTTCTTTTGCGACATCATGAACACCTACGGGTTCCATCTGCTTGATTTCACCCCCAATGCCGTTCTGACAATGGCGGTTTTCGCGCACCTCTGTGAGAACTTCATCGGTATCCTCCCCAATGTCGCTCTTTTTCGCCATTATTTCTCCCCTCGGGCCGAGAAAGGGGAGCCACTGGCTGGCGGAATTGCCTGGACCTCCCGGATGGGCATGAAGGAGGTGTACTTGACGGGCGAGCTCCGCAGCAAGTGGGACGAGTGGAGGGCGGAGTGGTGTTGGATCTGCGATGCCGATCCGCCGTCGTTCACCAAGCTGCGCAAGACTCGGGTGGTGCGCGGCAGTGACTGGAGCGCTCTGTCGCCGGACGACGCCAAGCTGACGATCGCCACCACCCGAATCCTCCGGCTCAGGCACGCCGGACTCACAACAGGGGCGGTCGGCGCAGATTTCCTTCGTCGTCGTATCGCCCCTTTGCAGGCAAGGGGGAGGCCCGCCTGGCTATTTAGCGGCCCGGCAGATTTCATGAGGCTGCGCCCAGGCCTCAACTTCAACTTCACGGTCCTAGAGCTTGACGCGATGCTGAGGGAGACGTTCAAGCACGACGCCCATCATCCAGAGTGGTTCCGGCTTCCGCAGGGCGTCATCCCCTTGTGCAACAACTCCCAGCGCGATCGCATCTGCGCAATGATGCCAAAGTGCGACTCGCACGGGGTAAGTGCCAACTGGATAGAGCCCGCCGCCGAGGTCGTGCAGCAATTCTTCGATGACTTGTCGGAGGCGGCAGTCAATTCTGACGAGCAGAAGCTCCTCACCCGCGCCACCACTGCCAACGAGCTGGCGTACATCGCTAGCAGGGCCAAGGAGGCGGCGGCAGCCGCTGCCGCGGGCGAGTTTGGCTTCACGCTAGCGGAGGCGGAAGCAGCTGAGGCGGCAAGCCTTGCCGCCCGGGAAGATCTTGCCGGAGAGGGCGACGGCGAAGGGGAGGCCTCGGCCGAAGCGAGCCAGCCCGCCGAGGGCGCGAGCGGCCAGCCGTCTTCGAGCAACTTGCCGCCGATGGAGCCCTCAGCGCAGCCCCAGTTCCGACCGAGAAGGCGTCTCCGTCGAGTTGGAGAGCTGGCAGAGGCGCAGGCCGATCAGCAGCCGCGGAGCCGCGGGACGCGCTCTGCCGCGGCAAGTTTCGTCGCCGCAGGAGGGTCCCAAGCCGCACCGGAAACTGAGGCGGGATCTTCCCGGGCCGCCACGCCTGACCCTGCCGCAGCCCTTGGCAAGCGCCAGAGGGAGCCTACCCCTCCGCCACGCCGCGCAGGGAGGGCACCGGAGTTTGACCTCTCCGCGCTGAGCTCTGATGACGACGAGGAGGAGGAGGATGAAGAGGAGTAAGGCTTCCCCCGTACTGCACTCGCCCTTCTCTTGATCCTTGTTGTTGTTTGTCTTGTATCTAATCTGTTTTTCTCTCCGAACTCCTGTTCTATCTCAGGACTTTGGCAGAGAGAGCGGCTAAGAGGGCCAAGGTCCCTGTGTTTAACATCGAGGACGATCCTGCTATCGTGGCAGAAGATGCGTCCGAGACCACTTTGACGGACCTGGTCCCTTCCCCTCGCAGCAGCTCCCAGCACAGCCCCCAGCGTAAGTGCCTTGATTCACTTCCTGCCGTGGGGCACACATGGTCGCCTCTTCTTCTGCCAATATCTTGGTTATTGACTCTTTTGTATACAGGAGAAGAACAGGCCCACCAGGAGCAGTCGGGGGCCGACCCGGAGGTGTCGTCGGCCTCGACTACGCCACCAAGGGTTGATTCCCCGATATGGGAGCCATCTCCGGCAAGGAAGGGGTCTCCGGCAAGGGGTGGGACCAGTGAGCCCCCGGTGGTGGAGCCCACGATCACAGAGCCCAGCACAGGTGACCCTCCTTGTCGGGACTCTCCCTCGGGTTCTGCGGATCTCCCTTTTCCTTCTTTTGGGCATTTGCTTGACTGTCCCTTCCTTTCCCTACCTTCAGATCCTCCCCTTGGGGACCCGATGGAGGCTGAGGCCACCGGCGAGGAGGGCGGGCGCGGCAATACTGGGGATGCTGCCGCCGCTGAGGAAGAGGCCGGCGCGGAGGAGCCCGCCGGCGAAGAGGCCGCCAAGGCCGCTGGCACAGGGGCCGGCGAGGGGTCCGGCGACCGCACTGACGACCCAGAGGACGCAGGAGCGCAAGGCACTGCACCGACTGCCGACCCCTTCGCCGCTGACGCGGCGCTGGGCTCCGAGGAGCCTCAGCCCGGCGCATACTTGAAAGCCGGCGAGGGCGTATACATCAAGCTCCCCTGGGCGTCAAGCTCCAGGGCACCGGTTGAAGGAGAGGAGTTTGATGGGGAGGTACTTGCCTCTGCTGGGCTGGCAGTGGTCGACAGGCCAAGCAGCAGCAGTGGCGACTCCGAGGAGGAGCAGCTGCTCCGAAAGCTGGTGTCACTCTACCGCGTCCGGCAAGCGAAGCTCGAGTCCCGGGAAGCGCTTGTCGCGCAGGCGGGAGTTGACATAGAAAAGCATGCGCAAGAACTCAAGAGCCGCAACCAGGAGGCCCTCCAGTCCATTGCTGAGGAGAGGGCGCAGCTCGATGAAGCGAAGAAGGCGTTCATCCTGGAGAAGGCTGAAGCCGAGGAGCAGCAGAGGCTCGTCGCCGAGGAGCTGTCCAAGCGGGACGGCAAGCTGATACAGAGGAAGGCGTACTTGGATAGCCATGACGAGGAGCTCGCCGTCCGGTAACAATCACTTGGCGGGGCACTCAAGGAGGCGAAGGATGCCGCCGCGGCTGCCGAAGCCGCCAAGAAGGAGTTGGAGGAGAAGGTGACGCAGCTGGAGGCGGACGCGACAAGGAAAAACGAAGAGCTTGCCGCACTCCAGCGCGATCGTGAGAAGGATGCGCACGCTCACGGTGATCTGCAAGTCCAGCTCTCCGAGAAGATCAAGGAGCTGAATGCCGCCAAGGACTCGAGCGCTGATCTAGAGCTGAAATTAGCCACCTTGACGGAGACGCTGGACGCCGCCAAGAAGCGAGAAGATATCCTGAGGAAAGACCTCAAGGGCAACGAGGAGCTGCTGACGAGGGCCGTCGAGACCCAGAACACCTTCAAGACCACGATGGAGCTCTGGACGGAGGGCCTCGTCAACATCGCCGCGCTCATTGACGAGGATTTGGCGGAGCTGAACTTGACGGGTTTCGGGTACTCCACTGAGGAGAATCTCCAGCCCAGCGCCAAGCTCACGCTCTTCTTCAAGGATGTGGTGACGGCTCTCCGGCAGCTCCGGGAAAGGATCCCGAAGCAGCTGGCCGACGAGTCGCGCGCGATCTGCGCCGGGGTCTTGGAGAAGGTGTTGGTGAAGGTCCTCTTCCGCAATCCGGGCATCGACCTCTCCCGCGTCACCAAGAAGCTGCCGGAGGGTGCTGATCTTGAAGAACTCAGGGCCATCGTCGCACCCATCGTGGACAAGGTGAACGAGGTCAGGAGGGTCGACGGCGGGCGCGCGGATTAGGCCGCTCTTCTTCTCCCGTTTTCTAGCTGCTGTCGTTCTGGTTACGAGAACAATTTAATCAGTGCCACAATAAGTCATTCTTGTAATATAACTCTATTCTAGGTACTGCTCGCTATGTTATTCCCTTTACTCTGTTGCATCCCTTGTATGCTTTTACCCTACGCTTCGAGGGATCTTGCCGGCGCGAGCACACTTGCTGAGTGCGGAACATCAGCAGCCTGCCGGCGGTGCTGCCTCCGGCAAGAAATCTTGTCGGGACAAGTTGCAGCTCGCTTGTATTGTCGAGCGGGCTCGGAGACAATGCAGGGTCGCAACTTAGCCGCGAGTCGATTCCTCCGCGCACAGGTTTTCCATACAAGGCACGAACGTTCAAGGGATATAACTCAAAAAAATTTAAAATTGACTGGGCTCAAACTTTAGCCACTTAGCTTTTTTTTGTCTTCTTTGTCCCGGCAAGGCTAGATTCTTTTGAACGGCGCCTGGTCCAGACCTCGCCTGGTCCTGACCTGACCTTTATCCCCCCCTGGTGAACTTGTGGGCGGAGGAGTCTTCTTTTTTGAGAAGAAAGAAGAGAAAATAATGAAATAGAACCCTAAGGTTCTTTATTGCTTACCGGGGGAATGTGCTGCACGAAGTGTCAGATATACATGCAAGAAAAATAAATATGCACTGAATTTGACAAGATGTGCAGGGCACATAGAGTTTTATTTACGCAAGGGAGATGCGCCCGGCTTTGTACAAAGTGTTACATGCGACAGCGGCAAGGCTTGTACAAAAGGTGGTTGCCGGAACGGGTCCGGCAACCGCGCCTTATGGATAAAACTTGCGAAGATGTTCTATGTTCCAGGAGTTGCTCACCGGAATGCCATCTTCTGTCTCAAGGCGGACAGCGCCGGGCCTAGTGACTCATTTCACCCGATAAGGGCCCTCCCACTTCGGCGTCAACTTGTTTGAATTCTTGGCGGATTGAACGCGCCGAAGAACAAGGTCGCCTTCCTCGAAGCTTCTGGCGTTAACTTTGCGGCTATGATAGCGGCGCAAAGCTTGCTGGTAGCGAGCAGCTCGCACAGCAGCCTGAAGACGATCCTCCTCGAGGAGCAGCGCGTCATCTTGTCGCAGCTGCTCTTGCTCAAGCTCATCATAAGCGAGCACTCATGGCGATCCGTATACGAGTTCCATGGGGAGAACTGCCTCTGCTCCATAGACAAGAGCAAAAGGTGTCTGGCCAGTGGCTCGATTTGGTGTCGTCCTGATCGACCAGAGAACCACCGGCAACTGCTCGATCCAATTCTTTCCGCACCTATGTAGCCTATCGAAAGTTCTGGTCTTGAGCCCGCGCAGCACTTCAGCGTTTGCCCTCTCCGCTTGACCATTGCTTCTTGGGTGAGCAACAGAAGCGAAGCAGATCTTGGTGCCAAGATCTTGGACGTATTGCATGAAGGTGTGGCTCGTAAACTGTGTGCCATTGTCGGTGATGATCCTGTTAGGGATCCCGAAACGGCAAACAATCGACCTAAAGAACTTGACTGCTGATTGTGCTGTCACCTTCCTCACTGGCTCCACTTCAGGCCACTTTGTGAACTTGTCGATTGCAACGTACAAGTACTCAAAGCCCCCGACAGCTCGGGGGAAGGGGCCGAGGATGTCGAGCCCCCAGACCGAAAATGGCCAGGACAAAGGGATTGTTTGGAGAGCTTGAGCTGGTTGATGAATCTGTTTGGAATGGAACTGGCACGCTTCACACTTGGTTACTTGTGCAATTGCATCTTGGAGGGCTGTCGGCCAGAAGAAGCCTTGCCAGAAAGCTTTGCCGGCAAGTGCTCTTGCGCCAATGTGGTGACCACATATGCCTCCATGTATCTCTGCCAACAGTTCTTGTCCATCTTCCCGGGAAATGCACTTCAATTTCACTCCGTTGAATCTTTTTCTATATAGTATGTCATCGACAAACTGGTACATACTTGATTGCCGGGCTACTCTTTCCGCTTCTTCCTGTTCTTCGGGAAGTTCTCCTGTCTGAAGGAAATGGACTATTGGCCGTGCCCAGGCTGGAGCTTGCGGCTCGACAGCGAGGACTAAAGGCGCAAATGTTGCTGCAGGAACATCCGCCTCAATGGCGAGGATCAGGGATCCTGTCGGAGCGTGATGTTCCCCGGCAAGCGTGTCGGGACACAGCTTGTCGGGAGCGCCTGCTTCAACGAAGCAAGCCTCGGGGCTTGTCGGAGTAGACTGCTCCTCAGCTCTTTTTGTGCTGATCCTGGGAACCTTCTTGGCGGCGGCCCCGGGGAGCTCTGCCGGAAAGTGGTCGCCAGCAGGCAATTTTCTCTTCTTGCTTGGTCTAGTTGATGGTGTGACGGATGGCTGAGTCAGCTTGAGCACAAAAATCCCTGGTTCCACAGGCAATTTGAGTGTGGCACATTTTGATAGGCCATCTGCAATGTCGTTCTGAACTCTCGGAACATGCTCCATTTGCAAGCCGTCAAAATGTTCCTCTAGCTTCCTCACTTCATCAATGTATGCTTCCATCAGCGGACTCTGGTAATCTTTGTTGACTTGGCGGATGACAAGTTGTGAGTCGCCCCTGACAATAAGTTTCTTAATCCCAAACTCTGCTGCTATTCTGAGTCCGGCAAGCAGTCCCTCATACTCTGCAGTATTATTTGTGGCTTGCTCCTTGGGAAAGTGCATTTGGATCACATACTTGAGGTGTTCTCCGGTGGGGGCGACAAGTAGTACGCCTGCACCGGCGCCTTGCAGCGAGAAGGCACCGTCAAAGTACATGATCCATTCCTTGCTAACCTCTTTGACAGGGATGCTCCTCTCCGGAGATTCTTCGTCCGGTGTTGGCGTCCATTCCGCTATAAATTCCGCCAAAGCCCGGCTCTGAATAGTCGAAGTACTTTCGAACCTGAGGCCAAAGCTTGACAATTCTAGTGCCCACTCGTCAATCCTGCCCATTGCTTCTGGATTCTGCAGTATCCTCTTCGGCGGAAAGCGAATAACAACCGTGATCTCATGTGCTTGAAAATAATGGTGCAGCTTTCTTGAGGCCATGAGTAGGCCGAAAAGCAACTTCTACACACCAGAGTATCTTGATCTAGCCCCCTGTAAAAGGGAACTGACAAAGTAAACTGGGCGCTGCACCTTCTTCTTCTGTTTTTCTTCCGGCAACTGTGCGGATCCGTCCTTGGCGGAGCCAGAATTCGTCGGATCAGGGCTTGCCGGGCCAGAGATTGTCGGAGAAGCCCCCTGCTTGTCGCTGGACTCGCTCGCCGCAGTTGCTGGTTCATCATCTGTCTCCCTCTCCGCCACTAACGCAGCACTAACCACTTGATTGGTTGCCGCCAGGTATAGTAGCAACTCCTCTTGTGGCTTAGGTGCGACAAGTGTGGGAGTGGAAGACAAATATTTCTTCAAGTCTTGCAGCGCAGCCTCCGCTTCCGGGGTCCATTTCATGGGACCTGCCTTTTTCAGGATTTTGAAAAATGGCAGGGCGCGTTCAGCGGACTTGGAATCTACTGAGAGCAGCAATGCAGCCGGCAAGCTTCCGTACGTCCTTGACTCGCTTTGGTGCTTCAATTTGCTCAATGGCCTTAATCTTGTCGGGATTGGCTTCAATCCCCCTCTGAGGCACGAAGAACCCGAGAAGCTTGCTAGAATGGACTCCGAATACACACTTCTCGGGGTTCAACTTGAGATTGACCTTTCGCAGATTTGTAAAAGTCTCATCCAAATCTTGGATTAGGGTCTCCTTGTCCTTGCTCTTCACCACTATGTCATCCATGTAAGCTTCTACATTCCTGTGCAACTGCAGCTCAAAAGCATGGCTGACTACTCTTGCAAATGTTGAACCGGCATTCTTCAGTCCGAAAGGCATCCGTACGAAGCAGTACGTGCCACATGGAGTGATGAATGCGGTTTTCTCTTCATCCTCTTCTGCCATGAAGATCTGATGATATCCTGAATATGCATCAAGGAACGAAAGCAGATCACATCCTGCTGTGGAGTCAACAATCTGGTCGATGTGAGGCAAGGGGAATGGATCCTTGGGACAGGCATTATTAACATCAGTGAAGTCAATGCAAAGCCTCCACTTCCCGTTCGCCTTGCGCACGACTACTGGATTGGCTAGCCACGTTGGATGGAGTACTCCTCGGACCAATCCTGCTGCTTCCAACTTCCTGATCTCCTCTGCTATGAACTCTTGACGCTCTACTGCTTGCTTCCTGACTCTTTGATTGACGGGCCGCGCGTGAGGGCAGACGGCAAGGTGGTGCTCGATTACTTCCCTGGGAACACCGGGGATGTCAGATGGTTGCCACGCAAACACATCGACATTCGCCCGCAGGAAAGCAACGAGCGCGCTTTCCTATTTAGGATCAAGCGTGACACTGATGGTGAAGGTACCACCAGTGCCGTCCTCCTTGGCGGCCACCTTCTTGGTCTCTGGTGAAGCTACCTTCGCCTTCTTGCACTTGCCGGTGGAGCTCGATGGTGCGTCCTCGACGGCAGCGCAGCACTCCGGGGAGGTGCACTTGCCGGAGTGGGCATTAGAGCTGCTCTTGCCAGACTTGACTTTCTTCTCCGGCAAGATCAGCGCCCTTCGGCAGCCTGCACCGTGATGGTGTAGACGCTGAGGAACTCTGATGGATGTATCCTGCCATCGTACTTCTCGGGCACGTCTGGCTTGAAGTTCTTGGTTCTGGGCCACTGGACTTGCCGCAGCTCGCGGGTGAACGCAGGGCAACCTGCCGCGTACGGCAAGTCGCTTGGTTCCCCTGGTGCGTGCATATCGACAGTGGGCCTAGCGCGCTGGTCGGATTGACGTCGCGCTTCCCTTCTGCGCTCGATGCGAGTGCGAGCGTCTTCATGCCGCCGTTCTTGGAGAACGTGGCGTTGATCGCGTCGGGTTCGCGGGTCCGACGACGCGGTGGAGTCGCCGTCGGGGTTGGCCCGACGAGCCGGCGATCTTGTCCTTCGGGGCTGGGAGTGCACGGAGGTGGCACCCCCAGCGGTCTTGTCGGCGTCGGCTTGCTCCTAGGCGCCTTGCCGGGGCCTCGATGCGCTCGGTTGCTGGGGCTTGTCGCCGTTGGCGAAGCCGATGAGATGGTATATGGTCATCCTCCAGTCGTCGATCTTGTGCGGCGCCGGAGGGTAGTCTAGAAGCAGCTGGGCTCGGGCCAGCGCTTCCTCTGCTGTCTTGGGTGGTGGTGGCGACGAGCGGCGCGAGGAGCGGGATGTGCTCGGACTCCCAACTGGATTGGGAGGTGCAACACCCCGCCCGGGCGACCGTACCTCGCCCGCGCCAGCATGCGGGCGTGCATGCAGACCTCGAACGTCCCGCGACCCACCAGCTTGGCCTTGTTCCTACGCGAGCACAGTGCTAGGAGCACCGGGGCGTTGTCGACCTTGCACTTCCTGGGAAGGGTGCGGTGTCTGCACGGTCGCCGACGCTTGCGGGGCCTTGTTTTCGGATCTGGTGATGACGTGAGTCCCACCGTCGGCGCCCACTCCTCCGCTGGCGTCCACTCCACCGCCCGTTTGCTCCGGCGGTGGTGGCGGAATCGATGTAGACGGAGCGGCCACCTCCGAAAGCTTCTTCTTCGGTGGCATGTTGATGAAGGCGTTGATGCAGCGCGCGCGGAGACCGGATCAGATGCTCACGACCTCGACGCTCCCCTACCTGGCGCGCCAAAGATGTCGGGGCCGTTCCTTTCCGTGGCCGCGAGCACCTATGGGACACGGGGGGGCCCCTTCTAGTCCGGCAAGGGGGGCGGAGGCCGCGCACAGAGCAGATCGAGGTCGGGCGCGCGCGGGGGAGACGGGCGATTTTTACCCAGCTTCGGAGCTCTCCGGAGAGATAAAACTCCTACTGCTGCTTTGTGTTTGTATTTTATCTTGCTCGAGAGTGAGCGTACGGTGGTATTGCGTGTGTCGAATGGACCGAACCCCTTCTACGTGCGCATGGGCCTCCCTTTTATAGTCTGAAGGGGGCTCCAACAGGTGGCAACGTAGGAAGAGGGGGTAGAAAGGTAAAAATGCAGGTTGGTACAAAAGTGACCAACAGTGTCCCCTACCTAACTCTAACGGCAGGGGGCAAGGGCATTTAATGCCCGTCCGGTCGCCCCAACAGTGCAGAGAAACGACCGTTAGGTGAGCCACCGGTTGCCACGATGGCGTCTCTGTCAGCTCCGCTTGCCACCTTGCTCCGCATGGCTACGCACCGCCCCGCCACATGCCCCTGGGGTGGCCCTGGGGTGACACGTCGCTGGATGCGCTGGATTTTGGGTGGCCGCCTTGCCGCGGCAAGTGCCTTGCCGCGGCCCTTCTCTTGTCGTGCCGGCAAGCTTGCCGGCCGTCGGGCCTTGCCGGGACGCGCGGGGCGCCGCGGCAAGTCTTCTGAAGATGCCTTGGTCGGCCTTCCCGGCAAGCTCCTCTTGCCAGGGCCTTTGTTTTCTTGGTTAATACTTTGTTCTTGAATGGTAGTAATAGGAAATGACGGGGGGTCTTGGCGGGCGTCCGGCAAGCCTTGCCGTGGGGTGCTACGACTGCCCGTGCACGAGTTCGGGGTACTAAGGTACCCCTACTTTAGTACACCGACACTACGAGTTTTCCATATACCGGTTTACACTTATTTACTTTTCTGTTGCTACTGTTACAATCACTACAAAATACCAAAAACATTACTTTTGCTGTCTTTACTTTTGTTACCGTTACCACCACTATCATATTACTTTGCTACTAAACACTTTGTTGCAGATACTAAGTTTCCAGGTGTGGTTGAATTGACAACTCAGCTGCTAATACTTGAGAATATTCTTTGGCTCCCCTTGTGTCGAATCAATAAATTTGGGTTGAATACCCTACCCTCGAAAACTGTTGCGATCCCCTATACTTGTGGGTTATCAAGACCTTTTTCTGGCGCCGTTGCCGGGGAGCATAGCTCTATTCTTTGAGTCACTTGGGGTTTATATCTGCTGGACACTATGAAGAACTTGAAAGACGCTAAGACAAAAATTTATCCCTCAACTACGAGGGGAGGTAAGGAACTGCCATCTAGCTCTGCACTAGATTCTCCTTCTGTTATGAATAAGTTTGCGACACCTAAACCTACTACTGCTATTGATTCTGATATGTCGCATGTTATTGATGATGCCACTTCTGCTATGCATGATACTTATGATGAAACTACTTCTATGCTTGATACTACTGTGCCACTCGGTGAATTTCTTGATGAGCAAATTGCTAGGTCTAGAGAAAGAGAAATTAATGAACCTGAACACGATGATGTTAGTGACGATGGGCCTATGCCTTCTATTCCTGAGGGTTATCTTTTTAGTGCTGAATCTTTTGAAGCTATTGTTGCTTGCCAGGATAGTCTTGAACGTAAGAGGTTGCTAACTAAGTGGAGTAAAGAATCTTTTAGAGGTAGGATGAGACCTGACCCTTCTTTTGCTACTTCACCTATTTGTGTTCCTGATTATGATTATTATGATATTCTTGTCGATCCAGATATAATTACTTTGGTTGAATCTGATCCTTTTTATGGCTATGAATCTGAAACTGTTGTGGCACATCTTGCTAAGTTAAATGATATAGCTGCCCTATTTACTAATAACCTGAGATCGCGCTACTTTTATATACTCAAAATATTTCCGTTCTCATTAAAGGGTGATGCTAATAAATGGTTTAATTCTCTTTGATCCTGCTTGTGTGCAAAGTCCCCAGGATATGGTTTATTACTTCTCTGCTAAATATTTCCCTGCTCATAAGAAACAAGCTGCTTTGAGGGAAATCTACAATTTTGTGCAAATTGAAGAAGAGAGTCTCCCACAAGCTTGGGGGAGGCTTCTCAAGTTACTTAATGCTTTGCCTGATCATCCTCTTAAGAAACCTAAAATATTTGATATCTTTTATAATGGACTAAGTGATGCTTCCAGAGATTACCTGGATAGTTGTGCTAGTTCTCTTTTCAGGGAAAGAACACCGGATGACGCTGAACTTCTATTGAATAATATGTTGGCTAATGAAAATAATTGGGCACCTCCTGAGCCAACTCCTGAGCCAGCTCCTGAGCCTATTACTGAGACTATTCCTAAACCAACTCCGAAGAAGAGAGGTGTTCTATTTCTCAGTCCCGAAGATATGCAAGAGGCAAAGAAATCTATGAAAGAAAAAGGTATTAAAGCTGAAGATGTTAAGAATTTACCTCCTATTGAAGAAATACATGGTCTTAATTTACCGCCTGTTGAAGAAGTATGTGATTACTTATTTGCTGAAGAACCTCCCGATATCCCGACACAGGTAGTAAAGGTATATTCTCTCTATAGATATGATAAAGCTGAAGTTCCTCCTACTAAAATTGCTAGTCAGTGCTTGGACGAGTTCGATGACTTTATGTTTAAGCAAGATGACTTTAATGCTTATTTTGGTAGACAATTAAAACAGAATACCTTTATGATTAAACGCTTGAGTGATTATATGGCTGATATTAGAGGTGAACTTAAACTTGTTAGCAAACATGCTCAACCTAGTGATAATGAACTTAAACGCTTGAGGTTACTAAAAATTTCAGATTGTTTCAGAAATAATGAAGAGACTTTTGAGGTGATGAACATGAACCTAGTGATAATGTTAATGATAATGTTCATGTTGATGCTCAACCTAGTGATGATAATGATGTAGAAGTTGAACCTGCTGTTGATCTTGATAACCCACAATCAAAGGATCAATGTTATGATAAAAGAGACTTTGTTGCTAGGAAACATGGTAAAGAAAGAGAACCATGGGTTCAGAAACCCATGCCTTTTCCTCCGAAACCATCCAAGAAAAAGGATGATGAGGATTTTGAGCGCTTTGCTGAAATGATTAGACCCATCTTTTTGCGTATGCGATTAACTGATGTGCTCAAAACAAATCCTTATGCTAAGTATATGAAGGATATCATTACTAATAAAAGAAAGATACCTGAAGCTGAAATTTCCACCATGCTTGCTAATTATACTTTTAAGGGTGGAGTACCAAAGAAACTTGGAGATCCATGAGTACCTACTATACCATGCTCCATTAAAAGAAGTTATGTTAAAACTGCTTTATGTGATCTTCGAGCCGGTGTTAGTGTTATGCCTCTCTCTTTATATCGTAGACTTGACTTGAATAAGTTGACACCTACTAAAATATCTTTGCAAATGGCTGATAAATCAACTACTATACCTGTCGGTATTTGTGAGGATGTGCCTGTTGTGGTTGCAAATGTTACTATTTTAACGGACTTTGTTATTCTTGATATTCCCGAGGATGATAGTATGTCTATTATTCTTGGAAGACCTTTCCTTAACACTGCAGGGGCTGTTATTGATTGCAACAAAGGCAATGTCACTTTTCATGTTAATGGCAATGAGCACACGGTGCATTTTCCAAGGAAACAACCTCAAGTTTATAGTATCAACTTTATTGGAAAAATTCCATCGATTATATTTGGAGGTTTTGAATTTCCTCTCCCTACTATCAAGAAAAAGTATGATATTCTTATTGTTGGGGATTTTCATATCCCCGTTGAGGTAACTTAGTGTCATTCGAAATTTCTCCGGCTCCGTGATTATTCAGAATGAGTTTGTTAACAAGACTTGATCAACCTTGTTAGTGGGTTCATTTTGACGGTCACGAGATGGATGAAACTAGAAGCACAAGCTTCTGTACCCTTTTTATATTTTCTATTAATTAGTAGAAATAAAGTAAAATAATATTTTTTCTGTCTATTTCCTGACTTATCCGTGCAATATAAAAATATCCCGAAAATAAAGGTCCTCAGAATGCCATGCCAATTTAATATGATTTTTTGGGAATATTTGAGAATTTACTGTGCAGAAATTACCACGGGGGGAGCTGCCACCTGGTCACGAGGGTGGAGGGCGCGCCCTACCCCCTGGGCGCGCCCCCTGCCTCGTGGGCCCACGGTGGCCCTCCTCCACTTATTCCTGCACCCATCTTCTTCCTCTGTCTCACACAAACACGAAAAACCAACTCAAGCACGAGTTCCAGCCCC
Organism: Triticum timopheevii; assembly: GCA_963921465.1. NCBI lineage: Eukaryota > Viridiplantae > Streptophyta > Magnoliopsida > Poales > Poaceae > Triticum > Triticum timopheevii. The sequence continues at coordinate 192,586,133 of OY997272.1, read as the reverse complement.
CATTGCTGTGATTTTCGATCTCCTTGCTCAAAGCACCTCTCGCAAAACTGCTTGGGGAGATTGTTCCTTGGTATGTGACTCCTCCATTGGTCCAATTAGTTTTTGTTCTAGTGCTTTATTCATTACAAATTTGTGCTGCATAGATGACCATGTTCTTGAGCTTGCATGTCAAATTTATAAGGTTCCAAGTAGTTCTAATGCTTTATATAGGCTCTAGGCACTTGTGGGAGTTGTTACACCAATTTCATTGAAGTTGGTTCACTTTTATTTGAAGTTACTAAAATTTTCAGAAATTTTTCAGAGGAAACAATATGCTTAGGAGGATGTTCCAAGGTGGTCCTTCAAGGAAGCAAGGTCCCAGGCTTGCAATACGTGATGCTGACGAGGAACCACCAAGAGACGCACTCGTGAGGCCCTGTCAATGGCCCTCAGAAAATTCTATGAATCAAGTGGGAATTAAAGAAGAATTCTACGCATATGTGCGTAACGCCAATCTTGAGGACTTTGAAGCTGATAAATGCCCATAGTATCGTTACCTCACAAGTTCATTTGTGGGGAGGTTTGATTTTACAACTTCGCGTAATTCCCCTTCAGTCATGTTTGACCTTTATGACAAATCTTATACCATGGACTTAGAGGATTTCACTCTTGCATGCAAACTTCCATCTTGGGGTAGTATCCGGGATCCCCCTAAATCTGAATATAGACTTTCTTGCTAGAATAACTGTGGGCGAATCTAGAGATATAGCGCAGGCCACTATAGGGAGCATTCAATTTCCTGCTATACATTATTTTGCTCTCTTCATTGGTAGATGTATAACTGCTAAGGATGAAGCATGTCACATGTGTGCCCCTGATCTCAGCATTCTTAGAAGTGCTGTGTTAGGAGACCAATCTTATCATTTGGGCGTCATTGTAGCTCGTAGGTTGCATCAGAATAGGCATCGCGGAGATTTCTTTGGAGGAATATATGCAACTCGTTTAGCTAATTTTCTTGATGTAGACATTCGTGAGGGTGATATGGAGTTACCCTCTTCTTATTTAGACCTTGATTCTATGTTTTCCCACCAGTTCATTGAGAGGACTGGACCACCTTACCAGTATTGACTAATCTTTGACAGACGGCATGTGGTCCATGTTGCTCTTCCTGCTCCTACCTTCTTTGATTTTCAGGCGAGAGGAAGATATATTATTACCAGAGAGGAGGCAGATGAGTATGAAAGGGGAGTGGAGGCTGCTCGACTCCATGCTACAGCTCAGGCGGCAATAGCCGCTGCGTCACGATACGACCCCAGCTTCACCTACGGACATCCACCAGGCCACCCCTGGCAATATATAGACCAACTTAGGCCAAAAGCCTAAGATTGGGGGAGTACGTATTTCCCACCGACATTACATTTATGTTCACACACACTCATTGCTAGATGTCGGTGCTCATACTTTTTCACTGTTATATCCATGCTAGTTTATCTTCTTTTTTCTTGCTTTCTTCTTGTGTGTTTGATAAACCTTAAGAAAAAACAAAAAAATTAGTAGTAGTTTATTTCTTTGCTTGTAGTGGAAATTAAAAACAAAACCCAAAAATATTTCCCGTTCTTCTTCTTACTTGTTGGGAGCTTTCCCGTGTAAATAGTTTTTATTTTTCTTTTCCTTTCTTTGGGGGTCGAGAAGACCATATTGAAAATGCTTAGTGGCTCTCATATGCATTATTGTTTATCTAACTTAGAGCCCATATTACTTGTCTTCTCTCTTGAGTTGAATGCTTGCAGATTCCAGCTTAGTCCAATGCACGTGCACTCTTATATTATACACACCGTTCGGTCGTGCGAGTGAAAGGCAATAATGATGATATATGATGGACTTATTGAGAAGAGAAAAGCTGGTACGAACTCGACCTCTCTTGTTTTTGTAAATATGATGATTTATCATTCCTGATTCAGCTATTATGAAGTAAACATATTTGCAATGACATTTAGAGATTATAGTTGCTTGTGACATGCTTGATTAGCTATAAGTTATAATGGTTTACCTTGCGTGCCAACATGCTATTAGAATGATTACGATGTGGTATGATGGGATGGTATCCTCCTTTAAATGCATTGAGTGACTCAACTTGGCACATGTTCATGCATGTAGTTGAATCAAATCAACATAGCCTTCATGATATTTATGTTCATGGTGGATTATATCCTACTCATGCTTATATTCGGTGTAAATTAATTTTAATGCATGTTTACGACTGTTGTCGCTCTCTCAGTTGGTCGCTTCCTAGTCTTTTGCTAGCCTTCACCTGTACTAAGTAGGAATACTGCTTGTGCATCCAAACTCCTTAAACCCCAAAGTTTTTCCATATGAGTCCACTATACCTTCCTATATGCGGTATTTACCTGCCGTTCCAGGTAAATTTGTATGTGCCAAACTCTAAACCTTCAAATAAACATTCTATTTTGCATGCTCGAATAGCTCATGTGTTAACTAGAGTTGCCCTTATCTTCCGTGTTAAGCGGGTTATTCTCAAGAGGAGTGGACTCCGCTCCTCATTCACGAGAAAATGGCTGGTATTCGGGATGCCCAGTCACATGCTTTGTGCAAACTAAATCAAAATAACTGCAAACAAAACTCCACTTGGGACCCGTTGAATGTTGGAGGCACTCGTTGTTTCGAGCAAGCCATGGATTGATGCTTGTGGAGGAGGGGGAGTATAAACTTTACCATTCTATTTGGGAACCGCCTAAAATCTGTTTAGCATGGAAGATATCATCGTCTTTTAGTTGTTATGTTGACAATTAAAGTATGCCGCTCAAAATATAATTTATCTCTATTTCAAAACCGAGCTCTGGCACCTCTACAAATCCCTGCTTCCCTCTGCGAAGGGCCTATCTATTTACTTTTATGTTGAGTCATCACCCTTCTTATTAAAAAGCACCCGCTGGAGAGCACACTGTCGTTTGCATTCATTATGATTGGTTTATATTGGGTATGACTTGACTGGATCTCTTTTACCATGAATTACAATGTTTAGTCAGTCCTTGATCTTTAAAGGTGTTCTGCATTTATGTTTTGCGGTTTCAGAAAGGGCTAGCGATATACCATTTTGTTATATCATGTTATAATTATTTTGAGAAAGTGTTGTCATCTGAGTTTTATTATTATGGCTCGCTAGCTGAATATGCTATTGATATTAGTAATTGTGAGACCTACGTGTTATTGTGAGTATGGTTAGTTCATAATAATTGTTGAAACTTGAATGCTGGCTTTTCATGTTTACAACAACAAGAGCAAACAGAGTTTGTAAAAGTTTTTCTTTTTCTCTTTCAGTTTGTCAACTGAATTGCTTGAGGACAAGCAAGGGTTTAAGCTTGGGGGAGTTGATACATCTCCGTCGAATCTACTTTTCCAAAACTTTTGCCCTTGTTTTGGACTCTAACTTGTATGATTTGAATGGAACTAACCCGGACTGACGTTGTTTTCAGCAGAATTGCCATGGTGTTGTTTTATGTGCAGAAAACAAAAGTTCTCAGAATGACCTAAAACTCCACGGAATATCTTAGAATAAATAATAATAAATCCTCGCCAAAGATGAAGGCCAGGGGGCCCACAACCTGTTCACGAGGGTGGGGGCGCGCCCCTCCCCCCTGGGCGCGCCCCCCTACCTCGTGGGCCCCCTAGTGGCCCTCAAACGCCAACTCCAACTCCATATATTGGCTTTCGGGGAGAAAAAAATCAGAGAGAAAGTTTCATCGCGTTTTACGATACGGAGCCGCCGCCAAGCCCTAATCTCTCTCGGGAGGGCTGATCTGGAGTCCGTTTGGGGCTCCGGAGAGGGGGATTCGCCACCGTCGTCATCATCAACCATCCTCCATCACAAATTTCATGATGCTCACTGCCGTGCGTGAGTAATTGCATCGTAGGCTTGCTGGACGGTGATGGGTTGGATGAGATTTATCATGTAATCGAGTTAGTTTTGTTAGGGTTTGATCCCTAGTATCCACTATGTTCTGAGATTGATGTTGCTATGACTTTGCTATGCTTAATGCTTGTCACTAGGGCCCGAGTGCCATGATTTCAGATCTGAACCTATTATGTTTTCATGAATATATGTGTGTTCTTGATCCTATCTTGCAAGTCTATAGTCACCTACTATGTGTTATGATCCGGCAACCACGAAGTGACAATAATCGGGACCACTCCCGGTGATGACCATAGTTTGAGGAGTTCATGTATTCACTATGTGCTAATGCTTTGTTCCGGTTCTCTATTAAAAGGAGGCCTTAATATCCCTTAGTTTCCATTAGGACCCCGCTGCCACGGGAGGGTAGGACAAAAGATGTCATGCAAGTTCTTTTCCATAAGCACGTATGACTATATACGGAATACATGCCTACATTACATTGATGAACTGGAGCTAGTTCTGTGTCACCCTATGTTATGACTGTTACATGATGAACCACATCCGACATAATTATCCATCGCTAATCCGGTGCCTACGAGTTTTCCATATACTGGTTTACACTTATTTACTTTTCCGTTGCTACTGTTACAATCACTACAAAATACCAAAAACATTACTTTTGCTGTCTTTACTTTTGTTACTATTACCACCGCTATCATATTACTTTGCTACTAAACACTTTGCTGCATATACTAAGTTTCCAGGTGTGGTTGAATTGACAACTCAGCTGCTAATACTTGAGAATATTCTTTGGCTCCCCTTGTGTCGAATCAATAAATTTGGGTTGAATACTCTACCCTCGACAACTGTTGCGATCCCCTATACTTGTGGGTTATCAGTATGCAATTTGAGGAAATTGTACGCAAGCAAGGAAGGCACCGGAAGAACCAAGGTGTTGGTTTTGAACGAAAGTTCAATGCCAATGGAGTTGAGTGGGAAGAAGATCAATACCCCAAGACGAAGTTTGTTCCTCAACAAGAGAAGTATGATCCTACTTCCTTCAAAGGGACACAAGCCCAAGATGATCTTCCACCACAAGACCACAAGCAAAAAGGAAAGTGAGAGGATCGATATAGTTGACTAGAGGGGGGTGAATAGGCAACCGACAATTTTTAGCTTTTCTTTAACAATTTAAACTTTGCATCAAAGTAGGTTGTCTAGATATGCAACTAGGTAAACAACCTATATGATGCAACAACAACAAGCACACAAGCAAGCAAGGGATACAACACAAGTAAGCTTTCAAAAGTAAAGGCACGAGATAACCAAGAGTGGAGCCGGTGGAGACGAGGATGTGTTACCGAAGATCCTTCCTTTTGAGGGGAAGTACGTCTCCGTTAGAGCGGTGTGGAGGCACAATGCTCCTCAAGAATCCACTAGGGCCACCGTATTCTCCTCATGCCCTCCCACAATGCGAGATGTCGTGAATCCACTATTGGTGCCCTTGAAGGCGGCGACCGAACCTTTACAAACTAGGTTGGGGCAATCTCCACAACTTAATTGGAGGCTCCCAACGACACCACGAAGCTTCACCACAATGGACTATGGCTCTGAGGTGACCTCAACCGTCTAGGGTGTTCAAACACCCAAGAGTAACAAGATCCGCTAGGGATTAGTGGGGGAATCAAATATCTCTTGGTGGAAGTGTAGATTGGGGCCTTCTCAACCAATCCCGAGCAAATCAACAAGTTTGATTGGCTAGGGAGAGAGATCGGGAAAAAATGGAGCTTGGAGCAACAATGGAGCTTAGAGATGGAAGAGGTAGTCAACTAGAGGTAGGAGACACCCCTTTTATAGCTATGGAAAAGATCCAACCGTTATCCACATGTCCAGCCTGCGACATGCGGTACTACCGCTCCAGGAACGCGGTACTACCGCAGGGCCACGCGGTACTACCGTGAGGGACCATAGTACTTCCACGGCAGCAGCAGAGACTAGGACATGCCTGACTAAGAGTAGTACTTCCGCGAACGCGGTACTACCGCTCCCCTTGCGGTAATACCGCAAGGCAGGAAAGTCCTAGCCTACGAAGGGCGCGGATGAATAAAAATACATCCGTGCCTACTTCCGCTGAAAAAGAAACAGTGCAAATATCTGATGCGGTACTACCGCTAGGGAGCGGTACTACCATATGGCAGCTGAACCAGGCCGCGCGCGGTACTACCGCGCACGAAGTGCAGTACTACCGTGGAGGCGTGGATGTAAAAAATTACATCAGCTCCTACTACCGCGAAGCAGCAGTACAAGGCATGAGGGCCACGGTACTATGACTCCAGGGGAGCAGTACTACCGTTGGCACCCGCGGTACTACCGTGCGTGACGTGCGGTACTACCGTGGGGGCGCAGATGTAAAAAATTGCATACGCCCCTACTACCGCATCGCAGCGGCACTAGGCCTGGGAGCCACGGTACTACAACTCCAGAGGAGCGGTACTACCGTGGGCTCCAGCGGTACTACCGCAGGTGCTTGCGGTACTACCGCTCCAGGGAGCAATACTACCGCAAGCTCAGCAATAGCAGCCAGGACAATCACAAAGAGGATAACCAGGGGAAGCTCCAAAGAGCATGGGAAAGGTGGAGACAAGGAGGGAAATGTGTACGTGATGATTCCACCCGAACCTTTCCGACGCGGACCCCCCTCTTAATAGTACGACTCTCCTACGAATCAAATCCACCAAAAAGAAACGTAGAACAATGCCGTCTTCAAAAGTCTTCGAGGGGCACCGAACCATCTTATGCCTAGTGATGAAGCGTCTGAGGAACTCAAGGCACACGATTAGTCCACAAATGCATTGTCATCAATCACCAAAACACCTTAGGGATAAATATGCCCTTACAATCTCCCCCTTTTTGGTGGACTGATGACAATACAGGATTTGCACAAAAAGGAGATAATATTGAGCAGAGGCAAACCCCTCCTTTCTAGAATATAGACGGGCTCCCCCTAGATGTGTGCAATCTAGATGGATGCTTTGGACTGCATAGCACACAAACTAGTATCAACACTTCCCCTATATTTTAGAGACAAAGGCAAGATTACTAACATCTAAGCAAGAGCATAGCACACAGGTAGCACAATATATCACAAGCTCGCTAAGATAGATAGAGCGCATATGTCTTACACCATATGAAGGAAAGCAACCCAAAGCAACCAAAACGAGGTTCAAATAAGGTTCAAACGAGAGAGCAAACCCAAAGCAACCGAAACGAGGTTCAAACGAGGTTCAAACGAGAGAGCAAACACACCGAACACGAACACGACAAATAGACTCGCAAATCCCTACACTCTCTCCCCCTTTGGCATCGAGGCACCAAAAAGGCAGAGAGGACACCTACACACAAGCGGTGGCTCAAGCAGAGAAAATATCCCAATGCTTCCTCATCAAACTCGGCGGCAGGAATGGTTTCCTCGACGTCCTCCTCAGAATAAGTCCACCTGTAGCCTTGTTTCTCCATCCACTCAGCCTCTGGAGTGATGCAATCCTCAAAACCGCTAGACACGTCCTCTCCATAGAGATTCAAGATCTTCTTGTCCCGGCGGCGACTCTCCTTGGATGCCACGTGAGTCCTGTACTGCCCCTTAGCTTGCATGCAGAAAAGAGTCTTCATCTTGTCCTTCAGCTTCTTGGCCCACGAGGGCTCAGAGGAACTATGGGAAGACCTAGCAGCACGGTCCTCAGCAACATCCTCTTCTCCAGCCTCCTCCTCATCAACAGCCCTCCTAGCAGCAGACGCCTCAGCACGAGTAGTAGTGTTAGCCCAGTTGGGCTTGACACGGAGACAGATGGGATCATGTCGAATCCAGTCTGGAGCAAGGAACTCATCACCAGGGTACATCTTCTCCCAAGTCTTGGAGATCAACAGAAACAGATATGGTCTACAGATAGGCACCTTGCGGTTGAACACCGCAAATCGAAGCTCACACCACATGATGTGTGAGACATCAAGTGGCTGAGTTTGAGACACACGAGCCTCCTCGCATAGGAGCATCATATCCACCATATAGGCATGAACCTTGTCCTTGTCACCAATGCGAGGGAACAGAGAGTTGCGGAAGATGCGATACATGATATCCAGAAAAGAGTTGAGCACCCACGTCGACTTGCCATTGGGAAGCGCCTTCTCAACATAGAATGGCTGAAGCTTGTCCTTGTTAGCAGACTCAGAATTAGCATGGGGGCGAACACCCATGGGAGTGTCGAGCCCGTCATCAGGAACCTGGAGCAGATACATGAACTCCTTCCAGGTAGCAGTAAACTTACGGCCGTTGGTCATCCAGGTCATCCTCCGCTCCTCATCAGGGTGAAAGTATACTGAGGCAAAGAACTGACAGATAAGCTCAGGGTCATAGTCAAGGTGAAAAGAGATCACATGTTCAATACCAAACTGCTCCACCAAATCAAGAGCTTCTCCAAAGAACTCACGAAACTTGTCCTTCCTCAGGTGATGCATTTCTATCCATTTGACATCCACGTAGGTATTTTGCTTGTTCTTGATGACATCCAGATAAGTGAGAGTCTGCTGCTTGGTCCAAAAAAGTTCACATCCTCTGACAGTAGCACGAGGATTAACATACGGGTTGAACTGCCTGAGACGGATGAACTCAGATTGGGGTATCTCGTCCATGCCCTTAGTGGGTTCCTTGTGCTTACTAGCGGATGTCTTGACATGGCGCTTGGGAGCAGGGGAGCCCTCTGGTGCTTCACCTAGATTGCACAGATGCTTGGAGCCAGTGTCACGACTGGGATTGGAACGGCGAGAGCCACCACCTGAGACACAAAACGCAAAACACCCACGACAAACAAAAAAGATCAATGCAAAGACCATGGCAAAGCACAAGAAACACATAGAAAGTATACGTGAAAGTTGCCATGAGATAGATTGGACCCACGGTAGGACTGTCGGATGCTGCGGTACTAAAATTTTAGTACCGCTCCAAGTCGCGGTAGTACCGTGTGAGGTCACGGTAGTACCGGGGTGGGAGCGGTAGTAAGATCCTAGTGCCGCAGCGCGTGCGGCAGTAACGCGCCTGACGCGCGGTAGTACCGGACAAGCGGTAGTACCGCACATGTGGCGCGGTAGTACCGCACCTCGTCGGATCCGAACCAAAGTTTGAATCTGAGAGGAACCGCGAAACTGCGGCGGTACTACGGTTGATCAAATCTAGCACAATACTACTCTCTACGCAATACTACTCTCCTACATCCTACTCTTGCATAGATTTAGCCTAAAATCTCAAGAACACACATGTCTCCCCCAAAACACTAAAGGCAAAGAAAACAACCAAAACGAGAGGGAGTTGGGGAAAGACCTTGGTCCATGGCAAGAGCACGTGGTGGGGAACGATCCCACCGGACGGAATCGCAGGAGAGCAGCCGGAGGCGGAGATCCGGCGAAGGACGCCGGCCCCGTTCTTGAGCGAGGGAGAGAGAGACGAAGTGGGGAAACTGACGAATGGGTATGGGGGAGTTAAAACTCCCCCTGTCCGTCCATATCCCCACGGGTCTGCGACGGCGCGGTAGTACCGCACGTCATCGCGGTAGTACCGCTTGGGATGTAGAACTGCACCAAAGCGGTAGTACCGCTCTCCCAAGCGGCAGTAAAAAATTACTGCCACGCCGGGGCGGTAGTACCGTTCTCTCCTCAAGCGGTAGTACCGTGGCGGGCCGCGGTAGTACCGTGAGCTCAAGAAAAACACACGAAAAAGAGGTCTTTGCAAGGAAACTTTGAGCACAAGCGACACCACAAGGACACACACACCCCAAAAGCAGAAAGTCAACAAGAGGCAACCACGTGACACTACCTCTCAAAAGAGAGGGCGGTGGCCGGAGCCACCTATGTTTGAGTCAGTTGGTATGGCACCGTGAAGAATTATCCTTGGGCCCATGACCAAAACTCATCTTTGAAGCACAAGTACCATCAAAAATGGCTAATGTGAAAGAGTTGATCGATTTATGCATAATGGGGGAGGGAGAGTTCATTGACAGAACAACACTCCCCCTATGTCCATGCCTACACCTAAACTAGACAACAAGTTGAGTGTGGTGGGAGGTGCAAGGGTTCAAGTCACATTGCTCGAATCAATGATATTTAGCTCATGCCTTAACTCGCAAAATCTTGCTTCATCCAAGGGCTTCGTGAAAATATCTGCAAGGTTATCATGAGTGTTGACATACTTGAGCTCGATCTCCCTTCGCCTAACGTGATCCCGGATGAAGTGATACCGAATCTCAATATGCTTCGTCTTGAAATGTTGCACCGGGTTGAGAGATATCTTGATGGCACTTTCATTATCACACCAAAGAGGCACTTTGTCACAAATGACACCGTACTCCTTTAAAGTTTGCCTCATCCATAGGAGTTGTGCACAACAACTTCCGGCCGCCACATATTCCGCTTTGGTGGATGAGAGAGACACACAACTTTGCTTTTTGGAAGACCAACTCACCAAAGAGCAACCAAGAAATTGGCACCCTCCGGAAGTGGACTTCCTATCCACTTTGTCTCCCGCCCAATCGGAGTCCGTATATCCTTCAAGCTTGAAGTTTGCTCCTCTTGGGTACCATAATCCAAAGTTTGGGGTATGAGCCATATATCGAAAGATTCGCTTGACCGCCACATAGTGGCTTTCCTTCGGTGTGGCTTGAAACCGTGCACATATTCCCACACTCAACATGATATCCGGTCTAGATGCACAAAGGTAAACCAAGGAGCCAATCATGGAGCGATATACCTTTTGATCCACCGCTTTACCATTGGGATCAATGTCAAGTTGGCACTTGGTAGGCATTGGAGTAGAAGCTGGCTTGACATCACTTAGCTTGAATCTTTTTAGCATGTCTTGAGTGTATTTGGCTTGGTTGATGAAGGTACCTTCTCTTCTTTGTTTAATATCAAAACCAAGGAAGAACTTCAACTCTCCCATCGAAGACATCTTGAACTTGGAGGTCATGAGAGCGGAAAATTCCTCATTGAAAGCTTTGTTAGGGGAACCAAAGATAATATCATCAACATATAGTTGGCATACAAACAACTCCCCTTTGACCTTCTTAGTAAAAAGAGTGGGATCGATTTGCCCCACCTCAAATCCACAATCTTGTAACAACTCGGTAAGGTGGTCATACCATGCACGTGGGGCTTGTTTAAGGCCATAGAGTGCCTTATCGAGTTGATACACATGATCCGGGAAGTAGGGATCCTCGAACCCGGGGGGTTGCTTGACATAGACCAACTCATTAATAGGACCATTAAGAAAATCACTTTTCACATCCATTTGCTGCAACTTAAAGTTGTGATGGGAAGCATAAGCAATCAACAAACATATGGATTCAAGGCGAGCAACGGGAGCAAAGGTTTCACCATAGTCGATACCCTCGACTTGGGAGTAGCCTTGTGCTACCAATCTTGCCTTGTTGCGAATGATGTTCCCATGAGCATCTTGCTTGTTCTTGAATATCCACTTGGTTCCAATGATGTTGTGGTTCCCCGACGGCCTTGGCACCAATCTCCACACCTTGTTGTACTCGAAGTTGTTGAGTTCTTCATGCATGGCATTGAGCCAATCCGGATCTTTGAGTGCCTCATAGACCTTTTGGGGTTCAACACAAGAGACAAACGTGTGATGCTCACAACAGTTTTCTAATTGTCTACGAGTGCTTACCCCCTTTCTTAGGTTTCCAACCACATTCTCCATGAGATGACCTTTGGTGGTGAGCTTGGAAGCAATCTTCATGGCACGACCCTCTAATTCCTCCTCGGATGTGGAAGGAGGAGGATTAACTTGATTATCTTGAGTGCCGTCTTGAGCTTGTTCAAAATCTTGAGTTAGCTCTTGATCTTGAACTTGCTCGAGGGGGAGAACTTGACCTTGGACGTCATTAGGTGGTTCACCACCATCTTGAGGTTGATCTTGTCCTTGGTCTTGTTCATGAGGTTGAGGGCCTTCACTTTGTTCTTCGGAAGCATGTGGGTCTTGGGGAGGTGATGGCTCCACTTGAGTGGAGCATTGTCCTTCTCCTTCGGCCACAAGGGGTTCCTCAATGGGTAGAATATGACCAATACCCATTCTTCTTATGGCTTGGGGAGGAATTTCATCACCTACATCACAAGTACCACTTTGCTCCACTTGGGAGCCGTTATTTTCGTCAAACTCCACGTTACATGTCTCCTCAATGAGTCTTGTGGACTTGTTGAGAACACAGTAAGCATGAGAGTTTGTAGCATAACCAACAAATATGCCCTCATAAGCTCTAGCCTCAATTTTAGACAAACGAACACCTTTCTTGATAATGAAACACTTACACCCGAACACCCGGAAGTACTTGAGACTGGGCTTGTTACCGGTGAGTATCTCATAAGGAGTCTTGTTCAAGCCTTTGCGGAGATAGAGCCGATTGGATGCATGACACACTGTGTTGATGGCTTCGGCCCAAAAGTTGTATGGAGACTTGAACTCCGCCATCATGGTTCTTGCCGCATCCATCAACGCCCGGTTCTTCCTCTTCGTGACACCATTTTGTTGAGGGGTATATGGTGCAGCATATTGATGCTTGATCCCCTCATCACTAAGAAACTCATCCAAGGTGTAGTTCTTGAACTTGGTGTCGTTGTCACTTCTTATTGTCAAGATCTTTGCATCATGTTGATGTTGACCTTCATTTGCAAAGTTGATGACGGTTTGTTGAGTCTCACTCTTCCTCTTGAAGAAGTATACCCAAGTGTATCTTGAATAATCATCCACAATCACCAAGCAATACTTTCTTCCTCCAAGACTATCAAAAGATGGGGGCCCAAAGAGATCCATGTGAAGGAGCTCCAAAGGTCTCTTCGAGTAGATGATGGTCGTGGGAGGGTGAGCCTTCTCATGAAGCTTTCCTTCAATACAAGCACTGCAAGCACAATCTTTGGCAAAACTAACATTGCTTAGTCCACGGACATGATCCCCCTTCAGAAGACTTTGCAAAGATCTCATATTGACGTGGCTAAATGGCGATGCCAAAGCCATCCCACGTCAACTTTAGCCATTAGGCATGTCGCGGTCTTAGTGGGTCACTCTAAAAAGTTTATCACATAGAGACCGTTCTCGACATGCCCAACAAAGGCTACTTTAAGAGTCTTGCTCCACAAGAGGGCCACGGTATCAATGTCAAAGAAAGTGGCAAAACCCATGAGTGCGAGTTGACGAACCGAAAGTAAATTGTATGCAAGGGACTCAACAAGCATGACTTTCTCGATCGTTAGATCATGAGAAATGACAACCTTGCCAAGACCCAATACCTTAGAATGTGAGGCATCACCCCACTCGACATTGGTGGTCATAGATGGAATCATTTGCACGTCCACCACCAAGTCCTTGCTCCCGGTCATATGATTTGTTGCTCCACTATCGAGCAACCATGATCCCCCATCGGAAGCAAACACCTACAAGAGATCAATGCTTGGTTTTAGGTACCCATTTAGTAATGGGTCCTTTGATGTTAGTAACAAGGGTCTTAGGAACCCAAATAGACCATTCAATGTACTCATAAGGAGAACCAACAAATTTAGCATAAACATGCCCATCATTAGCACGGCACAACACATATGATGGGTTAAAGTCGCCGGCTTTGCTAGAGGAGATGATTTTGCCCTTTTTGACATCAACACCCTTCACATTTTCCTTCTTCTCCTTAGGAGCACCCTCTCCCTCTTTCACAAAAGTTTGCTTGAGAGGAGGAGGTCGTTTGGTCTTGTCGTTCTTCTTCTTATTCTTGGATTTGGGTGCAAACCCAATTCCCTTCTTGGCCACAACTTCCTTTCGATTGCTCAAAAGGTCGTTGAGGTTCTTCTCACCTTGAATGCATGTCACAAGGCCTTTCTCAAGTTGATCCTTCAACTTGGCATTCTCCTCCACAAGATGCACATGCTCACAACACGGGTTAGTAGCATATGCATTATCAATTAATACCATATGAGGAAAGGTGGCCTTTTCCTTGGTTAGCTTAACTTGGAGTTGAGCATGAGACTCCTTGAGGTTAGTGTGAGAACCCTTCAAGACCTTGTGGGCCTTGTCAAGTACATCAAACTCCTCCTTGAGTCTAGCATGATCAACCCCAAGTTTAGCCTTCTCGGAAGTTAGCACACGAGACACGACAAGAGCATGATCAAGATCTTTCTTTAACTTAGCATGGTCATCGTTGTATGACTCCTCAAGAGTCAAACGATGCCCACGCTCTTCCTCAAGACCATTAGAGAGATCCGATATCTCATCAGCATAGTCACGACTATGACCTTCCATCTTAGAGATGGTTTCTTCGTGAGCCTCGATCATGTCATTGGCTTCACCAAGTTGTTCCAAGAGAGCAACAAAGTGCTTCTTGGATTTGCCCTTGAGCTTACTCATAGATCACTCAAATTCATTCACATCCTCATTAGACCCCTCATGTTCATCAATGCAACCCTCCATAGAGGGATTAGTAATGGTGGTGGTTTTGATGTTGGGGGTTACCTTGTTAGAGGCTTTAGCCATGAGGCACTTGGTGGTGATGTTCTCGTTGGGTGAATCAAAGAGAGACACCCAGGGAGTGGTAGCAATGGCAACGGAGGCCATGTCCATTGCTTCTCCATTTTCATCATCATCATCATCCTCATGGTATTTTTCTTGAACCACCAACCCACGAGTAGGAGCCTTCTTGGTGAAGTTGTTCTTGTTGGGGAAGGACTTGGCTTTGTCTTTTCGGATGAACTTGCCACCATTGTCTTCCCGCTTCTCGTAAGGACAATCCGCAACGAAATGGCTCACATTGCCACAGTTGAAACAAGTTCTAACTTGTTGCTTGCCCTTGAAGCCATTTGAGTTGTTCTTGTTGAAGTTGGGTCTTGAATTCTTCTTGCTCCAAAATTGTCTTGAAGCAAGAGCCATGTGCTCATGGTAATCATATTTTGTGTCTTCGAGGTTTCTCTCCTCATCTTCATCTTCTTCCTCTTCTTCCACAATAACCTTGTCCTTCAAGGCAAGGTTGGGCTTCTTTGCCCTTTGAGAATGGAGCACCGCATTGTCGGTGGTCTTGTCCAAGATGCTCATTGCAACGAACTCATCCAACACTTCACTTGAGGTCATGGAGTGGAAGTCCGGTCTTTGACGAATGACGGAGGACATGGCCTTGTTGTAGGGCATCATGGCCTTGAGGAACTTGAGCTTGATCCAATTGTCATCCGTGTCCTTGCTCCCATGGTCTCGGAGTGAGACCACGAGTTTGGTCACTCTTCGAAAGAGCTCACGAAGTTCTTCATCTTCTTTCATTGCAAACTCATCGGCTTCATCTTGCACCACTTCATAGTTGGAGTGTTGAATGCTAGCACTTCCTCGATAGAGAGACGCAACGCATTGCCATGCATCTTTGGCCATGGCATGGGGACGAAGATGAGGGAGATCTTCGGGAAGGATTGCATCTTGGATGATAAAGAGAGCACTCTCATTGAATTGATAATCCACCACTTCTCTCGGGGTGAAGTTGCTTCGGTCATGTGGATAGAAACCTTCTTCAATGATTCTCCAAATATTAGTATTCACATGATTTAAATGACGCTTGAAGCGATACACCCAAGAATCAAAATCCTCATTTTTCACAATCTTAGGTGGAGGACCGGCATGATTTAAATGAGTAGAGGGAATCGGTCCTCCATAAGTTGGAGGTTCCACATGGGAAAAGATGCCGGTGCCATTTCTACCACTAGTAGAAGGACCCTTCTCACTATTAGCTTCCCCCTTGTCGGAGTTAGCATCCGTCACCTTGTTAGTGGGTTCACCCACTTTCAATGGCGAGGTAGGTAGTTTAAGTCCTTCTAAGAATTTATTAAACATGCTTTCTACCATGGTTGTCATGGAGGTTTTCAATGTGTCCAAGGCCACAATGAATTCCTCACGGGACACCACGGTTTCCCCATCACCCGTAGACGAGATTAGATTCACACCGGAGTGCTCCTCCTCCCCATGGTCTACGATGTCAACCATACTCTTCGGACGGCAAAGTCCTTAATAAAGAGATGAGGCTCTAATACCAATTGAAAGGATCGATATAGTTGACTAGAGGGGGGGTGAATAGGCAACTCACAATTTTTAGCTTTTCTTTAACAATTTAAACTTTGCAACAAAGTAGGTTGTCTAGATATGCAACTAGGTGAACAACCTATATGATGCAACAACAACAAGCACACAAGCAATCAAGGGATACAACACAAGTAAGCTTGCAAAAGTAAAGGCACGAGATAACCAAGAGTGGAGCCGGTGGAGACGAGGATGTGTTACCGAAGTTCCTTCCTTTTGAGGGGAAGTACGTCTCCATTAGAGCAGTGTGGAGGCAAAATGCTTCCCAAGAAGCCACTAGGGCCACCGTATTCTCCTCACGCCCTCACACAATGCGAGATGCCGTGAATCCACTATTGGTGCCCTTGAAGGCGGCGACCGAACCTTTACAAACAAGGTTGGGGCAATCTCCACAACTTAATTGGAGGCTCCCAACGACACCACGAAGCTTCACCACAATGGACTATGGCTCCGAGGTGACCTCAACCGTCTAGGGTGCTCAAACACCCATGAGTAACAAGATCTGCTAGGGATTAGTGGGGGAATCAAATATCTCTTGGTGGAAGTGTAGATCGGGGCCTTCTCAATCAATCCCGAGCAAATCAACAAGTTTGATTGGCTAGGGAGAGAGACCAGGCAAAAATGGAGCTTGGAGCAACAATGGAGCTTAGAGATGGAAAAGGTAGTCAACTATAGGTAGGAGACACCCCTTTTATAGCTATGGAAAAGATCCAACCGTTATCCACATGTCCAGCCCGCGACATGCGGTACTACCGCTCCAGGAACAAGGTACTACCGCAAGGCCACACGGTACTACCGTGAGGGACCACGGTACTTCCGCGGCGGCAGCAGAGACTAGGACATGCCTCACTAAGAGCAGTACTTCCACGAGCGTGGCACTACCGCTCCCCCTTGCGGTACTACCTCAAGGCAGGAAAGTCCTAGCCTACGAAGGGAGCGGATGAATAAAAATACATCCATGCCTACTTCCGCTGAAAAGGAAACAGTGCAAATATCCGACGCGGTACTACCGCTAGGGAGCGGTACTAACGTATGGCAGTTGAACCAGGCCGCGCGCGGTACTACCGTGCACGAAGTGCGGTACTACCGTGGAGGCGCGGATGTAAAAAATTACATCCGCTCCTACTACCACGAAGCTGCGGTACAAGGCATGAGGGCCACGGTACTATGACTCCAGGGGAGTGGTACTACCATTGGCACCCGCGGTACTACCGCGCGTACCGTGGGGGCGCGGATGTAAAAAATTACATCCGCCCCTACTACCGCATCGCAGCGGCACTAGGCCTGGGAGCCACGGTACTACGACTCCAGGGGAGCGGTACTACCGTGGGCTCCAGTGGTACTACCGCAGGTGCTTGCGGTACTACTGCTCCAGGGAGCAGCACTACCGCATGCTCAGCAATAGCAGCCAGGACAATCACAAAGAGGATAACTGGGGGAAGCTCCAAAGAGCATGGGAAAGGTGGAGACAAGGAGGGAAACGTGTACGTGTTGATTCCACCCGAACCTTTCCGACGCGGACCCCCTCTTAATAGTACGGCTCTCCTACGAATCAAATCCACCAAAAAAATGTAGAACAACGCCGTCTTCAAAAGTCTTTGAGGGGCACTGAACCGTCTTGTGCCTAGCGATGAAGCGTCTGAAGAACGCAAGGCACACGATTAGTCCGCAAATGCATTGTCATCAATCACCAAAACACCTTAGGGATAAATATGCCCTTACAGCAAGGACAAGCTTCAAGAGGAGATTGATGCATTTGAAGAAGCTCCTAAGTCCTTGGTCAAGTGGGTTCCCAAGACTACGTCAAGCTCTACTTCATCAAGTACAACTACAACTCCAAGGATTCCCATCAAGATGATGTGGGTCCCGAAGAAGGAGAACTAGAGAGTTCTTGAGGGTGACTCCGCCAACATATTTCACATATCATTTTGGCAATAACAAGTGCAGTCAACTTCCACATCTTGCACTAGTTCAAGGAGTCACAAACCCTCTTGTTGGTAAGACAAGGGACAAGGTAACCTAATGCTCTCATAGACATCATCTTGTGTGTGCATCACTCTATGTCTATGGATATCCTTGTTTGTTCCTTGTGGGACTAACCCGTGTAGGTATTGAAAGTGCAACTCACTCCAGAGGATTGCTCCAAATGATCTACATCAACATTGAGAATCCACATCTTCAACACCTACATAAATTCATCATCAACAAAACCCAAGGTTAGTTCATCCCTCTAAAGGGGGATCTGACATCTAGGGGGAGCTTTACTCTAAGAATTGAGTCAAAGCAACTCTAATGGTGTGAACACATCAATGCATTATGTAAAAGTGGTAACCCCACTTGAGCTTAAACGATGAGTATGACCTATGTTCAAATTTTCTCATTTGACTCCTAAGTCAATATACTCATATATAAATGACCTAGTCATCGCCAATTGCTTGATAGATGCTAGAATTGGTTGTGCATGCTTTGCCACATATTTCATTTGCCATTTTATTGTGTGAGCATGTTGGTTGCATATTTTACTCATTCGAGGACATCCACTTGTTGTTTTGATTAATTGGTTTCTTTTTCTTTTGCCAAGTGGATGGACAAGAATGCCTAAGAACCTTCTCTAGCTATCTATGCTTTTCTTGTCTCAAACTCTATTCATGCTACATCACAAAATTTGATCAAGTCAGATTCAAACCACTTTTGTGTGAGGAGCACTCGGAGTCCCCGATTCGTCATAGACTTAAACTTCCAAAACTTCTTTGTGTGTTTCGGTCTGACCGATTCCCATTTCGGTCATACCGAGATCACTAAGTCGATCTAGGTTTTCAATCTTGGTGCAACCGATTTGAACTTTTCGGTCACACCGAGTTGTTGTAACTGCTAGCAGTTATGCATCTCCGTGCCACCGAGTTGTTCCACTCGGTCACACCGACAGGCTCGGGCTATATATACCCACGGGCAAAACTTTGGAAATTTTCTCCGAACTCTTTCACCCGCGCTCAGCCCGCTCTGCCTCTAGGGTCTCCGGATCGTCCTCCTCATCGCCAGCTGCCTCCTGACGCTGGTCTCTGCCGCTGTCAACGGGAATCATCCCCGCCATTGCCACCGTAGCGAGTTCATCGCCGAACTAGGGTATGGACTCGATCACTGTGCTATCCCTATCTGATTCCTAGCACATTGTGTTCGCCATGAATCTTGCCACAATTGAAAGTATCTTATCTAGTCAAAACACTCCGTAGATTAGGTTTGGATTGAAAATTTAGGGTTAGGTTTCCGCCGAAACCATCTCGGACCCACCAAGTTGTAGAACTCGGTTCCACCGATTCGGCTAATGCCATTGCACATGTGATTCTTGGTCTGACCGAGAATTGCAAATCGGTGTGACCGAGTTCAGGACTTTGTGAAACCCTAGCAGTCTCGGTGCCATCGAACTGTGACTCGGTCTGACCGAGTTCACTAGTTTAGGTTCCAAAAGCTGCTTCGGTATCACCGAGTTTACGAATCGGTAGATCCGAAATGCTTTCTGTGGAAAACTAAAACTAAGTTTTTGACTCATTCTTTTGCAAAAACCTCTGTATTTTGTGATGCTCATCCACTCTATCTCATCTATATCTATTCACAGGGTCTGCTGTCAGTGTTTGCAATATGTCTGATCAGAGTGACAGTCAAAACAAGTCAGAGGAGCAGGTTCAAGTGAGTGAGGGCACCAGTCCCTCTAGCAGCTATGATGATGGCAGCAGGAGCACCCCAAGCAACTTACCCAGAGCTGCCACCAGGGCCAGAAAGAAGAGAACCTCAGAATCTGAGGATGAAGACTATGTGGCTATTGAGGATGAGGCCACTTCCAAGAAGAAGGTGCTCAAGAAAGAATATGGCTCGGCTGCAGCCACTAAGCCAGGAATGCAGAAGAAGGCACCTGCAAGAAGGATTCCCACTTCCAAACCTAGGAAGGTTGCCACTAGATAAACCATGAAATTCACCCTTGAGTCAGAAGATGAAGCTATTGGCCAAGACAAGAAGAAAAAGAGAGTCAGAACCACTACTGCCAAGGTTCTTGGCAAGCCCTCTATGAGTAGAGACTCTGAAGAGGAAGAAGTAGAAGAGGATGCCGCACCAGCACCTAAAGCTTAGAAGCTTATGGGTGATGCCATCAGGTCAGGGGCTGCTTCATCAAAGCCCAAAGAAGCACCCAAGGCTGCTTCCAAACCCAAGACTGCACCTAAGAGGAATACCAGGAACATATCAGCTGCTGAGAAGAACAAGGCCCCAGTGCCTGAAGCTATTGCTGAAGAGGAAGATGATGAAGAGCATGTCTTGAGAAAATTGAAGCCTAAAATTCCAGATCATAATGATGCCCATCCTATAGCTGAGAACATGAAGCTGAGAAAGGATGCAGGACTCACACAGTGGAGGTTGACTGATCCTTATGCAGTCAGGAGGAGAACTGTTGTAGACTACAGGTTCCATACAAAGGAACAGTAGGATTTCTATGAGACAGTGCTGCTGGACAAGAAGCCAATAGTGTGCGACATGAGATGGGTGGACTGGAAGTACATCAAGGAGAATGAAGAACACTATCCTGGTGTGTATGACAACTTCAGTGCTTGTGGAGTGGCAGACTTTGTTGGGCAGAAGCTCACAAAGTGGAATGATGAGCTAATAATGCAATTCTACTCCACAGCACACTTCTATCCAGATGGCAGGATAGTATGGATGTCTGAAGGTACTAGGTACCAGTCATCAATTGAAGAATGGGCTAATCTGATCAATGCACCTAAGGAGAAAGAGGATGACTTGGATGTCTATGCCAAGAAGAAGATGGATCACAACACTATGGCACATATGTACAAGGAGATCCTAGATGCTGCTGTTGAAACACACAAGTTTGGATCAGTACATTACCTTCTATCAGGACTGCCAACCATCAACTGGATCCTCAGGCACACTCTCTTGCCCAAGTCAGGTGATCACAACATGATCAGAGGCCATGCAATAAATCTGCTACACTTATTTCATGTGCCACAAAAGTTCAAGGTAATGAGTCTTATAGTTGAAACTATCAAGAGGACAGCTGCTGACCAAAAGAGAAGTTGTGGGTATGCCCCACAGATCCAGGAGCTGATTAACTCCAAGATGGACACTGGCACATACTTGTTGGACAAGGATCACATGCCTATCTATCCAGATTTTGAGGACAACCAAGTGGTTATGGATGAAGATGAACCATCTTCTGTGCAAGCACAAGCAAAGAAGGAGAAGGCAAGGACTGAGAAGGCTGCCAAGATGCCAACAATGGAAGAGGCATCTCAGTACTTCTTGAAGAGCAGACAGGATCAGCTTGTCTACTTGATTGCATCCACTCTGAGGATTGAGAAGGGGCTGGCCACCCTGACTCAAAACCAGGAGAGCCTGGAGAGGATCATGGAGCAGAAGTTCTATGACTTGGATGTGAAGGTAACTGAGATCCAGTCTGTTGTTGAGCAACTCCAGGATGATATGCAGGAGAGGAAGGGCAAGAGAACCACTGAGGCATTTGCCAAAGTGCCTAGAGCTCAGAGGTCAGCTGCAGTGCCAGTGACAGACACCAGAGCCACTTCATCTACACCAGCTACAGCCCCAGTGCAACCAGCTCCAGCACCTACTCCACCAGCTCCATCCACATCTACTGAAGTCTTCGTCCAAGGAGCCATCTCTACACCACCACCTGAAGATCAAGCCTGAGAGACAATTTAGTGCTATGCATTTTCTGTGAACTTTTTGGTAACTTGTTGCCAAAGGGGGAGAAAAATGTATAGATCATAGGCTTCGAGAGAGGGCGTTGCTTTTTATTCTCTCTTGCTTTGGTGGTTGAACTTTATTTGCTTGATTGAGATACCTTATGTCTGTGTGATACTTGGATGATCATGTGTTTGATCATATGCTACATTAATGCTTGTTGGATGACATTATCCTCTTATACCTATATGATCATTCACTTTGCTTGGTGATGAGTGCATGTATTTAATTATTATCATTTTGAGCGCTCCACCAAGATGTATGTGACATGGAAGAGTAACCCATGAGCCTAACTCTTTGTGCATTTGCAGTCCAAAGCAAATCTTATACTATGCACAAATTTAGGGGGAGCTCTTGCTTATCACATACCTCTCAAAGTGACAATGTTTTTCACTGTTATTATTATTTGTCGAAGCTTTGATCTATATGTTGTCATCAATTACCAAAAAGGGGGAGATTAAAAGTGCAACTATCCCTAGGTGGTTTTGGTAATTCCTAACAACATATAGCTTATTGAGCTAACATTATTCCAAGATAAATATTGCAAGAAAAGCTCAATGAATGGCATGGCATGGATGAGAAAAGTGGACCCCTCAAAATACTAAGGATAAAAGGATTGGCTCAAGCTCAAAGCTCAAGACTCTACATTTTATATTTTAGTGATCCATGATCACATTGAGTCTATAGGAAAAGCTAATACTATCAAGGAGGGATGAGGTGTTGCTTAATGGCTTACTTGCTCAAAATGCTTAGTGATATGCTCCAAAGCCCTCAACTACTTTCTCACATCCACATATGACCTAAACCAAAATTCAAACTCGGCCCCACCGATTCTTTCTATCCGGCACCACCGAGTTCAGATGTCATAGCCATTGCCACTCCCACCGATAGGGATCTCGGTCTCACTGAGATGGGATTGTAATCTCTCTGTTTCCCTTCGTAACGTTTCGGTACCACCGAGATGAGCGATCGGTCCCACCGAGATTGAAATGTGAACTCCATGTTTCCTTTTTCGTAACATTTCGGTCCCACCGAAATGAGCGAACCGGTCCCACCGAGTTTACCTGACCAACTCTGTGGTTAGCTTATGACCAAAATCGGTCCCACCGAGTTTGTGTAATCGGTCTCACCGAGATTACGTTATGCCCTAACCCTAATCATATCGGTCCTACCGAGTTGCATGTCGGTCCCACCGAAAATCCTAACGGTCACTAGATTTGCTGAATTGGTCTGGCCGAGTTTATCAATTCGGTCCCACCGAGTTTGGCAAGTTGTGTGTAACGGTTAGATTTTGTGTGGAGGCTATATATACCCTTCCACCTCCTCTTCATTCGTGGAGAGAGCCATCAGAACGAACCTACACTTCCAACTTGCATTTTTTGAGAGAGAACCACCTACACTTGTGTTGAGGCCAAGATATTCCATTCCTACCATATGAATCTTGATCTCTAGCCTTCCCCAAGTTGCTTTCCACTCAAATCTTCTTTCCACCAAATCCAAATCCTGTGAGAGAGAGTTGAGTGTTGGGGAGACTATCATTTTAAGCACAAGAGCAAGGAGTTCATCATCAACACACCATTTGTTACTTCTTAGAGAGTGGTGTCTCCTAGATTGGCTAGGTGTCACTTGGGAGCCTCTGACAAGATTGTGGAGTTGAACCAAGGAGTTTGTAAGGTCAAGGAGATCGCCTACTTCGTGAAGATCTACCGCTAGTGAGGCAAGTCCTTCGTGGGCGACGGCCATGGTGGGATAGACAAGGTTGCTTCTTCGTGGACCCTTCATGGGTGGAGCTCTCCATGGACTCGCGCAACCGTTACCCTTCGTGGGTTGAAGTCTCCATCAACGTGGATGTACGATAGCACCACCTATCGGAACCACGACAAAAAACATTTGTGTCTCCAATTGCATTTGTATTCTCCAAACCCTTCCCTTTACATTCTTGCAAGTTGCATGCTTTACTTTCCGCTGCTCATATACTCTTTGCATGCTTGCTTGAATTGTGTTGAGATTGCTTGACTTGTGCTAAGATAGCTAAAATCTTCCAAATACTAAAATTGGGAAAAGGATAAGTTTTTATTTGGTCAAGTAGTCTAATCACCCCCCCCCCCTTAGACATACTTTCGATCCTACAGGTACCCGTACTTTATTGAGTCGGCCTCGAGGCCCCAGCCCTCATCGTTGATGTAGATCATGCCGCGATGACTCTTGGTCATCCGGTCCATAGCGTACCCCTTAAGCCCTGTGAAGCTACCCTTCAAGAACTCGAAACCACCGTGCGTTGGCTCCACGGTGGGCACCAACTGTCGTTGAATTATCACGTCAGATGTCCTAGCGTAAGGACTTTGGTGTGGAGCCATCGCAATGTAGTTAGCTTGGAGGGGTTAAACGGGACAATGGACACAAAGAGTTTATAATGGTTCGGCCCCTTGCGACGGAGGTAACAGCCTAATCCAGTGTAGGGTGGTTATTGCTTGGGCTTCGATCACCAGGGAGCGAATACGCTTGACCTACTTCTTGATCTCTTTTTTTCCTGCCCTAACTTGCCGCCGGGTCGTCCCTTTATATACACAGGTTAACGCTCGGCTGCTTACAAAGTCCCGGCCGGCTCATAGACAACGTGTCCGGCTCGATGACTAACTAAGCCTACCTTACAATAAAAGTTTATCCTCATGGAGGTTCATCCTTCTGGGCCCTAAGTCGCCTCTGGGTCTTGGGCCGTCAGTAGGCTTGTTATGACCCGCCCCCTTCATGGGTTATCGCTAGTGGTATGACCCGACCCCTCTTGGGAGGTTCATACCCAGTAGTTATATCCCCAACACTCCCTCTCCCCATCCCCTTTTCTCCCTGACCATGAGTCACATTTCCCCTGTTTCCCCCTTCCTTCCTTCCTAAGCTATATCCACTTCCTCGTTGTCGCCGTCTCGCACCCTACCGCCGGGGTCGCCATGGTCTTCTTCAAAGACCTCTCCAGGAGTTCCTCCTTCGATGACGACTCCTTCACCACCCGGGTATGCCTCTCTTCTCTCTCTCGGGCTATGACTTTGAATGAAGGATTTTTACACGGCGGTCAATTTGAGTCATTTCTTCCTCTTGTAGTTCCCTAGGACCATCAGTTGCAATGAATGGAGCGAGGTGGCTGAAGATCTGTCTGCTTGTTGTCACCATCAATCTCCATGCGTGAAGCTAGTTGCATTTGAATCTATGGACAGTGGGAGGAAGTTTCTGGCATGTGCAGAGAAGGTTAGACCCTCTTTCGTTCTTACAAATCATTTGTTAGATGTGATTCAGACACTGTCACAGTCCCAACCCATTCATACCACACCTTCAACCAAACACATCCTAAGACAGTGTCACAATTTGTACCTAGTATCTAAAAATGTTGCCATCTCATCAGCGGTGCCATTAGGAAATTATTTGGCACCGCTTCAGCAGTTTGTGGAGCCAACTTGTCCACACATCCGAGCAGCCAAGCAGTAAAATACTAAATCTTTATGGCACAAAGGAACTGGGCGTCGGGGTAACTAGGTGCTCCGGAGTTTGGGTCCCTGATTTTTTCCGCTGCATCGGCTTGCCAGGGCAGAGCACTGGTGCGAGATGTAGCAACAGTTGTCTTTACACCAGTTTTGGCATACATAGTGGATGCCTTAGTGCTATTAGTTCTATGTTATTAAATTTGTGCATGTACACACCTGTTAGTATCAATTTGATGTCATCCAAACAATGTCGCTATGCTGTTGTAGTTATATTTACCTTCCTCGTAAAATGTTCAATTTGTTATTTATAGTACATGAGTAAGAAGTTGTAGCGTTGTTGTAGTTAATTATAGCTTTTGATGTTTTAGAATTTGGTTGTTGTGTCAGTAGCAATTAATTCATTTGCACATTTATGTTTTTGAGAAGATATGTCATAATTAACCTGTTTCTTCAGTTTTTCAAAATAAGTATTGGTGATTTTCTATGTTGCTATAAACCCATTTTCCCTACAATTGTTATTGATCTAGTTCTAAATACTATAGGATGAACGGAAGTGTTCTTACTTGGAGTGGGTTGATCAAGAGTGGCCGCAATCTTTGAAGATGTGCCTAGCAAAGCTCTGGAGCATGTATCAGGAAGAGAACAAAGGTAGGCTTAGAGATAATGTTGTCAACGCTAAAGAATATTTGAAGATGCGGGATAAAAAGAGGAAGGTGGAGCATGAGCTCAGATTTTTTTTAATCGGACTTTGTTAAGATGGTGTTGGCGAAGGAGGAGGCACTTTCCCAGTTGGCCAGTGCAAAACAGGTTCTTATTGAACTAAAAGCAGAGGTGGATAAGGCGAGCCTGGATGATCTTGATTAGGTAAATGAATATATTGTTCTTATGAAGTTGAATTATCTATATGTTGTGATGTGCTGTTTTTCGGTAGCTATCGTACTGTGATGTTAAAATATATCTATGTGCCTGATATGAAATTGGCAAACAATTGTTCGATATGAAATGTGAATTTCCATAATACTGGAATTACTAATTGTAAACTAATAAATCTGCGAAATGGGTCATGGAACTTTGTAAACGGTTCTAGAAGTAAAAGCGCTTGTGATGGATAGCCCAATGCCACACAGTTTTCTTCATCAAATCGTGTGTGATGTAGTTGATAAAAGCAAACGGTTAACCAAGCCAGAGCGTGTGTGATAGTAACACGTATCACACATGAGCCTATACATAAACTTGTGTGGGATGTACATACGAACGAAAACGTTTTCCTTGGATTGACTGTGTGGAATGTACATAAGAATGGAAACGTATTCCTTGGATTGGCTGTGTGTGATATATATACCTATGAAAATGTTTTTTTGGGATTCACCATGTGGGATGTACATACCTACAGAAATGTTTTCTGGGATTCACTGTGTGGGATGTACATACCTACGGAAATGATTGGGTTTCCATGGGTCACCCAATCGCACACGAACGCATTTGGTGTCTCAGGAGGGCCTATCCCCGACGATTTTTGGGTCGTGTGGGAAGGACCCCCCTATAACCCACACTCACTTAGCGACGGTTCCAAATGCCGTCGCGGAAAGGGGTTAAAAATCGTTTGTATAGCACCGACGCGTACTAGTGCTTGCTTTCTTTTGTGCTTGTTGTTGTTGCATCATATAGGTTGCTCACCTAGTTGCATATCTAGACAACCTACTTTGGTGCAAAGTTTAATTTGGTAAAGAAAAGCTAAAAATTGTTAGTTGCCTATTCACCCCCCCCCCCCTCTAGTCAACCATATCAATCCTTTCAAGAGGCTCAAACTGTCCATAATCAGGGACACGGCTAATCGATTAGGTTTTAACTATGCAGAGTGTTGTGCACTTTACCAACAAGAATTGTTCCCTCCTTTTATGTTTTTTGCACTGCCAGGTTTTTTAGAATGGGACGAACGAAACATGGTCTTTCAGAGATGCTTCCTTGACCATGGACAGTGCCCATCCAATCCTACCTTTCAACTACATCTGCTAGCATTGTCCTGCCAGAGTCACAACTAAGCCAAACCAAGCCATAGCCCATATTGACTTGTGGCTGCACAGGTAAGCTTCTGGGCATGAAGTATTATTCCGTCTCTTTGAGTCTAGGTGAAGCTTTTTGCAAGATGTCATGGCGCTTCCCCATGAATCCCAGGGGTGCCCATCAAACCATCCTCCACCCAGTAGTGTGTATTGAATTCTCGTCTCGAGTCTTGAAGTCTTGAGGTCTTGAAGAAGCAGGCCTTGAAGATAATGTCATGAGTTGTCGTCATTGATGTAGAGTCCTCCTTCTCACACCACTCCCGAGCACTCCTACCAATTCTCGTCTACTATAGCATGGCATCAAAATATATAACGTCCCGGGGCTTGATAATAGGATGGTGGGTTCCTACCTCATGCATTCTACTCAACTTCAAGATTCAACATCACTACTGGAGGAATTGTTGAAATAGGTGTCATTAAATGCCAATAAAACATAGGTATGAATAAAATGGTTAAATTGAACTTGCCTGATAAGTTGATGAAGATTTATAACACTCTTAGAAAAGACTTGGTAGAAATATTCATCACTCCAATGAAATCTATATTAAACAGACATAGCATTCATATAAGCAAACATTCTGACAAGAAATTCTAGCACCCAAAATTACCAATTAATCAAATAAAATCAATAAAGAAAACCAAACAAAAGTCCAAAGAGAACTTCAAAGAAAACTATAAAGAAAACACTAAACAAAACTGTAGGACTTATCTTCACAACAACAAAATAATTTTGTCCTAAGTAAAACTTAACAACAAAGGAAAATACTACATTAATAAATAAACAGAAAATAAAAAATATTTTTTATTAAAATAACATAAATAATTTTACCTAAAATTTTCTATGCAAAAAGAATCAACCTAAAAGCTAATATGAAACTCTACTTATGAACAAAACAAGTTTTCAAATAAAGAAAAGAAAAGAACGAAAATAATTTTAAAAAATCAAAAAGTATATCTACTAAAGACTAACAGAAACATAAGACAATTTGTCAAAAAAAATAATAAAAACTATTAGAAATAACAAAGAAAAGTCTAAAGAAAAATTATAAGTAAAACAATATTTTTTTAGCTAAAACCCTAATTTAAAATACTCCAAATTTCTCAAATTAATATTACTGCAAAACAATATCAGAAGTGACCAGGACCAAAAAGAAGTAATCTAAAATATATTTTCAAACTCAGGATATTCACAAATCAAAGTTTGAAGCAAATTCAAACTTAAATTATTCAAATATGAAATCTAAGTGCACCAACAGAAACTTCACAATTTTGTGAACCCAAACAAAAAGAATAAGTCAAATTAAAATAAAAGATATGGAATTTCTAAAACAGAAACTGGAAATAAAATGGAAAAAGGCTAAAATCCTACGGGTCGGACACTGGACACATGGCTAAGACCTATTGGCCTAGAGGTGTGCCCAACAGGAGTTAAGCTGCGGACGCCCGAAGCTTAAGAGAAAACGGTTCGCGGAATAAAAAACAACGCATCTAATCGGAGCTGTTGGATGAAGATCTAAGGGTGGAGGGGGTGTGCTGGTGGCTTATAGTGGGCGGCGACGTCGACGGTGAGGCTCCGACAGCGGCGGCGGCTCGTTTTCGATGCACGGGTGCTCTATGGGGGTCCTCGAGCTCTGAGAAGATGATGGGGAGGTGGGGGCGAGTAAGCTGGGGCGGATGGTGGACTCGGGCGGCGGCGGGGGTGGCTAGATGGAGTAATGGGATGGCAATGGCGGTGGCACCCGGTGGTGGTTTCGATGAGCTTGTGAGTGCGTGGGAGCTCGGGCGAGGGGGTTTAAGGGCGAGGTGGAGCGGAGAGAGAGCGGCTTTTATAGGGAGGGTGTCATGGAGGAGGGGATGAGGCCAGTTTGGCAGGAAATCAAACGGAAAGGGGTTCCCGATGCAGGCTCCAGCGAGGGAAGGAAGGAGGAAGAAGAAGAAGAAAGGAAGGGAGGGATTCGACGATCTGATCAGACGGTGGGTCCCACACGCAGTGAGAGAGAGGGGAAGGAAAGGGAGCGGCGACTGATCCGAAAGGATTCGATGCGCATGTGGGCCAGCTGGGACGAGGGAGAGAGAGGTGGGTCGCGGTGCTGGGCACTGTTGGGCTTGCTGGCTTTAGTTTTTTTTTTACTTTTTTCTTTTAAAAAAACATAGAGGACAAAAAGGAAAGAAAACAAAATAAATAAAAACATTATATTGGCATATAATATATCAAAAATTTCAGAAAAAGAAACCCTAAAACATGAACTATTTTCAAGTTCAAAAAGAACGCACAAAATTTCAAATAATGCAAATAGTGCTAGTGTTGCATTCAGAACTCAAATAAAATTATTTTAAAATACCAAAATGATTTCAAATCTATTTTTCTCCACTTTTCTATTGTAGGAATCATTCTACCCTAATTTCCATATATTTTACTTTTTTAGAAAAATAATTTGAATAAAAACCAAATAACTCCTAATTGGTATTGAATTTGAATTTCAAACCAATTTCAAATATTTTCTGTTTTCCCTTATTAAATTATATTTCAAAATTGTCCCTAGTTTGGTGTGTCATGTTGGTCAGAGGAATTTGAAATTATTCAAAATGGAGAGGATTCCAAATGGAATTTAAAATGGTTTAACTCCCCACTCTCTTTCATTTGAATTGGAGAAGCCATTTCATCTCCTCCATATATTTTGTTTTAAATAAGACTATACTATTAAGTTAAAATGTGTATATTCATATCATTGCACACAACGATCCACCGTGTTTCCTATTAGAGAGGATTAAACCATGTATTTTTTTCATCGCGGGCATGGCTTTAGCGTGCCTCTGCGTCATTTGGCGCAACGGGTCCACTAGTAGTGGTCTTACAAGCAAGCCCCATGAAGAACTTGACCCTAGGGGGAGCTCATGACTTCGAGTTTAACTTTCAAGTGCTCATACCGACGCCCCTCTGAAAGAGGGCATCGTAGCAGCTCTCAGAAGTGTCTATTAGAGTGCATCTAGCAAGGTGAAAAACTGCACCCCCGTGGACCATCCGCCGAAACTGGATGTACTTCCATAAGGCCAGAGGCCCTAGGCGGGAATTCCTATGCGCCGCTCATTGCGGCGAATTGCCGAGCGGACGCACAGGCACGACTCTAGCTGGGCTGGCCCATTAGCGTAACATAGTGAAAAATCCCAAAATGTTTCCTCGAGGGAGGGATCGAACCAGGGACCTCCTGTTGCTTTTGCGCGAGCCTAGCCAACAAGATAGATGAGCTTCTTGGTTTACTATTGGCGCGCTAGATCCGAGCATTTTGTCAAATTCTCAACGCGAACATTATTTTGGAAATATGTTTTCTCAAAGCGAACACTTTTCAACTTTGAGAAGAAGAAAAAGAGCTCGAACATTTCTTGATAAATTGAACCATTTTTAGAAAATGACGAACATTATTGAATATGTGAATAATTTTTTGTTAAAGGCAACATTTTTTGAAACACTGAACAATAATTTGGAAACGCGAATAGTTTTGGAATCAGTCAACAATTTTTGAAACAAGAACATTTTTTCAAACTCAGAACAAAATTTGAAAATGAAAAACATTTTAAAAAAAATCGAACATTTTTGAGAAATATGAACAGTTTTATCAAATCAAGAACATTTTTTAGAACTCTGAAATATTCAAAAAAGGAAAAAGGAAAAGGTGAAAATAAGCAAAAAAAAAAGGGAGAAAAGAAGATGAACATTTTTCAAATTCTCTAGCATTTTTTAAAAAATTAAAACATTTTTAACGCCCCAAAAAAATTAGAAACAGACACATTCTTGAAAATTGCAAACAAAATTGGAAATAGAAACAAATTTTGAAACTACCGAACAAAATTGGAAATCATGAACATTTTTCTTAAATTTGTGAATGAATTTTGGAAGAAGAACATTTTTTTCAAACTCCTAAACAAAATTTGAAAAGATGAACATTTTTTGAATTTTGTGAATAAAATTTGAGAACTATGAATATTTTGGATTTGTGAACAAAATTTGGTAGAATAAATTTTTGAAAGAAAGGAATTTAGATAGCACGAACACTTTTTAAAATTGAAGAACAAA
This sequence comes from Triticum timopheevii, assembly GCA_963921465.1. Taxonomy (NCBI): domain Eukaryota; kingdom Viridiplantae; phylum Streptophyta; class Magnoliopsida; order Poales; family Poaceae; genus Triticum; species Triticum timopheevii. The sequence goes on along the minus strand of OY997272.1, from coordinate 192,554,722 downwards.
TTTGAAAATTTAGAACCTTTTCAAAAACCTCAAATAAGTTTGGAAATTCGAACATTTTTTCTATACATGAACAATATTTTGAAAAGTGGAACATATTTTTAAAATTTGAACACATTTTTCAATAAGCGAACAATTTTTTAAACTGCGAACATTTTTGTAAAGAACAAATATTTTTTACATGCAAACAAAATTTGAATACTTTAAAATTATGAAAAACGAAAAAGTGAAGACTAGGAAAAATAAAGAAAAGAAACATAAAGAAAAAGGATGAAAAAGAAAACTTGAAAAGGTAGAAAAGGAAAAGATAGAGAAGAAAAAATAAACAGAAAAAAGGGAAACGAACAACGAAAAAGAAACAGAAAATGAAGTGTTAGGAAGCTCCTAGAAGGTTCCGAAAACTGGAAAAAACCGGCTAGGAGGAGGCGAGAAGGTTCCCAAAACCGGAATCCTCGAAACATTTTACGGGCCGGCCCACGCGCGAACCCTGGATCGATCTCCCTGTGCGTCCGTCCGACAACTTGCCGCAGCGAGTGGTAAATAGCATATTCCGCCCTAGGGGGCCCCTAATGTCCGAGATCCAACGACGAGGGTCTCTAGCAGTGGGCCGTTTCCTAGTGCCCTTAGAGACCCAAATCAGAAGCTGAGGCGTCAACTTGGACATGCTGCGACCGGACCCTAGGCTAGTTCAACGAAATCACTAATTAAGGAGTACTCCTTGCGGAGATCACTCCAACTTCCCCAGGTTGCACAAGTGGCACGCTGCATGTGCGTCACTTGTCGCAACCTGAGAGTTTTTTCTTTTTCCGTAGATCCGTTTATTCAAAACGTTTTATCTCTTAAACCGTCCGTCCAAATCTTGAACCGCTTTCGCCGTTGGATTCCTCGTGTCGAGATCTTCAAAACTAGATCCAATGTTGATAGGTTTTGACGAAAAAAAATTCACGAAAAAGACCGGACAAAAAACGAACCGGAAGCATGGTTTTTTTCCCTTTCAGAAAAAGGCACGCCCGTGCCTCTGACGAAATCACAACCGTGCCTCTCATGGAAGCAAAACCGTGCCTCTCACGAAAGAAAAAAAAATAAAAAATGCGGTTTTTCGTTTCCAAGGAGGCACGGCCGTGACTCTCGCGAAAGCACAATCGTGCCTCTCGCGGAAGCAAAATCGTGCCTCTCGCGAAAGAAAAAACAGAAAACATATTTTTTTTTCGTTTTCAAGAGGCACGGCCGTGACTCTCGCGGAAGCAAAACCGTGTCTCTCGCGAAAGAAAAAAAAACAGAAAACGTGTTTTTTTTCGTTTCCAAGAGGCACGGCCGTGACTCCCGCGAAAGTACAACCGTGCCTCTCGCGGAAGCAAAACCATGCCTCTCGCGAAAGCAAAAAAGAACAGAAAACGCGTTTTTTTTTCGTTTCCAAAAGGCACGGCGGCGCCTCTCGCGAAAGCACAACCGTGCCTCTCGCGAAAACAAAACTGTGACTCTCGGAAAAAAAAGGCATTTTTTTGCGCAATTTTTTTTTGCAAACATTTTTTTTGGTTGAAAAGCTTGGAAGACCGATGAAAAATCAAAACGTAAAAAAAACCCGTTTAAAAAGCCAAAAACGTGTGCGGAAAAATAAAAAAAAAATTCGGAGGGGGCACCCAGAACGCGGCACGTGACGAATGACTGAAAGCGCGTCAAGTGACGTTGATCGTTGCGAGGCTCCAGAAGAAGCGCTTGTTAATTAGTTGCTCTCTAGTTCAAGGCCCGGAACACCAAGACCCGCCGTGCCCGCCTAAAGGAAGGCCCCACAGGATTTTTCGACCTTCTTCCGGGCCGACCCGTCCAAGCCTAGGACCACCAGCCGGTGAAGCACGCTCGCGCCACTCTCTAGAGTAGATTACGTCAAGCCACAAAAGCTGCACAACTTGCATGGTTCCTCTACCCATGATATGCCAAGAGATCAAGATACATGAGTGGAGAAGCTTGATCAAGCTCTTTCTCTAGAATCCACAGCAGAAATGATTGGATGAGCCATCAAGCACGCAAAAACAAAAGGCAAAGTCAAAAGGCACCTTCTCGCTTTGCGTTCACCTCCGTCACATCCTCGTGAAATTCCTTGTTCACATTCCCCTATCTTTTGCAGAATTCCGTTGATCATGCCTATAAACATCAAAGCATACATTACCAGAATAGGATCTTTGTGAAAACTCCGCTACATTTGGTACCGTTGCACTATTTCCTGTGAGGACCGCAGAATTTCAGGATCTAAGCCTAACCATATGGGGGCATGCATATCTTCCTCTCCGTTTTATCACGTCTCTTTCTGAAAAATGCTCGGCCTCACGTACATGCGAGGACTTTCGTAGAAGAAAATAGGACCAGCGTACACGTATCAGGCTCAGGGTGCCTTCAAGCATGGCGTGACGGCGGCGACATTCTTGTGGTGGATCCGTCTCCTCGGGCTTTGTCATTGTGACAACGTTTGCTCCAGCATCGGCGCGGAGCTTAGGAGGTAGTCTAATAGCAGATGCAGATTGTGGTCCGCACCGACGACATCTGAAAGACGGGACGTGTGCTAGGCTCGTGGTTTGTGGATGGCAGATACGGTCGCTCTTTTGGCGTCTTAGTTGTGGTGGAGTGCCAGATCTAGAGTTCGATGACGTGTTCGGGGTGTTGCTCCGGTCTGATTTGTTCGACAACAAAGGTTTCACTTTTGGTGAGCCATCTTGGACTTGGAGGTCCGTAAAACTGCATATCAACGATGAAGCCGCGTCGAACTTGGGTGAGGAGGTGATTCATCATTCTGTCCTTCTGTAATTATTGTGGTGGTGCCGGAGGCAGGTGACAAACGTTGGTATCAACTTCAGAGATGTGCTGCTATTTTTTTAGTTTCGTCATGTCAATCTTTACATGACTTGTACTTTAATATTTATGATATAAATGGGACTCGTATTACCATGAAAAAAAGGTGTCTTTTGTCCGACCACTGATTTTAATACAATACTTGATAGGAAAGAAGCATTCATTTTCTCTAGCGACGACCAACTCCCCTTCAAGCACCACCAATGAGCCTATGGATTCGCCTCCCTTCTTTCTGCCGCTCCGGCAACTGGTGGCTGGGAGCAGAATCTTGCTGCCTCTGCTCTGGCAAGTAGTTTAGATTAGGTTTTTTAGTCCTCGCAGGGCGATGTTTGGCCTTCGATCGAGATGGTCTTCCTGCCTTCGATCCTTCTCGAGATCGTCCATCTGGACGAAATCGACAGAACACTGACGTAGATTCCCGTTGTCTCGTTGGGGCGGTGACTTTAGCGTTTCTCGTCGATCGTGTGCAACGGTGAGTTATGGTGTCAGACACTTCAACCGATTCAAGGGTTCAGCAACGACGATTACAACTTCAGAGCGCTGGTCCTTAAGCGCACGTGCATGAAGACTTCCAGACTGTGATCGACAAGGTCAGGTCAACTTCGGTAGGGGAGCGGAGACAACAGTGCGTTCTGGCGTTACTATTGGTCGTTTGATAGTTTAAGTATCTCAATGTAATATTTTTACATTTGGGATGCTTTATACTTCTGATGAACTTTTATAAGAGATCCGGATGCTTTTTTTAAAGAAAGGTGCATTTTGTCCATTCTAAGCTTCTAACATACCCGAAGAGTTTCAAGTGTAAACTGTTGGATGAAACTGAAACTTGATCCAAAAAGATAACCCCGTAGAAATCAAACCCCTTATACACTTTGGTGTCTTGTTAATGCGGAAATTTTACTGGAAGGCAACATTCCCGACAATAATGAGGCGCTCATGTAACTTCGTCAATCTTCAAATTCCGCAACTTCGATCCGCACAGTGTGGGTCTGTGTTGTGGTGGTGTGAGTGTGTGAGTCTACGTTTCTAAAAAAGCGGTATCTCAACGATGCCATATAGAATTATTAATTGGTGATATGGAAGAGAGAGAAACGGAGTTCCACGTCATTCTTTCCCTTGTCGCAGGGCGACTAGGGTAAAGCCTTCCCTTCTGTGTGCTGCTTCGGCAATCAGTGGCGGAGAGGGGAATTCTGATGCCTCGGCTCCCGCTAGTAGATAGGTTAGGGTATTAGTCCTTGCAGGGGCGGCGCTTGAGAGATGGCAACGCTTCTTCTGCGAGTCAGTTTTCCGGGCGCTGGTACTCCTCAAGTTCGTCCGCTGGGACGGATGGACAGAGCTCTGATGTAGATTCAGGAAGCTCGTAGAAGGGGTCAGGTTGGAGTTTCTCGTCTTGCGCATGCAATTGCGAGATTTGGTCTTAGTTCTTCAGATTGATTCAAGGGTTCAACAACGACAATTGTAGCTCCGGGGCACATGCACGAAGTTCCGGCTGGCACCGACAAGGTTAGACCAACTTAGTATGGGACCGGGGACACCACCGCGTTAGCGGCTCATCCTATTGACAACATTTGTCGTTTGGTGGTTCAAGACCTCCATGTAATTTCTATTATGTTGGGGATGTTTGATACTTCCGATGAACTTTTGTTATAGATCCTAGTCATTTTTAAAAAAGAAAAAGAAAAAAGAAGATAGAGAAACGGATAAATAGTTTTGCATTTTCTTAAAAATGGATCTGATAATAAGAACTATAAGTTTACTCATCTCAACTTTATGTGATGTTCCTTTTTTTCAGTTTTTTGAGCAAAGGCAAACCCTCACATACATGCATTCACATCTTTATGAATGCAGGCATGCATATCCTCCTTCTTATGAGCGTGGACAAACGTTGTATCCTTATCAACGCCTCTGAAGCATCATGCCGACAGGTCTTGAGATTGACTAAGTCATCACAAACATCTCGTAGTTGATGGACACAGTATACACCGCTGAAAGAACATTGTCGAAAAGTCTAAAATAAATTCAAAAAATACAACCGCTCGTGCCATGTTTAATTTTAGTCATCCCACAGTTATAGGATCCTACAAATATTAATTGCTAAATACTCCTATAAGAGACAATTCATCGTACCAGTTTCTTTTGCTACAAATCTCTTCCCACCGCAACAATTCTTATCTTTATGACAAATATAGCACAAATGCAGACGCTAACGTACATGCATCCTCGTCTTTATGAATGCATGCAGGCATATCATCATTCTTTTGAACAAGCACACACACCCCCTATTTTTAAGAGGGCCTCCGATACACCTTGCCAGCAGATCTTGAGATTGACCAAATTTGACTAAGCCGGCTCATTCTTTTCTTTTATTTTTTGCGGAAACTGTCGATCTATTTATCTTCAATCATGGCAGTACAATGAACACTGGAAATAATAAAAATTACATCCTGATTCATAGACCGCCTAGCGTAGACTACAAGCACTGAAGCGAGCCGAAGGCGCGCCGCTGTCATCGTCCTTCTCTCGCCGGAGCTGGGCACAACTTGTTGTCTCATTCTTATCTTTATGGAAAATATGGTACAAATAATAGATGCCCATGTACACGCATCCTCGTATTTATGAACACATGCATGCATATCCTCGTTCTTATGAATCTGAGACACTGCTAGCAAATCTTGAGATTGACCCAAAAAACTGGTTAAGAACCTCTTTCCACCGCAATAATCTCATTCTTATCTTTATAATAAACATAGTACAAATGCAGATGCTCACATACATGCATCCTCATCTTTATGAGCGCATGCACACATATCCTCATTCTTATGAACGAGCACGCACACACCCTATCCTTATGAGCACCTCCGAGACACTGTGTCAGCAGGGCTTGAGATTGACTAAGTCGCCACAAATGCCTCGTAGTTGATGGACACAATATACCCTTGAAAGAACATTGTCATGTTTAATTTTAGTTAGCCCACAATTTAGGATCATGCAAATATTAGTTGCTAAACACTACAGCCGTAAGCGACAATTCATCGTACAAATTTTGTTTACAAACCTCTTCCTGCCACAGTCTCCAACTAGAAAATGCCATCTAACTAGATTCTGTTGAATTCCGTAGTTCTAGCATTACTCTTCAGTTGTACACCTTTTTTTACTTCTCTAGAGATGTGGAATACACAATAGAGGAGTGCATTATCAACCATTGTACACAATGTAAACTTGCAATTATTGTTTTTATCGTATATAAAACCTAACCTTTCTTATGTACCAGATAATTGTATTACTATTTTTTGTCTTACTTAGCAAATGGCTATTCAAGTTACAAAATGAGGAAGATGCACTAGTAGAAAAAGGGCCTAATGTGAAGCTCATTAGTCTCGGTTTGTAATTGAACCGACACTAATGTGACCATTAGTGCCGGTTCCAATGGCTAGACGGGCGGTGGTCATTAGTCCCGGTTCGTGGCCAACCATTAGTACCGGTTCGTGCCACGAACCGGGACTAAAGAGGTGGTGGCAGACTGGTGTCAGGCTACGGCCCCACCAACACCTTTAGTCCCGGTTCGTGGCACGAACCGGTACTAGAGATGCACCTTTAGTCCCGGTTTGTATTACCAACCGGGACTAAAGGTGCCTCTATATAAACCCCTTCGTCCAGCCCGAGCTCTCTGTTCTTCCCCTTTCCTTTCCTCTCCTCTTTATTCTTCCCCTCTTCCTCGAGCTCATCACACATTTTGCCCAAATTTTGTCAAGATTTGAAGGCCCCCATCCATTCAAGTGATCACAAAGGTTAGGAACTGATATGTCTCAAACGTATATACTTTTCCAAACACTTTTGCCCTTGTTTTGGACTCTAACTTGCATGATTTGAATGAAACTAACCCAAACTGACGCTGTTTTCAGCAGAACTACCATGGTGTTGTTCATTGTGCAGAACACAAAAGTTCTCGGAATGACCTGAAAATCCACGGAGATAACTTTTGGAAAATATAAAAAATACTGGCGAAAGAATCAAGGCCATGGGGCCCACACCCTGTCCACGAGGGTGGGGGGCGCCCCCCCTCCCCCTGGGCGCGCCCCCTGTCTCGTGGGCCCCCTGATGCTCCACCGACCTCAACTCCAACTCTATATATTCCGTTTCGCGAAGAAAAAATCAGAGAGAAAGTTTCATTGCGTTTTACAATACGGAACCGCCACCAAGCCCTAATCTCTCTCGGGAGGGCTGATCTAGAGTCCGTTCGGGGCTCCGGAGAGGGGGATTCGTCGCCGTCGTCATCATCAACCATCCTCCATCACCAATTTCATGATGCTCACCGCCGTGCGTGGGTAATTCCATTGTAGGCTTGCTGGACGGTGATGCGTTGGATGAGATTTACCATGTAATCAAGTTAGTTTTGTTAGGGTTTGATCCCTAGTATCCACTATGTTCTGAGATTGATGTTGCTATGACTTTGCTATGCTTAATGCTTGTCACTAGGGCCCGAGTGCCATGATTTCATATCTGAACCTATTATGTTTTCATGAATATATGTGAGTTCTTGATCCTATCTTGCAAGTGTATAGTCACCTATTATGTGTTATGATCCGACAACCCCGAAGTGACAATAATCGGGATACTTCTCAGTGATGACCATAGTTTGAGGAGTTCATGAATTCACTATGTGTTAATGCTTTGGTCCGGTACTCTATTAAAAGGAGGCCTTAATATCCCTTAGTTTCCACTAGGACCCCGCTGCCACGGGAGGGTAGGACAAAAGATGTCATGCAAGTTCTTTTCCATAAGCATGTATGACTATATTCGGAATACATGCCTACATTACATTGATGAACTGGAGCTAGTTCTGTGTCACCCTATGTTATAACTATTACATGAGGAATCACATCCGACATAATTATCCATCACTGATCCAATGCCTACGAGCTTTTCACATATTGTGCTTCACTTATTTACTTTTCCGTTGCTACTGTTACAATCATTACAAAACTGCTATCTTTACTTTTGCCACTGTTACCATTACTATCATACTACTTTGCTACTAAATACTTTGCTGTAAATACTAAGTTATCCAGGTGTGGTTGAATTGACAACTCAACTGCTAATACTTGAGAATATTCTTTGGCTCCCCTTGTGTCGAATCAATAAATTTGGGTTGAATACTCTACCCTCGAAAACTGTTGCGATCCCCTATACTTGTGGGCTATCAAGACTATTTTCTGGCGCCATTGCCGGGGAGCATAGCTCTATTCTTTGAGTGACTTGGGATTTATATCTGCTGATCACTATGAGGAATTTGAAAGACGAAAGAACTAAGATTTTTCCCTCAACTACGAGGGGAGGTAAGGAACTGCAGTCTAGCTCTGCACTAGATTCTCCTTCTGTTTTGAGTAAGCTTGCGATACCTAAACCTGCTACTGCTATGAATTCTGATATGTCGCATGTTATTGATGATGTCACTTCTGCTATGCATGATACTTATGATGAAACTACTTCTATGCTTGATACTACTTTGCCGTTAGGTGAATTTCTAGATGAACAACTTGCTAGGGTTAGAGAGAATGAAATTATTGAAGATGAAATTATTGATGATAGTGATGATGAAGGTTCTCCTCCTAAATATGAATTGCATGTTGTTCCTGAGGGTTATGTTATGGATGAAGAAACTCCTAGAGATCTTTTTTCTTGCAATGATAGGTCTGATCTTAAGAAGTTACTAGCTAAACTTAAACAGAAAACTCTGAATGCTAGAATGAAATATGACCCTGCTTTTGCTACTTCACCTATCTTTGTTACTGATAAGGATTATGAATTCTCTATTGATCCTGAGATAATTACTTTGGTTGAATCTGATCCTTTTTATGGCTATGAATTTGAACTGTTGTGTCACATCTTACTAAGTTAAATGATATAGCCACCCTATTCACTAATGATGAGAACTCTCGCTATTACTATATCCTTAAGATATTTCCGTTCTCATTAAAGGGTGATGCTAAAACTTGGTTTAATTCTCTTGATCCTGTTTGTGTGCGTAGTCCCCAGGATATGATTTATTACTTCTCTGCTAAATATTTCCCCGCTCATAAGAAACAAGCTGCCTTGCGGGAAATATATAATTTTGTGCAAATCGAAGAAGAGAGTCTCCCACAAGCTTGGGGGAGGCTTCTCCGATTACTTAATGCTTTGCCTGATCATCGTCTTAAGAAAAATGAAATACTTGATATCTTTTATAATGGACTAACCGATGCTTCCAAGGACCACATGGATAGTTGTGCTGGTTGTGTTTTCAGGGAAAGAACAGCCGACCAAGCTGAATTATTATTGAATAATATGTTGACTAATGAAAATAATTGGACTCTTCCTGAGCCAATTCCTGAGCCAATTGAGCCAACTCCTGAACCCATTCCTAAACCAACTCCGAAGAAAAGGGGTGTTCTATTTCTCAGTCCTGAAGATATGCAAGAGGCAAAGAAATCAATGAAAGAAAAAGGTATTAAATCTGAAGATGTTAAGAATTTACCTCCTATTGAAGAAATACATGGTCTTAATATACCGCCTATTGAAGAAACACATTGTCTTGATAACCCGACACAGGTAGTAAAGGTAAATTCTCTCTATAGATATGATAAAGTTGAAATCCCGTCTACTAAATTTCATAGCCAATGCTTACATGAATTTGATGACTTTATGGCTAGACAAGAAAGTTTTAATGCCTATGTTGATAGAGAATTAAAGAGTAATGCTTTCATGATTGGATTCTTGAGTGATTATATGGCTAGAGTTAAAGGTGAACTTAAACTCATTAGCAAATATGCTTCTATGGTTACCACTCAAGCTGAACAAGTACTTAAAGCTCAAAGTGATTTGCTCGATGAATTGAATAATAAACATGACTTTGCTGTTAGAGTGGCTACTAGAACTGGTAGAATGACTCAGGAACCTTTGTATCCTGAAGGCCACCCTAAGAGAATTGAGCAAGATTCTCAAAGAAATAATGTAGATGCAACTAGTCCTTCTAGAAAGAAGAAAAAGAAAAATGATAGGACTTTGCATGCTTCTAGTGAACTTGTTATAGACATGCCTGAGAATCCAAATGATACTTCTATTTCTGATGCTGAAACACAATCTGGTGATGAACATGAACCTAGTGATAATGTTAATGATAATGTTCATGTTGATGCTCAACCTAGCAATAATAATGAAGTAGAGATTGAACCTGCTGTTGATCTTGATAACTGAAAGGATCGATACGGTTGACTAGAGGGGGGGTGAATAGGCAACTAACAATTTTTAAGCTTTTCTTTACCAATTTAAACTTTGCAACAAAATAGGTTGTCTAGATATGCAACTATGTGAGCAATCAATATGATGCAATAACAACTAGCACATAAGCAAGCAAAGGATATAACACAAGTATGCTTGCAAGAGTAAAGCCACGAAATAACCAAGAGTGGAGCCGGTGGAGACGAGGATGTGTTACCAAAGTTCCTTCCTTTTAAGGGGAAGTACGTCTCCGTTAGAGCGGTGTGGAGGCACAATGCTCCCCAAGAAGCCACTAGGGCCACCGTATTCTCCTCACGCCCTCACACAATGCGAGATGCCGTGATTCCACTATTGGTACCCTTGAAGGCGGCGACCGAACCTTTACAAACAAGGTTGGGGCAATCTCCACAACAATTGGAGGCTCCCAACAACACCACGAAGCTTCACCGCAATGGAGTATGGCTTCGGGGTGACCTCAACCGTCTAGGGTGCTCAGGCACCCAAGAGTAACAAGATCCGCTAGGGATAAGAGAGGGAATCAAATTTCTCTTGGTGGAAGTGTAGATCGGGGCCTTCTCAACCAATCCCGAGCAAATCAACAAGTTTGATTGGCTAGGGAGAGAGATCAGGCGAAAATGGAGCTTGGAGCAACAATCGAGCTTTGGGGGAAAGAGGTAGACCAACTTTGGGGAAGAAGACACCTATATATAGTGGGGGAACCAACCCAACCGTTACCCCACTAAACACCCACGCACAGAGCGGTACTATCGCTTGGGCAGGGCGGTACTACCGCTGAAGAGCGGTACTACCGCTCCCGCCCAGCGGTACTGCCGTGCTGGCGAGGAGGTCAGGGTCCTGGCCCCAGAGCGGTACTACCGCGGGAGTAGGAGCGGTACTACCTCTTGGAGCGGTACTACCGCCACTACTGCCGCACTTAGTACCGTAGAACCCGACACGAAAAACATCGGTCTCGAATCGAGGCGGTAGTAGCCTGGAACCACTGTGGTACTACGGCCGAAGCCCACAAGCGGTACTACCGCTCGGGGAGCGGTACTACCGCTTGGGAAGCAGTACTACCGCTCTGGGAGCGGTACTACCGCTTGAGCTTCAGCGGTACTACCGCTAAGGACCGCGGTACTACCGCTGGGGAAGGTCAGGGCAGGCACAAGGGAAGGAGAGGCTGCTCCATCAAAGCGAAAGGAAAACATCGGGTGTGATACGGATGTGTACGTGTTGATTCCACCCTAGCCTTACCAAAGCGGATCCCCTCTTGATAGTACGGTGACTCCTACGAAACTAGTCCACCAACAGAGAAACGAAGGAGCTACACCGTCTTGAATAACACACCGAGGGGAGGTAATTGTCTCGTGCCAATGGATGAATCTCTGAAAGAACTTAACGCACACGATTAGTCCGCAAAATCATTGTCATCAATCACCAAAACTTCTTTGGGATAAATATGCCCTTACAATCTCCCCCTTTTTGGTGGATTGATGACAATACGGGATTTGCACAAACATGAGAGATATAGGACACGCGCAAAAAACCCACCGTCCTAAAATGTAGATGGGCTCCCCCTAGATGTGTGCTATCTAGATAAGTGCTTTGGACTGCACGGCACACATACTAGGATCAACGCTCCCCCTACATTTTAGAGATCGACCAATCACCTAAGCAGGGTATATGAGAGGAGCATAGATAACTTAACAGGATAAGCATGCAACTCATAAGCTAGATAGTGACATACATAATGATACTGGAAAGATAAGGTAGCATATGTCTCACACCATATGATGGGAACTCAGGTCTCACTGACACAAACCAAACAAAGCAAACTGCGAGGAAAACACAAACACAGAAGACGGAAGACACAAACACAAGGCACAAATCCCTAAACTCTCTCCCCCTTTGGCATCGAGACACCAAAAAGGAGAGGGAGTGTTGCTACAGCTCCAGGTGATAGCAATAGAGAGACACACACATCAGATCTCAGCGGGATCATCTGCGCCACCGTCGTCGGTCGGGAAGTGCTCGGCATCAGAATCGGTCCACGGGCAGTGCTGCTGAATCCACTCCTCCTCCTCAGTAAGCAGGTCCTCAGATCCACTGTTAACTGTAGCACCCAACTGACGCATGAGCTCCTTGTGGCGACCTCGGGCCTTCTTCTCAGCCACATGAGTCATGTACTGACCGTGAGACTCCATGCAGAACAACTTCTTCATCTTGAGCTTGAGCTTCTTTGCCCAAGAGGGCTCTGCCTCAGAAGGCACGTAGTCATCATCATCATCCTCAGCCTCGGCCCCAGTCTCCTCCTCGGTCTCCGTGGTAGTAGCAGACGAAGGAACTCCAGTCTTAGGGGCCGGAGTGCCCTGGTTATCCTTCTTCCTCAGATGCTTGATGTCGTGAGAAACCAACTCTCCAGTCTCCAGCATCACCTTGGGATAGACACGAGCCCAGGCCTTCTCAATAAGCAGCATGATGAACGGACCATAAATCGTGCACTTGCGCTCGGAGATAGCAGATAACAGTTCAGACCACATAACATGAGAGATATCTAGGGACTCTCCGGTGTTCTGTTCCTTCTGACGCTGGCAGAAGAGAAGCATGTCCACGAGATAGGAGTGAACCATATCCAGATTCCCGATACGAGGGAAAGAGTCTCTCTGAAGACACGGTGAAGGATATCCAGAAAGGCAGGCAGCTCATAAGTTTCCTTCTTCGTCTCAAGGTTGATCCTCAAAGTGAAGTAGGGCCACAGAGCTTGCTTGTGAGTGGAGTTGGTGTTGCAGTGTGGGCGAAAGCCGACAGGAGACTCAAGTCCTAGATCTTGCACCCCAATCAACTCCATGAAAGCTTTCCACTTGACTGAAAGCAACTTGCCATTGGTCATCCAAGTCAGTGTCCTGTCCTCATCAGTCCCGAGATGAACTGTGGCATAGAATTGGGCCACAATATCAGCATCATAATCTTTGTTGAATTGCATGACCCCAAGAATGTTCAGTTGAGTGCACATCTGAAGAGCTTCACCAAAGTATTCAGGATCCTTCTCCATATGGTCGGTGTCGATGGAGTGCACGTTGACAAAGAGGTTCTTCTTGGCATTGAGAACATCAAAGAAGATTGCAAACTTAAACCTGTTCCAGAACGGACGGTTGACCAAAGTGGGATCTTGGTCTGCCTCATATGGGTTGCGGCGACGCCTTGCCCAGAACTCCTTGGGTTGCATTTCTGGCACAGTTTTGCCAGAGTGCTTCGGCTTGACACCAGTCTTCTTTTGGAGTTGAGGTGTAGGTGGAGCACTTGAGGAACCTCCGGCAGACTCAGTGGTGCGGTAACGCTTGGACGTGGCACGACCGGGGTTGACACGACGAGCCTGATGCTCAGGAACCTCATCACCTGGAACCACACACAAGAACACGCAAACAACCAGAAAGAACGAGCATAAGCCACAAAACACGAGCAAAAAGATCACTGAGAGGTAAGAGCATGGTGGAAACTGGTAGAGGGCGGTAGTACCGCGACCTGCGAGCGGTAGTACCGCCCCAAGCGGTAGTACCGCTCCACAGAGAGCGGTAATACCACTCCAAGCGGTAGTACCATGCTGGAGAGAGCGGTAGTACTGCTCAAGACGGGGAAACAACAGTTTCCTACTACCGTGGTCAGATCCGGCACTACCATCCTACCAAATTCAAAAATACTCCAACCAAACATCAATCCAAACTGCCTAGAAGCTTTCTCCATCCTACTCAAGCCTAGATTTGGCCAAAAATCTAGAGATGCAACTGCTATTGCCCCTAAGATGCTAGATTGGAAATCTAGACAAGAAGAAAGAGGGAACAGGGGCAATACCGGCATCCATGGCAAGAGGACAAGGTGGGCGTCTCCACCGAAGGAAATGGAGAGGAACGCCCCGGAGAGGGAGATCCGCCGGAGCCCTCCCACGGCGCCGGTTGCTGGAGAGAGGAACAGAGCGAGGGGGCGTGCGAATGGGTATGGGGGAGAAGAAAACTCCCCCTACCCCCGATATAACCCCCTGCCCGCGCCTCACAACGGTAGTACCGCTCGCCACCAGCGGTAGTACCGCTCAGCAACCAGATGGCCTCTAAACACACGGCTAAAGCACCAAAGAGACGAGAAAGCAAGGCCAAGAAAAAGGAAAGACCAACAAGGCAACACACACACTAACAACGGTCGGAACCCACTCATTCAAAACAACCACACGAAAGCCAAGCGAGCTCTGGCCTCTCTCAAGAGGGGGCGGTGGCCGGAGCCACCTATGTTTGAGTCAATTAATATGGCACCGTGAAGAATTATCCTCGGGCCCATGACCAAAACTCGTCTTTGAAGCACAAGTACCATCAAAAATGGCTAATGTGAAAGAGTTGATCGTTTTATGCATAATGGGGGGAGGGAGAGTTCATTGAGAGAACAAAACTCCCCCTATGTCCATGCCTGCACCTAAACTAGACACCAAGTTGAGTGAGGTGGGGTGTGCAAGGGTTCAAGTCATAGTGCTCGAATCAATGATATTTAGCTCATGCCTTAACTCGCGAAATCTTGCTTCATCCAAGGGCTTCGTGAAAATATCTGCAAGGTTATCATGAGTGTTGACATACTTGAGCTCGATCTCCCCTCGCCTAATGTGATCCCGGATGAAATGATACCGAATCTCAATATGCTTCGTCTTGAAGTGTTGCACCGGGTTGAGAGAAATCTTGATGGTACTTTCGTTGTCACACCAAAGAGGCACTTTGTCACAAATGACACCGTATTTCTTTAAAGTTTGCCTCATCCATAAGAGTTGTGCACAACAACTACTGGCCGCCACATATTCCGCTTCGGTGGACGAGAGAGACACACAACTTTGCTTCTTGGAAGACCAACTCACCAAAGAGCACCCAAGAAACTGGCACCCTCCGGAAGTGGACTTCCTATCCACTTTGTATCCCGCCTAATCGGAATCTGTAAACCCTTCAAGCTTGAAGTTTGCCCCTCTTGGGTACCATAATCCAAAGTTTGGGGTATGAGCCAAATATTGAAAGATTCGCTTGACCGCCACATAGTGACTTTCCTTCGGTGCGGCTTGATATCCGGTCTAGATGCACAAAGGTAAAGCAAGGAGCCAATCATGGAGCGATATACCTTTTGATCCACCGCTTTACCATTGGGATCAATGTCAAGTTGGCACTTGGTGGGCATTGGTGTAGTAGCCGGCTTGACATCACTTAGCTTGAATCTTTTTAGCATGTCTTGAGTGTATTTGGCTTGGTTGATGAAGGTTCCTTCTCTTCTTTGTTTGATATCAAAACCAAGGAAGAATTTCAACTCTACCATCGAAGACATCTTGAACTTGGAGGTCATGAGAGTGGCAAATTCCTCATTGAAAGCTTTGTTAGGAGAACCAAAGATAATATCATCAACATATAGTTGGCATACAAACAACTCCCCTTTGACCTTCTTAGTAAAAAGAGTGGGATCGATTAGCCCCACCTCAAATCCATGATCTTGTAACAACTCGGTAAGGTGGTCATACCACGCACGTGGGGCTTGTTTAAGGCCATAGAGTGCCTTATTGAGTTGGTACACATGATCCGGGAAGTAGGGATCCTCGAACCCGGGGGGTTGCTTGACATAGACCAACTCATTAATAGGACCATTAAGAAAAGCACTTTTCACATCCATTTGTTGCAACTTAAAGTTGTGATGGGAAGCATAAGCAATCAACAACCATATGGATTCAAGACGAGCAACGGGAGCAAAGGTTTCACCGTAGTCGATACCCTCGACTTGGGAGTAGCCTTGTGCTACCAATCTTGCCTTGTTGCGAACGATGTTCCCATGAGCATCTTGCTTGTTCTTGAAGATCCACTTGGTTACAATGATGTTGTGGTCCCCCGATGGCCGTGGCACCAATCTCCACACCTTGTTGTACTCAAAGTTGTTGAGTTCTTCATGCATGGCATTGAGCCAATCCGAGTCTTCGAGCGCCTCATAGACCTTTTGGAGTTCAACACAAGAGACAAATGCGTGATGTTCACAATAGTTTGCTAATTGTCTACAAGTGCTTACCCCCTTTCTTAGGCTTCCAACCACATTTTCCATGAGATGGCCTTGGGTGGTGAGCTTGGAAGCAATCTTCGCGGCACAACGCTCTAATTCCTCCTCGGGTGTGGAAGGAGGAGGGTTAACTTGATTATCTTGAGCGCCGTCTTGAGCTTGTTCTTGATCTTGAGCTTGCTCATGATCTTGCACTTGCTCGAGGGGGAGAACTTGACCTTGGGCATCATTTAGAGGTTCACCACCATCTTGAGGTTGATCTTGCCCTTGGTCTTGTTCACGAGGTTGAGGGCCTTCACTTTGTTCTTCGGAAGCGTGTGGGTCTTGGGGAGGTGATGGCTCCACTTGAGTGGAGCATTGTCCTTCTCCTTCGGCCACAAGGGCTTCCTCAATGGGTAGAATATGACCAATACCCATTCTTCTTATGGCTTGGGAGGAATTTCATCACCTACATCACAAGTACCACTTTGCTCCACTTGGGAGCCATTATTTTCGTCAAACTCCATGTTACACATCTCCTCAATGAGTCCGGTGGACTTGTTGAGGACACGGTAAGCATGAGAGTTTGTAGCATAACCAACAAATATGCCCTCATGAGCTCTAGCCTCAAATTTAGACAAACGAACACCTTTCTTGAGAATGAAACACTTACAACCGAACACCCGGAAGTACTTGAGGTTGGGCTTGTTGCCGGTGAGTATCTCATAAGGATTCTTGTTCAAGCCTTTGCGGAGATAGAGCCGATTGGATGCATGACATGCGGTGTTGATGGCTTTGGCCCAAAAGTTGTATGGAGACTTGAACTCCGCCATCATTGTCCTTGCCGCATCCATCAACGTCCGGTTCTTCCTCTCTGCAACACCATTTTGTTGAGGGGTATATGGAGCAGCATATTGGTGCTTGATCCCCTCATCACTAAGAAACTCATCCAAGGTGTAGTTCTTGAACTCGGTGCCGTTGTCACTTCTAATTGTCAAGATCTTTGCATTATGTTGACGTTGAGCTTCATTTGCAAAGTCGATGACGGTTTGTTGAGTCTCACTCTTCCTCTTGAAGAAGTATACCCAAGTGTATCTTGAATAATCATCCAGAATCACCAGGCAATACTTTCTACCTCCAAGACTATCAAAAGATGGAGGCCCAAAGAGATCCATGTGAAGGAGCTCCAAGGGTCTCTTCGAGTAGATGATGGTCGTGGGAGGGTGAACCTTCGCATGAATCTTTCCTTCAATACAAGCACTTCAAGCACGATCTTTGGCAAAACTAACATTTGTTAGTCCACGGACATGGTCCCCCTTGAGAAGACTTTGCAAAGATCTCATATTGACGTGGGCCAAACGGTGATGCCAAAGCCATCCCACATCAACTTTAGCCATTAGGCATGTCGCAGTCTTAGTGGGTCGCTCCGAAAAGTTAATCACATAGAGACCGTTCTCGACATGCCCAACAAAGGCTACTTTAAGAGTCTTGCTCCACAAGAGGGCCAAAGTATCAATGTCAAAGAAGGTAGCAAAACCCATGAGTGCAAGTTGACGAACGGAAAGCAAATTGTATGCAAGGGACTCAACAAGCATGACTTTCTCGATCGTTAGATCATGAGAAATGACAACCTTGCCAAGACCCAATACCTTAGAATGTGAGGCATCACCCCACTCAACATTGGTGGGCATAGATGGAATCTTTTGCATGTCCACCACCAACTCCTTGCTTCCGGTCATATGATCTGTTGCTCCACTATCGAGCAACCATGATCCCCCACCGGAAGCAAACACCTTGTTTGAAGCTTTAGCCATGAGGCACTTGGCGGTGATGTTCTCGTTGGGTGAATAAAAGAGAGATGCCCGGGGAGTAGTAGCAATGGCAACGGATGCCATGGACATTGCTTCTCCGCTTTCATCATCATCTTCATCCTCTTGGTATTCTTCTTGAACCACCAACCCACGAGTGGGAGTCTTCTTAGTGAAGTTGTTCTTGTTGGGGAAGGACTTGGCTTTGTCTTTTCGGATGAACTTGCCACCATTGTCTTCCCGCTTCTCGTAAGGACAATCCGCAACGAAATGGCTCACATTGCCACAGTTGAAGCAAGTTCTAACTCTATGCTTGCCCTTGACGCCACTTGAGTTGTTCTTGTTGAAGTTGGGTCTTGTATTCTTCTTGCTCCAAAATTGTCTTGAAGCAAGAGCCATGTGCTCATGGTAATCATATTTGGTGTCTTCGGGGTTGCTCTCCTCATCTTCCACTTCTTCCTCTTCTTCCATAATAACCTTGGCCTTCAACGCAAGGTTGGGCTTCTTTTCCCTTTGAGAAGGGAGCACCGCATTGTCGGCGGTCTTGTCCAAGATGCTCATTGCAACAAACTCATCCAACACTTCACTTGAGGTCATGGAGTGGAAGTCCGGTCTTTGACGGATGAAGGAGGACATGGCCTTGTCGTAGGGCATCATGGCCTTGAGGAACTTGCGCTTGATCCAATTGTCATTCGTGTCCTTGCTTCCATGATCTCGGAGTGAGACCGCGAGTTTGGTCACTCGTCGAAAGAGCTCATGAGGTTCTTCATCTTCTTTCATTGCAAACTCATCGGCTTAATCTTGCACCACTTCATAGTTGGAGCGTTCAATGCTAGCACTTCCTCGATAGAGAGACACAACACATTTCCATGCGTCTTTAGCCATGGCATGAGTTCGAAGATGAGGGAGATCTTCGGGAAGGATTGCATCTTGGATGATGAAGAGAGCACTCTCATTGAATTGATTATCCACGGCTTCTCGAGGGGTGAAGTTGCTTGGGTCATGAAGATAGAAACCTTCTTCAATGATTCTCTTAGTATTCACATGTTTTAAATGACGCTTGAAGCGATAAACCCAAGAATAAAAATCTTCATGTTTCTCATACTTAGGAGGAGGACCGGCATGATTTAAATGAGTAGAGGGAATCGGCCCTCCATAAATTGGAGGTTCCACATGGGCAAAGATGCCGGTGCCATTTCTACCACTAGTAGAAGGACTCTTTTCACTGTTGGCTTCCCCCTTGTCGGAGGTAGCATCTGTCACCTTGTTAGTGGGATCGCCCACTTTCATAGGCGAGGTGGACGGTTTGAGTCCTTCGAGAAATTTAGTAAGCATGCTTTCAACCTTGGTCGTCATGGAGTCTCTCAATGTGTCTAGAGCCACATTGAGATCCTCACGAGAGACCGAGGTTCCCCCATCAGCCGTAGACGAGATAGGATTCACACCGGAGTGCTCCTCCGCACCGTCTATGGTGTCAACCATACTCTTCGGACGGCAAAGTCCTTAATAAAGAGACGAGGCTCTGATACCAATTCAAAGGATCGATATGGTTGACTAGAGGGGGGGTGAATAGGCAACTAACAATTTTTAAGCTTTTCTTTACCAATTTAAACTTTGCAACAAAATAGGTTGTCTAGATATGCAACTATGTGAGCAATCTATATGATGCAATAACAACTAGCACATAAGCAAGCAAAGGATATAACACAAGTATGCTTGCAAGAGTAAAGGCACGAAATAACCAAGAGTGGAGCCGGTGGAGACGAGGATGTGTTACGAAGTTCCTTCCTTTTAAGGGGAAGTACGTCTCCGTTAGAGCGGTGTGGAGGCACAATACTCCCCAAGAAGCCACTAGGGCCACCGTATTCTCCTCACGCCCTCACACAATGCGAGATGTCGTGATTCCACTATTGGTGCCCTTGAAGGCGGCGACCGAACCTTTACAAACAAGGTTGGGGCAATCTCCACAACAATTGGAGGCTCCCAACAACACCACGAAGCTTCACCACAATGGAGTATGGCTTCAGGGTGACCTCAACTATCTAGGGTGCTCAAGCACCCAAGAGTAACAAGATCCGCTAGGGATAAGAGAGGGAATCAAATTTCTCTTGGTGGAAGTGTAGATCGGGGCCTTCTCAACCAATCCCGAGCAAATAAACAAGTTTGATTGGCTAGGGAGAGAGATCGGGCGAAAATGGAGCTTGGAGCAACAATGGAGCTTTGGGGGAAAGTGGTAGATCAACTTTGGGGAAGAAGACACCTATATATAGTGGGGGAACCAATCCAACCGTTACCCCACTGAACACCCACGCACAGAGCGGTACTACCGCTTGGGCAGGGCGGTACTACCACTGAAGAGCGGTACTACCGCTCCCGCCCAGCGGTACTGCCGTGCTGGCAAGGAGGTCAGGGTCGTGGCCCCAGAGCGGTACTACCGCGGGAGTAGGAGCGGTACTACCGCTTGGAGCGGTACTACCGCCACTACTGCCGCACTTAGTACCGTAAAACCCGACACGAAAAACATCGGTCTCGAATCGAGGCGGTAGTAGCCTGGAACCATTGCGGTACTATGGCCGAATCCCACAAGCGGTACTACCGCTCGGGGAGTGGTACTACTGCTCGGGGAGCAGTACTACCGCTCTGGGAGCTGTACTACCGCTTGAGCTTCGGCGGTACTACCGCTGAGGACCGCGGTACTACCGTTGGGGTAGGTCAGGGCAGGCACAGGGGAAGGAGAGGCTGCTCCATCGAAGCGGAAGGAAAACATTGGGTGTGATACGGATGTGTACGTGTTGATTCCACCCTAGCCTTACCAAAGCGGATCCCCTCTTGATAGTATGGTGACTCCTACGAAACTAGTCCACCAACAGAGAAACGAAGGAGCTACACGGTCTTGAATAACACATCGAGGGGAGGTAATCGTCTCGTGCCAATGGATGAATCTCTGAAAGAACTTAACGCACACGATTAGTCCGCAAGAGCATTGTCATCAATCACCAAAACATCTTGGGGGATAAATATGCCCTTACAATCCACACTCAAAGAATCAACGTTATGATAAGAGAGATTTTGTTGCTAGGAAGCACGGTAGAGAATGAGAACCATGGGTTCAGAAACCCATGCCTTTTCCTCCTAAACCATACAAGACAAAGGATGATGAGGATTTTGAGCGCTTTGTTGAAATGATTAGGCCTATCTTCTTACATATGCGCTTAACTGATATGCTTAAAGTAAACCCTTATGCTAAGTACATGAAGGATATCATTACAAATAAAATAAAGATACCGGAAGCTGAAATTTCCACCATGCTTGCTAATTACACTTTTAAAGGTGGAATACCAAAGAAACTTGGAGATCCAAGAGTACCAACTATACCACGCTCCATTAAAAGAAACTATGTTAAGACTACTTTATGTGATCTTGGAGTCGGTGTTACTGTTATGCTTCTCTCTTTATATCGTAGACTTGAATTGATTAAGTTGACACCTACTGAAATATCTTTGCAAATGGCTGATAAATCAACTGCTATACCTGTCGGTATTTGTGAGGATGTGCCTGTTGTGGTTGCAAATGTCACTATCTTAACAGACTTTGTTATTCTTGATATTCCCGAGGACAATAGTATGCCGATTATCCTTGGTAGACCCTTTTTGAATACTACAGGGGCTGTTATTGATTGCAACAAAGGCAATGTCACTTTTCATGTTAATGGTAATGAGCATACGGTACACTTTCCGAGGAAACAACCTCAAGTTCATAGCATTAATTCTATTGGAAAAGTTCCAACTATCATTATTGGAGGTTTCGAATTTCCTCTCCCTACTGTCAAAAAAAATGATATTCTTATTGTTGGGGATGTTCATATCCCCGTTGAGGTAACCTAGTGTTATTCAAAATTTCCCCGGTTTTGTGTTATTCGGAATGAGTTTGTTAACAAGACTTGATCAACCTTGTTAGTGGATTCATTTTGATGATCATGAGATGGATGAAACTAGAAGGCACAACCTTCTGTACCCTCTTTTTACTTTCTGTTATTTAAAATAAATAAAGCAAAAATAGTATTATCTGTCTGTTTTCTGAATTATCCATGCAATAAAAAATATCCCGAAAATAAAAGTGCTCCAAATGCCCTGCAAATTTAGTATGATTTGTTATGGAATATTTGAGGATTTTAGGCACTGAGAACATAGCAGGGGGGCAAGCACCTGGCCACGAGGGCCCTTGGGCGCGCCCCCCTGTCTCGTGGGCCCACGGTGGCCCCCCTCCACTTATTCCTACACCCACACACTCCATCTTCCTCCCAAAATAATCCCCATCCAGCTCAAGCATGAGTTCTAGCTCATTTTGCTGCGATTTTCGATCTCCTTGCTCAAAGCTCCATTCACAAAACTGCTTTGGGAGATTGTTGCTTGGTAAGTGACTCCTCCAATGATCCAATTAGTTTTTGTTCTAGTGCTTTATTCATTGCAAATTTTTGCTGCATAGGTGACCCTGTTCTTGAGCTTGCATGTCAAATTTATGAGGTCCCAAGTAATTTTAATGCATGATATAGGCTCTAGGCACTTGTGGGAGTAGTTGCTATCAATCTTGTTTAGTTTGATTCACTTTTATTTTGAAGTTACTGAAAATTTCAGAAATTTTCAGAAAAAGATGAAGAGGTTTTTCTTGAGGGGCTCCTCTAGCCAAAGCTCCAAGGATAAACAAGCTAAGGAGAAAGAAAAGGCCAAGTATAATCTTCCTCGCGTAGCGGAAGTACGGCCGTGTGAATGGCCTTCTGATAATTTCTTGAGAGCAGCCGGGATTTATGAAGACTTTTATTCTTTGGCTGAAAATGCGGGCCTCACCGACTTCCTCCACGACTGGATCGAACAGTATCTCTTACTTACCAATACTTTCGTGCAAAACTTTTATTATTATCCTAAGAATTCACCTCCTTCAGTAGCCTTTCATTTATATGATGAGGCTACGGAAATGTCATTACGTAATTTTTGCACAGCTTGTAGAATACCCTTTGAGGGCAGCTTAGATGAACCACATCGTAAAGATGTGGATGGTTTTATTGATACTATCACTGTAGGGGAATCGAGGAAGGGTTTCAATGCGAGAATCACTAGCATACATTTTTCTGTTTTACACTACTTTGCCATATTTGCTAGTAGATGCTTAATTGGTCGTGGAAATAGTGGAAACTTCAGTGTTCCTGATATTATTATTCTTCTCCATGCCTTATTCGGTGATAACACTTTTAGTATGGGTGCCATTATTGCTAAACGGTTGAGCCTAAACCGTACAAAGGGCCCCATCTTTGGAGGTATCTATGCTGCACGCCTTGCTAAACATTTTGAGATACCTATTAGACATGATGAGAAAGAGGAGACACTGCTGCCTCTTACCTTTTTAGATTACAGCAGCATGGTAGCGCATGAGTTTATTGTTCACAATGATGTGATGATAAGATGCTTCTGTATAACTTGAGATTTAATAAGAAACACAATGAGATTATTACCCTGCCTGCGCCTTTGTTGTTTGATTTAACTCCAGAGCCTGAGCCAGAACCACCACTGGATCCTTATCGTCCATCATGTTATCAGTGGGATCCGGCGGAGATCGTTAGCCAGTGGTATCCAGATGACACTCCTCAGTACACCGGGGAGAGTAGCCGCGATCCTTGGGTGTAACACCCCAAAAATTTAACCATGTTTTGTTTATTAAAATTTTGCCAGGGAATTAATTTTTTATTTTCTGGATTTATCTTTGATTTCAGAACCTCTCTTTTCTTCTGAGTTGTGGAGTTTTCACCCCAAGTAAAAACTTCTCAATTATTATTGCACTTGTATACCCTCTCAAGAAAAAAAACATTTCTCTTATCAGTGGAAATATTTATATAATTATTTTCCCTGAGCTCTATTTCTTTAAAAATGATTTTTAATAAGATTTAGGGTCCCATTTGCACTGCAACCCTTTGATAAATTCATTTAAAAATCCCACCAAAATTTGGGGATGACATGTGATGTCCCTAAATCACTTTTATGCAAAAATATCCTTTAGTCATTTGGAAATTTTGAGCTTTATCCCAAGTTTTCAAATCTGGTCCAGATTGCACTTTTGCACTACAACCTATTTAAATATTTCTTTAAAACTTCCACCAAAATTAGAGGATGTTAGTAGGAGTATATTATTCATCTTTGTGCAAAAACCCACTAATGTTCTTTGAAAATTTTGAGCAAATCATCCTCTCTTGCTCTCTGGTCCAGTTTGGCATTTTCTACTGCAACCATATTTTAACTTGCCCTTTTTCCCTTGATTCTTTTTCCTGCTTATAGTTCTCCCTACAAAACCCTTAAGTCCAGGAGAATGGACCTATTGGAGTGTTTTTGGCCCATAGAATGATAGCTTTTAGTTTCTGTCCAGAACTGGTTTTCTCAAAAACTTGCACTAACAAGTTTCTGTTTTTGCCAAACTAACATTGCCACCCTCTCTATCACCTAAAGAGACACTGGTTTGGAGCTTTTGGCCAACCCAAGAGTTGCCTAGATGCCCCTGGCATTCTGTCAAACACTTTGTGTGCATGGCCAGTTCTGGCTTGGTTTTTAGTTTGCACTATGGACTTGATCCCCTGACCAAGCCACCATATCCACTGATCTCCTTGCAAACCCTAGCCTAGACCTGGTAATCCCCAGCCCCACCCAAGCCTCCTGGCATGCCCTGGCATTTTTCCGAACACCTCGCGTGCGTGCGCTGGGCGCGCCCAGAG